>CM066330.1:162723982-163323982 GCA_033807585.1 Hydrophis major
TTCTCGTTGTTGAGGGACAGCTTTGTGTTGTTCATTTCATTTATTGTATTAATGACTGAAATTAATTTCTGTCTGTTTGAGTTCAATGGACAACAACAAGGGTCTTGAGCATGGAGCTCACCAGCCTTCATCCAACATTGCTGTTGGATCGCCCCATAAACACATTGCTCAAAATCACCACAGAAAGAACATTCATCCATCGTATTCATTTTAAGGTGGCATTTTTAAAAATCACATAGTAAATTAAACATTTTTAAAACAACAATGGAAACAATTTACTGAACTTATAAGCTGCCCAATTCTCAACAACTCTGGGCAGCTCACAACAATCAAGCAAAGAAACTGCAATAGAATTCTAAATGAGGAGACTTGCCTGAGTGGGGGTAGGTGGAGACTTTGGTTCAGGTGAAGAAGGTTCACTGATTTCTCCAAGAGAAGATAGACGTGGAGGACAGACCCGTTCAGAGTCAAGTTCAAACACCAATTTACCTACAGGGGAATCACTTGAAAAAAAAAAAAAAGTTCACCATAAGCCTGTTGGCCATATGAGCAGAATTCTGCACGATAATTTAATTTAAAAAATAAATAAATTCTAGTGATAAGCATCTAGTCCTTTTTATGCTACAAATGTTTCACAGAAATTTTAACATGTCCATTATAGCCATTCACTTACCTAGTTGGTGAGCCTAATCCAGACATGTGAGCATCAGCTACTGATACTGTAGCAGGCACAGAAGCTTGAGGGCTGAAGGTCCCAGTATGATTTACTGTTGGAATAGCTCTTCTCACCAACCTTCCCCATGTGGCAATATTAATATTCATTTGCGGAGCTCTGAGAAATGTTTTGCCTGTGGATAACGAAAACAAAGCCTAAGTAATTTCTTTATTTATCACCAAAAGCTATAACTAAATGAGAATTAATATATTCATTAGTTTATTACTAGTGATGGATAAGCTGTGCATGTTGTATTTCCTATTTTTTTCTTTCTTATTAAAGTCTTGTTGACAAATTATGAAGAATTATCTTTAATGAAATGTTGACATAAGCATCAATTTTTATTAATTCTAGGACCAAGTGCTAAAGCTATAAAACAAACCCCCTCACCTTGTTGCTTGGAGAAAATTTTCTTTTGTCTCTGAAGTTTTGGTCTTCTTTCAATAACAGGATTAAAAAATGTAACCTGCAATTCAGACAATAGGTATTAGAATTCAGACTAATACTTTTTGGAAACAGGACTTCACAAGGCTTAAAATGTTTACTAAAAATATTTGCCCTTACCTCTGCAAACAAAGTACCCTGAGGTTCAAGATAGAGACACATTCCATGTCGTTGATTATCCAAGAAGTCTTCTAACCTCAGAAATTTCACGGCACACAAAGATCTCCAATCACGCCAATAAACAGAAATCTCTAACTCACGTGACTGGAGAACAATAAGAAACAAACCCAGGCTAAGTTTTTATATTTACTAGATTTGAGCAAACCTAGCTGGAAATATTCTTACACCAGAATCACCCTACCTTAGGTACAGATGACTTTAACAATGGAAGAAAGCATATATTTTTTTCTGCCCACAGAATTAATTCATGTATTTACCTGCCACTTCCAAGCTAGCGCAGTACTGAATAAACTGGCTCAGATGTTATATCCATAAAAGGAATGGCCAGCAATATGATAAAAAATAATTCTGTAACGTTGCTACAAATTTTAAGGAGAATCATTGGAGACTAGAGAGGAACCTTCTTCTGTTTCCATGTATTGAATCAGTCATAATTAAGATGTAAAGGATATTATTTCTGCAATTCTCAAAATATTTAAGGGTCTTTAAAAATACTAAAACAAAAAGCTTAATCCTGTAAAAAATGGGTGGCATTTAGAAGACTAGAAAATAATAATTTATGATCTGTAACCCTAATGCTGGATAAAGGTAAACTATTGTGTATTAATTCTAAAAGCAAGAGTTTATCATACAGTGAAGACTAATAACGTGTGTAGGCGCACTAAAAAAAATGCAAGGATAGAGAGGCACCTTCATTTCAGTTTGCTGCTTTTCCAATTCCTCTTCCTCCCAAACCCTTCCCATCCCAAATACTGTACCCCATTATGTAATATGTAGAGACATTTCAATGGGCCTCTTTATATACAGATTAGATCATATTATTATGAAAACAGCTTTGAATGTTCAACACAGCTGCTAAACTCAGATACCTTATATATCAAGGGTATCAAACTTGTGTCGTCGTGGCAGTGTCACATGACGTATTGGGACTTTTCCTTCCTTCGCTAAACTGGGCGGGGTGGGGCTAGCATGTGACGCATACGGCCTGTGGGCCGCGAGTTTGACATCCCTACTATATATGCATTTGGAGGAGATGTAAGTATATATGAGCAAATCTAAAAACCACATAGAGAAGAACTTTTGTAAACATGCCAATTGTCAGTTGCCTTGGTCTTTACACTGACTGGCTGGCAGGCTTTGAAAGCAGTAAATTGGCAGTGCAAGAGGTTGTTTTTTTTAGGAAGGTTTGATTGGCTAGATATGAAACATTATTTTCACAGTCAAAAAGCTATCTTTTTGACTCGGTTTCAGGGAATTTATTTCCTGACTTCATCAAATAAAGTTTTTTTCAAAAAAAATCTGTATATACAAAAAACATACTCAGTATTAAAAAAAAATCCAGTACGAACAGGTCATTGAAATTTCTTGTGAAATGCTGCCCAACTTATGATCTACATTTATAATATTTTTACTTCATTCCACGAACAAATTGTTTCAACAGTTACAACTGATTTACAACAGTACATACAATTAGTTAAAACATCCCTCAAACCCCCTATACATTTTCCTACATGACTTTACCTAATATCACAAGAAGCTAAGGACTTATAAATGATGTGTTGCAAATGCTATGAGCACACTGATGCAGAATCTTAAAGATGTATGACTGGAATGCACTTCTGCTCATGTAAGTACCATCTCATATTTTCATCCTTGTTTCAGAGAGGGAAGGATGGAATGCTCTATTCTGTTCAGGAAAGGAAGCTACATTCCAAATCAGAATTTCTCTCTAGGCATAAGAAGCAAATTACTCATCTAGAAATCATATTAAAGAGATCCTTACTCTGTCTAGTTCCAGTGTAAATTTCTGGTCCCAGGACTGATTGGAAATAGGCTTCCAGCTAGTTTGATCAACAACAGTGTTATCCAATTTCAAAACAGCACAGATTTCATCTGCAAGCAAATTAAGTAAATTCAGTTTAGAATGCTAAGTTGACCTTCCAAAAACAGTAACAGAACAGCTCTGACAATCAGTAATAATTTAAAATCAGTTACAATATGTATGCAAATATAGGTAAAGCACAAAATTCTACTTAGTTTGAGAGTAATTACAATCTTTGTTTAGGTTAGCCTACAACAATAATGGTGGACAAAAATTATCAGTGTGAATGTTCATTCATTGTGTACAAAGCTTTCCAAATTATGGCACTGCATTTTTCCCCTTCTCTCACTAGAAGAAACCACAACTCATTTCCTTTTTCTCTCAACCTTTCTTAGAAAGAAAGATAAAATGTTGGCTCCTTTTTCTCATATACAGATAGTCCTCCACTTACAGTCGACCATTTGTTCAGCAACCATCTGAAGATATGCCAATGCTGAAAAATGGATTTATGAGCCATGCTTGAAATTGCAGCCATTGCAATGCTCCCAGAGGTGAACAAAATCTGGGTGCTTTGCAGGCCACTAAGAACTCATGACTGCAGGGGTGCTCCAAATCCTCTCACCTGCCTACCTTCCCCCATCTCTGCCCTTTGGGCTCCCTGAACCTTGTCTTGTGGGTCAGCAAGCAACCCCAGAGCCAGGGGCATTGTAACTGTCTCCTTTCCCTACTCATAAAGATCAGTTCCAGATCAGGATTAGAAAGTGATCAGGAAGGGAAGGAAATGGAGGATGGCTAGAGATTAACTTGCCCCTTGCAAGCAAATTTGAGGCCAGGTGGATTTTGGCAGGGCAAGAGTTGAACTCCAACATGCTTCTCTCGCCTACTGTTGCACTTGTTTTCCTGACTTCCAGATACAACCCCACACTGAATGAAGAGGCAGGCTGGAGCCAGGTGCAATGCACAGGGCAGTGAAAGTCCTTGTGAGGAGTAAGAAAAATAAAGGGATGTCAAAGTTAATTTTAAACTCATCTGATTGAAGGGTAATGGCTGAGGTGCGGTGAAGTAATTCTTTCCAGTCCAACGTTAAAGAACAGAAGGCACACATAGGAGGTGAAAAAAAAGTTTGCTTGTCAGCAGCAATGTGTGCCTTGCTGTGCCTGCAGCTTTCTAGGACAGGACAAGCAGGCCCAGAGCTGTACGATTTTGGGGCTGCTTGCTGACTCATAAGGCAGGATACAGGCAGTTAAAAGGTAGAGATGAGTGAGGGACTGTTGTAGTTGGATGCAGTCCCTTTACTGAGGCTTGGGGCGGTGAGGGACCAAATTGGAAAGGCTTGGATTGGGATGGATAATTGTTTAACAACCCATGATTCGCAGTTAACTACAACAGGGATTGCCGGGATTGCCATCATACATTATTGAAGTCATGTGATGACTCACTTTATGACTGTACCAACTTACAATAACAATTCTGGTTCCAACTGTGGTCACAAATCAATGACCACCTGTGTACCCTATAATTTCTACATTCACACTGTGAATGCTGGGACTCTTGGTAAGCAATTCTATATACCAGGGCATAGGTAGGAGTCCACATTATTACCCGCCTTGCAATATTATCATTATGAGTGAAAAAAGAAGACAGCAGAGAGGGAGTTGTAAAAAAATCACTTGGATTTTATGCTATTAATTTCATCAATCATGGAGGGTTCAATCAATACGTATTTTGAATCAACAGGGAAATATAATTTATTTTCTCATTCATTACATTTTAAAATTCAATTTTAGCTCAACTGTTCCAATATATCTGAGGCAGCCTATGCTTTATGAGTGCAATATCCCAATCACAGGCTCCCAACAGAAAAGAGAACCTTCCACTTTTCAGACATCATCTAATTAACGATGTACAAAACATTCTATTTTGTGAATAAAATATTCTGGTAAAAACTACATTGTTTTTCCTTCATGAGGCTTTGTGCTATACTAGACATCAACCAAAATTTGGATAGAGGGCCAGATTACACATAAAACATTATCAACTACTTTATATTCCAGAAACATTACTTCCACAGAACTGCCAGCCCAGGATATCAAACAGACATGCTTCAGAGGAATAGATTCTGTGGTTTCCTGGAATATTTTGCACCTCACTACACTGAACTATAACTCCAGCAGGTATGGCTAATGTAGGAAGGACATCACCCAACCTAGTTTTTTTAAAAAATGAAGATTCTTATTACTGTTAGTAATTCTTGAAAAAGCACTTTTTGGATGATATCATAAAAAAAATCATGGACTGATAGAAAAAAATGTTCAAGACATCAGTCTGCATAAACATACTAGTGTTTTGTATATGAAAACCTAAGGCCACAGGATGTGGAAACAGGCTGGCTACACTTCCGGTGAATTAGCTACTCTGTTAGTTCCCTTTCTGGGCTCCTTGATCTGGTCTCTAGGTTGGTATTGGAGACCCCTCCTGGTCCATTTGCAAAGGCAGTGGAACAAAAAAAGGTGGGAAAATTCTCCTAAGCAAGATAAGACAAATTCTGCCATGGCACTTTCATTTTTGTTTAATGGAAGATTGGTTTTCAGTCCAAGATGGAGCTGGGAAGGAAAAAGCCCTCCTACTTTTTTTAGAAGGAAAACCAAAGAGTAAGGATGATTACCCTCCACTCAATGCAAACGTTTAATGTAAAATAATGTAAAATAGCCTTTGTCTAAAATCTAGGCTAGCCCCCACAATTATGGCCTTTTAGGGGGCAGTAAAGACTACATTTTTGGGAGGAAATTTGGGATTGAGTGCCAAGAAACCTAAAAGTGGATTTTACTGATTATTAATTCATTATATTTTGTGTATTATATTATTATTGGACTTAATGTATTTTACCATGGGCATTTCATAGAGATCCATGTTATTGTGAACTACTGCTGACATTCTGTAGTGTGCACCTTTATTAAAATAATAATCAAGTGGTTTGACATGCCGGAGACACAAAATTACCTAAACCAAATATTTATTTTCCTAGAATCACTGGGCTAATGAATGAATCCAGAAAAGGGCCTGGCTGCTTTAATGACTTACAGACAACCACAGCAGTTGTGCAATCGGTGCTCCTAAGTGCCTTTTTTACTTTCAAATTCAAACTACTGCACAACCTTAAAACAAAATCATAATAAAATACAATTAAACTGAGTTTATTTTTACATATAGTTATTTTTCCTAAGAGATTTCATAAAAGTGCTTCTGAAAATGAAGAAGAAAAACATTAGAAAGGTACTGAACTGGATAAATCATCTGTTTTCAGGAGGTTTCGGCAACTGCCACTTTTGCTTTTACTTGTTCGACTCATGAAAGATGATCTGGCTTCACTTGGACTCCATCCAGGTAGAGTGAAGGATGTTGCTTTTGATCTACCAGGGACATTTTCCAGGATATCTTGGCAACCCATAAGCCGAACTTCCAGAGTACCTAAAATGACATCAGATTGTCTTAACTCATATAATTAGTCAAACACCAGCTTAAGCAAGTACAAGCAATTGATAAATGGCATCAGCATCAATTATGTCATTCTGTGTGGGCAGGAATCTCAATACAGTGTAAACTTCATATTTATGAGGCAGTATAAAAGCTCTTAAATATATAAGCTTTAACTAGAAGAATGTGGGTTGAATCCAAAATTAGAATAAACCTACTGAAAGCAACTGGGTTTAGCTGCTGATGCAAGTCCCAGTAATTTTAATATGCAATCATGGTGGGCTTACCTGACATGAACTTTTATGACTGTTCTGCCTAAGCTTGTGTCAACACAGCTAGTTATAGAATGCTAATAAGTATTTTTAAACTAGGGTTTTTACACAATGTATTAATAGATCCATTCTAATTGTCTAACTATCTGCCTCTTGTAGTTCCCCCCCCCCCCCCAAAGACAAACCTTGCAAGGGGCAGGAAACCCTATTGGAACATAGTATCGATGTATGCTAATAGACTTTTTTGCATCCATGTATGTTATATATGTATGTTATGTATGTATGCTATGTATGTATTATGTATTTCTCTTAGATATTATGATTTAATGTGGATAAAACATGAAGAAAGGAAATCAATTTATGGACTATCTTTGCATAATCTCAGTCTAGTAATTCTATAATAACGGACAGAAATGGTAAAATGGGATTCTATATATTTAACCTGTGCTGATCAATGTATTGTTGTGTATTTGCACGCACATACACAAACAATACAAAGGCATCTTCAAAGAATCAACAATTTCTGCTACAACTTTAGTTTAAAAACTAAAGTCATTTTGGGAAATATAAGCTAACAGCTGTGCTACTGCTTCTAATTTGGTTGTTTATTAAATAATTTAGTGAACAACATATTAGGATCAGAGTTTTATTCAACACCTGCTTCAAGTTAGCAAATAAAGTCTGTAGGGATATATTTAAGATCTTCATTAAGCATACAAGATATCTTGGAATTTACTTCCTTTATGAAATGCTGCAATTACAGAAGCATGCACAGACTGTCGAGGGGAACTGTTGGACTACAGAGTCTCAAATTTCATAACCCTCATGCAGAGAGTTTTTCTTCTGTAATGCCTACTCTTAATTTTTTATATTTAATTACTTTAATCTAAAAACACATTAGCACAAGTAAATGAGAGATACAATGTTATGCACTGCTGCTGTTTAAAATTCTCTTTGTATTATTAAGTTTTAATATTTTAGGGTAAAACTTAAATTCTCATCAGAACCGAATGGTTATGAGGTTATGTCCAGATTTCATTGCAATACTTTCTAATATAAGGAATAAATGATACAAAAACTTTTAAAAAATGTTTCAGAAATTAGATGCACTAAATAAATGATTGAAATATTTTGAATCAAAATCCTTTAGGCAATAAGTAGAGTTGCAGATTCTAGCAACTTATACAATGAAATCCTTTATCAAACTCTTATAATAAGTTACTGTTTTACCAGCTGGATCCCATTATAAAAATATGTATAGACCATCGTGTTAATTTTTCCCCTTCACTGATCATCTTCCTAAGCAATTTACACATAACCCACCTTTAAAAATCTGAATTTAGTCAAGCAACTGAAATGCTTGCTATGATGCAATTAATGCAAACAACAATTTGGCCAAAAATACCCACTGCTAATTTTTTTCTAAGAGATAATACATATTTAAGTATGATTGCTATGCTCTTTTATATTTAAAGATATTCCTGAATGTACAAAACTGCATTGTATCTTTTAATGTAACAAATATTAGAGTTAGAAACCAAAGCACACAAAATATGTAGCTATATTACTGTCACAACAAACCTGTTAATGCTGCTGGTTTGGACAGTGTACTATACTGATTTTGTGTTGATATCATACTTTGCCGTGGACTTAGTGTTGGTGATGAAACAAGTGAAAGTTCTTCTATAATAATACTGCTTTTGGGGTGATTTTTAGGGAGTTCATTTAGCCTTTGTTCTAATGAATACTTCAAGAGATCCAGCTTCTGGCTTGATTCATTAAATCTTGCTTGAGCCTTATTCAGTTAAACAGAAAGAAAAAATCAATTAGGAGAAACTCTTTTAATATGCTTATATTCAAATTTTATTTATTACATAAAAATTACCTCTGAAAGCGCTTTTCTATCAGTAACTTTTCCAGAGCCGAACAACTTCATAACATTTTTGGCTCCTTCTGCTACTGCATATTCTATCCTAAAATGATGTCGCAATTCTTCCATTCGAAGCTCAAGAGGGCTTATCACGGGCTTTGCTATACATATAAAAATAAACAAAAATTAGTACTAACTTGTACATTGAACTATTAGTATATTACACTAGCCAGCATATTGATATAAAAATGAAATGAAAAAAAAAAACATTTAATAGGTGTATTACAATTCACATGACCTTTCTGGGGAGAGAGGGCATTAAAGCAGGCAAGTCTGCCCTCTTTTGTATGTGCGCCAATGTTACATATGCATACAAAAGAAGAGTTTGTATTATGACTCCACATGTGTTATCTTATCCAGATTTCACCCAATCCCATGGTTTCTGCTTTATAGGTCTAATACAGATTTACTAACCAGCCATATAAAATTGGATGGATAGACAGATAAATAAGCAAACTAAGCAGTCAAGGGATGATTCTCTAAGCTCTGTAGAGCTTAATGTGACTTTCACCTACAAATTAACAAAAGTCAACCAAGAATTTTTGAATATGGATATTTTACTTGCCAACAGGTTCATGGCAGAGCAAATGCCAACTGAAACAACTTTAAAAATCCATCTTGGTGGGGGCAGACATCCACTGCATTAATTTTCTAAACTTTACAGAGTATACAAGGGGTTTCACTTACACACAAACACTTATACATCTGAACAGCAGAGTCCTCTTTACCTGCACACTCTTGAATGACTATATGAGCATAAGATAATATCTTTTGGTGTATGTGTGCATTTTTGAGTCAGTATTGATTCCTGGTGGCTGCCTGGACAATTTTCTGCAGTTTTCTTGGCAAATTTTTGGAAATGGTTTGCTACTGCCTCCTCCTTTCTAGGGCTGAGAGTAACTGGTCTGAGTTACTCATCAACCTTTGTGCCTAAAGCAAGATTAGAACTCAGTCTCACAGTTTCCACACTGGACAAACTACCTTTATTTTTCTTTTTTCTTGTTGACAACAACGTATCTTCTACTTTTTCTGTCTCCATCCCCTAGCAATTGTTTATATCTAGCATAAACTACTAACTTTTCAATTTCCTTTGTTTAACAAAAGTTCTCTCTTTGTTACTTCTCAGTTTCTATTTTCGGCCCTTTAATTATTTCTGTATTTTTAGTGATAACAATATACAATGCTATTACTTTTTCAGTAATTCACACCTGTCTTGATTTAGCTGGTTGCAACAGATGGAAATCATCTTTGACATGCAATGTACAAAAAGGACTCAGAATATTCAGAAAGCTTTTAACGAGGTTATTAGTTCATCTTTCCTAGTCTAGTTTAAACAGGCTTACTCACAGCACTAACTCATCTACAAGAAACAGTAGCAAGCCAGCAGCACTGTTACCCAAGCCTACTGATTGATGGATTTGTCACATGACATCTAAATGTACTGGGCATGTATACTTTTAAAGTATCACTTGGAATGGGGGAGAGTTACTTGTGGGACAGCCCAATGGTTTCTGCTTGTCCTACTAGGTCTGGCAGGCTGGGAGTATGTCAAGTCCTGTGGGGGAAATCAGGCATATTTCAGGTCCTGGAGGCCTCAGAAGATGCTTTCTGTCATGGCACTTGCCTTATGAAACAGCCTTGCCCTGGAGATATGACCTTGTCCCTGATCTTTTAGACTTGGTTTTTCCCCCAGGTGCTTGGGCCAGGATACTAATGGAACTGGCATGGGGTGGCTACTGGAAGAATGCAAGTTTTAATGCGCTTTCAATATTGTTTCTTATTTTAAATGGCTTGTTGTTTTTACTGTATTGTAGTGCTATTCTGTTCACTGTGCAGTTTCTTTTGGTAGATGGGCAGCTATATACATTTGTTTAGTAAATAACATAAATAAAAACAAGAACATTTAAACTGTTAACGAGGCATGGATGGAAAGTTTATATTCGTAAGAGGGATTTCCCACCCCACCCCATAATAATCTACTTTGTGTAAACTTTATCCAGAATGAGGTGCAAGGATACAGAGTTCTGAGCAGTCCTGAGACATTACTACAAAAATGGGATTTAGATGACAACATTAGGGATTTGACATAAGCCACAGGGAGTCAAAACAGGCAGGACGTTATGATTTGCTCAAGGCGGTGTGTGCATACCCATGTTTGTCAACCAGTTGTAGGAGAAGAATACAGGAGCCTGGTTAATGAGCCTTTTCGGAATATCTTATGTTAAACTGGAGTACAGATTCCTAGACTAATGGGGCAGGAGGAAGACTGATTGAGCATTGACCTGGCCTTGTAGTATGGGGGAGTCAGGACTTGGGATTTTTTAAAATGTCCCATGAGAGTTAGAAGATTCTAGAAACAGTTTAGTGAAAGGTTTTCTCTCTAATGTTTCACCATTATCAAAAGCCAATTCATTAGTCTGCACTGCTTGAAGAATCTGCATCCTTATAACTTCAATTTTTGTCTTGCTGTCCTGAAGCATCTGTTGAGCTGTTGCAAGCAGCTTTCTATCCTGAAAAAAGAAAGAAAAAACAGTTATGTGATACTAAAATTTGAATTCCCCAATTGGTTTCAAGTAACAACAATTCACACTATCTTTTCAGAATATGAATTCCGATATACTGAACAAGATTCAGAAATCAGTATGGTTTGAAAACTATTGTGCAATGACTACCAATACATTTTATTTACAGTTTGGCTGTAGGCATCAAATACACCCTTGTTGTTTAATTTTTTCATTATTTTTATTTCATCCAGAATAATTTAGAAATTAGAGCACTAAAGCCAACAGAATAATGCAGCCTCTAAGAGACAGAACCAAAAAGAAATTATCAGGATTCTTACTACAATGCTGTTAGCATTTGTTTGCAGTATATAATACTGAAAACATTTATACAAATGAAGAAAAAAAAATCTTTAAAAACTACTCTTTCTCTTTCTGTCACATAATACATACAGTTTAAAATCTGAAGGTAATGAATGGAAAGGACTTGAAGAAGTTTTCTTCTATGTTACTAGTTCAGCAGCATGATTAACAATGTAATTTAATATATAACTGAAAGTGTCTGGAAAGCTACAGATTGATTTTCAGAAAGGTCAGTGAACCATCAAGAAGCAATTCAAACTGCCAACTCTCTGTCACTGTAATACATTCGATTCTATTGTAGAAATCTACATTTCTGTAGTTCATGCTCTACATGCCAAAACTGAATTCCTATTTATGATTACATGGTTTGGTGCAGAAACAATATTTCCAAATATGATTTACTGATAATGTTATCAGGGCACATTACTCGAGAATGTGGAAATTGTATCATAATCCTAGATGATCTAGGGCTAGCACATCCTGTCAAAAGAAGCAGAAATTCCCCTTGGTACAAACAGATACCAACAAAATTTGTGATTTGCTCAGAAATTAACTTTTAACCATAGCATATAATGATTTCAACAAACTCCCCAAACCATCATTCTGTAATATCAGATATTCAAAATGTAACAATCTCAACAGATTGTTACAAACATGAAAATTAAATAGCGTATTACTGAATTCAAAAATGAAATATCTGTAATTAGCAACAGGATAGAAAATTATCCATTACTATGGTATGCATCTATTTATATGGTCTCTCTTGACGGTGAAGTTTTAAATCCCTCATCTGAAAACCTGATTAACTGTGCGAGCTGATAAGTCTTACCTTTGATGGACCATTAGAATACATTTGAATCATATTTTCTGCTCCTTGCTTTACTTTCAATTCTATATTTAACTGTTTCTTTAAGGCAATTAATCTGTTGTTAGTAGGAAAGCGAGGATCACTATTAGGTGTATCTGGAGTTCTGGGACAATCTGTAAATTAGAAACAAAGGCCCATCATCATTTTTTCTAAATAATACTCCGAAATAAAATAAATGAAAGTTTGTATCAGTCAAATTATCAACTTTACAGTAACATTTAGGCTGTTAGTATCTTTGTCTAATACTGCTTGCTGTTCATATTTTCTATCTGGTGTACTCACTTTCCATTTCTCAAATGAGGGCTATTTTGTACAAACAATTGTTCATGTAAAAAACTAAGGCAGTACAACAACGGTTCCGTGAAACAATTTCTTATTTTGGTGACATAAAACAGCCATTCTACAAAACTGTTCCTAGACAATTGAAATATCCATAAAAAAATCCCCACCAGTCATAATTTGGCTACCAAAGGTATTTCAACTAAAACTTTACAATAAAATTCAAACACAATAAATAATAGTTAAGTGAAGTTTTGATCACACATGTCCTTGTTAATGGAATCACACAAAAAGATGAAGCCGCACGATTGTCTCCACTGCACTAGTGGAATTACTGAGGATCCCAACAGTATTGTTGCAAAATGTTTTATTTTGCAACAGGTTAATTTTATATTCATTTCTTTAAAAATACTTAAAATATTTATTTTAAAAAACGTACGGTACAGGAAGTTTACTAGATAGAAAATGATATATTGAAGGTATATAAATTCCCATTGGCTTAATATTGCTATCTCCTGGCCTAAGAAGGAAGCACTAAAGGGGAAACCATTTTACTTTAATCAATCATTCATTGAAATTCACAGCATATTGCTCTTGATTATAAGTAGCTTTGAAGAACTTACTTTAAGAAATCAAAAGCAGTTCTAGTTATGATTTTACAAATTATAATGCAGTTCTTTTACAAGGTACCATTGTTAGTGAATTACTATTAAATTATGTTTAGTAATTAATGAATGTTCACCATTCTGAGAGCACCTCCAATGTCTGCATATACAGTCAGTTCTCATTATTCATGGAAGTTATGCTCTATAAAGTTGAGGTAAACACTGAATTAGCAAATACTAAAAATCTCAGTTGGGCACATGCACTCAAATTCTTAAGACTCTTGTGTGTCTGCAAAGGATCATGAAATCGCTGCTAATATTTTGGTTACAAATATATTTTATCAAGTAGGTGGATTTGCAAATGTGGAATAACAAGGCCAATTAAATTATTACTTACAGACAGAACTTCTATATATATATATATATTTAAATACTCATGTCACTGTGTTGGCACCTGAAAGTGTTGTAAAGTTATTTTGAAATTATGTTATGGAGTGGAAAGCACTGCAGTTTGTTGTCCATAAAAAATATACGAAAACATAAGCACTTCTGTTTTTATTATGTTTACACAGTTAACAGGGCCTTAGTTAAATATTCCTTCTGAGGCCTTAGGATAAAAGCTCACAGACAAATCTTTGGGTAAGCTTAATTGCTGATAATTTCTCTTGACAACAGCAGTTGCTTGCAAAATTCCTTGTGTTGGGTGTTTTACCTTTTAACAGATTTAAAGGAAGTTACAAAAACTCAGTTTAGTTTAGATATATTGGTTTCTAGAAGGCAAAGTTAGCGTAAAGTTTTTCCAATTAGTAATAGGTAAGAATGGATTTTAAGAAAAAATGGATATGGAAAAAAAGGGACAAGTGAAAGAAACTAGAATTAAAGCAAAACAAGAAGTCTCAGTTCTGTATACAAAAATATGAAAGAACAGATTAACTTCCAAAAGAATGAAGAAAAAAGTTAATTTTTTTAAAAAAATGTGGCAGCCGTTAGAATAGAGTGGAATGGATGAAATCATAGGATATTACAGAAGTGTACCAAACTATAGGAAAAGATGCTTTGTGAAATGAAGGGAAGGAGGCTCTGGATGAGGAAGAAAAATAGATAAAATAGTGTAATTGCTGCACATCCCCCTTGCCAAAGATTTATCAAAAGGTAGGTGTGTGTGTGTGTTTGGGGGGGAGAGGAAAATGGTTGCAAAGATAGTAGTCAAAGGCAGCAAGGAAGGATTAAACACACAGACACAATTTACTTGTGTTAATTACATATACGCATTCAGTATATTACAATTCAGTAATGAAAAAATAGGAAAATAAATATAAATAAAACTGTGGAAACTTGTCTATATGTCCTTGAAGTACAAAAAATAAATAGAACACAAAGCCTCAAATTAGAAAGCAAACTAGAATATTTTTAGATGATAATTATCAGATATCCAATTGCAATATACATAGCTACTCTCGTATAGTGCTTAAAGACTCTGGGATATAAAGCAAGACTGTGACTTCTAGATCTCCTTTAGGCACAGAGCTTTCTGGGTGACTGAGCCAGTCATTCTCTCATACCCCTGACAAGAAGGTAAAAGGCAAGCTACTTCTGAAACATGTTGCCAAAAAGACTGCATGACCTTATTCATGGTACAAGTCCTGTTGGTGCAGTTGTTAGAATGCAGGACTGCAGGCTCTCACTGCTCACTCCAGTTCGATTCTGACCAGGTCAAGGTTGACTCAGGCCTTCCATCCTTCTGAGGTCAATAAAAGGAGGACCCAGATTGTTGAGGGAAATACGTTGACTCTGTAAACCGCTTAGAGAGGGCTGTAAAGCACTATAAAGCGGTATATAAGTCTGTGTTGTTACTATTGATAGCAAGACTGACTTGAAGGTAAAATAACTGGAAGTTAACAAGCTCAGCTGTGACCTTAATTAGTTGATTAAAGTCCTCCCACCAGCTGGCAGCACTGCCTGACACTGACAAAACTCTAACTAATTTCACACAGAAGGCTTTTTTAACCTCCTAAAGGGCTTGCAGACATAAGTCCCCAATAGGCAAACAGCCAATGCTAGGGTATTCCTTTCTATGTGTATTCACCATTGTGTACCTGCTTACTCTCTTGTAATCCTTTCTTTTCCAATAAACTACAAACATCAATTCTCTTCTTGTTAATTACCCTAATGCCAGGGTGAGCATTCCAAAGGGCAGGAGTGGGGGGTTGGGGGGAAAGGCTATAAGATTTGCCCCTTTTCCCCGCTCCTTCGTGAGTTGAGTTCCAGAAATCTTTCCTGTCATTTGGGCTTATCTGACTGTTTGAGGGCTTATCCTTCTGTAAAGCAAAAGAAAACTGAAGTAAAATTGTAAGCATAGTTGTGATCATGTGATTTTTCACTTAGTGATTGCTTCACTTAATAACTGTATTGCCAATCCCAATCCCAGTCACTAAATGAATACCGATCTAGTACGCTGAGTAGAGATTTGATTTGATTTTACTTATATTCTGCCAAAGCAATAGACTCACTGCAGTTTACAAAACAATTAACAATATCCATCTAGCAGTTTACAAAACATTGACAATATGTATCTGTGTTGGTGCAGTGGTTAGAATGAAGTATTGCAGGCCAAATCTGCTCACATTGCCAGAAGTTCAATTCCCTTAATCCTGACAGGCTCAAGGTTGACTCAGCTTTCCATCCTTCCGTGGTCAATAAAATGAGGACCCAGATTTTTGAGGCAATATGCTGATTCTGTAAACCATTTAGAGAGGGCTGTAAAGCACTGTAAGGCGGTGTAATGACCCGGGGCGTGACACAAAGGCAACACAATCAAATAAGCAAGAAGTGTCCCTTTAATACCTGTATCTTTGCCCTCAATGTCCAGGTTACCTTTGTCTGGAGAAAAAACTCTCCCACAAACAGTCTTTAAGTGGAGGAAATTCAGTCCAGAAACAAAGTACATACAAACTGTAAATAAAAATCCACACAAACCACACTGCAATAATTAACTGGACAGGGCAGGAGAAGGAATTGCAGACTTGAAAGCCCAGCAAAACACATACAATTGGGAAGATGTCAGGAACCCAGATAAGCCTCGACAATACTAGATAAATTCATGATTTGCTCCCAACAACTTTGCTGTGTGCAGCTTCCCTTTTTAAACACTGTTCCCAACTGTGTTCTCAACTGTAGCTAATGAAGGGAATCAGGGTCCTTTCCTCTCCTGTAAGCCATGCAACTCATGTTGTTCCCTTCTCCATTCTTCCCTGTGTGCTCTACGATGAAGAGGGGGTGGGCCTGGGTCTTCCTCTGAATTCCCTCTCCCTTGCGCTACCTCTCCCCTGCTCTGCCTAGTCAGCCTTTGCCCTTCCCTAGTTTCTTCCACAGCCAACGGAGCTACACTCCCACTCCCTGTCAGCTGCTCGGCCTCCCTCTCCGAATCAGATTCTGACAGGGGCATGACAGGCGGTATATAAGTCTAAATGCTATTGCTATTACTATCCATATTTCATTTTAAATATAAAATGAATCAATAATTAAAGTACTAGGAACAAACATATGCAATAGCAACAATTAAATCAATATAAATAATTCAAAATGAAATATATTAAATATGGAATTAACTTACTGTTCCAGTGCCGCTTCATCAAGAGACAACACTAGATCTGAACAAAATTTTACATAAGCAAAAAGTAAGTCTCTTGTGCTTGGTTCAGTTTTAAGCTGTTTCTTCATTGCAACATTTGATCACAATAATCTCTTCTGACCTTGCCCATGTGGGGTCTAGGTCAGAAAATTTCAGCCTGCCCCTCAGGCAAACACTAATGTCTTCCACCTCCAAAATGTGTATAGTTCACTATAGCAAGAGCTACTGTGGATACAATTAGGGCAAAAACAAATCCTCCTTGTTATCCTTACTACAATGGTATTGTCTTGAGTGTAATCTTTTACCAGCATCCGGTCCAATTCACCCCTGATCTTCCTCCACTGGAACTTTTCAGAAAACACATTAAAAAGTAAGCTTAGAGGCCAATCTTGTCAAATACTCTGGGCTTGTGTAAATTCCAGAGATCCCCCTACACAGGCTTGAGGCAGACTTCTTAGCTGATCTACTTACTGTACAGAAGCATTCTGAGGGTAACAAATCTCAGAGCAATCATGGGTTGATCTGACTATGCAAAAGGACTCATTCTTCTACCATCCAATTTCAGATCACCAAATAGCTGATGGGACCTAAAACCCAAACCCAAAGTGTAATTGCCTATGTATGTCATTTCCAACCCATGATTGACTCCTGAACTTTCCCAAAACCTTCTTTACACATGTGGAAATTAAAATTATTACCAAAGCCCTACAGTAAGTTCCAAGAAATCAAGAAACTTGACAATCTAGCAAGATGAATTGCACAAGCAGGATCCTAACTGTCCCCCCCTAGACCAACATTATAGACATTTACTGACCACCTTCTCATGCCCCTATTAGAATCTGACTCTGAGGGAGAGGAGGAACAGCCAACAGGGAGTGGGTGTATGGCTCCGGAGGTTGTGGAAGAAACTGGGGAAGGGCACAGACCGGCTGAGCATTCAGGGGAATACCCAGGCCCACCCCCTCTTTATCCTAGGGCATGCAGAGAGGAGCGGATGAGGAAGAAACATGAATGGCATGGTCTACAGGGGTGAAAAGGGCCTTGATCCATTCATGGGCTGCAGCTATGAGGTCTGTTTAAAAGGACAAATTACGCATGGGCCAGTGCTGGAAGCAAAGCATGAAAATATATCTAGTCTGTCCATTCTTAACTGAGTTCTGGCGTCCTTTCCAGTGTGTGTATTTCGATATCTATGGACGTCTTCAAGCCCTTATCCTGCCTTGTCTCCTTAATTGCTTCAGTGTAGTTTGTGTTGTTTTTTGTATTTATAATTTATATGTATTTTGAGTTTGAATGGAGGTTCTTCCTTTTGCGCAACTGTTTGTGGGGCAGTTTTTTCTCCAGTCAATGGTAATTGCACCTTTGAAGCCAAGTTGAAGGAATTAAAGGGACTTCACTGGTTTTTGTGACTTTGTTGCTTTTGTATCCCATCCTGAGTCATCACACCACCACATACATGGCAAGACCATGCATTGTCTTGTCATTAGATCATCCCTGACAATTCCTCCACCTCCTTCATCACGTGATGTATCATGACTATTTTCCCCTTCGCTAAACCAGGCATGGCCAGCGTGTGATGCGTCTGGCCTGTGAGTTTCACAGCCCTGGTATAGAGATTAAGGCTGCTATAGGACAGAATTTAGTGAGAGTGACATTGTCATTCTCCCAAACCAAATCTCAATGATATAATAAAAAAGGTGAAAATATGACCTTGAAACCACAGCAACTTTAAATTGGGAAGAATGTACGCACTGTATTACAACATTAAAAACCTGACACTATAATGAAGAATGAACAAAGTACTATATTTTAACTTTAAGGTAATCCTAATATTGCCATTGTAATTTTTGCCATTACCAGTTTTAATTAATCACCATTATAGCAATAGCACTGAAAATTTATATACTGCTTCATAGTGCTTTACAGCCCTCTCTAAGCAATTTGCATATTCAGCATATTGCCCTCAACAATCTGAGTCCTCATTTTACTGACCTTGGAACGATGGAAGACTGAATCAACCTGAAGCCGGTGAGAATCAAATTCCTGGCAGTTGGCAGAATTAGCCTGCAATATTGCATTCTAACCACTGTGCCACCACATTGCTTCTCATTGCATCTTTAATGTTATCATCATTTATACTAATCTTTTTGGCAGAAAGCATCAAGTACAGCTGTTTGGATAAGACCATAAATGTTTTAGACCACTAATCTGTCAGTATACCACGAGTCCCCGTTTTTCTCACCTTGGAACATGACTTAGAATATTGATATAAATCACAGAAAAGACACTTGTTTTAGCTGGCAGAAAAATAATATCATCCTACCAGCATGTTACATTAAAAATAAATATGACATTTGGGCAATTCCAAAGATATTTACTTGATGATATACAGGTATGCCTCAACAGACAACTGTAATTGAGCTCAGAATTACAGTTGTTAAGTTGTTGTGGTGATTAAGCATATAATCACATAACCAGATTTGAGTATACAACAATTTTGCAACAGTCATTAAGTGAATACTGTGGTTATAAAGCAAATTCATAGCTGAATTTTATGCAATGTGCCTGTGATGACCCGGAGCTTGGCACAAAAGCAACAAAGTTACAAAATTAGGTAAAGTCCCTTTTTTACCTCCAACTTGGCCCCCAATGTCCAGTTATCCTCGTCTGGAGAAAAAACTTTCCCAAGAACAGTCTTTAAAGGGAAGAAATTCAGTCCAAATCCAAAGTACATATAAATTATAAATAAAAAGTTGGGAGGACACCAGCACCCAGATAAGCCTTAACAAACAAAGATAATGCACTCTTTGCTTCCAGCAATTTTGCTATGCGTAGTTTGCCTTTTTAAACAGTTTTCCCAGTTGCAACTAATGAAGGTTATCAGGGCCCTTTCCTCCCCCATAAACCACGTAACTCACATTGTTCCCTTCTCTGTACCTCCCTGTGTGCCCTAGGATGAAGAGAGGGTGGCCCTGGGTCTTTCTCTGAATCCCCAGCTGGACTATGCCCTTCCCCAGTTTCTTCCCCAGTCATTGGAGCTACACTCCCACTCCCTGTCAGCTGCTCGATCCCCTCTCAGAATCAGATTCCAACTGGGGCATGACAATGCCTTTTTTCTGGAAATAACTGGCAAAAAAGTAAAAAAAATATGGTCATGTGGCCAAAGGATGCTGCAAGCACCAGAAAGGTGAGCCAACTGCCAGGTGCCCAAAATATGATCACATGATGAGTTTATTTGTGTTGCTGTTGTAAGTTCAAAATCAAGTAGTAAGGAGCTTTTGGATGGGTCCATCCTAACTTTGAATGGTCATGAAACAACTGATCATAAGTTGAATACTACCTATAGATCCACCAATGAACTTTAAGAGTATAAATGTAAAAAGATTTCACAGATTCAGAATTTGTAGAAAAGCAGTTTACTCAAATGCTGAAGTTCTGCAACTACTGATTTTCAGCATCAAAAACTGACTAAACGAAGAACTGAAGGAAAACAGTAGCACTCCTACTATATCATATTACAGCAAACTAACATAATGTAGTAGGGAACAAGAGTGCAGAAGTAAAAAAAAATTGTGAAATACTGTGGAATAAAAAATATTCTGTATGTCGTTCAAGCCATCAAATTATATACCTTGTAACTGAAATACACAACGATAATTAGCACAAGAGGCATTCCCATCATTCTTCTAAATTTTGTTTTTAATATTATATCATAGCTAAGCATATTTTTAAGATTTAGGAGCATAATCTCCTTAATCATGTTGCCAGATTGCCTTTTTAAAAAAAACAAAAATACAAATCTCTATTCACATTAACAATGTTCGTGTCGTTATTAACACATACATCTCCTTTTATACGTAAACATCAAGTCTTATTTCTATCCTCCACCCATTTGTACCACCTATCCCAAACCGCATAATAGTCTGAATCATCTTTGCCTCTTAATTCCATTGTGAATTTATCCAGTTCTGCACAATCCATTATTTTTTGTGTCAAATCTTCTTCAGGTGGTATCTTTTCCTTCTTCCATCCCTGGATGAAGGCTATTCTTGCCACAGTTATGATATGTATAATGATGTATTGGATGACCTTGCTCAACTTTCCCTTAATTATTCCTAATAAGAATATTTCCGTTTCAAAAAGAAGGCGGAGCCTCCTTGCCGAGGGACGGTAGATCGCGACTCTCTGCGACTATCTTTCGTGCTCTTTCGTCGGAGAGCCCCAATTATCCTGATTAGGGGCTGAAACTGCCTTGGAGGGGCAGCGGAGTAAGAGGAAGCAGCAAGCCTGTCTGTGGGGAGCCGCATCTCCCCCCTCCGGGCTTGGCTTTTTTTCCTCCCGAAGACGACTGCAGCGATGGTCTAAAATGGCCATCCCGAAGAGGATGACTCAGCTTGACTAAGATTTGTGCAGGAGGGAAGAAAGAGGTGGATAACATTTGAACCGGGACAACTGGGCAGTATAACCAAATAAAAGTACCCCGGGATTAAGGTAATATGGAATTTTTAAGAAAAGAAAAGTGAGCTGCGAAATTACAAAAGGACAGGAAAAAAAAAGGAAAATATTTTTGACAGCTAAATGGGGCTTTGAATCGGGAAAGGAAGAAGCTGGAATTAAAGATTTAATGAAATTGGACTAAAATAATGTGGGAATAATCAAGTATAAAATTAAAGCTGGACTTAAGATTGCCAAAGAATAATAATAATAAAGTTTATAAATTGGAGACTGGATTGTCTTGGAATATTGAGGTTCAAAAAACCTTAAATAAAAATATAGGGGGAAAAAAGTGAAGACTTCGTATAATGGAGAGTGTCACCTTTTGATAAAAATTTAGTTCATATAAAAAGGAAAGCATTTTGTTTTTGAATGAACTGATATAAAGTTACAGAAATATTGAAACAAAGTAAGAATTTTAGAAAGTGAAAGCAGAACCAGAATAAAGGAAAAAGCAAGGAAGGAAAGATTGTTTGTGGGACTGACTGATGTTTTTGGTATGAACCCTGAACTGGAATAGCTGAGAACTTTAAAAAATTGAAAAAAGAAAGAAGGAAAGTAAAAGTGGTTGTTGTTTTTTTGTGGACTTTGAGGATTATAAAATATAAGAATGATGATATCTCTTTGGGACTTAAAAATGGAATTTAAAAATATGAGAGAATTACTACAGGAAAGAGGCGAATCACTTTGCTCTGTGCTAGAAAAAGTGGAAATGGCGATTGAAGAACAAGAAGAAAGATTCTCAGAAGAGCAGGAATTGACTGAAGGAGAAGACATTTTGAATGGACAATTAACACAAAGAACATTACAAAGAAGTGGGGAAAGAAGGAAGGTTAAAAAGTTGAATTTTAAGAAAGCAATTAAAAGGGAATAATTGTGAAGTTAGAAAAGGCAGGAAGATTCAGCAGAAAAGGGAAAGGGAAGATATTAAGAAGGAGATAAATTGGAATGAGAAAAGTCATGGGCAAAAAAGAGGGAGGAGAAACAGTAAGACTAGCAAAATGTTGAAAGGAAATTGTTTCTTTACAATTAAAAGAAGGAATACTTGTGAAGTCAGGAAATGTAGAAAGAATGAGAAAAGACATGGGGAAGAGAGCGGGAGGAGACTCGGGTTCGCTCCCTGGACAATGCACCGGAGAAGCAGTAAGAAACAGACATGTGACAGAAAGAACCACAGAACTAGTAAAATGTTGAAAAGAAATTGTCTTTTCAGAGATAATGGTTGATGAATTAAAAGGGGGATTCTGCAGGGTGACAAGGGGTAATAAGAATATTTCTGCAATTAAAAATATTTAGAAAATAGGGTAATATAGATATTGATAACTCTTATTAAAGGGGGGGAAATATACTGTGGAATCCAATTGAGAAGATGTAATGACTAATGGTTTATTGGGAATTAAGATGAGGGAATAAAGGTATATTCTAATCATTAAGGTGTCACACTCAAAATAGTAAAAGAGGGGAAACTTATACCTGTTCTTTTTTCTTTTTGTGTGGGTGTGTTAAGATCTGTATCAATTTAGAACTTATTAAATGTGTGTAATTGAAAGGGAATGTGACAGACTAAAGAACCAGCTAAATTAATAAGTTTAATATAGATTATTAAAAGCAAGGAGAGACATTGGTAACTTCATTATTACCACCACTATTAGGCAAATATATATTGTTTTTTTTTTTTGAAAAAGATTTTATTAATTTTCTACAAACAAACAAGACAAACAAAACATAAAAACATCAACTCTCATATGTACATCCAGTGTGTCAGTTGGTTCATCATTTTTGTGCATTCATTCTGTCGTCTCAATTACAATTATATTACATAACAACTCATATTGTCAATCCAAACTTATATATCCTATCACTAAAAAAAGAAGTTTTTGACTATATTTTTAATCATTCATGCTTTATGAGCTAACAATACTTTAAACCAGTTTATTCTATAACAAATCATATAATCATATGAAATCAATCCTAAAAAACCCTTCATAAATATAATGTCAAATAACAAAATAATAGCAAAATAGCAAAATAAAGATATTCCTTACTGTCTAGCATTCTAAATATTCTATTATCATATTTTATCATCTAGCCATTGATAAAAAAGATCCCAAATTTCATAAAATTGTTTATCCTCTTGCTCTCTAATTTCAAATGTCAATCTACTCATCTCAGCACATTCCAATATTTTCTTAATAATTTCTTCCTGTAATGGTATTTTCTCATTCTTCCAGTTTTTAGCAAATACAATCCTAGCCGCTGTTAATACATTTACAATCAGGTACTTCAAATCTTTACTATATATATCAGGTAAAATTCCCAATAAGAAAATCTCTGGTTTCAAGTCTATGTGTTTCTTTGTCATTTTTTCCAACCACATGCGAATTATAGTCCAATATTTTCTAGCATCCTCACAAGTCCACCACATATGGTAATACGAGCCGGGTATCTGATGACATTTCCAGCATTTTTCAGATTTGTTCTTAAACATTCTTGCTATTCTTGTCGGGGGAAAGTGCCACCTGTAAAACATCTTATACAAGTTTTCTTTATATGCTGTTGACATTGTCATTTTATAATTTTGAGACCACAATTTCTGCCATTTCTCTAGATCAATCCCATATCCAAAATTCTTCCCCCAAACAATCATAGTTTCTTTGACTTGTTCTTCCTCTAATTTCATTCCCAGTAAATAACCATATAATTTTTTAATGACCTTCTCATCAGTACCCATCAAGATCTTATCTAAATTAGTCTGCTTATCATAGAATCTCTCCGTTTTAGAATCTTCATCATACCTTGAATGTATTTGCGCATATGAAAACCAATTCATCCTTATACCTTGTTCCTCTAAGTTTTGGATCGATTTAAGTTCACCCTTTTCATCCAATAGTTCCCCATATCTAACTGTTTGTTCCTTCTTATAAATTATAGGATAGGAAAATGCTTCAATAGTCGATAACCAAACTGGAATTTTCAAATAACATTGTCTTTTTATCTTCTCCCAGTTTAACCACAAAGACTCCCGTATATAATGTCTTCTAAAATAACCCTGTGTTTTAGTTCCCTTATACCATAAAAAAGCATGCCAGCCCAACAGCAAATCATGCCCTTCTAATGTCAACAACCTATGCTTTCTTAATGTTATCTATTCTTTGACCCACATCAAACTTGCAGCTTGATAATGCAATTCCCAATTAGGCAGGCCAAAACCTCCTCTAATTCTAGCGTCTTGCAAAAGCTTTAGCTTTATTCTCGCTTTTTTACCTTGCCATATAAACTTCAACATGATTTTATTTAAATCTTCAAAATAGTCTTTTCCAAGCCTAATTGGTATTGTTTGGAACAAAAATAAAATTCTGGGTAAAATATTCATCTTGATTGTTGAAATTCTCCCTATTAATGACAATTGCAAGTTTTCCCACTTCTTCAAATCTGTAGCTATCTGTTGTTTGAGTTTAATATAATTATTCTCTTTTAATGTGCTACATCTTGCTGTCAAATATATCCCCAGATACTTAACCTTATTTGTAATTTGGATTTTCAAAAGATCTACCAGTTCTTCTCTTTGTCTCAATAGCATGTTCTTTGTCAAAATCTTTGTTTTATCTTTATTTATTTTCAAACCAGCCATCTCACCATATGTCTCTATCTTTTCCAATAACCTTGGAGCTGTTTCTAAAGGGTCTTCCAGAATAAAAGCTAAATCATCAGCAAAAGCTTGTAGTTTAAATTCTTCCTTCTTAATTTTCATTCCTTTTATGCTTTTATCATCTCTAATATTTCTATTCAACACTTCCAAGGTCAACACAAATAGCAAAGGAGATAGGGGACACCCTTGTCTTGTGCCTTTTCTTATATTAATAAAATCTGTAAGTTCCCCCTCCATCATTACCTTTGCTGTCTGTTTATTATATATGGCTTCTATTGCTTGAATAATTTTTTTAGCAAAACCCATCTGTTCCAATAGTAATAACATAAATCTCCAGTTCACATTGTCAAATGCCTTTTGAGCATCTAAAAATATCAAAGCCATTTGCTTTTGAGGATGAGCCTTCCAAAGTATCCAAGATTACTCTCATATTGTCTCTGATTTGTCTCTTTGGCAGAAATCCATTTTAATCTTTAATTATTTAAATATTTTTTAAGTCTTTCTGCTAAAATTGAAGCAAAGATTTTATAGTCTGCATTCAATAAGGAGATAGGTCTATAGTTCTTAATTTGCAGTGGGTCAGCCTCTTCTTTTGGAATAAGTATGATATAAGCCTCTGACCATGTTTTGGGTATCATCTTCTTTAACATAACTTCATTCATGACTTCTAACAATGGGATGCTCAATGATTCTTGAAATGTTTTATAGAATTCTGCCGGAAGCCTATCTGGACCCGGTGCTTTCCCATTGTTTTGTTTCTTAAATGCTTCATTTAATTCCATCATTGTTATATTGCTTTCTAACATTTCTTCAGTCTCTTTAGGTATCTTCGGTAAATTAGCATTCTATAAATATTGTTTGGCTTTTTCCTCATCAATATTCTCTTGTTTATATAGTTGCCCATAAAAATCTCGAATAATTTCCTTTTTCTCCTTTTTACCATAACTAACTTGGCCTTGATCATCTATTAACTTCAATATTTTTCTTGATTCCTTCTCCTTTCTCAATTTATATGCTAGCCATCTACCTGGTTTATTTGCATCTTCAAAGTAATTCTGTTTAGAATTTCTGATTTTCTGTGCCAATTCTTCTTTCTCTATTAATTCCATTTTATGTTTAATTACATCCAGCTTCAATTTAATATCTTTTTTCTGCGGCATTTTCTGTAATTCTTTTTCAAGTCTTTTATACTCATCTTCCAAGGCCTTAGAAGCTTGCCTTTTCCTAATATTCTTTTTTCTTGTATAATCTATTATCAGGCTTCTAGCATATGCCTTCATTGTATCCCAAACATTCTGCGCTGAAGTGTCTTCTTTTTTATTTTCTCTGAAAAAAAAACCCAATTCCTTTTCCATCCATTGTATAAAATCTTTCTCCTTTAAAATAGTATTATTTAATGTCCATCTCGATCTTTTTTTTTGTCCCTTCCATTTAATTGTCATTGGGCTATGATCTGCCCAAGTACTTGTTTCAATATTTGTTTCTTGAATATTGGATATTAATTCTGTTGATATCCAAATCATATCTAATCTGGACCATGATAAATGTCTATTTGAATAAAAAGTATATTGTTTAGCTTTAACATTTCTTTCTCTCCAAATATCTTTTAAAGATAGTTCGTCTGTCATTTTAAAAAAAGATTTAGGGAGAGCCTTTCTATTTTGCTTGGTTGTTGTTGCTATATAGTCCAATTTATTGTCCACAATTCCATTAAAGTCTCCCATCATAATTATATTAACATAGTCCAGTCCAATTATTTTCATGTGTAGCTTTTTATAAAACTCTTCTTGTTTTTCATTCGGAGCATAAATTGCAATCAAGAGTATTTTTATATTATTGTCCATTATTTCCACCATTAATACTCTTCCATCTTCATCAGTGTAGATCAGTTTTGCTGGGATAGCCTCTTTAATGTATAGAACCACTCCTCTTTTCTTACATTGAGTCAAAGAAGTAAATATTTTCCCCAATTTTGGCTGTATAAACAATTGTTCATGTTGTTTTTTAATATGAACTTCTTGTAGACAAATTATATCAAATTTTAATTTCTCTAATTTATGAAAAGTTTTCCTTCTTTTAACAGCTGAATTAAGTCCATTTATATTCATTGTAATCAGTTTTCTTTCTTCCATGATTATGCTTTATATTTAGGTCTAACAGCTCTCGTGGATCTCACTTCACGCTGTCCTTTACTGTCCACCTACAGCTCCTTTCTCTTTTTCAGTCTCCAGTTGTTCCTCTTGAAACTCAATTAATGAGACCTCTTTCTCTGCCTCCTCTCTTCTTCTTCCAAAAAATTATGCATGGAAAAGTTCTGCTTTCTCAATTGAATCAATTCTATGTCTCTGCTCTTGCCACGTAAACATTAATCCTTCTGGAATCAGCCATTTATAATTCACTTCGTTTTCCAATAGCATTTTGGTCAGAAATTGATATTCTCTTCTCTTCTCATCTCTCTCACTCTTCTGGGTATTTGTTTTAAAACCACAATCTCTTTACCTTTGTATTTCAATGTTTTCTCTCTTACCACTTGTAATATTTGTGTTTTGATGGATTTTTTGGTAAATCTAATATGAACTTCCTTTGGTAATTTATTTCTCATCGCATATCTTGTGTAAACTCGATATACCTCATCTACTCCATCCATCATCTTTTCCTCTGTAATTTCCAAAGCATCTGCCAAAATTTCTATCATTACCGCTGCCAAATTTTCTCCTTTTTCCTCTTCTATATTTTGAAATCTGAGATAAAATTCTGACCTTTCCATCTCCCACCTCAACATCCCATTTTTTTCTTGTTCAACCACTGTTAATCTACTGTCAATATTTCCAATCTTCTCCTCTCTTTGTTTTCCTTCTTCCTCAATTTTTTGGAATCTCTCCTCATACTTCCCATCATTTGTTTAATATGTTCCACTTTTTCATCAGTCTTCTCTATTCTTTGTTCAATGATGTCTGATTTTATCTTGAGATCTTGGATTCCTTGCATAATCATCTGTAAAGTTACTATTTCTTGTTCTTTATTTTGCTTCAACATTGTCTGAATTAAACGTTGTCCTCCAGCTGGTGGGGAAGCAGAGGTAGAAGTAGAAATGCCAACTGGTATTGGTTTCCTGCTCATTTTAATGCCTCCAAAGCTTCAAATTCTTTTTGACTTTTAATCCAACTGGCAGAGTAGTCAATTATAATCCAAAATGGAAAAATCCAATAGTAAAAGACCCAAAACCAAAGAAGAAAAAGGAAAAAAAGAAGAAGAAAAATCTTCAGGTTCTTCTAGACCCTAAATCCAACTACGAAATAGTCCACCATAAAAAATGAAAAATAGAAAGAAAAAAACCCCCCAAAATAATAATATTGATCAAGAAAAAAAAGAACAAAAATATTGAGAAGTCTCAATAATCAAAAAGAAAAAACAGAGTGGTCCAAAAACATGAATAGAAAAAGCAAAAAGTCCCAATAAAAATATAGAGAAAAAAGAAAAATAAAGAAAAAACTCTGAGACTTTCCCTTTAAAATAAAAGGCAAAAATAAGAATATTACTAGAATTGAAATTTACAAAAAGGCTGGTGAGTAGGGATATCACAATATATATATATATATATATATATATATATATATATATATATATATATATATATATACACACACACACACACACACACACTGCACTTTATTTATTTATCCAAGGCTCTTATTATGACTCTCTTCTCCAGCAGCTTCAAAACTAAGCCTCAAGTGTTGAAATATTGATAAGAGTCCAGGAAAACACCTGTAATAATATTTTGCTGTGCTCTCCCTCTATCTTATCATGTTGAAATGTCCTTGAGAAGGAGTCTTCTTACAATTCTTTCCAATTCAAATAAAGTATTTTCAAGCCTCTAGTTGGCAGTGTTGCAATGTTTCTTAATGTTCTTCCCCCCCCAGCCAGAAAAAAGGAATAATGTACACACACACAAAAAAAAAAAAGCTAAAGGGAGCCTCTATCCTAGAGAAAATTAAAAAATCAAAAGGAGCATAAAAATATATATAAGAGAAAATTCAATCCGGTTACCTACAAAGTCACATTTAAGTCCCCAGAAAAAAAGTAAGGAAAAAAAAAAAAATCCAAGCCTCAATTTGACATCACTTTAAAAAACGCCGCTCAAACAGTTTTGGTCAAAAAAAAAAAAATCTCACAGTTTTCTTCTTTGTTCAGGATGCCCTTTCAAACCTCAGTGAATTTACAACACAAAAGGAGTTTCTCACCCAGCCGACACACTTCCTTTCCAGCCACTTTCTTTCCAGAGCTGTCCCGACTTCAGCAGCTATGGGGGCTGCCTCTCCGCCGCCAGCAAAAGGGCTTCTCCCGGATCAAGAGACTTTGCGATATCTCTGGGATCCTAGGACAGTACCCTTCTCAATCCCCGTCTCTACGGGACAGTTTAGGTCCGTTGGGACCAACCAGGGGCGAAAATATCGGCTGCGATCTCAGAGCCCCAAGATCGCAGCTGTATCGCCGAAACGAAGCTCCGCCTTCTCCTCGCAAATATATATTCTTTATTTGTATTTTTAAAATAAATATTAAGGATTATATTTGAAATAATTGAAATGAAATTAAATGTTTAGATTGGGATTAATGAAAGAATTTAGTATTGAACTTTATTAGTATTTATTAGATAAATACATATTGTTTATGTTTAAAAATAAATATAAAGGATTAATTTGAAATAATTGAAATGAAACAAAATTGATTGAAATTAAGGAAAGAGGCTAGAATTAATGTGTTTGTTTCTCTCCCTACTGAAAATTTGGAATGGAAAAGGTAATAATAGAATTAAGTATGCATATATCATTGTATAATTTCTGTCATATTTGTATGTAAAGATGATGACCCGGAAATATGTTGTCCACCAAAAAGAGATTTTTGTTTTTAATGTGAAAATTGAATAAAGTTTGTTAAAAAAAAAAGAATATTTCCGTTTCAAGTTCTAATTTGTGATCTGTTAATTTCTAATAACTATCTTTGTACCCTCATCCAATATTTTTTAACCTCTGGACACTGCCACCACATACGGAAGAACGTTCCTTCTTTGTGTTTAGACTTCCAACATTCTGCTTTGGTGTTTGCATACATTTTGGCCAGTCTTGCTGGGGCTAGGTGCCAGCTACAAAACATTTTATATTGATTTTCTTTAAATGCTGTTGACAATGTCAATTTACAGTTATCAATCCACATTTTCCCCAATCCTCTAAATTTATATTATGCCCTTCATTTTTTGCCCAGGCAATCATTGATCCCTCTACTATTTCCTCTCCTAATTCCACTTCCAACAAATAGTTATATATTCTTGTTATAAATTTTATCTCCTTGCCTATCAAAATTTGGTCCAGTTGTTGTAAGTCCTTTTCTATCCCTTTCTATCCCTTTCTATCCCTCATAATTTTAGATCCCAGGGCCCACTAACTGGTTATGGGGGCGTGGCCTAATTTGTGGGTATGGCTTGGTGATAATGTGACTGGCTGGGTATGGCTTCTATGTAAATATTATAAATATTTATATAAATATTGAATTTTTTATAAAAAAGAGCAATTTTTACCCAAAATCAAGCAAAGCAAGCAAGCAAATTGAGTTGCTCACAGAATCACAGATTCATTCAGAGATCTATATATCTGCCATTGACTAGCTCAATCTGTCACATAAAATTTGCTTGCAAGCAAACTCATAAAATTAACTCACAACACACCATGTATATAAATTTTTTCTTTAAAAAAGCAATTTTTACCCAAAATCCGGCAAAGCGGATAGATTTGAGTTGCTCACAGAATCATTCAGTGATCTATCTATCTGCCATCAACTAGCTCAGTCTCTCAAATTTGCTTGCAAGCAAACCTTCAGTCCTAAGGGAAGCAGAGCCGAAGATCTAGAGACTAGCTAGAAAGCAAGCAATCCAACCATTTCCTGTTTCCTAGCTAATCTAAATCTCCTGGCACAGCAGAACAGCTGATGGTCCAGAAAAGGAAAAATAGCAATTTTAGCAGGCAAGTTTGCCAAGTAAGGAGTGAGTGGGTGGGGACCGTTCCTGCAGGCCATGTGGGCGGCGCAGCCTTGTGTTTCTGCGCAGCCTGGATTAATTGCTTTGGGAGGGTGCTCTGGGGGTGAGGTTTCTCTGTGGCCCACCAAAATTTTCTCAAGGCCCACCGGTTGGCGACTACTGTCATATAATGTTTTTTTTTAACCTTTTCCCAAGTTTGCAGTGGTGATTCTCTTATCAAATGTCTATGGAAGTATGAATGTGTCTTGGTTTTTTTGTCCCATAGGAAGGCATGCCACCCTGCTTGGAGGTCATGGCCCTCAATTGCCAAAATTCTTTTATTTTTCAAATTTATCCACTCCTTCACCCATAATAGCGCTGCTGCTTGCCTTTAAAGAACTGTTCAATCAGACCTTCAGTGAAGGTCCTGCTCAACCTCTATATAGTCATGTGAGGATTCTCTGTGGTGGCACCTCATTCTGGAACACTTTCTCCTCTGAAATTCAGGAGGCACCAATTATAACTTATTTTAGTAGTTCTTGAAACTTTAGCCAAGCCTTCCTAGCATAAATGATGGAAGAATGTTTATCATTTTAAGAATTTTTTAAATTAAATAAATGTTGCATTTTATTGTTTTGAAGTTGTTAGGAATATAAGTCACCTAACAGCTATTTGGGTTGGACAATATATAAACCAGGATAGACATTTTAATACTGTCTCTTTAAGAGAATCCTAAAAGTGTAATTGGGTGTGGTTTCTCAAAAGGCCAAAAGATGGAGCCAGAAATCTGGGTTGTCTTAGTCTTAGTTTCAGAAGAGAGTGTATCTCAGTGAGTTTCTGTTTCCTTCTGTTGGAGAGTACTGCCGTTCTTTCTAATTGACTGCTATTTTTGGATTTGATGTAAGTCTGATACTGAACTGTTTTTGATGCTGGACTTTGTTATTGGATTATCCCTGGACTGAAAACTGACTGACTTACCTGTGAATGACTTTGGACTGCTTGCTTTTGAACTTTGCTTAAAACCTTTATTGGAAGTAAAAACCAACATTTACTGTACAATGTATCTGTGTGCTGTGTGTGTACACTACTTTCAAATACATCTCCCTGTATGCGCTCATTCTCCTAATGGGGAATTACCTTAACAGAAGTATTCTACTGCTGTTTTTACTGTTAACCACTTTGAGACGCTTTGGCAGAAAAGTATCAATATATTTAATAAAAGGCACAAATAATGATACAGAAGAGAATGTTAACAACAACCAGATGACACAAACATTCCAAATTTGGATGTTTCCACATATAACTTAACAGACATGAGGATGGCCATTTTTTTTTCACATGCAAACATCTGCAAGCAATGAACTGCAAATGTTGCCAAAACCTACAATATTTAAAAGCAGGTAAAATGTCTAGGAATACTATGTTCAAAATTCCAAAGAATCTATTTCCACCTAAATTGCTGCAAAAAATTTACACCATTGACAAAAAGAAAGAAAACAAGTTGCATACCTGTAACATCTTCAGGTTCTGCTACCACAATGTGAGCATTTAATTCCTGTAATTTATGGTGCAATTCCTCTAGCTTCTTGTTTGATTTTTTCAAAATGTTGTCTACATAAGCCAAGTTTTTTTTATCTGTAGTGACCTTCCTGAGGTTTTCTGCTCCTTCTTTAATTTTAAGTTCTTTCCTTATTTCCCGTTTAATTTGATCCTTCACTTCATCCAAATTCTGTTGTACCATTGTGTCCGAATAGTCCAATTTCTGTCCAATGTTCACATTCTCAGGAACAATGATATTTCGCACATCTCCCTATAAAAATCAGAAAAATATGTTAACTAGTTTGCAAAGCTATGTGAGTTTCTACTATTTGTTTTCAGTCATTTTTTATCCAAAAGTCACAGAGCTGACTGATAACACTAATATAAGTGTCAGATTTAGAGAATATGTTGTATGTCTATTTTTAAACTAAATGCCTTAAAATTTGCCTAAAACAAGATTTGCAACATAGGAATTTTATTCTGATAAGCCTGAGAACCATAACAACCCTAAACATACTCAAAACTAAGTCCCACTGAGTTACCTAATAACTTTTCTTATTTAAATGTATATACCATATCAGCTCCAACACTTGTTAGGAAATAAATGTAAGCAATTAAGCTGTGTACTATTAATATATTAAAAAGTTCATTTTCTTCCTTTTTTTCCTGCACACATCTGAAATATAGTCACATAAATTCAATTTTATAAACTTTTTTTAGTCATTATTTTTCAACAAAAATCCCAACCGAATACCAAGATGTTTCAGTATCTATGTCTAGTAAGTCACACGCATATGAACTAAGCGAAGATATTTGGCCACTACTTGTTTTTGTACAGTATTTCTCCAACAATATGCCCCCCCCAATAGGAAGACCCAGCATGATTTCTAGGCATAAAATGAAACTAAGCTCCTCCCCCCAAATTTAGGCCTGTTTTAAAATGTGCAAAATGGGGGGGGGAAGGTGGGGAAAACTTGCTGTTAGGAGTGCCCTGCGGGCAGCCATGCCTCACCACCAGCCGCTCCTAATGGCTGATCATGGCAGAGCGTGGAGGGCTCCCTACCCCCACCAGGCGCCTTTGCTGCAGACCCGGGTATGGTGCTGGTTGCAGGCCAGGTCAGCAAGCAGCGTTGTCGGCGTGGATGTCGGCTGGCAGTGTTTCAGCCGCTTTTCGGATCTCCGTAGCTTCCATGGTTCTCACCAGCGCTGGTGCCTCTCTCACCAGCACTGCCTTCAACAATAGCATCTGAGTCACTCCCGCTTTTCCCCCCGTCCCCACAACAGGGAAAAAAAACATTTTGAGGTACCTGGGAGTGCCGCATGGTGCGTTTTCATTTAATCCTGAGTGGCTGGTTGGGCGTGAGAAGAACCGAGCGAGCGTCTCTGCCACTGCTGTCCTTGGTGCTCCAACCTCGGGCTCTAAAAGTTTCCAAAAGTCCTGATGCGCAGCCCATTCCTGCATTCCAAGCACGTCCAGGCCAAGCTGCAGCTGTCCCTCTCTTGCCAGCACCATCTACAACAATAGTAGCAGCAGCTGTTGTTGGAGATGGCGCTGGCAAGAGAGGCATCAGTGCCAGCGGGAACCATGGAAGCTATGGAGGCCCGAGAAGTGGTTGAAACATTGGCAGACATCCACGCCACCACCATCCACCTGGGTCTGCAGCAAAGGCTCTTGGTGGGGGTAGGGAGCCCTCCACACTCCACCATGATCAGCCGTTAGGAGTGGCTGGTGGTTAGGCATGGCTGCCTGCGGGGCACCCTAGGCAAGGGTGCACGGGGGGGGGAGAAATTCACCCCCGAAAAGACATCCTAGCCATTTTTTCAGGGTTAAGAAAAAAAAAAAAAAGACCCAGTCTTATTATATGAGAAACATGGTAGATAACCTCAATCATACATAATTATGTGTATCTGTAATGTTACCTCATTTATATATCACCTCTATAAAGAAAAAAATCTTTTTTTTTTCTAGACAATTCACCCTTACATCTCCCTTCTAACTGTATGAGCACATACAAGCACTCAGAGATAACAAATATGCAGTCTACAATTATTATAAGACATTGGAGAAACTTGCCATATTTTTCAGATGTCATTGGTCCATTTAATACTGATTTTCCACAATGTTCAAAACACTTCCTGTCAAAACAGATAATTAAACTAAGTGCTGAAGTCCAAATCCTAAATAAAAACAAATCACTTAAGAAGCTGGTTGGTACTGAGATCAAATCTGATTAGGAAAAGCACACACATAATGTTGTACTATTATAGGTTACTCACTTGTCAACTTAATACTAATATGTAACTTGAACCATTACTGTACATGTTTTATATAGCAGGATGTTTGACCACTTGTTGATTTTGAAAAGTATATGATAATGTACAGTTTGAATTACAGAACCGTCTGCAAGAAAATGAAGGTTGTTTGCTGAATATAAGTGTATATGATGCAGTGTCAGAATTGTGTAAGAATAAATGAAATGCTTAGAAAATGATTCAACAGGCAGCAAGATAAGGATGTATAATATCCCCTTGAGAGTTTAATGTATTTATAGAAAAATGAATAAGGAATGCTTGAAGGGTGTTAGTTGGGATTTAAATGCTTGTGTATTATTGTATACAAATGATCTCATGTCGTTAAGCTAACAACTCTTCTAGCAAATATTATATAGATTGCATGTTGCAATAACATGTCTGGATTGGAGTGCAGATCTGAACATTTAAACTAATATTATCAAAGGAAAATGGTAATTGAGTTTAACAGGGAAAACTGAGTAAATACTGGAAAATTATAAATGACGAAAAAGAAGAGCAATTTGTGCCCCCTAATAGGATGTTTACTAAAAACAGGGAAATGGACACAAAATTTTTAAACATACAAACAACGTAAAAAAAAGTTAATGAATAATGTATGGACTATTGAGAGAAATGAAAGTTTTTTGAAAGAAGTATAATGTGTGGAAAGGTGTGCTTCTGCCCTTTTAAAATATGGAAGTGTGAATTGGGAATGTTAGGTGAAATATCAGAATAAGTTGAATATTTTGGTAATGGAATACTTAAAAGAACACATAAGAGATGGGATCAAAAATTAATGGGCACTGAACTAATGTACATTGAATACAAAATGGGCGTTGGTTCTTACCTGATACGCCCCTTCTCGGTGAGCCGTGAGGAGCATCCAGAGAGTGGGATGTGCTCCTGAGTCTTCTTCTTGCAGGCTGAGCTTTAGCTGAGGAAACGCTCCACCCCCTCACGTGATTCCACGTAGCGTTCCCCCAGTTTTTTGCGATAACGAGAAGAAAGATTATGAAGTCCTTCTAATCAACTATTGGCTCCTTGGCTGAAACAAGAGTCCCCACCAGATGGAGGAATTAGGGTGGGGACGGATGCTCCTCGCGGCTCGCCGAGAAGGGGCGTATCAGGTAAGAACCAACGCCCATTCTCCCTCGAGCCGCTCGGAGCATCCAGAGAGTGGGACATACCAAAGCTTGGCTGTCCTACGGGTGGGACTCCGTCTGGGCCAGAAGCCCCTCTGGGTCACTGATGACCCTCTGTAGGGCTCGTCGGCCAAAAGAGGCCTCCGCTGAGGCGTATACGTCTATATTGTAATGCCTGATGAATGGGGACGGAGAAGCCCAGGTGGCTTCCCAACAAATGTCAGCAATTGGGGCTTGCGTGGCCCAAGCCGCCGAAGTAGCTGCACTCCTGGTGGAATGAGCAGTTATTCCACCAGGTGCGGGCAGAGATTGTGATAGGTAGCACCTGGCGATAGTCGCCCTGATCCAGCGACTGATGGTTGAGGGAGAGACTTTGAGCCCCAGTGTCCTGAGCTGAAAGGAGAGGAAAAGGGATTCCGATCTTCTCAGGGGTTGTGTGCGCTTAATGTATATGCGCAAGGCTCTTCTAACATCCAGGGTCTGCCAAAGGATTTCCTTGTCCCCCGAGGGTCTGGGGCAAAAGTTTGGGAGAACCAGTTCCTGTGACCTGTGGAAGGGTGAGTTAACCTTGGGTAAGAAGGTGGGGTCGGGGCGAAGGACCACCCGATCAGCGTGGAACACGCATAAATCGTTTCTGATTGACAATGCTGCTATTTCCGACACTCGACGAGCAGAAGTGATGGCCACTAGAAAAACTATCTTAAACGTTAGAAATTGAAGGGAGGATTCCCTCAGGGGTTCAAACGGGTGTCTTGTAAGCGAAAAGAGGACCTTGTTGAGGTCCCATGTGGGGAACCTGTGAACAGTCGGAGGGCACAAGTTGGTGGCTCCCCTGAGGAAAGCCCTAACCTGGGTGTGATGAGAAAGGGAACCGAAGTTATCAAAGAAGACAACGGTTGAGAGGGCAGCGACCTGCCGCCCCAGGGTGTCAGGGGCATGCCCTTTACATAGGCCTTCTTGAAGGAATTCCAGGACCTGCGCAATAGAGGGAGAGAGGGGGTGACTTGGAACCTGCTACACCACTTGCAAAAGCCCTTCCAAGTGGCATCATAGATTCGAGTGGTGGAGGGTCGCCTAGCGGCCAAAATAGTGGTGATTACTTGACTGGAGAATTTCTCTCTTGTCAAACGGATCCATTCAACCTCTAGATGGCTAACTGGAGCCATTGAGGCTCCGGATGCAGAAGGGGCCCCTGAGAGAGGGAGACCCTGTCCAGGGGGATCCTCCATGGGGGCGCTACCAAAAGATTGCGGAGATCCACAAACCACGTTCGCCTGGGCCAATAAGGAGCCACCAGGAGCAGGTCTGCCTTCTCGTGAATTAGTTTTTGTATGACTCTGGGAACTAGCGGCAGCGGAGGGAAGGCATATAGGAGCCCTGGGGGCCATGGGCAGCATAGCGCGTTGTGGTTCTCTGAGACAGGTACCTGGAGAAAAACCGTGGAAGCTGTGCGTTGGACGGGGAAGCGAAGAGATCCACCCTCGGGAGGCAGAATATTCTGGACGCCTCCTTGAATAGGGATGAATGGAGGCGCCATTTTGCTTGGTCCACTGTGGCCCTGCTCAGCCAATCTGCCTGGATGTTGGAGATTCCGGAGATGTGCTCAGCTTTTAGTGAGAGGAGGTTGGATTCTGCCCAACGGCAGAGACGCTCGGCCTCCTTCATCAACTGAATAAACTGGGTGCCTCCTTGCCTGTTGATATGGGCTTTGGCCATGATGTTATCTGTGAGTATAAGGATGTGACGTCCGCGGACCAGGAGGAGGAAGCTTCGCAGGGCCAGGTGGATGGCGTGAAGCTCCAGCCAGTTGATGCTGCATCTTTGCTCGATTGGCGACGACTTGCCCTGTGCCGAGAGCGAGTTGACGTGAGCGCCCCAACCGGATAGGCTGGTGTCCGTGGTGAGAGTTAGCCACTGAGGTTCCTTGAAGAGGTGGCCCCTTGTTGATGGCAGGGTTGGTCCACCAGAGGAGAGACGTGAGGACCCTTGGAGGCACCTTGACTCTGGACTTCGAGTTGCTTCTTCTGGATCTTTGGAATGGGAGCAGGAACCACTGAAGGGATCTGCTGTGTAAACGGGCCCAGGGAATAATTGAGATGCATGAAACCATCTTACCCAATAATTTAGAAAGGTCAAGTAATGCCACCCTCCTTGATCGCCTAATCTGTTTGACCAGAGCTTGAATGCTGAGGAATCTCTCCGAAGAGAGGAAGACCTTTTCTGTAACCGAATCAATTATGGCTCCCAAGTGGGTGATTCGGGTGGATGGGGTCAGTTGACTCTTTTGCCAATTGACGAGGAACCCGTGTGCCAGTAGGGTGGAGAGGGTGGCCCTGGTATCCCTGACTGCCTGGGTCTTGGACAGGGAGAGAATAAGAATATCATCCAAATAGCAGTGGAGGCGGTTGGGAACGCTCTTGAGGTGAGCCGCCAGGGCCGCGAGGACCTTGGTGAAGGTCCTGGGGGCCGAGGCCAGACCAAAGGGGAGGGCCACGTATTGATAGTGAAGGTTATTATAACAGAACCTGAGAAATTTGTGGTGAGAGGGCCGGATTGGAATATGTAGGTATGCCTCCAAGAGATCTATGGAGGATAACCAGTCACCCTGCCTGGTACCCAAGAGAATCGACTGTAAGGTGTACATTTTGAATTTGCACTGGATAAGATGGCGGTTTAGCCGTTTTAAATCTAATATAGCTCTGCATCCCCCAGAATGCTTGGGCACTACAAAAAAGTGGGAGTAGAATCCCCGTCCTCTCTGGGCAGTGGAACGGGTTGAATGGCCTGAATGTCAAGCAGGTGCTGGATGGCTGCATTCATTAGTGCACATTTGGCAGGATCCCTTGAGGTGGGGGATGTCATGAAGAAATCAGCGGGGGCGGACCGGAACTCAAGGGCGAGACCAAACCTGACGGTGTCCCTAACCCATGCATCGGATGTGGATTTGTCCCATTGGGTGGCGAAGTGCCTGAGGCGGCCGCTGATGGGGAGGGAGGAAGATCTATCTGGGTCGGCGGTAGGGCCTCCCCCGATGCTCTAAAGGGCCTCTTATAGTTGCTGCCCCGTCTGCTTCTGTCGCCTGAGTCCGAGCGATCCTGGGACTGGAAGGAAGGGGGTCTTGGATATCTGGGCAAGAAGGGGAGTTGGTAGAAGGGGCGGGGGAAGCCCCTCTGAAAGGGCTGAGGGCCTCTTGTCTCTGGCCTCCGAAAAAGGGAGGGCAGATACTTCCTCTTGCTGCGGCCCTCGACCAGCAGGGGTTCCAAGGCCAGGCTGAACAGTTTGTCTCCCTTGATGGGAGCAGTGGCCAGCTTGACCTTATTTTTAACATCCGCCTGCCAGTGCTTGAGCCACAGCAGGCGGCGAGCTGTGACATGGGACGTTATGGCTCTGGAAGAGAACTTTACCGACTGGTAAGTGGCGTCAGCTGAGAACTCGGCTGCAGCCACTAGTTTCGCTATGTCTTGGTGCGCCCTCACATTGGATGTGGGGACGTGTTCTCTCAGCTGCCAGAGCCAGCGGATAGAGGACCTTGTGAAGAATGAAGCGGCTGTAACCAATCTAATGGCCCAAGCATTGGATAGATGAGCCCGGCGCAACGCCAGTTCCGTCTGTTTGTCCTCAGGTTTCAAGGCCTCTAAGACCTCACTGGGGGTAGAGGAGGAAGCAAGGCCCACAATGGGATTGTCAACCTCCGGGATGTTTAGAAGGCTAGACATTGCCGAGTCGAGATTAAAAAATCTCTTGTCTTGGCTAGAGGGTGTGTGGGGGGCTCCCGTGGAAGCAAGTTGCTTCGCCACTAGGTCTACAAAGATGGGTGGGGTCGGGATGACCTCAGCCTCCACCACTGGTTGTGTGAAAATGGAGTCCTCTGGTCCCTCTGAGGCAAGGGGGAAGTCAGAGGAAGTCTGGGGAAGAAGACCAGAGACGTTCAAGGTTCCTTGTCCTGCCTGAGCAAGTAGTGGGACTTTGCCTTAGCCTTCAAGGAAGGTCGTTTAGAGAGATTAGAGTTAGAGAGATTGTCGTCTGCCATTTTGATAATGATAATGATAATAATAATAATAGTAATAATAGCAAAGAGCGGTTGGCTCGCCTGGAGTTGGCCTGAGTAGGGCCAAGTGAGGCTTGAGCTGGCCCGCTCCCCTTTTCGAATTTAATATGTACAGTGATAACAGGTAGTAAGGTATATATGTATGTATGTATTTTTATACATGTGTGTGTGTGTGTGTGTGTATATATATATATATATATGTTCAGGTATATAATCTTCTGATTTTTTTTTTATGCTGTCTGCATGAAAGGGTATCTACGTATATACATATAAATACATATAATTGTATGTATAAATTTTTCTCTTTTTTATTTTTTATTTATTTTTCTTATATAAACGATAACAGGAAGGAATTAGAAAAGTATCACAGTACAGGCCGGATTTACCAAATAAACACCTGAGGCCTAGAGAGCGAGGCTTCTGGCAGCAGGCCTCCAGACAACAAACCGGAGGGGGGGACTGCAACTTCGCCCCGATGAAGGCTGCGGGAGGCCAACAGAATAATGAAAGCGAGCCAGGAAGATCGCTAACAATGACTAAACTCTTGACCCAAGGGGTCTGGGATGCTTGCATTCACCGCAGCGGCAAGAATCGGAAATGAAAATGGCATCAGACCACGATACGGCGCCAAGATGGCGGCCGCGAGCTGAGCTATGTCGGGCGCCTTCGGGACGGCAAGGAGGGCTTGTCCGATTAGCTCAGCACGCCTGATGCTCTTAAGGAGCGACTAGCCCTTCCCGGTCGGCGTTTAGGGTGGGGGGAAATCCAGCAAAAATGCGCGCCACGAGGCAGCGTGGAGGCAGTGACATGATCTAATAATGGGGGGGTCGCACGAAGCGCTGCGAACCCGCCCGCTTGGCCCCTAGGTGTGAGGGGAGACTTCCCCTAAGTCCCAACCTTTTGCGCAGGAGGAGGAAAGGAAATGCCAAACCTGAGAAATAAATAAATTAGCCAGAATAATGTACGTGGTTTGAATCAGCCAAGGAGCTCTTTTCCACAGCAGCCTGACTCTTCGAGGCTGAGCAAAAGACCAGGGGAACGCTACCTGGAGTCACGTGAGGGGGCGGAGCGTTTCCTCAGCTAAAGCTCAGCCCGCAAGAAGAGGACTCAGGAGCACATCCCACTCTCTGGATGCTCCGAGCGGCTCAAGGGAGAACAGAGTGACACATGAAAGAATATGTTGAGGTAGTTTTTGTCATATGGCGAGAATGAATGAGAAATTATAAAACAAATTATAAATATAGCAAAGAGCTTAAGAGAATGGAGAAAACTGAGAAAAAAGGAAGCTATTTTAACAGGAAAACCATTATTCTTTTATTACTAAATATTCTCCAAAGGCCATGGTATTTTCTATCATGTAATCTGTATTACTACATTATTTGTAAAACTTAATCTAATGTAGTATTTGAACTGATCCCTTATCCTGATCCCATTGCAGTTTTTTGAAGAAAAAGTTTGTGTGATGCACAGTTCATACTGAAGGTGTAATAGCTTGGACCTCCTGCCGATTCCAATGAAAGACTTCCAAACCCTCTTCTCACAACTCTACTACATGCCCTTGCGATTCCCAGAGATTGGCAGCTCTGTTATCTATCACAAATTACTTTAGTCTAGTGGAAACCTTTTTCAGAGCAGCTGGTTTTCCAGTAAGAAAATGGTAGTCTCTTTCTTAGCCTTAAGAAGGCTGGAAAGGAAAAGAAAAAAGATTTTCTGAAGAAGAAATGGGCGTTGGTACTTACCTGACACGCCCTTTCTCATCGAGTTGCGTAGAGCATCCAGAGTGGGAGATGCTCCAGTCTTCACTCTTACACGCTGAGCTATAATTGAGGAACGCTCCTCCTCCTCCACGTGACTCCTCCATGCGTTCCCCAGTTTTACGAAGACGAGAAGACAATAACTATCCTCTCATCTTAACAATTATACAAGTCTCAACTATAAACTATTGACATCATTGGCCGAAACAGGATTCCCCACCAGATGGACCAATTAGGGTGGGGCTGGATGCTCTACGCAGCTCGACGAGAAAGGGCGTGTCAGGTAAGTACCAACGCCCATTCTCCCTAGAGCTGCTGCAAGCATCCAGAGTGGGGCATACCAAAGCATGGCCTGTCCTACGGGAGGGACTCCGTCTGGTCCGGAATCAGCTCTGGTTCTCTCACCATCTGTTGAAGGACTTGCCTGCCAAAGGATGCTTCTGCTGAAGCGTAAACATCAATCTTATAGTGGCGTATAAAGGGAGACAGAGACGCCCAGGTGGCCGCTCGGCAGATATCCTGAATCGATGCCTGAGTACCCAGGCTGCCGAGGTAGCTGCACTCCTTGTAGAGTGAGCGGTTATCCCACTAGGAACAGGAAGGGCCTGAGCCAAATAGGCCTTGGATATGGTAGCTCTAATCCAGCGGCCAACAGTAGACGGGGATACTTTGCAACCCAGCGTCTTTGGCTGAAATGACAGGAACAAAGACTCTGACTTCCTGATAGACTGTGTACGATAGATGTAGATACGAAGTGCCCTTCGGACATCGAGAGTGTGCCACTGTCTTTACCTTTCTCGAGAAGGCTTGGGACAAAAATTAGGCAGAACCAATTCCTGTGATCTGTGAAATGCCAAGTTGATTTTTGGCATAAAGGAGGGGTCTGGTCACAGAACCACCCGATCAGTGTGGAAAACACATAGATCCTTTCTAACGGATAGAGCTGCTATTTCAGATATCCGATGAGCTGATGTTACTGCCACAAGAAACACCACTTTAAATGTGAGGAACTGAAGTGGCGCCTCCCTGAGAGGCTCAAAGGGAGGTTTGGTCAGTGCCATAAGAACCTTATTAAGATCCCAAGTCGGGTATCTGTGAATCACTGGGGGCGCAGATTGGAAGCCCCTCTAAGGAAAGCCCTTATGCGAGGGTGGTGGGAAAGTGAGCCAGAAGAGCTGCCAGCGACCACAGTTGATAGGGCTGCGACCTGCCTCCTCAGAGTATTGGGGGAGAGACCCCTATCCAGCCCATGTTGTAGGAAGGTCAAGATTTGTGCAATTGAAGGAAAGAACAGGTTGATGGAGGACTTATGGCACCACTTACAAAAGATGCTCCAGGTTGCGTTATAAATGCGGGTAGTCGAAGGCCGCCTTGCTGCCAAGATGGTATTGATGACCTGGACCAACAGGCCCTCATTTTTCAGCTGTTCCCGCTCAACCTCCAGATGGCTAACTGAAGCCACTGTGGATCTGGATGCTGAAGAGGTCCCTGGGACAGTGAGATCCTGTCTGGTGGAATCCTCCACATGGGGGCCACTGACAGATTGCGAATATCTGCAAACCATGGTCTCCTGGGCCAATATGGAGCCACCAGAAGAACTTCCGCCCTCTCGAGGATCAACCTCTGAATCACCTTGGGAATCAGCGGGAGGGGGGGAAAGGCATATAGAAGCCCCATGGGCCAGGGGCAATGCAGGGCATCGTGGTTCTCTGCCCCCTTAGTGGGGTAACATGAGAAGAATCTCGGTGTCTGGGTGTTGAGTGGGGGTGCGAACAGGTCCACCAGGGGTTGACCGAATATCGCTGATGCCTCCTTGAACAGGGAGGGGTGTAGGCGCCATTCCGATTGATCCAGAGTGCCCCTGCTCAGCCAGTCTGCTTGGATGTTTGAGACCCCTGAGATGTGTTCCGCCCTGATGGATAAGAGATTTACCTCTGCCCATCGACAGAGCCGCTCGGCCTCCCTCATGAGGCGGATGAAATGAGTGCCTCCTTGATGGTTGATGTGGGCCTTGGTTGTAGTGTTGTCTGTTAGGACTAGAATGTGGCACCTTCGCACTTGAGGGAGGAAGGCGCGTAGGGCCTCCACTGCGTGGAGCTCAAGCCAGTTGATGCTGCGTCGTTCGGTTGCTGACCAAGTTCCCTGAGCTAAAAGTGACTGCATTTGGGCCCCCCATCCATATAGGCTGGCTTCTGTCATGAGATTGACCCTTTGAGGCTCCTTGAAAAGATGCCCTCTGTTGGTCGAGGGACTTGTCTACCAGAGGAGGGAGGCGAGAACTCTTAGAGGAACCCTCACTACGAGTCCTGAATTGCTCCTTCCGGAACGCTTATAAGGCAGGAGGAACCACTGCAGGGATCTGGAATGTAGGCGAGCCCAGGGAATAATAGATATACATGAAACTAATTTCCCAAGTAATTTGGATAGGTCCAGCAATGAGGCCTTTCTTGCCTGTCTAATGGCCCTGATCGATTTCTGGATACTGCTGAACCTTTCGGGGGAAAGGAAGACCCTGTCTTCAACTGAGTCAATCACTGCCCCTCAGTGAGCTATTCTGGTGGAAAGGCTAAGCTGACTCTTCTCCCACTTTATGAGGAAACCGTGAGCCTGAAGCACCGAGAGGGTGGTCTTAGTGTCACTCTCGGCTTGATGTTGGTAGGGGCTAGGATGAGGATGTAGTCAAGGTAGCAGTGAATGCCTATAGGGAAGTGTCTGAGGTGAGCTGCTAGAGCTGCCAACACCTTGGTGAAGGTCCTCAGGGCCGAAACCAGACCAAAGAGAAGGGCCACGTATTGAAAATGTTGACCGTTGTAGCAAAATCTCAAATATTTGAAACAGGAGGGATGAATGGGGATGTGAAGATATGCCTCAGAGAGGTCAATGGATGTGAGCCAGTCTCCCTTTCTGGTGCCCTGCAAGATGGACTGAAGTGTATGCATTTTGAACTTATGGCGGGCAATGTAGTGGTTAAGCCTCTTCAAGTCTAAAATGGGCCTCCAACCCCCGGAGTGTTTGGGAACCAAGAAGAGGAGGGAGTAAAAACCCCCTCCTCGCTGCGAAAAAGGCACAAGCTGTATGGCCTTGATTTCAGAGAGGTGTGTAATAGCGGCTTCTATGAGAGAGCGCTTATTACAGTCTCTGGAAAGAGAAGAAACCATGAAGTGCTCCCGGGGGGGGGGGGAGACTGAAACTAGAGAGAAAGGCCAAATTTTACAGTGTCCCTAACCCAGGAATCCGAGGTGGATGATTCCCACTGGTTGGCAAAATACTTGAGGTGGCCGCCAATGGGATAAGTGGCTGTTTGCCTATCTGGGACGGCGGGATGCTTTATTACCTGTACCCCAGAAGGGCCTCCTGTAGCTGCCCCCCCTCCTGTTCCTGTCTCCTGTGTTGCCCCGGTCCTGATAGGCCGGTCGAAATGTCGGGGAGCTCTGATATCTGGGGGTGAAGGATATCTGAAAGGAGGTACGAAAGGAGCCCCTCCAAAAGGACTGGGACCCTCTAGCCTCTTGCCTGCGAAAAAGGGATGGGAGGAACTTCTTTTTTTTCCGGCTTTCCATTAACAATGGCTCTAGCGCCGGGCCAAACAATTTGCCTCCCAAGATGGGAGCGGAGGCCAATTTAGCCTTATTCTTAATGTCGACCTGCCAGTGTCTAAGCCAAAGCAATCGTTGGGCAGTAACATGCGATGAGATGGCCTGAGAAGAAAATTTCACAGAGTGAAAAGTAGTGTCGGCCGCAAATTCCACTGCGGCCGTGAGCTTGGCAATGTCCTGATGGGCCCTGGTGTTTGACGGGGGGACATGCTGTTTCAATTGCCTGAGCCATCTGATGGAAGATCGATTGAAAAAAGACGCGGCTGTGGCAGATCGAATGGCCCAAGCATCCGATTGGTGCGTCCGCCGTAGCGCCATCTCTGCCTGCTTGTCCTCTGGCTTCAGCGCCTCCAGAGCATCAGTGGGGTTAGAGGATGATGCTAATCTCACTATGGGGTCGTCCACCTCGGGAGTGTTCAACATGACAGAGAATTCCGTATCGAGATTAAACAATCTCTTGTCCTGGCTGGAAGGGGTGGGGGGTGAGCCCGAAGAGGCCAATTGTCTCGCTACTAAGTCAGAGAAGATTGGCGGAGTAGGAATGACCTTGGTTTCTACTACCGGTTGTTTGAATATAGAGTCTTCTGGGCCCCCCAGGATCGCTGGGGATGGATCAGAGGGTGACTGGGAAGTCAAGCCCGAAATATTCTTTGCCTTAAATAGCAAGGACTTAAACAAATGAGGCTTAAACAGGCCTACAAAGACAGGTTGGTCAGGAGGGATGCCTTCATCCTCTAACATCTCTCCTTCCATAGGATCTATTTCGAAAAAGGGTTCGGAATAATGTAGGAACCCCCTAGCTTGTTGCTGCTGGTTTTGAAGATGGGGCTTTCCCCTTTTCTGGTTTTCAGCTAATCCTAGAGGAGAAACAGAAATCTCCAAGGGGGGGGGGGGAATAGAGATTGCCCTTCCAGTTGTAAAAACCCAAGATAGGAAACCTTCTCTCCTAATTGGCTCTTTAGCATTTGATTTAACCAGATTTGGTTGTCTCTGTCTCTGTTGTCTGGATTGAGAGAGTACATGGTTAAGACTCTGAACTAGACCATGTTCAGTCAATTCTGAGCCTGAAAGGCCATTGATTGACTTTAACAACTCACCTTGCCTCAGTACACCTCACTTCATAGTATTAAGAGGAAGAACATATAACTGATCTTAAACTCATGAATGAAAAACAAGATACCAATCTAATAAACAAGGATAATACTGGTGAGTTAATTTTTCCTTAACTCCTTCAATTTCTGAACATCTTGAAAATGAATTTTTCCACATTCAGTTTTGCATGAGGAGAAAATTAAATAATCAGTAACCACAAAGAGAAGGAAGAGGGAATATTGGATTAATGATTTAGAAATTAACAGATATCCTAAATAAAACTATTTATTCCCATTTTGTATACAATCAGTAAGTGCATTTAAGTAGATCCTAAATGGATCGAACTTTGAATACGAGCATCTTAAGAAAATTTGAACTTTTTCCCAATAATTTAGTAAATTCTGCAATCGCTTCCACTCATCTAATAACCATAATAGGCTAGTCACCCAGATAAGTATCACATGTGAGATATTTGGAAAATTTTGTATAATAAAACCAAACAATTTCAAATTTATTGAGTATATTTTACTATCAGAAGTGGATGTTTGATTATTAAAAAAATACAACACCAACCTGAAATCAATTAATTCACATTTCAAATATTTGTTAAACTTGTATGGGTTATAAAATATTTCTATAAAATAGAAAAGATTAGATCATGTGGTTTGCAAAAAAAAGATCAAGTGGCAAATGAGATGTCACTTATAGAGAGCAGTGCTGTGGGCCTTCTAATCATTCGGCTCACGGAGTCACAACCATGGTCAGGTCATTTCCTGGCACACTGAGGAAAATGGGCATTGGTTCTTACCTGATACGCCCCTTCTCGGCGAGCCGCGAGAAGCATCCAGAGAGTGGGATGTGTTTCCGAGTCCTCTTCTTGCAGGCTGAGCTTTAGCTGAGGAAACGCTCCGCCCCCTCACGTGACTCCAAGTAGCGTTCCCCCAGTTTTTTGCGATAACGAGAAGAAAGGTTAAGAAATCCTTCTAATCAACTATTGGCTCCTTGGCTGAAACTAGAGTACCCACCAGACGGAGGAGTTAGGGTGGGGCTGGATGCTCCTCGCGGCTCGCCGAGAAGGGGCGTATCAGGTAAGAACCAACGCCCATTCTCCCTCGAGCCGCTTGGAGCATCCAGAGAGTGGACATACCAAAGCTTGGCTGTCCAACGGGTGGGACTCCGTCTGGGCCGGTAGCCCCTCCGGGTCACTGATGACCCTCTGTAGGACTCGTCGGCCGAAAGAGGCCTCTGCTGAGGCGTATAAGTCTATTTTGTAATGTCTGATGAATGGGGACGGAGAAGCCCAGGTGGCTTCCCAACAAATGTCAGCAATTGGGGCTTGCGTGGCCCAAGCCGCCGAAGTAGCTGCACTCCTGGTGGAATGAGCGGTTATTCCCTCAGGAGCGGGCAGAGATTGTGATAGGTAGCACCTGGCAATAGTCGCCCCAATCAGGCGACTGATGGTTGAGGGAGAGACTTTGAACCGCAATGTCCTGGGCTGAAAGGAGAGGAAGAGGGATTCTGATCTTCTCAGGGGTTGTGTGTGCTTAATGTATATGCGCAAGGCCCTTCTAACATCCAGTGAGTGCCAAAGGGTTTCCCTGTCCCTTGAGGGTCTGGGGCAAAGGTTTGGGAGGACCAGTTCCTGAGACCTGTGGAAGGGTGAGTTAACCTTGGGTAAGAAGGTGGGGTCGGGGCGAAGGACCACCCGATCAGCGTGGAACACGCATAGTTTCTGATTGACAATGCTGCTATTTCCGAGACTCTACGAGCAGAAGTAATGGCCACTAGAAACTACTTTAAACGTTAGAAATTGAAGGGAGGACTCCCTCAGAGGTTCAAAAGGGTGCCTTGTAAGCGAAACGAGGACCTTGTTGAGGTCCCATGTGGGGAACCTATGAACAGTTGGAGGGCACAAGTTGGTGGCACCCCTGAGGAAGCTCTAACCCGGGGGTGATGAGAGAGAGAACTGAAATTATCAGAAGAAACAACGGTTGAGAGGGCAGTAACCTGCTGTCTCAGGGTGTTGGGGGCAAGCCCTTTACGTAGGCCTTCTTGAAGGAATTCCAAGACCTGCGCAATAGGGGGAGAGAGGGTGTCAACTTGGAACCCGCTACACCACTTGGAAAAGCCCCTCCAAGTGGCATCATAAATTCGAGTGGTGGAGGGTCGCCTAGCGGCCAAAATAGTGTCGATTACTTGACTGGAGAATTTCTCTCTTGTCAAACGGATCCATTCAACCTCCAGATGGCTAAGTGGAGCCATTGGGGCTCTGGTTGTAGAAGGGGCCCCTGAGAGAGGGAGATCCTGTCTGGGGGTATCCTCCATGGAGCGCAACCGAAAGATTGCATAGGTCCGCGAACCATGGTCTCCTTGGCCAATAGGGAGCCACCAGGAGCAGGTCTGCCTTCTCGTGAATGAGTTTGTTTATGACTCTGAGAACTAGCGGTAGCAGAGGGAAGGCATATAGGAGCCCTGGGGTCCATGGGCAGCTTAGCGCGTTGTGGTTCTCTGACCCGTGAGACGGGTACCTGGAGAAAAACCATGGAAACTGTGCGTTGGACGGGGAAGCGAAGAGATCCACCCTCGGGAGGCCGAATATTCTGGACGCCTCCTTGAATAGGGATGGATAGAGGCGCCATTCTGCTTGGTCCACCGTGGCCCTGCTCAACCAATCCGCCTGGATGTTGGAGATTCCGGAGATGTGTTCGGCTTTTAGTGCGAGGAGATTGGATTTTGCCCAACGGCAGAGGCGCTCGGCCTCCGTCATCAACTGAATAGACTGGGTGCCTCCTTGCCTGTTGATATGGGGCTTTAGCTCCTGAGGTGAGCCTCCAGGGCCGCGAGGACCTTGGTGAAGGTCCTGGGAGCCGAGGCCAGACCAAAGGGGAGGGCCACGTATTGATAGTGAAGGTTGTTATAACAGAACCTAAGGGATTTGTGGCGAGAGGGCCAGATTGGAATGTGTAGGCATGCCTTCGAGGGATCTATGGGGGATAACCAGTCACTCCGCCTGGTACCCAAGAGAATCGATTGCAAGGTATGCATTTTGAATTTGAATTTGCGCTGGATAAGGTGGTGGTTTAGCCGTTTTAAATCTAATATAGCTCTGCATCCCCCTGAATGCTTGGGCACCACAAAGAGGTGGGAGTAGAATCCTCGTCCCCTCTGGACCAGTGGAACGGGTTGAATGGCCTGAATGTCAAGCAAGTGTTGGATGGTTGCATCCATTAGTGCACGTTTGGCGGGATCTCTTGAGGTGGGGGATGTCATGAAGAAATCAGCGGGGGGCGGACCGGAACTCAAGGGCAAGACCAAACCTGACGGTGTCCCTAACCCGTGCATGGGAGTGGATTTTCCCATTGAGCGGCGAAGTGTCTAAGGCGGCCGCCGATGGGGAGGGTGGAAGAAATTCTATCTTGGTCAGCGGTAGGGCCCCCCCGATCCCCTAAAGGGCCTCTTATGGTTGCTGCCCCATTTGTTTCTGTCGTCTGAGTCCGAGTGGTCCTGAGACCGGAAGGAAGGGGGTCTCGGGTATCTGGGTGGGAAGGGGAGTTGGTAGAAGGGGCAGGGGAAGCCCCTCCGAAAGGGCTGAGGGCCTTCTGTCTCTGGCCTCCGAAAAAGGGAGGGCCGGTACTTCCTCTTGCTGCGGCCCTTGACCAGCAGGGGTTCCAAGGCCAGGCCGAACAGTTTGTCTCCCTGACAGGAGCAGTGGCCAGCTTGACTTTATTTTTACATCCACCTGCCAGTGCTTGAGCCGCAGTAGGCGGCGAGCCGTGACATGTGATGTTATCGCTCTGGAAGAGAACCTTACCGATTGGTAAGTGGCGTCAGCTGAGAACTCGGCTGTGGCCACCAGTTTCGCTATGTCTTGGTGCGCCCTCACATTGACGCGGGGACGTTCTCTCAGCTGCCAGAGCCAGCGGATAGAGGACCCTGTGAAGAATGAAGCAGCCCTAGCCAATTTAATGGCCCAAGCGTCAGATAGATGGGCCCGGCGCAATGCCAGTTCCGTCCACTTTTGCTCAGGTTTCAAGGCCTCTAAGGCCTCACTGGGGATAGAGGAGGAGGCAAGGCCCACAATGGGGTCGTCAACCTCCGGGATGTTTAGAAGAGTAGACATTGCCGAATTGAGATTAAAGAATCTCTTGTCTTGGATAGAGGGTGTAGGGGGGGGGCTCCCATGGAAGCAAGTTGCTTCGGTTGGGATGACCTCAGCTTCCACCACTGGTTGTGTGAAAATGGAGTCCTCTGGTCTCTCTGAGGCGGGGGGGAAGTCAGAGGAAGACTGGGGAAGAAGACCAGAGACATTCTTGGCTTTAAAGAGGAGGGATTTGAACAAGCGTGGCTTGAACAGCCGCCCGAATACGGGTTGGTCGGGAGAAGCCCCCTCGTCCTCCGTCATCTCCCTCTCCATGAGGTTCGCCTCTAAGGGGGGCTCACTATAATGGGAGGATCCCATCCGGGAGTCCTGTACCTCTTCCCTGAAGTCACCAAAGTCCCCTTCCTCCTCCTCCTCCTGGGCCCCTACGGGAGGAGGGCTGTCCCTCTTAGAGAGTACCTGACCGGCTGTGGAAGGGATCTGATGGATAAAGAGTCGTGGTCTGGAGCCCATGGAGAGAAGCCTGATGTGGACATGTGCTGCAGGCCTTCCGCAATACCCTGGCGGATAGTTGATTCCGTCCAAGCCTTGATGTGGGCTGGAACCTCAGATGTAGAGGGTTCTTCCTGACGCAGACCAGCGGCCGTAGGTTCAGGGGTGTCTGGTCAGTGGTCCCGGGGTCAAGTGACCCTGAAGTGGGCTGCGCCTAGATAGGGAGAAGGAAGGGCTGGAGGCCCCGAGCGGGACTCCCTTGATCGCCTATCAAACTCCTTTTCCAACGCCTCGTGGCGCCTTCAGGTGTCTCGTTGGGAGGCCTTGGAAGGCTCCTTGTCCTGCCTGCGCAAGTAGTGGGACTTTGCCTTAGCCTTCAAGGAAGGTTGTTTAGAGAGATTGCCGTCTGCCATTTTGATAATTATAAAAACATAAGATTCCTTGTCCTGGTGATAATAATAGTAATAATAGTCAGGGCGGTTGGCTCGCCTGGAATTGGCCTGAGTGGGGACGAGTGAAAATCTCCACACCACAAGCCAGGCAAACACCTGGGCACAAACAGATCCCCCCTGATACCTCCAGCTCAAACACACCCCAACCAGGCACCCAGATGAAACCCAGCTTCCTAACTAATGATAGCCGTCCATTTACCCGAAGCCAAGCTGCACTAAAGGCCTCCAATAAAGTAACACAATGTTGCCAGCCAATCAAGATACAAAAAGAGCCCCCCCCCAAAAAAACAGACAGAAGATATTAGTAGCAGAACACAGCAAACTCCAAGACCAATAAACACAGACCAAGACTCTCAACCAATCAGGAGGAAGAAAAAACCATTCTGACACAGCAATAGGCTGCCCCAAATTTAAATCTGAAACCACTGTAAAAGTCTGACTCACAGACAAACACCATACAGAAGCCTGATGATGGCAGATGAGATTCTGCTGAAACGTTGCTACAACTTTAAAAGCACCACTATTATGACGTGGGAAAATACCCGAACAAAGCTGAATGCCAGACATGTAAGTACCCGCGAAAACTTAAGAAAACATATATATATTATATATTATATATTATATATATATGCATATGTATATATATATGTATAGATGAGTAATCCTCTGATCTTTATTTTTATTTATTATTTTTATTTTTATTTTTTTATATGCTATCTGCATGTAAAGGTTATCTCTGTATATACATATAAAAACGTATAATTTCGTTTGTAAATTTCTCTCTCTTTCATTTCTTTTCTCTCTCTTTTTTTTTAACAACAGCAGGAAAGGAACCAAAGAGGTACCACAGTACAGGCCGTATTTACCAAATAAATGCCTGAGGCCTAGAAGGAGAGAGGCCTCTGGCAGCAAGCCTCCAGCAACAAGCCGGGGGGGGGGGTGCTGCAACCTCACCCTGATAGAGGCTGCGGGAGGCCAACAGAGACAATGAAAGCGAGCCCGAAGGAACGCTAAAAGTAACTAACTCTTGACCCAGGGGGTCTTGGACTTTTACTTCCACCGCAGCAGCCAGGATCAGAAATAACAATGGCGCCCGACCACGATGTGGCCCCAAGATGGCGGCCGCGAGCTTTGTCGGGCGCCTTCGGGACGGCAAGGAGGGCTTGTCCGGTTAGCTCAGCACGCATGGTGCTCTTAAGGAGCGACTAGCCCTCCTGGTCGGCGTTTAGGGTGGGGGGGAATCCAGCGAAAGTTGCGCGCCACAAGGCAGCGTGGAGGCAGCGATGCGATCTAATTATGGGGGGGTCGCGCGAAGTGCTGTGAACCCGCCCGCTTGGCCCCTAGGGGCGAGGGGAGACTTCCCCTAAGTCCCAACCCTTTGCGCAGGAGGAAGGAAAAGAAATATGCAACCTGAAATTGAAGAAATAGCCAGACTAATGCACGCAGTTTGAATCAGCCAAGGAGCTCTTTTCCACAGCAGCCTGACTCTTCGAGGCTGAGCAAAAGACTGGGGGAACGCTACTTGGAGTCACGTGAGGGGGCGGAGCGTTTCCTCAGCTAAAGCTCAGCCTGCAAGAAGAGGACTCGGAAGCACATCCCACTCTCTGGATGCTCCGAGCGACTCGAGGGAGAACAAAAGGTTAAGATTTTCCTTTAAGAACAAATTATTTTCTTCTACATTTCATATGCTGTTTTTGTGCTTATGTGTATAAATTGTTTTATTTTATTGTTACCCATTCAGAGTTGGCAAGGGTTGCAGTGGGAATAAACATATAAAATATTGCAGGGAGAGAAAGACAGACACTTTTTTTCTCTATGCATTGAAAACTAAATAGGCAGAGGAAGGAAAAGAAAATGATATTTTTTGGAGTAAATTATAAATGCTTTGGTTTGCACAGCGTATTAAACCATTGGGATTCATAATGTTCCAATCATAAGGCAGACATTTCATTTTTGCTAAATTTGAAGCCAACATGTTTTCTGAGAGCTTGTTTCCAACTCGGAATGCATGTTTTGTTCCCAGCAGGAAAAAAAAAAATGGGGTGGGGATGGGGGTGGTGTATTCTCCGCATTCTGACCACTGCCACTGGACTATGTTCTGTGACAATCCAGGTTTTTTTCACAGCCTAGTCCAATAGTGGCTAACCTTTTTGGGCTCCTGTGCTAAAAATTGTGCATGCGCTTGCACGCTCTTGTGCCAGCACCCAGAAGGCAAGGTGCGCCTCGTCCCCTACACATGCGTGCGCAATCCTGGAAAAACAAGAAGTGATGAAATGGGTCTAATTTTTGGTCTGCAAAGCCTGCAGAAGCCTTCCTCAAGCCTCTGGGAGGCCGAACAAAGCCTCAAATTGGCCAAAAATCAGCTGTGAGACGCATGCATGCACAGTGAGGTAAGTTTGCCTGCAGCTCACATGCCAGCACAAATGGCTCTGGTGCCACCTGTGGCGTGTGTGCCATAGGTTCGCCATCACGGGCCTAGTCTATATAGCAGCAGATCCCAGTTATACTCCTGTTCTGATTAGCTAAGATATGTAATGTAAAATTTTGAGAAGGAGCAGTTGTTGCCAGAAAAAAAGACCTACACAGCTGCATGTCTGCCAGTCCAACTGATAAATTGCTTTTTAAAACCACTTTGCTGTAGGAAAGCTAAGATTCATGTGGATGGATTATGCTATATTAAGCTGTATTTTGCAGGTAATGTGCATAGTGAATCTTACTGAAGTTGTGCACAAAGTACTACTGGAATAATATTGGTTTGAGTTGTTAAATTCTGATGCCTATTGTCTTGTTGTTGTAAGATTAATATTCTCTATGCAATTAAGAAATACCAGCAGCTAGCAACACTATTATACAGTACTATGTGCAGGGGGAAAAATCAGCAGAGAACACAAATTATTTTGCTAGGCTTGCACTTGGTAAGCAGCTACAAAAAGAAGATACATATCAAATCTGCTTATATTGCTTGGTAAATGGGAAATCAGATTAGTGAAAGAGATTATATATTTAAAGATTGGTGAAGGAAATTATTTATTAAAACTGAAATGGCAGCTGTCTCAATGATAAGAGATAGCAACTCATTATAGACACTACCTGACCCTTACTTGTAGTCCTGGCTAAAAAACAAGAAATTCTCAATGTTTTTTTCCCTGGCTAGAACACCCTTGAGTTTTATTCTACCAAATGTATTTGTACAAGAAGTATCAAATGAGACTGTTTTGTTTCAAGCTCAGAACAAAATACATTTCCCTTTTTATATTTCTATATTAAATCATAAAGTGTGCTCCCTATGATTATTATGTGAATTCACATTAAGCTTCATTGTATTTTAGTCCAATGAGTGAAACTCTGAAAGAGAAGAGAGATTACCTACTTCTGGCACATGATTTCCAGAAAGTTCAAAACAACCAATACATCTTTAACATGAATAATCATAACAACACAATTTAGGCTATTGAAGTGAACTCCCTTCTTTGTAGAAATCCAAATTAAAGCATATATAATGAACATATATAATGAGCTGGAGCCCACCACCAAGATAATTGGCACTATTGTCAAATTCCTCTCATTGCTTTTCCCCTAACATTTAGTTAGAATCAGCCTATGTATTATGTATTATTCACCATTCCATGATCTGCATTTAAAGAATAAGAGAAACAAGTCAGCTTGTCCTAGGTAACATCAATTCAAGTGCTGGAAGAGTCTATTGTGCCACTCCAGGTATCCATTCCCAAAGCTCCTTCAATCCTTTTATATGGCTTAGTTTCTAATACTCTGATTAGCATTGTCATTCTTTGCAACCAGTTGGTTAGAATCGTTCTTAAATGGGGTGCTCAGAACTGAACATAGCTGCTGAAGGGGGCGGGGGCGGGGGGGCTGACCAAAAGAGAACAATTATCTTCCATTATTTGGAAAATATACGTTGTTGACGTAGCTCAAAATTGTACTGCTCTTTGCAGCCTCATTACCCTTGCTGGTTCATATTAAATTTGCCATTACTCTTCTGCAAGTACTATTACTAAGCTAGATATTGATTTTTTATTTCCCGAGTGAAGAATTTGGAACTTGTCTCTGAAATCTGATGTGCTATTTTCAGCCAATTTTGCCAAACTACAAAAATAGTATCATTTTTATTGCTGTCTTGTCCAGTGTCAATAACCCATTCAAGTTTATATGTTGATGAACATAAATTTCAATTCTTTATCCAAATCATCACAATACTGAAGTATAAAGGATCCAGAATTTATCATTGGGGCACATGTATTTGATACCTTTCCCTCACTCAATGGATAACTCTTTTGAGAAGAAAGCTCTTTGAGAAGGTTTTTGTCCTCTAAATAATATAACAGATGCAGTATATTAAAAACATTGTGGAACTATTTCTCCTGAAAAAGACTCTGAACAATATTTAATCAAAAAAACATCCTTGAATATAATGGCCAAATTGATACAGTAGTACTAAACTAAAGATCAATATTATGGAAACAATTATTTTGAAATTAATAATTATGGCAGATTTTATTTTTTATTTACCCACACATATAAAATCAGAGAAGGAAAGAGTATTAAATATGTTCACCACTTTGAATTATTTATAAAAATAATAAAGGCAGGATAATATTAAATACTGAGATTCAATTTAAAGAACCAAAAATGATTTTTATATAAAAAATCCACATTCCTTGTTAACAAGGCTTCTTAAACTAGGTTAATTTCAATAGGAACACTTTCTAAATTGACATTTTCTGGAGAACTAGGGTAGGGTATGGTAATTCTGTTGCTGCTATTGTTGTATAATGGGAGTCAGAAACTATTTTTTTCTCATCTCAGATTTAAATGTCATCTTGACATGCAAAGTCCCTTCCAATTCTGTTATTCTGTCAAATATGTAATACGTTATATACATATTTGTTTTCTTAAGTTTTCATGGGTATTTATATGTATGGTATTCAGCTTTGTTTGGGTATTTTCCCACATCATTATAGTTGTACTTTTAAAGTTGTAGCAACTTTTCAACAGAATCTCATCTGCCATCATCAGGCTTCTTATTGTGTTCTTCTGTGAGTCAGACTTTCACAGCAGTTTCTGTTTTAAATTTGATGCTAGCCATCTGCTGTGCCAGAATGGTTTTTTCTTCATCCTGATTGGTTGGGAGTCTTGGGTCTGTGTTTATTGGTCTTGGAGTTTGCTGTGTTCTGCTTGATTGGTGTTTCTAATATCTTCTGTCCTTTTCGTGGCTTTTTTTTTGTCTTGATTGCCTGGCAACATTGTGTTTCTTGTATTGGAGGCTTTTAGTGCCGCTTCGCTCCGAGTAAATGGATGGCTATCATTTATTAGGAAACTAGGTTTCATCTGGATGCCTGGTTGGGATGTGTTTGAGCTGGAGGTATCAGGGGGGATCTGTTTGTGCCCAGGTGTTTGCTTGGCTTGTGGTGTGGAGATTTTTTTGAGAGTGCAGGCTTCCAGTACTCTTCCAGACGAACACAATACAGAAGCCTGATGATGGCAGATGAGATTCTGCCGAAATGTTGCTACAACTTTAAAAGCACAACTATAATGACATGGGAAAATACCCGAACAAAGCTGAATACCATACATACATACCATACATACATACATACATATATCACAAAGATATATTCCTAATAATAGATTTCCTTTTGTTTGTTTGTTATCTACAGAAATGTCTGAACTAGAAGAACTGTACTAAGCTGGAGAAGCAGCAAATGTATTTACAGAGGAAGACTTAATTACAAGTCTAGCTAGTTAAGCAAGTTTGCACGGGAAGTATATATGACTCACAATGAAATTTATGCCACTACACAGATCCCATAGAAAAGTATAGAAATAATAAACCTCCAAGAGTTCAGGTGTTCAATAGACAAACTGTATAATAAAGTTGTGCAACACTTGAATTCGTGTTTCAGAACATGCGTGGGTACATATGTAACACCTGTTGATAGTTTCTTAGTCCAAATTAATCTTTTTTGAAGATCATGTTGCAATGCATCATCCCAGAAGAAGGTATGGCTTCTTTAAGGAGCTGCTGACAGGTGTCACATGAGCTCCTGTATACTTCTAAACTTCCTTTTCCCTTTGAATCTGAAACTCTGAACAATCCAACAAACACCATGAATCAAGAGTATAGTATGTATATATACCATGTTCTGAGGCATTTCTTTTACCAAATTTCCTGCCTATGACAATAAAAGCATTCGATATGAGACCAATTAAGATCTAGTCAGTTTCAGGCAGCAATCCCAGTGGGCAGGAAGGTTTTATTCAACTAATTGAAGTCATATCATCACTGAGTGGAAGCCTCTTATGGACATGGTATAAAAAAGAAAATGAATTTGTGACATGGTTTTGATTGCTGGAAAGAATAGATTATAATAATAAGGAAATTATGATGTAGACTTAAAGAGGACTGATTAGGTTTGTCAAGAGGAAGATCAGAAGCCACTTCTTTATTTTATACAAATTTTGTTTATTTTCTTTCTCTTCCTTTCCTTTTTCTTTCTTGCATCTACTTTATTTTTTTCTTTGAATGTATTTCTTTAAATAAAAGCTATTGTAAAACCTCTTAATTTTTTAACCAGGTGAGATGGCAAAAATAAAATTAAAAAAACTCAGAGCAGTCAAGCACAGGACACTGTACCATAGAACTTTATCTCAATGGAATGGCAATAGCCAGTGATCTTCCCAATTAGTAACCATTTCATTTCTGATTTAAAGGAAAGATTGAGATAGCCAAACAAGAAGAGGGTGTACTATAAGCTTTCTGAAGCAGATCTGGTCAAAACAGACACTACAAGAAATGCTAGTACTCAAATTTATTGATACAGGCTTCTGAATTTTGAAAATTAAGAAATTAACCGAAGAGTCAAGCCAGGGCAATTTTCATCATCCCCTCCTGTCTTTCTAAGTAAGCTGAAGTTTTTATAATGGCTGTCACCTACTTTCTTCAAAGCTATCTCCATACTCCATATGAGTATGTTCTCAAAATAAAGCAAGATTTTTATACGGAGAAAATCTAACAAAAATATAAATATTTGGATGGTTACATTTTTTAACTTAGGCACTGTGTCTTTCTTTAGATGTTTTTCCTTCCTAAAAATATTTTTTTAGAAAAGAAAACATCTATTAACTGGTATCTTTTCCTGTAATAAAACAGTACCCTATAATAGGAGATATAGGATTGGGGAAGGGTTTTCCTGCTATCTCACATTACTAGGATGTTAGAAGAGTTAAGATAGGAGGTACAAAGAAGTAATGCCAATGTTACAAAACTGTCTCTTTACTTATATTAGCCCAATAGTTTTTAGGAAGTTTTCAAAAAAAAAATTTTTCCCCCAGGGAGATTTTACTTAATACTACTTGTGCTCATTATTTTTCTCTCTCATTTTCATTGTTTTTGTGAATTGGATTTTAACTATTTTAATTGAAATATTGCAATATCCAAGAGTTGTGAGATGATACAAACGTTGTTAAAGGTTGATAGTAACAAATAGTTGTTACTACCAGTACTAACATTACCAGTAGAGGTTGGTATAGGTAGTCTTCCCTTAACAACTGCTCTGTTTAGTGATGGTACTAAGTTATTACAGCTCTGAAAAAGGAACTTTACTATCAGTCCTTACATTTGCAATGGATTTGCAGTGTCCTCGTGAACATGAGGACAAGACTAGGGCTCTTCCAATCTTCACAGCATCTCACGATTATGGTAATTACCATTTGAGTGCCTCACATATGGCTTCTGAAGAGTAGAGTCAATGGAGCAGCCAGCAATAAAATTGCAAGTTGCTGTTGTGTGAAGTTCCACGTTAATGACCATAGGTGATTTGTTTAACTGACATGGGCTAAAACTTAGATGCTGACTCTGAGTTTGAAGAAGATACTCCAACAGAACATGTAGAAAATCAGGTTCAGGAAACACAAAGCCAAGAATCACATGAGGCTGATCAAAAACAGGCATCACCTGGATAGCCAGAGTGTCAGATGAGAATGATGTAAGGCCTCCCAGCCCCCACACCCAGCAAGCAGAAAGAAGAACAGAGACAAGATTTCTCTATTTTTTGCCAAGGCTTTTTGCCAAGCAAGAGAATAAGTCTCTTGATCAGCAACAGCTGGCTGAAGCCTGATTTAAAAGGCAGCCCTATCCTAAATTCTTTTAAAACAATCGTCTGTTCTCTGGTGTACGTATGATATTTGGGTGGGTTCTGCCCAAGGGTGGGATTCTACTGGTTCTGTCCGGCTCTACAGAACCGGTAGCTCTGAAGAGCAGCAGACACAGAACCGGTTCTGTGTCTGCTGCTGTTTTGGCCCACCCACCTGCCTGGGCTCTTACCTGTCCTTTATTTCCTGCTTTTTCAACTGCAGCTGCTTTGCGCAGCACAGCTGCGGTTGAAAAAGCAGGAAAAAGGGCTTTTCCAACTGCTGCGCACCTGCACATAGTGCCGCTCAGCTCTCCAGGCAGCTCAGCAGGTCGTAAATTGCATGCGCGTGACGTAGAGCAACAGAACTGGTAGTTATACTGGTCAGATCCCATCCCTGGTTCTGCCTGTAAATTTTGATCTCTGAACTGGCTGACAAATATGATCCAACTCTTGGAATCTTGGACTGATTTTGGACTATTCTTCTGCAAACTCTTGTTAAAAAGCTAATTATTCAAGCAAGTGTCTATCAAATAGTTTGTTTTGGTTTGCTTTATTTTGTTATCTCTTTGACCTTGAATAAACTGTGAACTATCCCAGCAAATATTGTGAGTATTTGAAACCAAAGGAAGGATGATGGCAAGAGTATAGTTATAAGTCTGTTGCAGTCATTATGATGTCTTGCTTAAGAATGGAGTTCCCAATTATGACATTAAGTGATGAGTACCTGTATTAAATTACCTACTGAGTTGAATATTTCAGAAAAATATGACCTCCATCAATTATAGCAGATCACAAATTAGCAACTCCAGGTATAATCCAAGATGAATTGTAACTGAAATTGTACCATTAGATCTTTCTGCAAATTAATAGAATCTTACAGTTCCTCAATCACTAACCTGTTAACTAAAGAAGGGATGTGGTGGGGGTTGAAAATATGTTATAACTCATTCTCTATGATTTTCTGTTCTCACATTATCTAAACTTACTATATTAAGCATTTGCCTAGCAATGTCAAAAAATTTAAATCATTATAGCTTTATATGAATAAATACATTAATATATAAAAGCCATTATTTTAATCTTTCTTTTAATAATTTAAGAAATGAATCCATTAAATGTATTACTTATCCTATTTATTCTACAAATGTAAAAAAAAGAATAAACTATTAAATATAAAATACACCAAGTGCTTTGCAATTTGGAATATACATAATGAGTATGGGATGGAAAGAAATAATTAGTTCATACATCATGCTATTCAATAAACCACAACTGAATGGGTTCACCCAAAACAATGAACCTAAAAGGGGTGATGGTCCTACCCGATAGCCTCTTCTCAGGGAGTTGAAGGGAGAATCCAGGATGGATAGTCTCTAGGCTCATAGCTCTGCAGACCAAGTTGAAAAACTGAGGTCACCTCCCCTTGGTAACGGTCCCCAGTTCTGAATGACATCGAAGCGAATTCAGCTGTTCATCGTCTTCTGATGATACTCGATGATACAAAAAAACAAACAAACACATTTCCTTCTTACTCTGATCAGACAGAACACAGGGTGGGACTGGATTCTCCCTTCGACTCCCTGAGAAGAGGCGTGTCAGGTAGGACCAATGCCCCTTCTTCACTGTGCTGAAGGGAGAATCCAGGATGGGACATACCAAAGCTGGCTGTTGGCTGCCCTACGGGTCAGACGCCCCCATCTCTACATGAATGCCCTACAGGACTCATCTTTCAAAGGATGCCTCCATCAAGGCAAATGAGTCAATCCTATGTCTTATGAATGGGGTCACAGATGACCACGTTGCAGCTCGACAAATGTCTAGAAATGATTCCTGCGTTGCCCAGGCTGCAGTAGTCGCTGCACTCCTGGTTGAGTGCGTGGTGATTCTCCTGGGCACAGGGAGAGCCTGTAATTCATAGGCTTTAGCAATACAATCTCTGAGCCAGTGACCCACAGTGGAAGGTGCCACCCTGTGGCCCAAAGTTGATGGCTGAAAGAAAACAAACAGAAGAGGTTCATTTGATGTAAATACAGAGGGCCCTCCTAACGTCCAAGGTGTGCCATTTTCTTTCCAGTGCAGGATTAGGCTCTGGACAAAAGTCAGGCAAAATCAATTCCTGTGAACGATGGAATAAGGAGTTCACCTTGGGCAAAAAGGTAGGTCCTGTCCACATGGAACACACAAAAGGTCCTTTCTGACTGACAAGGCTGCCAACTCTGAGATACGCCTGACCGATGTGATGGCCACTAGGAATAACACCTTGCATGTGAGCAGACGAAGGCTGGCTTCACGCAAAGGTTCAAATGGAGAAGAGGTCAGCACCTGCAGGACCTTTGGCAAATCCCAGGTGGGGTAACGGTGGACCACCGGTGGCTTCAAATTCATGGCTCCCCGAAGGAAGATTCTCACCCTGGGGTATTGGGCAAGAGTGGTTGAATCTTTGAATGAAAGCAACAAGACCAAGCGCCATCTGTCTCTTTAAGGTATTGGGGGAGACCTCTGTTCAAACCATCCTGAAGGAAGTCTAACACATTAGCGACAAGATACAGTAGTGGGGTTCAATTGGTGGCTGGCACACCAACCGCAGAAAATCTTCCACGTGGCGTCATATATCCTGGTTGTGGAAGATCTTCTGGCTGCCTGGATCATCTGGATGACCTTTTTGGAAAACTTCTCCCATTTTAGGAGCCCCCCCCCCAAGCGCCAGATGGTCAACCAGAATCATGCTGGCTCCAGATGCTCGATTGGACCCTGGCTGAGGGAGACCCTGTGCAGGGGAATTCTCCAAGGTCTGCCAACCAACCAGGTCAGCAAACCAAGGTCACCTGGGCCAGTAAGAGGCTACCAACAAAATCTCCGCCCTCTCTATCAGTATTTTTCTGATTGTTCCCAGAATCAGGGGAAGGCATACAATAGTCCCTGCACTGGAGAGCGTTCAGCCCTTCTGCCCCCGGTCCTGGAAACCGTGCAAAGAACCTCAGGAATTAAGAGTTCTCTGGAGATGCAAAGAGGTCCAGAATCGGATGGACAAACTGTTCCGCCACCTCCTAAAACAGTCTCCAATCACCATTCTGGCTGGTCGACCATGGCCCTGCTCAATCAGTCTGCCTGAACGTTGGAAACTCCTGAGATGTGTTCTGCTCGTAGGGATAACAGGTGTCTCTCCGTCTATCTGCACAATTGAGTGGCCTCCTCCATCAGGGATCTGGAGCGAGTGCCTCTCTGACGATTCCATGAGATCCCTCTTTGAGGGGTCCCTGGAGACAGGGCAGCACACAAAGGCTCTGGGGCGGGGGAGGAAAGAAACTCCAGGGAGAGACCTGACTATAAGATTGTCAGGATCCAAGCATCCGTCGTGGTCTCTTCCATCTTCTGCCAGAATAGACCCAGATGGCCCCCTATGAGATAAATGGCTTTGGCATCACTTGTTGCATCTAAAAGGTCTGCTGGATCCCTGGAATGACCTCTTGCCCTCTGGCCTCTGATGCCTTCTGACAGCAAAGGCCGGTCTTTTAGCCTGAGAGGAGGATTGTTGGAAAAGGGCCTACTTTGACAGGGAAAGCTTGCCTCAGCCTCCTGCTGTTTAAAGGAGGGCAGGCTCCTCCTGGCAGGCTCAAGTGTCCTTCAGCTGCCACGGTGCTCCAGGCATCCAGGAGACCAGCTTCTGGTAATAGGTTGGAGACCTGTAATCAAAATGCCTCCCCTGGGAGGGCAGGATTTTCCACTTGTCCCTGGAAAATTAAAAAGTTAAAAAGGGGTCCAGGGCCTCCCCAAAAGCCTCTCTCCCTTAAAGGGAGCTGATGCCAGCTTCCATTTGTTCCTGGCGTCCATCTGCCAATTTCTTAGCCAGAGGAGCCTATGTGCTGTTACGGAGGAGGCCATGGCTCTGGACAAAAATTTGGCTGAGGTGAGGGTGGCATCGGCAGTCAATTGAGCTGTGGCAATTATCTTGTTCTGGTCTTGATGCACCCTAAGGTCCTCAGGTGGAATTCTGCCCTGCAACTGCCTCAGCCACCTCAAAGCAGCTGTCCACCACTTCAGGAGGCAAGTGCAACCAAGAAGTGGTGAGTTCAGCACAGCTCTGCAATTTTAATTAAGGGTGAGAAGAAAAAAGAAAAAAAATGGTTGACTCTTTAAAATTGCCACAAGCCCTGATGGATCAGTGACTTGCTAGCTGCACCATAATAACTCTGGCAGGCTCAAGTGTCCTTCAGCTATCACGGTGCTCCAGGCATCCAGGAGACCATCAACCAACAGAATTTATGATGCTACTTGGAGAGCATTTGGAACCTGGTGTTCCAAGAAACAAATAGATCCAACCACAGTGCTAGTAACTCAAGTGCTGGATTTTCTCCAGGAAGGCCTGGAGAAGGGTTTAACCCCTAACACCTTACGGAGGCAAGTAACGGCGATAGCTTCAGTGTTGGGCTGCGGGACCTCGGAGTCCCCCTCACGACATCCCCTAATCTGCATGTTCATCAGGGGAGCAACCAATCGATAGCTGCCACGTTTATGAGTATGCTCAGACTGGTCTGAGTATAGACTCTAGCCTCCCTTTCTCCTGGGTAGGCTTGTGTGGCTGTGTTGGGAACTTGCTCCACCTAAGACTGAGTTTGCTCCAATTAAAGAGAGCGCTAGAGACTTTGTGCGGCTCTTGGCTTTTTTTTTTTAAAAGGCTCTGGGAAGGCAAAGTGTTAGTTAATTTGCCCTTCTTCTCTGCTAACCGATCGAGAGCCCATCCGCTCTTACTGAGGCTGCTGCCGCTTGTCTTTTTAAACACCAAACAGCTATGTGGGGCTGTCCCGTCTTGGAATGAGGGCCTGACTCTTTCATTTACTCATGGTTTGCTGACTTTCAATCTTTCTCTTTTCTCTCCTTTTTTTCTCGAAGAATCCAAAGCGTAAATCTTCTATTTTCCATCTTTCTTTCTGAGCACTCTCTCCTCATGTCCTCTTTGAATGAAGACGGAGTCAAAAACTGGGCATGTGCAGTGGAAAGGGGGCTGGACTAAACTTTGATTGACTCTGTCTTTAAGGAAGCAGGAGGCAGCCCATGCTTTGGATTCTCTAACCTGTACAACTGAGAATTGCCCCTAATCATTGGAAACGGCCGCTCAAGCCAAAAGGGAGCTGGTGCACCTCGCGGGTGCTGCGGCTAACCAAACTAAGAAGAACAGCATGGGAGAGAGAGAGACCCAAAGAAGGCACTGGCTCCCACCCCTAGCCAGCCATATGGGCTCTCAGGGACATCTCCAACCACAATCTGATCAACAAATACCCCAAAAACCCCAGTCTACTAACAAAGAAAAATAAAACAAATCAAAAGCTTTAAAAAAACATGAAAGGAAAAAAGGCACGAAAATAAAAACCGGCTGTCAAACCTGTGCTAAGATTTTTAATGAAAAAACCCTCTATCCAGAGGGTGAATATTCTTCCATAATCCAAACAATTCAGAGCCCATTTAAGGGAGGTCTGAACACGCTGAGACCGAGTGAAGAACTGGGGACCATTACGGGGGAGGGGAAATTGTCCTCAGTTTTTCAACTTGGTCTGCAGAGCTATGAGACTAGAGACTACCCATCCTGGATTCTCCCTTTGGCTCAGTGGAGAATCTGCTTTACAAATCATATTATAGCTTAGTGCAATGTGTGTGAATCCAACCATTATCTTGCACAATTTAAGCAATAAGAAGAATCAGAGAAAGGTTTTTTTCATAGATTTCTTTAAAAATCTAGTGTTGTGGACCAAGATTCTCATTTTGGAGTTTGTAAAATCAATGGTTTTTAAAGAGAAATTAGTAATCTATCACTTTCTCAATTCTCTCAAATGTTAAATATTCTATTCATATGTTTAATGTTTCAAGCCACAAAGGTGTCCTTCTGGGTAAGAACCTGTTTTGTTGATCACACTTATCCTATGCAAAAAAGATGCAATCTGTTATTTTCAAAGGAAGAGCTGGAGAATGTTTATGAGCTAAGTGCACAGTGATGTCCCAATGAAATAAGAAGCTATCTATTTGTCAAGTAACAACTGTATCAATGAAGTTCAAAATAGCCCTTCCTAAATGTCATATTCATAGATCAGGAATACTAGAACACCTCACAAATCCCTGCATTTATACATCTGTTGGTAATTAGAAGAAAGTAAGATTTGGTTAGGAGGCTGGCCAAATATGACCAATTTGTCCAAAATTCATCACCAAAGATTTCAACAGGGTTCTCAACTCCAGCCTACTGAATTGCAGCTACAGAAGGGTGTCTGGTAATATCTCACCCATTACACCACCCCTTTTAATCATCTTACCATTTACTAGAGTCTCCTTACACTGAGAGATAGGCAGGCTGCCAGTTTATTCCCTTGTGTTCCCCTTATCTTTGCAAAACATGCTCCAGACTATTCATTAATGGACACTAATGTTAGCCCATCTGGAACCTAAAATGAATGTTTGCTAATTCATAATAACATATGTAGTAAAACATTTGATCCCTGTTGAAGGAATATGAAATTTTGTCAACTAACTCAAATAACGTCGTAGAAACCTAATAGGAAGCGTAGAGTTCATTTGCATGTTAAGTATAAACCAACTTGCCTTTTCTCTTTAAAATTTATGTTTTGAGGCATTTTAGATATTTGAAGAGAGATATGTCAGTTATATTATTCACTTTTTCCAGTTTTTCTCCCCAAATAGGTTACTATTAATCATTTTACTCCTTTAACATGAAGCAAACAAGCTTAACCAGTTCAGCTCTGAAGGTTACATGATTAAATACAAAGAGTAAATAATGTTTAGTTTTAGTCATTTGTCACCTTAAAATTCTTCTACAGATAAACACAAATGGTACGAAGTTTTTAGTGAGAAACTATTGACTGACTGATACAGAACTACATAGATTTTTGGCTTGGACAAATTCAGGTATGGGTGTAAATAAACTCCCCCAAATTATAAAAATATGTAGATAACAATTTTGATTCAAGATATCTTCTAATTGTGCAATTAGAACTACTTCCTTTGTCTTTTTTACAAGCTGTTCTAGAAGGAGCCTTGAGTTTTAGGCACCAGTTGAGAAAGTATAGGCTGTCTTGAAGTGAAGACAGAATCAGCAAAACCTAATTTTACAATCAAATTTATACTTGGTTTCAATTACACAGCTAAAATGATAGAAAGAGAAAACAGGTCTCTCTCAAATCTTTAACTTGTTTATTAAACCATATTTTCATTTGATGTGGTTATTGTTTACCAATCATTACAAATACCTAATAAACACTTAAGTCTGAAAATAGCAAATATATTAATCTTATATACAGACAATACTAACCAGTCCTGAGACTGATGTTTACATTTTGGTTAATGCATTTAAAAGCGTTCTTTTCAAGGAAGAGACTATGATTTGACAAAAACTTCAGCAGAAAGGAGATGATTTTCATTGAATGTGCAATCCTATCTCTACACTATCTATTCCTATAGAACTTCTGGAGCAGATATTCAGAAATACAAGGGGAGATAAATATAAATTACATTTTCTCTCATCCCTCCACTGGCAACAGCATAAGGAGAGATCTCTCCAGAATAGCTGCTCCTGCCAACAGTGTTACGTAAAATCCAAGTCATGGGATGGTATTATAGTCTTAACCAATGATATTTTCAAGAATCCACAGTAAATGCTTCCAAAAAACTTTCTATTGTAATGTTCATTCACAATCTTTATATTTAAAATAGTTCATTGTTAATACTTTGCATTTAAAATTCATGGTGTAAGAAACAAATGAAAGTAAGTAAATGTTTACCATTAAAAAGAAATGATTAAAAATCTAGCTGATAAAAGTATCTGGAGTTTTCCAATCAGAAAACAGAAAGAGATTAATTACTATATTGGGTTTAAGATTCAACTTACCAAACAAACAAACTTTGCTATCAAAGAAAACATGTATCCATTAAAGGAGATTACAGAGCTCTCTACATGGGCAACGATTCAAGAACTACAACAGTAGTCTGGCATGCTTGATTTACAGTACCTCTTACATTTCCAGGGCTGCTTCTAACTTTAGAGTACATCAAACATCAATATAAGTTTCTAAATATCAGATTCTATAAATAGTTTGCCATAAATTAAAAATAATCCAAGAACTAATATTAAACATATATAAATTGTCTTTTATTTCCTTAGCCTTTCTATAATTGTCTTATTTAGCATGCCGTCACATATCTATAATAATTGAAGAACTTCATGGTGTTTTTTTTTTAAACACTTACTCTTTGGGCTGACCAATCATTTTTTCTTAGTTGTTAAATGAACAAGACAGTAGCTATTCTTATTTCCAACATGATATATACACATTATCTATCTATCTATCTATCTATCTATCTATCTATCTATCTATCTATCTATAATTAATTTATTTTAGAGGAAGAGTCTCCTTATTCACAATCCATCTTTAATTAATCATGACAGTTGGGGTCTACATATCTCTTCAATAGATTTGTGCCTGTTCAATCCTTTCTCAATATTCATTTCTCACCAAAATGAATATTCCTCAGGTGTTTTTTTAAGTGGTGGAAAATGTAAGATTTAATAAACGAAGATGCACTCTAGCATGAAAGAAACACCAGAAGAAAAAGTGAGAACAATTATGATCGGTATGGGTGTCTCATAAGTCTCTAGTTTTATATTATTTTCTCTTTGAAAAATAAAATAACCAAATAATAACAAGTAAATTTTATGGTGATTAAAATGTGATGCTACAACTGCAAAATAGTACAATAATTTTTAATTCAATATATGCTGAATTTCAGAAATAAAGAAGCCAGCCCATCTTTTTAAAAATAATTCAGTCTAGGGGTCAGATGATGTTGGTATGCAACAAATAAATACTGTATTATGTCTACAATAATGTGTTCCACAGCAATATTTCACTATCAAATTAAATATTGCACACTGTCCAACACAAATATGCATTTAGCAAAGTTTGTATATATCAAACATTTGAATGAATGGTATCTATCAAAAGCAACATGGATAACAATAAGCAAGTTTTTCACTTCTACTGGAATTTCAAAAATAACACTGAATGCAACATAAGCTATTGCAAGATATTAGACAAAAAGTACTATATAGCTTAACTGCACAATTTACAGACTAATAAATAAGGTTCACACTGACAGAAACTTAAACATTCAGATGCTTTATAAATAAAAAAAATAGAAACAAAAATGTTTTGTAATTACCTTTCCTATAATTAAAGTGTATGGAGAGAAAATGTCAACATTTGACACACTGCAACCCATTTTTGTTATACAAACAAGTCTTAGCACTCCAACAATATTTGGGGTGGTGGGGAGATGTTTTAAAAGACACTGTTAACCTTCAAGTAGTCAGACCACAAAGCAATAACAATAACAATTTATAATAGAAATAATTTAAAACTTGGTTGAACTAGTAAGCTAACTTTATTTCATGAACAAATTAAAAAAATTTTCTCCACTTTCATGTATGTTGTCTTTCTCTGCTTTTTCAAAACTTTGGACATGAATGTTACTTTTTTTTTCATGAGCCACTTCATGTTATTTTATAAAAATATTTTTAAAGAATTTCAATTGAGAAATGAGAAATTAGAAACAGAAGCTCTACCCACTAAATATGCGTAAACTCATTAATGTCTGTCAAAAATGGACAGCATTTCTTTTGATGAATTCTTTTGATGTTTCTCAGCAACTGAATTAAATTTTGCTTTCACAGAGGGATTACAACTTATGTTTAAGAGGTAAATGCTGATAGCATCTTTACTACTATTTCCATTGGGGAGGTTTGCTATGCATATTAGAAAGAAAAAACAACAACCCTATTTGCAGAATGTCTCTTTTTAGATCAGGGTCATGGTCTGGATCATGATATGAAATTCTTGAGCTTGGCATTCCCAAGAGCCAGTGAAGGTGAGCAGCAGTGTGCATGTGAATGCTACTAGCTCTCAGTTGAACAACTCCTTCTACTGCTGGAAGCTAGAATGATTCTAGAAGTTAGAATAGTTATACTTAGGAGAAATAATCCCTATCATCGTTACCTCCAAGTTTACATTGTTGGACAAGAAAGCAAACTGTTGCTACTGATCATTTACAATTCCCCGTTCTTCTTGGCTGATGTCCCAGCCACCTTTGCAGTGAGTTTGCTATGATCAATTCTTTTGGATTTCCCATTTATGGAAAAAAAACCAAACCAAATTGGAGCAATGGAAATACTGTTATATGAACAATTCCATCTTATGGCTGCTCCTCACACTGGTTTTATGACCAAAGACTGGAATAGGGAGTTAAAACCTATAGTTCATCTCCATCTGGTTTCCAATATAAAATAACTTGTATAAGTTAAATTTCAGATTGCAATTAAATTTATGTCCCTTAACTAAGTCTAACTCCCTTAGACTCCCTCAGTCTATGTAATTTACTAATGTGAGTCACAAAATGTTCAAGATTGTTCTTGTTGCCTATGTAAAGAGCACGAAGCATTTCCATCGTGCATATCAGAAGCTAGAAACATGAAGTGAGGCATGCAAGCTAGTCCATACAGATGTGCAAAACAGTTTATGAATGGACTATTCCATATACAGAAATGTTGTATTAAACTAATTTAAGTCAAAAATCAAAATTTTATGCTTGGTCTAGACAGAGAATAAAATTTCATTTCAAATACAGGCCAAAAAAAAACATAGTTGCTTCAGAAAGAAGTGTTTTGGGGAAGGGTGAATAAAAGCCAAGGACAGCAATGGATATGTGAATATGGGGGAAGCAGCAACATAATGTTTTGGGAAGATCAGAAGGCTAGTGGGATTATGGTATGCTGAAATTGTGGTGGCTGAGGAATAGAGAAAGCGCAGATAAGCTCAGGGGCATATGCAAGGCATTGAGAAATGTCATACTGGAACATCAGGAGCTGGGAACATTCAATCTAAGAATCAGTAACATTAATTCACTCACTAAGTGAATATGATTACCAAAGCATCTTACCATTTTTAAAGAAAATTTTAATAAATAACAATCCTTTCCAGATATACCATTCAGATATACTGAGATTTGTGTGTATGTGTGTGTGCCTTCATGTCAGTATTAACTCTTGAGTACTGCTTGGACTAATCCCTGCAGTTTTCTTGGCAATTTCAGAACTGGTTTGCCATTGCCTTCTTCCCAAGGATAAGAAAGAATGACAGGCCCAAGGTCATCCAGCTAGCTTTGAGCTTAAGGCAAGACTAGAACTCACAGTCTCCTGGTTTCTATCTGGTGTTTAATCACTGCAGAATTTCTAGCCAACAGGAATTATTGCCCCTTTATAGCTACTGGTACTATGTTGTACTTTGAAAGTGAAAAGAACTATCAAATTTCCCACATATATACAACTATTGAACTATGCATTATGAAACGGCCACATTAAGACACAAAATCTCCCTTTTCTCATTTAGCAAGAATAGTAGTACTTTTTACCACTTGGAAAAATTCAATTTTATTATTCTTATGATAATTTCTAAAAGCAAATCATTTCTTCTAAAACCTAGTAAATGGAACAAAAATTACAGATTTACTATTAATTCTATTTTTCAATGGGGAAAAAAATCATTCCTTAGCTCCTGAAAATATTTGGGAATCCCAGTGACCATATGCATGGAACTTTTGTTTATTCTCTGATTTTCCATTCATTTTTATATTCTGAGATAATATGCATAAAATACCATCTAATTCAACAACTACATTTGTTATCAGCAAAACTGCTTAATTTTCACATGAAATACTTTTAATTGTTCCTTATGGCATGGTGTTGGGATGGAGAAAAAAAACAATTTTTTAGATTTGCCCTTAAAAAAGCCAGTATCTATCATAACACAAGTATTATAGTATATACTATAAGCAGTTCAACAACATCTAACATTGTTTAGAGTAGGTTGACAGGTTAGAGAACATCATAATCATTTCTTTACACCCTAGGGCAATGACTATATTTCAGTTTTCAGCCTAATCTTTGCCTATCATTTGCCCATTATAGAGTATTATTAACCATGGTCAAACATTTCATGAGTATAAAAGTAGTTCTCAACTTACAATAATTTATTTAGTGACTCTTCAAAGTTACAATCGCACCGAAAAAAGTGACTTATGATCATTTTTCACAGTTACAACCTTTGCAGCATCCCCATGGTCATGACATCACAGTGCAGATGCTGGTTATTCATATTTATGACAGTTGCTGTGTCCCAAGGTCATGGGATCACCTTTTATGACTTAAAGACAATGGGAAAACCAGATTCACTTAACAACCGGGTTACTGACTATACAATTGCAGTGATTCACTTAAAAATTTGTGACAAAAGTTGTCACTGTGACCAGAAAGGTCATAAAATGGGGCAAAACTCACTTAACAAATGTCTCACTTTGCAACTCAATTGTGGTCTTAAGTTAAGGACTACCTGTATTTTAAACACCATAAACATTACTAAAGGTGTACACCAGTGGTGGGTTTCAAATTTTTTTACTACTGGTTCTGTGGGCATGGCAAGGCAGGAGAAGGATACAGTAAAATCTCCATTCCCTCCCCACTCCTGGGGGAAGGTTACTGCAAAATCCCATTCCCTCCCCACCCCACTAACCTGCTTTCCAGCTGCGTTCTCCTGTGCAGGACAAAAAAAAAAAATGCCCAGCTAATTAGCTGGGACTCGGAAAGCAGAGGGGGGTGGGGTTCCCATAGAGGTGGTATTTGCCAGTTCTCCAAACTACTCAAAATTTCCACTAATGGCTCTCCAGAACTGGTCAGAACCTGCTGAATACCACTCTGGTGTACACAAAACTGAAAGTGTATTTTGTTTTGAGCATAAAATAATATTTATCATATTCTCAAAATTCTACTGAACCTTTCCACTTTGAACACAATTTAGCAAAAGCTGGAATATTTTTGTTTTTCCACATTTTGGTGAACAACACTTGAAGGAATTTTGTGGGGCAAACAGAGAAAGGTTAGTGTAAATTTCCCCCCCTCTTCTTCCCTTCCAGCAGCTCCCCACATATGTCCTACCAAACACATTCATTTTTGCAGAGCCTTCTCTATTTTTCCACTGTTTCACAACCCCAATACATTTTGAACATCTTTGCACCCATCTCTAGAGCAAATAGAACCCCTTTCATTTCATATCTTGGCCTAATCATGTTTCAGTTTAAACAGTTTGTTTAACCATGATACATTTTTTAATTATAAACTTTTGGACACTTGTCGAATCTGAAGTTATTCATATTATTAATGCAATCTATGCAATAATGTAACAAAGTTAAGTCTTACTGTTGGTAAAAATCAACGCTGTTCTGAGCACTAAGGTATCATCAGCTAGGAATACATTTATTAAATTTGTATGCCACCCATCTCTGTACCTATTCTGGGCGGCTTACTAAACTGTGTAATTTGAATTGAGTTGAATCTAGATTTGAAAGATTATTTATTGTTAGATATTCAGTTGGTTTATAAAACTTGTAAAATTTCCACAACGTGTCTCAGTTGAATACTGTGCAAGAAACAGGGGGTGCTGCCACAACTCTGAAAATGTTTATCAGAAAACTGCTGCAAAATCTAAACAAGAACATACTGCTGCACATTTGTGTCCTGCCTACAGGTAATTAATTGGTCTCTGTAAGAAAAGAATGAAGGACAGATCGGGTTTTTTTTTTAAATCTAGAATAGCTTTTCTTATATTCCTAACTTAGGAGATGCATGTTAAACAATTGCTCTAATTACTTCCCGTCCAGTGCTACGCTATTAGATCAGCTTTTCCCTAACTGGTGCCTTCTGGATGCACTGGATTGCAACCTCATCATGCCCAGCCAATATACTTGGCTAAGTAATGAAGAGGGCTGAAATCCCAAATATCCCTTGTTATGCCTTCTTTTCCTCAAACAGTCAAGATAATGCAATACTCTATTTTTAGGGGGAGGAGCTGTGGGTACCAAAATCCAGCATAGATTTTTACCATTTCTGTCTTTAAGAATCCTTCTTGCCCAAGCTAAACTGGAAAAACAATAGGGGCGGGGTGAGAAGAGAGGTTTTTTTTTTTTTTTTTTTTTAACATGATAAGTTTTACTTTCAATTAAAAGCAACCAGAAAAAAAAAAGAAAGGCAGGGAGGGAGGAGGACTCCAGGGGTCTTCTAGGCCAGGCAATCAGCAAGGCAAGGCTACTCCCATAAAAGAGATTAAAGTCGAGGACTGAGGGTGTGGCAACCAGGCGAGAAAGGGGGCCTGGAGGGGGCAGCTCCACCTCCCCAGTCAGGAGCTGAAGAAGATGGGGAAGGTGGGGAGGGGGAAGGAAGCAACTTTTTTGAATAGGAGAGGAAAGGAAAGAAGGAAGAAGAAAGGATGCAACTTTTTTAATTGGAGGGAAGGAAGGAACTTTTTTGACTAGGAGAGGAAAGCAAGGAAGGGAAGAAGAAAGAAAGCAAGTTTTTTGATAGACAGGAAGGAAGGAAGGAAGGAAGGAAGGAAGGAAGGAACTTTCTTTTGGCTGAAGGGAGGAAAGGAAGGAAGGGAAGAAGAAAGAAAGCAAGTTTTTTGACTGGAAGGAACTTTTTTGACTGGAAGGAGGGAAGGAAGGAAGGGAAGAAGGAAGGAAGGAAGGAACTTTTTTGACTGGAGGGAGGAAAGGAAGGGAAGAAGAAAGAAAGCAAGTTTTTTGACAAGAAGGAAGGAAGGAAGGAACTTTTTTGATTGGAGGGAGGGAAGGAAAGGAAGAAGAAAGAATGCAAGTTTTTTGACTGGAAGGAAGGAAGGAAGGAACTTTTTTGACTGGAGGGAGGAAGGAAAGAAGAAAGAAAGCAAGATTTTTGACAAGAAGGAAGGAAGGAAGGAACTTTTTTGACTGAAGGGAGGGAAGGAAGGGAAGAAGAAAGAATGCAAGTTTTTTGACTGGAAGGAAGGAAGGAAGGAACTTTTTTGACTGAAGGGAGGGAAGGAAGGGAAGAAGAAAGAATGCAAGTTTTTTGACTGGAAGGAAGGAAGGAAGGAAGGAAGGAAGGAAGGAAGGAAGGAAGGAACTTTTTTGACTGAAGGGAGGGAAGGAAGGGAAGAAGAAAGAATGCAAGTTTTTTGACTGGAAGGAAGGAAGGAAGGAACTTTTTTGACTGGAGGGAAGAAGGAAAGAAGAAAGAAAGCAAGTTTTTTGACTGGAAGGAAGGAAGAAGGAAGGAACTTTTTTGACTGGAGGGAAGGAAGGAAGGGAAGAAGAAAGTTTTTTGACTGGAAGGAACTTTTTTAACTGGAGGGAAGAAAAGGAAGGGACCTGCCCTCTCCCCACCCCCCGCCCTCCATTCCAATTCCTTTTCTCTACCTGCTGCAGCTCCGTGAAGAAAATCTCCCTCTCTGCCGCGTTGGACGCCATTGCTATTGGGTCTGGGTTTCGCACCTGGACACCGCCGCCGGGGAGGCGGGTCTGGACCAGGACGGGGGGAAGAGGAGGAGAGCGGCTCTGGCTCGCACCCTCGGGCGGCCGGAGGAGCCGAGAGCCAGGGCTGTGCGTGTGTGTCTGTGTGTGTATTTGGGGGGGGGGGGTGTTAACCCCCTCGACTCAGATTCCCATGAGGGAAAGGGGGGAGCTTCACGTCGGGACGGGCGTCGCGCTCGCTCCCGCCCACCGCCCGCGCGGCCCTCCCGTTTTTCTCCTCCCGCCCACCACGCGCCCGACTCCTCCTCCTCCTCCTCCCCAGCTTTGGGCGCCGCCGCTCCTTGTCGCGCCCTTTGGTTGTCACCCTGCCGCAAAAGCAGGAGTGCTTTGCGGCTTTTTGGATCAGGTGACTGGCCGGGGGGTGGATGGGGGCTAAGGAGGAGAACGCCAAGCCTTCTACAGGCTGGGGAAAATCCTGGCGTCTTCCTTTTTATCGGGAAAGGTCGAGCGAGGAGGCAGCGATTCCCCCACCCCTTTTTCTTTTAAATCACAACCCGTAGACATTTTTTGTTCTCCTTTTCCCCATCATTAGGCAGTAAAATAGGGGATTGTGCTATGTTAGAAGTCATGTTAGGTATCTAAGCAGTAAAATCTCAAACCTATCAGACGCAGCCTAGAATTTGCTGTATCTCTTTGCTGCCATGTAAAAGTTATCCAGAGTTTTAGATTTGTTAAGCCAAGGTGATATGTACAGTAGCGAAGTACTGCTTTAAAGGTTTTTTAAAAAGTAGCCTCTTCATCTTTTATTTATTCATCAAATTTGGATATCTGCCCATCTCACTAAATGTAACTATGGGCAGCACACAACAATCATAAAAGAAAAAAAGAAACCAGAGGTATAAAAACAACAGATGCAACAGCTATTGAAAAAATTCTACATGAAGAAATATTACAAAGACAATGTGCCAGTTTGATGTAGTGGTTATGGTGTTCGCCTAGAGAGAAGAGGGTGAGTTGTAATCCTGATTTAGGCATGAAAGTCAGCTGGGTGACTTTGGACCAGTCACACTCTAGCCCAATTCACATGGAAGGGATGTGAGGGAAATGGGAAGCGACATTGCGCTGCATGTGTTCTCTACCTTGAATTATTTGTAGAATAGAGTAAAAACTTTTGTCACTTTAAATGTACACTAACCTTTCAAATGAAATTGCATTCAGGTCTCAAAAGAAAACCATTATGCATATACCCACATACCCACACATGGCACAAAGGAACATCACAGTCTAATTCGAATGTGTATATACACACACAGAGAGAAAAAAAGAATCCTGCAGATGGCATAAGGAATAAAGCTATTACAGAATCTAGTAGTTCTGCTAGAGATACTTTGAAACCTCCCAGAGGGAAGCAACAGAAACAAACTATGAAGTGGGTATGTGGAGTCTCCAACAATGCTTTGAACTCTTAAGCACACAGTGTTTATAAGCAATATCCTGATTAATGGGAAACAAGCTTCTTATAATCTTCTCGGTTTTCCTTACCACTCTCTGTATGGACCTTCTATTGGAGGCACCGCTACCACCAAACCAAACAGTGAGCAGTTTGTTAAAATGCTCTCAATCGTGCCTCTGTAAAAAGTGGCCAGGAGAGAAGGAGAAAAATGTGCTCTCCTCATCCGATGCAGGACATGCAAACGCTGGTCTGCACGCTTCATTAAAGATAACGTATGAAGAGATCAAGTCAAGATTGTTAGTTACCTGTACCCCCAGATACTTAATACTATAAAAAATAATAAAGGCAGAATATAAATAAATTAAAAACTAAAGGCTTATGTGCCTATTCATTATTGCCCACTGCTATTAGATTAGCTTACCAGGGACAGTATGGTATAAAAGTATACCATAGGTTGCTCCATAAAGCAATTTGCTCCTGGCCTGTAAAATGTCCAAAAGAAGAGCATGAGTCCAATCCCGCTGAATGCAGAAAGTATCCCAGGCACATGGCTGGCTAGCTCCTAGCTGAACATGTCCACGGAAGAAGAACCATCTACATCACTGGGTAATTGATTCAACTGTCAAACTCCTCTTAGTTTTGCCTAATGATGTTTTGTCTAACATTCAGTCAGAATCTATGTTGCTTAACTGTATTATTTTATGTCCTGTACCCTTGATGTGGGAGACACAGCATTCTTCCCATAATTTGGAAATTATATTTCTGTTGATGCAGCTTAAAATGCTATTTGTTTTGCAACTACATCCCATTGTTGACTCATACTCAAATTTGCAGTCAACTACTACTGTATTGCAATATCTTTTTCACCTGGACTAACCCTAAACCAAGCTTGATTGGCTGATAATATGGTATCTCTGCATCTCCCAACTATCTTATTTGTTTGTTTATTGTTTCTAAATTCTATGTTCTACAGTAATAAAAAGTTAACTTCAGACCAACAATCAAGCAAGCAATACCCCAATCAAGAATCTGCCAAAGAGCGATCAGTAAATAGCCCAATCAAAGAATCTCTAAGATCGTCCCCACTCACACAGGCAGGCAAGACACCAGAATATAAACTGACAGCAAACAGCACTCCTTGATAGCACTGATGATGTTACCTAGTTAGGGCAATGAAATGTCTGCAAGAAAACAAGCTCAGAGAGCACCAAGGACCCCTTGTTTCTAAATTGTTTAAATGGATCAATCAAAATAGATCAATCAGAATAGAGCTGGAAGGGACCTTGGAGGTCTTCTAATCCAGCACCCTGTTCAAGCAGGAGATCCTATATCATTTCAGACAAGTCTCTTCTTAAAAACCTCCAGTGATTAAGCATCCACAACAACTGATCCAGAATCTAGAAATAGTTCCAAACGACCTGTAAAATTAAAAAAAAAAAAAAAAAAGCTAAATCCTTTCTTTTTGCTTTTAGAGAATAGTTTCCATTCCAGGAAAATTCTAGCCCCTGTAAATATTATTCTGTTATGTCTCACCTGTATTCACAAGTGAGAACAAGGAGTTCCACAGTTCAAAATATTCAAACAAAACAGAGCCAGACTAAAAAAGAGTTAACAGTATTATATTCCAGTCCTTGGCAGTTTCCCGGAATCTGTCTGGTAATTCAGAATGTCCATAAATTACAAAAGCCACTCCACATGTATCCTTTCGATACATCAAACACTTTGCTTCCAAGCAAAGTTTGAGAATCAGCAATCCTCCTTAAATCACCTGGATGGGCGTGTCAGTCTCTCTAATCAATGTCTGGCTTGACGCCTCCCTTCAACTTGGCATTTCATTTTTCTCCTGATTCTAGCATCAATCCACGATCTGTCAGTTTCCCCATTAGAAGCCTCTGACTCATTTTGAGTATCAGTTGCTGGCATGAGTGAATTTGAAGGCTCTGGCGAGGATTGTCTCTCTGATAATCTCTCATCCTCCTGGCTTACATCTGTGTCCTCTGATAATTCAGACTCCACATTCACAGCAGGCTCCACCCTTTCATCTTCAGAGTCATCAGAGTCAAAACTCACAGCAGGATCAATCCTTTCAGTCACAACACTATCCCTCATCGCAGGGCCCTTCCCCCGAGTCTGACAATCAGGATGTGGTTTTGAAGGGAATTGTGCATGATATATGCGAATAAGATCTGGGGCATGCACCTTGGATACGTCCTGCCAAGAGCGAATCTCTGTTTCATTTTCCAGTCTTCCCACGAAGTACTGGAATCGTCCCTTCAGCCATCGTGAATCATAAATTCCGACCACTGTAGTATCCGTAACAGGTTCAGTGCTGAGCCTAGATGGAGAACCTATATCCTCTGGAGAATGGAGAGTACATGATGGAATGTCAGGTACTTATAGGGAGCGATGAAAAACAGGGTGAATGCGCATGGAGCGCGGTAAAGTGAGTTGATACGCCACAGGAATAACTGCCTCGATAGGGAAGGGACCAATAAAGCGATGTTCCAACTTCCTAATCGGGCGATCGACCCAAAGATGTTTCGTTGACAACCACACCTTGTCCCCCACAGCCAACGGAGGCGTCGCTCGACGTGAACGATCTGCGAAATTATCTGCTTATAATCTGCTTTTGCTCATTCCAATTGTCTGGAAATTAATTGATGTACTGCATATAACTCTGACAAAAAATCTCGTGCCTCTGGAACTGGAGAATCTGCGATTGACAGGGAAAAATCTCGGATGGTAACCCACATTTGCATAAAAAGGCATCATATGGGTGGAGGTGTGCCGAGAATTATTAAAGGCAAACTCTGCCAATGGAAGATAGGTCACCCAGTCGTTTTGTCATTGATTTACAAAACATCTGAGATATTGGGCGAGGATGCCAATTACCTTCTCAGTCCCGCCATCGGTTTCCGGATGGTGCGCTGACGCTAAACATACTTATACTCGTAGTGCGTTCATTAGACTTTTCCAGAATTGAGCGGTGAACTGAACACCGCGATCTGAAACAACTCTGTCCGGTAAGCCATGTAAACGAAACATGTGTTGTATGAAAAGCCGGGCAGTAACACGAGCTGAGGGTAATCTCCTACATGGGATGAAATGGGCCATCTTAGTGAGCATGTCAACCACCATGAGCACCGTCGTATAACCCGATGAAAGGGGCAAGTGCATTAGAAAGTCCATGGAGATCGCTCCCCATGGTCTGCTTGGAGTCGGCAGTGGTTGAAGAAGTCCAGGTGGCGCACCCAACGCCGCTTTCGCTTGTCGACACTGTACGCAAGAAGCAACGTAGGAAAACACATCGTGGCGAACCCGAGGCCACCAAAAAGTCCGGGTGACCAAGTGCAGAGTTTTGTGTAAACCAAAATGACCAGCAGCGGGGTTGTCATGACATTGCGTCATGATGAGGGCTCTAAGCTTCCTGGTGGGTATGTACAATAAATCCCAGTCTTAGCACGCCCTCTTCAAAGGACCATGGGGAATCGAGTCCAACTTCCCCTCTTTTCTGCTGCATCCACGTGTCCAATCGCTGCACCTCCCATATGTGAGCCCGCAAATCTACTGGATCTTGAAGTACGGCCAAGGATTCCAGTGGTAACACTGTTCATAGAGGAAGAGGATCTTCAGGACCGATATACTCGGGCTTCCGAGACAACGCGTCTGCCCTCCGATTCTGTCCACTTGGAACATAAGTGACAGAGAAATTGAACCTTGCGAAAAACAACGACCACCGAATCTGGTGTTGGTTCAACTTCTTAGCGGTAGACAAATGTTCCAAGTTGTGATGATCTGTCCAAACCTCTACCTTGTGCCGAGCCCCCTCTAAATGATGTCTCCAGGTCTCAAATGCAGCCTTAATAGCCAACAACTCCTTTTCCCAGATGGTGTAATTGCGCTCAAAAGCTGTGAGCTTCCTAGAATAGTATGCGCATGGGAAAAGAGGCGCGCCGTCCTTCGGAGCTTGTAACAGTACCGCTCCGATAGCAACATTAGAGGCATCTGTCTCGACCACAAATGGACGATTCAGATCAGGATGCCTCAATATCGGCTCGGCCACAAACGCTTTCTTTAAAGTTTCAAAAGCCTGTTGTTGCGGGGCCCCTCACAGAAACGGGACCTTCTTACGGAGGAGCTGAGTTATGGAATCCATTAACTTAGCAAAGTCCGGAATGAAGGTCCTATAGTAGTTGGCGAATCCCAAAAGACGTTGTACGTCCTTGACGAGGGGGCTTCCCAACTGCACAAGGCCTCGACTTTTTTAGGGTCCATAGCAATGCCCTCAGGAGAAATGATGTGTCCTAAAAACTCTATCGACGACTGAAAAAAGAAACACTTCTCTAGTTTTGCGTAGAGTTTATGCTCCTGAAGACGCTGAAGCACTTGACGAACCTGTTGGAGATGGTGATCTCCGGACCGAGAGTAAATTAAAATGTTGTCCAGATACACCACAACAAACCTATCCAGCATGTCCCAGAAAATGTCGTTCATCAAATGCTGGAATACAGCGGGAGCGTTGGTCAGACCAAATGGCATGACGGTGTACTCAAAATGACCATAATGAGTGCCAAACGCCGTCTTCCACTCATCCCCCTTGCGCATCCGAACCAGGTTGTAAGCCCCACGCAGATCTAGTTTAGTGAAGATAGTAGCCTCCCGCAACCGCTCCATCAATTCCGGAATGAGCGGCAAGGGATAGCTATTCCTCATGGTGATGGCATTTAACCGTCGGTAGTCGCAGCATAGACGAAGTTCTCCTGATTTTTTTTAACAAAAAGAACGGGAGCCGAAAGGGGGGATGACGAGGGTCTAATAAATCCCCAAGCTAAGTTTTTGTCTAAAAACTCTTGGAGCACAACCAACTCAGGCTCTGACATGGAGTATAACTGACCCTTTGGCAATGGAGCATCCGGTATCAGGTCCATGGGACAATCATAAGCATGATGTGGTGGTAATTGATCTGCCTCCTGTTCGCTGAAAACATCAGAGAAGTCTGACAGCTCCGAAGGAATTGAAACAGCAGGAGTGGCGATATCTTGGCCAGTGCAGATATGTCTCAGGTGGTCCACACATTGGAGACTTGGAAAAGAAATGGCATTCTGCACCCAAGCCACCAACGGATCGTGCAAACGCAGCCAGGGCACTCCGAGAACCAAAGGGAGATGGAGGTTTGAGGTGACATAAAAACTTACCGCCGCCTCATGATCCCCAATAAGCATACGCACTGGCTGGGTGGTGAAACGAATGGGCCCAGACTTGAGTTCATGCCCATCTACTGTTTCCACCTTAATGGGTGGATCCACAGGAATCAAAGGAATTTCAAAATGTTTGACAAAAGCCCAGTCCATAAAGCTGGTTGTAGCCCCTGAATCCACCAGCGCAACAGCGGGAATTCCCTCCTTCTGGGACTGCAAAAAGATATGAGTGTAAATGCCGAGGAGAGCCAGGATTTACTTCAGCAATTTGGGATGGGGGTGTAGGACGTGCCCGACCTAGGGTTCCCCTGAGGTCGGGCCTACCCCGTTTCCTGACGGGCCAGGAGTGGTTTCGGGCACGGGTCTGCGAGTCCCTCTCTGAGTGCAGGAATTTGCAAAATGTCCCAGACCCCCGCAATAAAGGTACAAGCCTTCCTGGAACCTTCTCGAATGTTCTCGCGCCGTTAAGCGAGGGCAGAGTGCGCCTAACTCCATCAGCTCCTCAGCCTTAACCGTGGTTTGGAAAACTCTCGGTGGCGTGGTTTGTGCACGAGAAAACAAAGGTGGTTCCACAATGGGCCGTTTACTTCTGTGCTGTTGTAAACGGGCTTCAATACGTAAGCACTGAATTACCAATGCATCCAGCGTTGAAGCCCGCTCTGCATGGACTAGCTCATCCTTGATGGCATCAGACAAGCCTTCCTGGAATGCAGCCATATGAGCTGGTTCGTTCCAATTAGAGTCCATACACAGCAAACGAAATTCTGCAATGTATTCCTGCAGGGGACGTTTCCCCTGATAAATGTCCCATAACCGTCTAGCCACAGTTTGTATTTTAATTGGGTTTTCAAACATAACTCTCATCTGTTGTAGAAAACCCTGAAAATTGTCCAACAACAGGCTATCTTGAATTAACAAGGGAGTAGCCCATTTGGCAGCCTGCCCAGATAATAGACTAATCATAAATCCTACCTTAGCTTGATCTTTTGGGAAATCTTCAGGCCTCAGAGATATAAACAATTGGCACTGACCCATAAATGCCGGGAACATGTCCATTTGCCCTGAAAATTTCTCCGGCATGGATACCGGACTTTTCCTCAAGGAGCAGCAGCAAGGCTCTGCAAACTGGAAATATGATTCGCCAGTTGTGTCACCTGATTTTGAAGAGTCACATTGATTTGAAGTAGTTGATTTATCTGTTGCTGTTGCTGCTGCTGCTCCACCAAACTCTGCAGTTGGGTTTGGTCCATCTTGTTTTGAAGATGGTTTGTTAGGCTTGGAAGCAAAAATGTTGTCTCACCTATATTCACAAGTGAGAACAAGGAGTTCCACAGTTCAAAATATTCAAACAAAACAGAGCCAGACTAAAAAAAAGGGTTAACAGTATTATATTCCAGTCCTTGGCAGATTTCCCGGAATCTGTCTGGTAATTCAGAATGTCCATAAATTACAAAAGCCGCTCCACACGTATCCTTTCGATACATCAAACACTTTGCTTCCAAGCAAAGTTTGAGAATCAGCAATCCTCCTTAAATCACCTGGATGGGCATGTCAGTCTCTCTAATCAATGTCTGGCTTGACGCCTCCCTTCAACTTGGTATTTCATTTTTCTCCTGATTCTAGCATCAATGCACGATCTGTCAGTTTCCCCATTAGAAGCCTCTGACTCATTTTGTGGATCAGTTGCTGGCATGAGTGAATTTGAAGGCTCTGGTGAGGATTGTCTCTCTGATAATCTCTCATCCTCCTGGCTCACATCTGTGTCCTCTGATAATTCAGACTCCACATTCACAGCAGGCTCCACCCTTTCATCTTCAGAGTCATCAGAGTCAAAACTCACAGCAGGATCGATCCTTTCAGTCACAACATTATTCTATATTTCCAATAAAAGTGAACGGCAGTCAGAATTCATGACTAATTCATGATGCTCTTTAGAGTGATTTTTCACCCTAACATTGAACGTTAAAGGACACGGCAGGGGTGGGATTCTATCGGTTCAGACCGGTTCTATAGAACCGGTTGTAATGATTCTGTGCAGTTTGGACAACCGGCAAATCATGCCCCTGGCTGGACCCGCCCCTCTCCACCTGTCCCTTCCCCCCGCCCAGTCAGTCCTTATCGCGCATGCACAACATTGTGTGTATGTTCGATATCCTGACTGCGTTCTTTCCTGCCCAGTCACTCCTTAAAGTATTTTCCCCCTTCTTCCGATGATCAGCTGTGCCAGGATTCCCCTCACTTACTTACTACTTCACCCAGGAGGCTTCCCTGAGGCCCAGGAAGGCAAAAAATGGAGGGGGTGCAGCACCTCCCTGCCCCCCTCCATTTTTTGCCTTCCTGGACCCTAGAAAAGCTTCCTGGGAGCAAAAACACCTCCCCAGGAGGCTTCCCTGAGGCCCAGAAGGCCCAAAAAAACAGGGAGGGTGCTGCAAAAAAAGAAACCATGCCCACCCAGTCACTTGGCTACACCCACCTAGCCATGCCCACAGAACTGGCTGTTACAAAATTTGAATCCTACCCTGGGACACGTCCATTTGCAACCAACCATTTTAGTGATGTTAATCTAATTTGAAATTAAAGAGTCTATTACCATATGCAGGGGAAAAATAAATATTAAGTACAGGTTGTATTTCTTCTTAAAAATGAAATAATTAACATTATTGGGAGCTTTGTTATATCAGTTAGCATATCCAGCCTTACTGAGTAAGCCCAATAATCATGTTATTTTATCATGAAAAAAACAAAATTTCAAATTCTATCAAATGGTTTGTTAGCCCAAAGAGCACTTTCTAGGAACAAAGACCTTTCTAAAATGCAATGAGTCATAGAGCAACTTAACCTAATTTACAAACTAAATAAGTCCAAGTTTACATCAGACTATTTTACTGTGAATGAACTTTCTTAGAACTTGACTGCATAAATATTTGTTTTAGTCTGTTTGCCTGAGATAAAGGTTATCAAAATTCTGTAAAGATAATTTGCATCTAGTTTGGAAAATGAACTGATTCAGATTTAATAATCCAATAAAAATGGCTTATTGGAACAAAATTTAATATACCATACATTCTTCATTGTGTTTGCAGCTCTTTCATGCAAAGCTTCTGGGACTTTTTAAATAGTCTGTGTTCAGATTTGGAATCCCACTGAAAACTATGGTATTAAAATTTTTTGCAGCCAGATACTAAATCCCACTTCAAACATAATCACAAACTTACATTTTGCATTCACCTATGCAAAATAAATAATTTGTGAATCCACTCAATTTGTTAAATCATATAGTGGTTTGATTTGATTCCTTTGATGGATATAAATCCATCTGTGGGTTATCCAATACATCAAGGCTGAAGCAAACCTGTTGAAACCATACCATAGTTGTCCCTGTGTTATGAGAACCTAGACAGCAGTTCTCTTTTTTTGAGTCATTATTTCTGGTTTGGAATCAACTTGCAAGTGTTGCATAGTTGTACTATTAACTTTTGAATTCGGGTATTATTTTTAAAAAATCATGAACACAGTAACAATAGGTGCAGCAGATAAAACAATTTATAACAAGGATTTTGTTCCATTAAAATTCCTTAGCTAGATTGTAGAAAGCTAAGACAGTAGGTGTTAAGATGAGCCTACCTACATATGAAATTCCATGAAGCCCCTCCCTGTTTCTCTATCAATAGGCATGATGCCTTCACTACAATTAGGATATGAAGAAGAATTTGCCTTGCCTCTTTTTTCAAGGCTAAGGTAAGGTGGCCTTGTAAGGGTGAATTTGAAGCTAATGCAATTGTTGCAGAATGAATGCAACAGGCCAGGAGATAGAAGTCTTCTGAAGATCTGAGTAAATTTGTTTCGGCTTATCTCAGGGTCTGTGCTTTGGAATATGCACGTACAAGTAGACAGAACATGCCCTTCCTGAACTAATATAAAACAAAGGGAATTTAATTTATTAATACTTTCAATCTTTCAACTAAATTTGGCTGGGAAAGGTGATTCTGGGTTTTATCAGGGATGCTTCACAAGAGGATGTGCTTATCCAAAAACAAGAATGTCTGACTATGTTCAAGTAAAAAATTGGCTTACTAAAACCTGGGGATTTGGAACTAAGTACCGTAGTTTGGTTAGAATTCCTTTTCCTTGTGTTATGGGCAGATTCTTTTTGTTAGTGCAATACAGATTATTTTCTTAAGGAAGCAGACAAAGGCCTAACATGATAGGAAATCTCATGACTTGATAAATACAGAAAATATTACTTTCCCATACTGTAGGAAATTTTTCAAAAGGTGGGAAAAAAGGGGAAAAGAGCATGCTATAACATTTATCTAGAGAAGAAGAACTTTTAAAGTTTACCTTTAAATAATTTAAGTGTTTGTTCTTCCTTGATACTCCCCAATTCCAGAGATTCCCTTCTGCAGCTTTCACTCCCATGGTTTTTTTGGAAGCTGGCAGAATTATAGAGCCTGGATTTTTAAGCCCATTCGTTTGAGCATGCTCACTAGGTTTGGAAAACAGGGTGGAGAGTATTGACTCAGTACCATATTTTTTCCACTGATTTTTAGAACTTCTTCATTTAACCTCATTTGAGGCAAGTGTGAGACAACTGACAAGATGGATTTTTTTAAAGGAGCAAACCCCCCCCCCCCAGGTTATTTTCTGTACAAATAACATTTTGCTAACTTTCCAAAGGAGTTGCTTTTTCAAAATTATTGCTTAATGAATTTTAGGGAAAATACTAATCTAATGAACTTTTAATAGAAGCACACTAAACATGTGTTGCTAAAAAAAATAATCATAGGTTCTGTTCTAACAAACACACTTTTCTCTTTAGATAGTTTGGAAGAAAAGGATTGAAGAAGAGGGATGAAAACAAAGAGTTGGCATCTGGAGCTATAATTCAAATCAAGAGAACAACTCTATATTAAAGAAAAAGAGGGAGGGAGGGAGGGAGGATGTGTTTTGAAAAGGAGACAGTGGGCAATATTCTGGCAGACTTAACTGAATTAGTGGAAATTTGGCATTCGAATCAGTTTAACCAGAAAGCTCTCATAGGCTGGAACATAACAGTAGCCCAAGGGAAACTTGTTTTGGTGAGGCAGAGGACAGAATGGATGGCACAACATCTGCAAAATCCTTAGCATTCATCATGCAACAGAAAGTGTGTTTTGAATTATGTGCAATAAATACAAAGTTGGTTCAGGCTTTTTGCCGAATCCTTTTAGCTTTGCTGGCTTCATTTTGGGATGGAATTTCTTCCTGAGCTTATTCTTCCTCTATAAATGTATTGTTTACACAAGTGGGATCCTGCCAAAAAACAACAACCCCAAATTGTGGGTGATAGGGTGCGAGAAAACTTCCCTCCATAATTGTCTCAATGACAGAAAAAAGCTGGATGAGCTCAATACTCTTCCAGCATTGAAGTCATCAACAAGATTGGACTCAGAATGTACATTGTGTGAAGATCCCCAGTAAGACACTTTGTTCACATCTGCCCCACCAGGCTTGCTTTGAAGACTACATCTTGATGATCTTACTCCGGATGGAAATTTGGCCTTGGTTTTTGAGCACTAAAATCACATTTTGTCTGAATACAAATCTCTATGTTCCTCCCCACAGCTTACTACTAAAATTGTCAGCATGAAGCTTTTCAGGATTCCCAATCAGCAACATAGCCACAACCTCTGCTAATCTGATATTGGAAGAAATGTCCATCTGGGTCTTGTTCCAAATGGGGAGAAAGACACTGGAAACATGGAGGCTGCTTGGAAGGATGGTTTAATGGTGAAACAGAACCACCAAGAATGTGTAATTTTGGGTAGCTGACCACATGGAGTGGAGAATGAGTGTTATTTATGCCCTCTCTTTGGCTTTGACCTTGATCTTCCTGTTCCTGTGGCAAAGGCATATATCCTATTGGTTGCAGACTCCTATGTGGTGTCATGCTTGTTCGACTCAAGTTTGGTGGAACCTTGCTAGGTTATATAAAGAAGGGCAATTCCCATTGTGGCTGAATAGCTTTGCCCTGAAGGATAATCCCATCATCCTGGAGCTTGTCTTGTAGATACCCTGGCACCAAAATATCTGCCGAGGGCAGGGAGCTGTTTTGTCTTTAAAAACATGTTTCTCCTTTTCTCATCCAGAGAAATATAATATTCTGCCTTTTTAATATTTCCTAAAATATTTCATTCCTCTAAGATGCATGAGTGCTAACTTTCTTCACTGGAAAGCAGCAGGTTGAGAAAAAGCTATCCTGTGGGCCATGCCAATATGGAGAAGCAAATACAGCAAAATTAATATCTGAAAACACTGCAGATAAAAGAACATTGACAAATAATGTGGGAAATGTCTCACATCAGGAGAACTTAACAATCTTGTGAAGATCCCCTTTTCTAAGGAAGATAACGTTGCCAGATTCGACAGGGGGTGAAACATTTTAAGTCAGTGGTGGTATTCTACCGGTTTGGCCCGGTTCAGATGAACTGGTAGTAAAAAAATGCTACTGTTCAGCTGAACCAGTAGTAAAAAACCAGCTACTGGTTTTGGGCGAAACTGTATTTTTTTTCCTCCTGATGACCAGCCATTCCGATGATCAGCTGTGCCGGGATCCCCTTCGCTGTCATATTGCTTTGCCCAGGAAGCTTCCCTGAGGCCCAGGAGGTAATAATGGGCACTGGGAGGGGTGCTGCATGGCCCACCCGTGCTCCATATTTATGCCTCCTGGTCCTCAAGGAAGCTTCCTGAGAGCAAAAATGGAGCCCATTTGTGCTGCAAAAAAAAAAAAAAAAGAAGAAGAAGAAGACATGCCTACCCAGCCACATGGCCATGCCCACCTAGCCATTCCCACCTGGCCATGCCCAGAGAACCGGTAGTAAAAATATTTGCATCCCACCCCTGTTTTAAATTCATAATAGATAGATAATAGTTAAAATCAGCTCAGATAGAGACCTTCCTAATTCAGTGGAACCTCTCTAGGGGGAGGCCTACAAAATTGGGTTACTGTAACCAATCTCAAATAAAAAAATAGTTTTAGCTTATGGAGTTTATTTTTTTGGTCTGGTCCACCTATTGGGACCGACAACTTTGTCAACATTACCGTATTATCATAAAATGCGATTAAACACAATGCCTTGTTATATAAATTTTGCAAAAGATTAACCTTCTGGCTTTGGGCCTCCATGATTTGATAAATGGCTACCACTGACTGGTTTCTCCTGGGTTCATCTACTGATGTCTCATTTGGCTCAGACAGAAATATCAGTAAATTCGGCAGAAAGGGGTAAAAATGTCCAGGTGAGAGAAATGATTGCACAATCAACACCCATCCCATTTAATGTGTTACATCCATCACATGCACAATAAGGATTTGATTGTGTAACCGTATTTGCCATCTTGACTTGTTTGACACCCCTGTGTGATGCCCCTGAAGCCTAAATCATGCAGAGGCACAATCTGGCATTCAGGATTTCCTTCCCTACTTCGCCTATGCTCAAATACCTGATTCTGCTAAAGGCCTTGTATATTTTCCCTGAGAATGGAGTGAGAGAATTGATCACTTTTTAAAATAGTTTTAAAATAGTGTTCGTAGATGTGAATTGTGCACTTGTAAAATCTTCATAAGAAATTAAGTCATCCCCAATCTAATAACACCTCACTGTGGGTTGCAATTGATAAGAGCCAAGAATGCCTTAGTGCAGGGGTATCAAACTCCTGGTGACGTCACGTGACATATCGGAATTTTCCCCCCAGTGGTGGGATTCAAATTTTTTTACTACCAGTTCTGTGGGCATGGCTTGGTGGCCGTGGCAGGGGAAGGGTACTGTAAAATCTCCAGTCAGAGGTGGTATTTGCTGGTTCTCCGAACTACTCAAAATTTCCACTTCTTCAGAACTGGTCAGAACCTGCTGAATACCACCTCTGTTTCCCCCCCTTCATTAAACTGAGTGGGGGCAGGGCCAGCACATGAAGCATCCGCCTGCGGGCCAAGAGTTTGACACTCCTGCCTTTGTGGCTTGGCAACTTAGAGAAAGCACAACTTCCAACAGTAGAGACTATCTGTAGCTCAGGACTGAACTCACTGGAATTTCTTAATTAACCCAATGCAGATTATGTTCATTTTCTATTTTTCATTTGGCTTCTTCTAGGTGAAATCATGAATGTCCTAAACTGATGCTTGGAATTGGTAATGCATCACAAGAGGACAAAGCTACTTAAATCTCAATCCTGCCAAGGCATATACTCTAGGTAAGTGGTTTATCAAAGAACGAGCATACTGTAAGTAGGAAATTGCACCTGAAATGGACTCAGCCTCACTGCCAGCTCCCACCCCTGAACCCAGAACTATCCATAGTCTGTCTATGTGTCTGCCTGTCAATCTACCTACATACCTATCATCTATCTATTTATCAGAATTAGAATTCTTTATTGGCCACGTGTGATTAGACACACAAGGAATTTCTCTCCGGTTGATCTCTATCTCTATCTCTATCTCTATCTCTATCTCTATCTCTATCTCTATCTCTATCTCTATCTCTATTTCTAGATCTATATCTAATTTATCTTGCTAATGTCTGTCTGTCTGTCTACCCATCTATCTACTCATCTATCTACCCATCTATTTATCTATCCTTCTATCATCTATCCTTCCTTTCTGCCTATCTACCTAGCCAGCTAGCCAGCCCTCCCTCCCTGCCTGCCTCTACTATCTACCGATCTACCGATCTACCTATCATCTATTTATCTATCTATCATCTAACTATTTATTTACCTATCTATCTATTATCTGTTTTCTGTCAAATTTATTGGCCACCTATCTTACTCCTGGGTAACTCTGGGCAGCTTACAATGTTAAAACTGTAATCGGTTCAAAGTACCCTGGAGCAACCATACAGCTTTATAATACTTACAATTCTTTCTTCTAATGGGATTTAGGGGGAGGCATAACAGCTCATAACATATTTCACTGATGTTCAAGTAGCACCACATTTTTGGAGAGAGGTAATTTGTCAAGAAATCTTTGCTGTAATATAGGAATTGGCTCTCAATTTGTCTTCTTGTTGGCCAAGCTAAAAAGTTGTTTTGAAGTCCAAAACATCTGGCAGGCATTGAGTAGCTTATCTCTCTCCTAATGCTAACTGTAGTGCATTATTTGAATATATAGGTAGACAAGTCACAGCTGCATGAAATGTGCCTATGGAACTTCTGATAAGCAACCAAGAGGTAAAGACAGTTCTAATTTCCTTCAGTTAGAGCAACAGGAAACCAGCAATCTGGCAACTGATTTTTTGTAAGGTTCTGGGCTCATAGAATCCAGGGCTGTTTTCAACTTACTCCTTGTTAATTCCAGGGCAGTTTTATTTGAACTATAAAAAAAGGAGAGGGGTATAGAGGAACAGAAAAACCAGCTTTCAGAAAGTTTAATGTTTGGTTTTATTTGTCAGATGGCTGGCCTGTGAGTAAAAACAGTATACTTCCCATTCCTCATGATCTTCTGCAGACTGCTTTTGTTATTAGTAGGGGGAGCAGAGGAATCTAGGTGATCATTACTGAAAGGATAAGCACAACCTCAATTTCCAACAACTCTGATGAAGACAAAACATGTCTTATTTCTGGTGGCAGTAGGTAATGAGCAGACTGTGCTAGGATAGTTTTCCCATCCATTTACTTCCATCAGCTCTAATCCATAACTGTAAGAGCACAGATAGTGTGTGATACTGAAACTGAATATGATTTCAAAACAAATTGCACAGGCTGACACAAAACATGCTTGTAACGATATTAGGTCATTAATTTTTGGATTGCTAATTTAAATAAAAAGGATATTACCAAAACTTAGTTACATTTAAAAACATAAAAAGTTAGATTTACTAATTAGGATCCTGGAAGAAAAATTTGTGAGCTTCACATAATATAGAATAGAACTTCAGTTGCATATACTACAAAGGCAGACATTGCTTCAGATTGTTTTGGTCTTTCTTGAATGGGAAAATTAGATAAATGGTACTGAGAAGGTGTTCAGATTTTAAATTTGAAGATCTTCCTTCTAATACGGAATTACTCATATTGAATTGCTCCATCTAGTGGCCAATGGGTACATATGTTCCTTTAACTAAAAGTCCAAAAGGACATTGAAATAATATAGAGCTGAAATGAAGAAATAATAACAATGAATTTTGTGGCAACTTTACTAAATATATTTATATCTTATTTACTCAATAGTAGAACAATAATTTTAAAGATGCCTGTAACTCAGGACAATGTACATAAAATGAAGTACAGTAGATTGGAAGATTATGAAGTAATAAGTTGTTGGTCTGAAACACACTACAAGTGGTCCTTGACTTAGGACCACAATTGATCCCAAAATTTCTGTTGCTAAGCAAAACAGTTGTTAAGTGTAAGTTCTGCCCTATTTTACGGTCTTTCTTACCAAGTTGTTAAGTGAATCACTGCAGTTAAGTTATTTGAACTATAAAACATGGTTGTTTTAGTAACATGGTTGTTAGGTGAATCTAGCTTCCCCGTTGACTTTGCGGAGGAAAATAAGGAAAAAAAATTCTGCCACTTCCTACCAGCATCTATCGGTATTCAACTGGATTGCGTCCTGTCAGTGTGTGAGAGAGTTGAGGATTGTTTGGAAACTGAAACTTGGAAACTGAAGCAGTATTTGCTGTGTGAGCAAGAAGGAGACAGCAAGGGGCCTGGGTGTGGCTTAGCTCAACTGTTCTGTACTAAAGCTGGTTGCTGCTGTGAAACTTAAAAATGAAACTCCTCTGCTTGTGTTTTGCATTTGGAACAGATTTCCTTTCAGGTGGGGAGTAGAACTCCTTAGCATCAGAGCGTGTTAATCATAATACACAAAATACTGATGGTCATTTCGAAAAATCTATTTTATTTTATTTTATTTTATTTTATTTTATTTTATTTTATTTTATTTTATTTTATTTTATTTTATTTTATTCTATTCTATTCTATTCTATTCTATTCTATTCTATTCTATTCTATTTTATTTTATTTTATTTTATTTTATTTTATTTTATTTTATTTTATTTGTCAGTTGCTTACAAGATAATAGGTATAAGGATAAACATGAGTAAGAATACAGGAAATAGGTACAAATAAATGGGGATAATAGGACAGGGACTGGAGGCACCTAGAAGCCAAGTTGGAAGTCACTTGCTTCTGCTTTTTCTTGTCAGGAACATGAATGCAGAGCTAATGCTCTTTTGATTATTCTCCTGGCAAGATGTAACTAGCAGTAAGCAGGTGCTAGGTTTTGCCTAGCTCTTCAATGTCATTCCCAAAAATGAAGCTCCGTTCTGGTTATAAAACTAGCTTCACAAATCATTGCTGTGGCTAGATTCCTGGTCTAGGAACATACAGACATACTTCTCCAGAAGGATTAGGGCTGAAGTAGAAGCAGAAACTGAAGTAATTGTGAAAAAGAAATTCACAAAGGAAAAAAGAAGGAGTGAATCTCTTTGAGCAACTAAAGGAAAGAGAAAGCAGATCTCAGTTTGTTGATAAGGCACTTATCAAATTGCATTTTGTATGACTCTTAAAAAATGAGATGTGGTTTCTGTTAAAACATTTCAGGAGAAAAGAAAGGAAATGATTCATGTGCAAGGGCTTGGGTCATCTGCAAACCAATTGTTCTAGAAAAGGGAGGCAGGGCAAACTTGTTAGACTTCATTTTAAAAGTCGTGACTTGCTGTACTTCAGCCTGTATAAGAAAACATGAGACGATTCTGCAGTCACATCATATTTAAGAAGGTTTATAGACTTACAGTTTACACAGTAAGTGTATAAACTTACAGTTTATTTGACAAATGGATAAAAGGTCATCTCAGGTGAAAGAGGCTTTATAAACTTATGTTATTCATTAGAGAGGTACATTGTATAACAATTAAAATGTCCTGTATGTCTGTAAGGGGGAAAAGGAATAATCTTTAGGAACAGGAGAAAGAGTCGCAGCCAAGACAACAGATAAAAGAAATATGAGTCCAGGAGAAAAATGTAATTTGATAAAGCATCTCAGATCTGGCCTTCCCTAATTCTCACAGAGAAAAAGGGAGAAGCACCTTCAGACTTGGAAGATTCTGTTACTGTAATCTTATAATAAAGGTTGGTTTCCAAGTTTGGTCTATCTTGGAATACTGACAGTGTCCCAGATCTGAAGTCAAGTCTATTTTTAATAAAAAATGTCATAAAGAAAAGATGTAATACTTAAAAGCATTGTTTTGTAGCTGAGGATGGAAAACTTGCTTATGAAAGGCTCTATCCAACTACACTATTGTGTAGTTGACAAAGCAAGAGCACTGAAGAATTGCAACCCCCCCAAAATTGCATATTGGTGGTCCTTAATTTATGACTACAATTAGAACCAGAATATCTATTGAAAAGCAAGGTTAAGTGAGTGGCACCAGATTTTACAACCTTTTGCCAAGATTGGTAAATGAATCATTGCAGCGTTCAGGGAATCATGTAGTTAAGTGCATCCATCTTCCCACATTAACTTTGCTTGTTGGAAGCTGGCTGGGAAGGTCACATACGGCAATCATATGACTCTAGGACTCTGCAACCATTGTAAAATACACGCTGGTTACAAAGTGCCTGAATTTTGATCATGTGACTCTGAGGCTGTGATGATTATAAGTGCAAGGACTGGTCATAAGTCACTCTTTTCAGCATGGTTGTAACTTCAAACAGTTGCTAAACAAATGATTAAGGACTACCTGTACCTTTATTGCTCTGAAGAACGTGCTGCCGAGAACTAGATGCTTTTGTAAATTGGAGAGTTAGCTAAAGGGCCAAATTTTCAGCCTTGTGAGTGATTCTGGATGTTCAAGTTGTATAAAGATCAAAAGAATAAGCCAAGAGGAGAGAAGAGAGAAAGGGACAAAGGAGACAAATTAACTTTAGAGCAGTGTTTCTCAACCTTAGCAGTTTTAAGACAAGTAGACTTCAATCCCCAGAATTCCCCAGCTATGTGCAGAAGTTATGACTTAAAAGCCAGCCATCAGCCTCATAATCAGCAACTAAAAAGCCAGTCGCAACCAGGCACCAGATCAATGCCAAGCGTAGAATAGCCCAAAGCACACATTCTGGTAGAGAGAAGTTCCCTGAGGATGGCCTTCAGCAGGAATCTGAAATCTCTGGTTCCAGGGACTGACCCAGTTTGGATCCTGCAACTGTATGTAGCTCATAGTTAAACTGTTGTGGCATAGCTCTGGAAACTCTAACTATATACCACTTGAAAGGTATACCCAAATATCAAGGAAAAAAATAAAGAGGCAGAGCAGACAACACCCAGAGTTGCAGGAAACAGTGCCAGATAAACAGTCAAGGAAGAAACAATATCCTAATCAAGGAACCATCAAGAAAATAACCACACCCCAACCAAGACTGGCACGTCAAACAACTAATATATATTAACATTATATATAAACCAGAAAATTCTACTCTCCCATGCATTGATGATGTTACCAAGCTTGACAATGGATCATCTGCAGGAGAACAAGCAAGCTCAGAGAACCAAGAGCTCAATATTAACACAGAAGGATGCTCAACTTAGGCTATTTAATTCCATAGCGTATGTGATTGTGCCAAAAGAAAAGAGAATATAAGTGTTATGAACTAATAAAGGTGTTTAAATAACATTTTAACAAACCTTAAGAAAAGCAGGGTTCTAATCCTGCACTTCTGATTGGCCAATAATAGCGATATCGGATTGGTCCGTTCTGGGGAATCTGATTGGCTGTTAAAGAGCCACTCTCATTGGTTCAAGGGTTTAACACTTCCATGTTTCTCATTGGCTCATAGGTCAGCAGCCTACCCTATAAAAGGGCTGCTGCTGCCCTAGGGTTTTGCTCTGTTCAGAATGATTAATAAAGAGTTGAAGTTCACTGTTCACTGCCTCGTCTCTGTTCCTTGCACCCATGCGCAGAACCTAACAATAAGCTGCAGATGTGATACCCATAATACTCATAGAGTGTTTTTTGTTGAGTATCCTGCTGCAAAATCCATGCAAGTTTGTATCATGGCTTATTTTGATGAAAGGAAAAAAGAAATTAACCACGAGAGGTCAGGTTTTGTTCCCCATGTCTGGGCAATCAGTGATCAGACACCCCAAGCATTGACAGTAGTCCTCACTGCAAACTGGACATCCAATACATAGATACCACCACTAAGGCTGTCCTATGTTGTCAAGAGGAAGCAAGTGAAAGAACCCCATACATGGAAGATAATTGAAAGGTTACCAGCCACTGAAAGAGACCAATGGAGGAAAGATACATAAGGAGAGACCAATGATGTTAGCTCTTGGAGGTAGCCCAAACAGGAAGCACAATTAAGAGCACCAGCGCTATCTTTATTGTAAGGATGTATTAAATAGAATCTTGCAAGACTAAACGTGTTTCTCCCCTCCTCTCCTTTTAGTCTCTGGAAAACTAGGGAAGGCCCCTTTGGAAAGGCTTCCCATGTTTTCCTCCACCTGCGTCTTATCAGATCATTGCCTACAGCCCTAGACTGAGTGGTCCCCCAAGGTCCTTCCCACATATCATCCCAGATGCCCATAGAAAACAAGTAGCATGTTTTTGTGTGTGACATGGCCTAGAAGCACAATTCATTTGCAGAAATACTGACCATCGGAAGAGATGCTGGCAAATGCATTCAAAAATCTTTGCAAAGAGATTGACGCAGGACATAGAACCCTTTGAGAGATGATTAGGGTTGTACATAGGTCAATGAGGGTAGATGTTGCCCTCTCTGCAAGTAGATATTGCCGTCTCAACTTTCATGATCCAAGAAGATGACGGGGTATGGAGAGAGAGTTAAAGATTCATCCTGTTTCCCTTCCCTGGCAATCATTCCACTTCAGATTTAAGAAAAGGCTAATCTGAGGCTGCCTGCTTCAACCATTATCTTCCTAGGCATGCATCCACCAAGCAAATACAGGAAGTGCTCAACTTACGACCACAATTGAGCCCCAAGTTTCTGTTGTTAAGTGAGACATTTACTAAGTGAGTTTTGCCCCATTTTTATGACCTCTCTTGCCCCAGTTGTGAAGCGAGTCACTGCGGTTGATTAGTTAGTTCCCCAATTGTTAAGGGAATCTGACTTCCCCATTGACTTTGCTTGTCAGAAGGTTGGAAAAGTGATCGCATGACCTTGGGACACAGTAATGGTCATAAGTATGAAGCAGATGCCAAGCATCTGAATTTTGATTGTGTGATCATGGGGATGCTGCAAAGGTCGTAACTGTGAAAAATGGTCCTAGGTCACTTTTTTTCAGTGCCGTTGCAACTTTGAATGGTCACTAAATGAGCTGATGTAAGTTGAGGATTACCTGTCCTCTTTGAACTCTTTTCCTGATAGGATGTAGCTGCTAAGTGATAGGCTGTGCTAAGTGATAGGCTGTGCTTACTCCCATACATAAACTCCCATATATAACATAAATGTTATAATGATAAAACCTGCAGTCGTTGCTCAAGTTAGATTCCCATTCTTGGGGAATGCTCAAATACACACACAGAAGCTTCAGCCTTAACATTGTTCAGCCTAGTGCATACTGCTGCTTGATTTGCAGGGCAACATTGCAAACTTCTCATCCATCTAACCATCTGTCTTGCCATAGCAGTGTTCCAATATCTCAGGGGCTGCCACAAAGAAGAGGGAGTCAAGCTATTTCCCAAAGCATCTGAGGGTAGGACAAGAAGCAATGGGTGGAAACTAATCAAGGAGAGAAGCAACTTAGAACTAAGGAGAAATTTCCTGACAGTTAGAACAATTAATCAGTGGAACAATTTGCCACCAGAAGTTGTGAATGCTCCAACACTGGAAGTTTTTAAAAAGATGTTGGATAACCATATATTTGTGTGAAGTGGTGTAGGGCTTCCTGCCTAGGCAGGGGGTTGGACTAGAAGACCTCCAAAGTCCCTTCCAACTCTCTTATTCTATTCTATTCTATTCTATTCTATTCTATTCTATTCTATTCTATTCTATTCCATTCCATTCCATTCCATTCCACTCCACTCCACTCTACTCTACTCTACTCTACTCTATTCTCTTCTTTCTTCTTCTCTTCTCTCCTCTTCATTCCTTAGTCAGAAGCTGACTAGTTGGGCAATTAAATCACATGCTGGTGGTGACACAGTGCCCTCCATTGCATCTAAGGGGATCAATGTAGCTTAGGACAAATGGCACACTCAGTTTCTGTCTTCCTGCATATCACCAGGACCTGCTCGGTGCTTTCTAGAATTTGGCTGAAATAATGCCACATACCACAGTAAAACAGGTTAAAACCGGAAAAAGTATCACGACTCAATAAAGATTGAAATATCAATTAACACAGCAGCATAAGTTTGGCCAAAGCCCTGTGCTTGCTTAATTGTAATTGAGGCTGAAATTTAAATATATTTGGTGCCAGATGTAACTAGACAGAGAGTTGAAATCCAAATTAAGAGGAAAATAATCTATGCAATGAAGCATAAGAATGGAATGGACTTGCTATAGCAAGGACAAGCAATTTAGCTTAAGAATTAAACTTATATTATACCACAGATACCTAGAGTCTGCTCTTTCTTATCTCATTTTTAATGTTACATTTAATTTTGAATGAAAAAGCCAAATAATCATAATGCTAGTAGTATTAATATCTTAAAATGTAGCACCTATTGATAGAATAACCACTTTTTATATTCAATTCTATTTTCTAAAGTACTTAATAGACTGTTAACAATTTAAGTGTATTATATAAATATACAGTCTATAAAAAGTTATATAAAAAAGACAGAATGAAGTGACACAAGATTGAATATCTTTGTTCAGTTAGCATTCAAAGTTGTGGGATTTAGTACAGGTAGTCCTCAAGTTATAACTATAATGGAGCCTTCCCATCACAATCATAAAATGGGTTGGTCATTTGACCCAATTTTATAGCCTTTTTGTGATGTCTGTGAAGATTCTCAGTCATCCAAGTCTTGGTTGTCCCAAAGGTGCTTTTTTCAAGAGGCAACTGGACTTTCTGGTTTTTCTTTTAAGACATTTTACTTTTCACCCAAGAACTTCTTCAGAAACCAGAAAGTCCAGTTGCCACTTGAAATAGCACCTTTGGGATGTTTTGGTGATGTTGTTAAGCATATCAGTGTGGTTGTTAAGTGGATCTGCAGTCGTTAAGCAAATGCTGCAGTAGTTAAGTGAACCAATGGTTCACTTTGGATATAGTTTCACTGAAATTGTAAAATGTCACATGACTGCAGGTCACTCTAAAGCAGGGGTGTCAAACACAAGGCCCGCAGGCTGGATCCGGCCCATGGGCCATCCTGGAAAATGTAAGGGGATGGCCCACATCACTTCAGGCTGTCTACCCAATGCAAAGAGGAAACATCGGGCCAGCGTGGCTTCAGCCCGGTCTACATGCCAGCAGTTTGGTGAGTGGTGTCAAGCTGGCCATGCCCACCCAGTCAGCTACGCCCAGTGAGTGGTATCAAGCTGGCCATGCCCAGCCACTTGGCCACACTCAGCCAGTTGGCCATGCCTGGCCAGCCCACCAAGACCAACCACAGTCTTGATGCCCTGATGTGGCCCTCAGTGAAATTGAGTTTGACACCCCAATTCCCAAGCAAAGTGCAGTCATGTGACCAGATTTTAAAATTTCAGCAAAAACTGCACCCATAATGAACCATTGGTTCACTTAACAACCACAGTGTTTGCTTAATGGAACCACTGTTGGAACTTTGGATCTGGGTTATAAATAACCCCAGGAAGATTAGTTGGAACTTTGAATCATTGCTAAGTGAATGCCAGTAAGCAATATATGTATTTCTGAAGTGCAGCACTTGATATATCATTTATTGATTTATTTATTTTTTACTATAGAACAGCTCAAGCCATTTTTGAATCTGAAAGTCAGTGGAAGAATTCTGCATCCAAAGTTATCATTGGCCACTTCTTTCTCATATCAGTTCTTTGGAACTGCATAGATTAGTCAGAACTTTGAATCATTGCTAAGTGACTGATTGTCAGTCGAGAATTATTGGTATTTCTGAAGTACAGGTTGTCTTCAATTTACAACCACAATTGAGCCCAAAATTTCTGTGGCTAAAAGTGAGACATTTGTTAAGTGAATTTTGTCCCATTTTACGATGTTTCTTGCAACCGTTGTTAAGTTGTTAATTTAAGAACTTTGGTTCTTAAATTAGTAATAATATGGTTGTTAAATGAATCTGGCTTCCCCATTGACTTTGCTTGTGAGACAGTTGTAAAAGGGATCACATGAACCCAGAACACTATAATGGTCATGTCATGCCCCTGGTGGAGACTAACTCTGAGGGAGAGGAGGAACAGCTGTCAGGGAGTGGAAGTGTGGCTCTGGAGGTTGTGGAGGAGGCTGGGGAAGGACAGAGACCGGCTGGGCAGTCAGAGGAGGAGCCAGGCCCACCCCCTCTCCATCCTAGGGCACGCAGGGAGGAGAGAATAAGGGAGAGACATGGTCTACTTGGGAGGAGAGAGCCTTGATCCTCTTCATGGGCTGCAGCTGTGACAACTGAATAAGAGGATGGGCATGCGTATGGGCGAGCGCTGGAAACAAAGCGTGGAAATATCTCTAGTGTATGGTTTCTCTCTGAGTTTGGTGTCCTTCCCAGTGTGCATTCTGTTATCTGCGGACGTCCTCCAGCCTTATCTTGCCTGGTTTGTGTTGCTTTTTTCCTCCTGCTTGTAACTGTTTGTGTGGGAGTTTTTTGTCTTCCATCAAGGATATTTGGAGCTTGGAAGCAAAGTGAAAGAATAAAAGGGGCTTCACTGGGTTTTTGTGACTCTGTTTGTTCTGTATCCCACCCTGGGTCATCACAGGTCATAAATATGAACCAGTTGCCAAGCATCCAGATTTTGATCACATGATCCTGGGGATACTGCAGTGATTATAAGTGTGAAAAACGGTCATAACTCACTTTTTCAGTGCCATTGTAACTTTGAATGATCACTAAGTGAACTGTTGTAAGTGCAGTCAAGTGTTATATCAGCTGCATAACACTTGATATCATTCACTGAATTTTTACTATAGAACAGCCCAAGCCATTTTAGAATCTGAAAGTCAGTGGAGGAATTCTGTATCCAAAGTTATCATTGGCCACTTCTTTCTCATATCAATTCTTTGGCATTGCACACCTTTTTCTTTGATGCTTGGTGGTTGGGAAAAAAAAAACCCACTCTGCTTTTGGTAAGTGCATCTGTAAGGGCTGTTGGAAAACATTATCAGCATCTTGCAAATGAGTTCAGGGAGATAATCGGAAGGTGGGACATAATCTGTTTTGTTTTGTTTTAGCTCATGTGGCCAAAATAATTTTCTCCTCAGGCAGGAATGATTTGATATGAGTCAAGGATTTTCAGGACACCGTTGATGCTTTTCCCTGGGAACCTGATGTCCATTAGCACCAAGAACTGCTTTTTAATCATCTGTCACCTGTATAAAAAAAGGTACTACATTACACTAAGAAGGCTGAAAATGATGGGAGATAAGCCTGAAGCCTAGAAGGAATTCAAAAGTGGGGAGAATTTGGGATAAAACTAAAGTACACAGAATAAATTCTTTTCTAATTAGTTGAATTTCAATTTGAAGGAAAGCACTTAGCTTTTCTAATTAGAAATGCAGTGCTGAACACTTGAAAAAGACTAGGTGATAAATTACTCTGTGGATTCTTCTGATTGGTCCTGTCAAGCTGACAACCAGTTATCTCCACCTGAATTTTAACTCCTTGAATTTCACTCTTGGATAAGGGAGCCATTTGCTTAGTTAGGGAAACTTTATGTTAGAAAGGGATTACTATCTCATTCACTGGTAGATCTACCAGTGTCTACCTCCGTAGCAATAGTGGGAAAACTTTGCAATAGGTTTTTTAAGGGTCAACTTGAATAGAGTTGCAGGCTTTATGAACATATGGAAAACAACTGAAAATGTTTAAAAATGTTCCATTTCAAGAGTTTTGACTGCATCTCTGTTTACTACCCTCCAGCTATGTTGAAAAACAATTCCCCAAAACAATGCCTTGCCATTCCCATTGTGAACTGAGCCCATCAGGATTGATATATCTACAACAGGATTTCTCAACTATAGCAACTTGATGTATGAACTTCAACTCCCAGAATTCCCCAGCCTGCAAGCTGGTTGAGGAATTCTAGAAGTCCACATGTCTTCAGGTTACCAACGTTGAAAAACTACAGAGTACCAGGTTGAGAAAAAGCATATCAATCACCATGTCCTTTTTTCCGCCCAACTATTTCTGAAATTTCAATTTAACTTCTAGAAGTCTAAATGAAGAGAATATTCTCCCACTGCCCATGTTTCCCCCAATTCTAATTGCTTCCAATGTACCACCAAGTTTTCATTTATGAATAATAGATTGTAGGTTCTAGTGAAAATGTTTACACTAAAACTTTAAATTAAAAGTTGTTTAATCAAATAAATATTTTTTTATAAAATAAATATTTGTAAAACTGAGAAAATTTTTAAAAAGCTATATACAGTAAGCGGGGGTGTTCCAACAAGCCTGTCTTCAGTTTCTGCATGATGTAACATGGTTAATACATTTTATATCCAGTTGTATACGAAGCAGCCTCAAACATAATCTAGAGCAGGGGTGGGCAAACTTTTTGGCTCAGGGGCCTCACTGACTTTTAAAATTTGACAGACGGGCCGGGTCAGCACAAGATAGGATACATATAAAAAACTGCAAAATCTCCGCAAAATCAAGTCACTGCGCCTAATGCGCCACCTGGTGTCGAAATGCCTGTCATTACAAGTCAAAATCAAATGAATGCAATCATTCAATCATTCACATCAAACCTTAATTCTGTACCAATCTTCGGCGGGCCGGATTAAAAAGACCAACGGGCCAGATGTGGCCCGCAGGCCGTAGTTTGCCCACCCCTGATCTAGAGGAAAGTCTTTGTCCAAAAAAAAGCTTCCGATAAGGATTGATAAGGTGGTCATTTGCTCAAGACAGTAAAATACACAAATGCATTACAAGAATGTGGGGGCCGATCGACATAGTTTTGCATAAAATTTACAAATTGTCTTGGATTTTATTTTTAAACTGTATCCAATTAGATTGAGCCAAAGACTCACAAAAACACTGGACCCAGAGCAAGGACTGGGATTTTCATTTTATTGTTTTACTTAAGTTTTATTTGGGGGAAAAAAAACAAGCTGTAAAAGTGAAATGTGAAACTTCCAAATCTATACAGATAGTCCTTGACTTATGACCACAATTGAGCCCCACATTTAGGTTGCTAATTGAGACAATTGTTAAATGAGCTTTGCCCCATTTCTTCCCACATTTGTTAAGAGAATCACTGTAGTTTAGTAATATGGTTGTTAAGTGAATCTTTACTTGTCAGAAGGTCGTAAAAGGGATCACATAACCCCAGGACACTCCAACTGTCAAATATGAACCAGTTGCCAAGCAACCACATTTTGATCACGTGACTGTGGAGATGCTGTAAGGGTTGTAAGTGTTAAAGACAGTCACAAAGTCACTTTATTCAGTGTCCTTGAAACTTCAAGTGGTCACTGAAGAAATGGTTATAAATCAAGGATTCCCCCCCCCCCCATTGTCCATTCCCTTTAAAGGAAAAACAAAACTTCTTTTATTCATCTTTTTTTCTCTATTAGTGGCTCCAGAGCTTCCACCACACACACCCTTTTCCTTCCACATCTGTTTCAAGGTTGCAGCTTTATTGGCAACTCTGCTATGCTGATCTGAAGAAAAGCCTCACATGGAGGTAGGAAGAAAGCAGGACAGGTGCCTGCAACTTTTCTGTGCAACCTGTTCCTCCAAACCAACTTAAATTTATTTCTTTGCATATATACATATTTACAAACACGTTAAGTAGAAAAATAACAACATGTCACAATCATAATAGGAACACCTTCCAAAGCTGATAAAAACATTCCCAGCCTGCTAACTAGATGCCCAGAACTGATGTTAAATGTTTGAAATATTTAGGCAGAGTGATCCAACCCTTTAAAACAACATTATGCTCCTAATGCAACTGATAATCTTACAGTTGCCATTTAATTTCCAATGGAGCCTGGAAGGGGGGGCATTTTTTTTCCCAATCTTACTTAAATTGTCCGATGTTAAAATGAAGTAATTAACATTGGGCTGTGAAAAAGGGCAGCCTGAGTTTCCCTAAGATCCTTTTTTGATTGCCTGATGTGCTTCCAGTGCAAAACTGAGATTGGAGACAAGGCCCCAAGCTAGGATTTGCAAATAAATTCTGTTTATACAGCTAAAGATCAACCTGGTCCAGACTAAGCTGATTTCCCAAATTACAAGAGAGAAATTTAAATCTAGATTGTGGACATGTATGATAATTAAAATATGCCTAACTGGTGTGTCTCCTGAGATTCTCCTGAATTGGAGTTTGGATAGGGCCAAGGAAATAATTAGATGACGGACTGCAGAGACGAGGCAGTCTCACCCAGCAACCTAAGCTGCTGCTTTTCAAGCTGACTTAAAAATACAAAGCATTAATACATCACACAGCTTCTGCCTGTTAACTATTGTGGTAGGGACCTACATCCAGTGCCAGCTTCTTCTCTCAGCAATTTGTTGTCATTTCATTGCCCAGACTGCCAGGGATTGCTTGTTAATTATCTTTTCATGTTTTATAAGAGACAAAAATTGTTTCCTTTATAGCGTGGCCCTCCCAAATCACACAGAGAAGTGGCAAGCATAATTTAATTAAATTGAGAGGTGATATCATTCACTGACACACAAGAAAGGCAGAGTAGATGAGATGGATTTTCTTCAGGTTTCTCTGTCTCAACACATACGTGTGCTAAATGTTCTTTTGGTTGGTTTGATGACTTTATGGTTACAATCTCCTCACTGATTTTCTGGATCATATGAGTTGTAGTCAAACATATCTGGGGATCTCAGGTTTTAAAAAAAGTTGTTAGAGAGGATTACTGCTCCAAAAAAAGACATCCAGGAACACCAAATTCATTAGACAGTAAGATTAGTTTTCAATCTCAAATGGAAGCCCACAAAAATTGTTAAATGTCAAGAGATAGTTTTGTTAATACAGCAAGTGATTTTAAGACATAACATCCACATCTTAAACATCTGAACTGATACCAGATTTGAGGGAGAAGGTGCTGTATGGTGCTCCTCATTATATTAAGAGGACTGCAGTTTCTTGTCAATAGGCCTGAACATTTCAAATAGAAAAGCTAGAATGTGTGTATGTGTGTGTGTGTGTGTGTGTGCATATCTATAACTGTATGTTGTACTACACACACACACACACACACACTCATAAAGGTATACACACACAAATGTAAAGATACATGTATGTATGTATGTAAAGTTACATGTAAAGTATGTAAAGATGTATGTAAAGATACATACACACAAATATACAGTATATGTGTATATATATACACACACATACAGCATATAGATAGATAGATATAGATATAGATATGTATATATACTTGATTTTGGGGTGTGTACTGTTTCCTAACACACCTAAACAGCACACACCCCAAAATCAAGTTCACCATGGAAACGGAAACAAACAAACAACTACCATTCCTAGATGTACTAATATACAAAAAAACAGATGGCATACTAGGACACACCATATACCAGAAGAAAACACACACCAACCGCTACCTCAATGCCCAATCCCACCACCACCCAGCACAGATAAACTCTGTGGCCAAAACACTAATTACTAGAACCAAACGCCTGGCAGGCAAGACACACATAAAGACTGAACTATGCACCCTGACTAAAGTACTGACAGCCAACGGCTTCCACAAAAGCAAAATCACCGGCTTGATCCACAAAAACACACTGAGACATAATGGATACCTAGAAGATGAACAGACCTATGGAGCAGCTGTCCTGCCCTACATAAGAGGTACTACAGACAAAATCAGTAAGATCAGTAAGATACTATCAGTAAGATACTATTGAAGGCAGTCTAAGATACTAGACTGCCTTCAAAACAGACAGAAAAATAGCAGCCATCCTTAGAAACCCCAAAGATAAAATTGACCTGGAAAACCAAGGCATATATGAAATTCCCTATGCATCATGCCCGGCCAAATACATTGGACAGACCAATAGAAGAATAAGTATGGATGAACATAAAAATGCAGTAAAAAAGCTGGAACACGCTTCCTCACTAGTCCAACACATGAAAGCCACAGGTCATAGCATCAACTTCAATGGCACCAAAACCCTAGCCACTACAGAAAACCCCAGCCACAGTATTATCAGAGAAGCCATAGAGATTGAAAAAAGACCTGAAAGCATGAATAGAAGAGATGATTCCACCAGACTGTCAATTATTTGGAAGTCTGCACTCACAAACAAAAAAATCTCCACACCACTAGCCAGGCAAACACCTGGGCACAAACAGATTCCCCCCTGATACCTCCAGCTCAAACACACCCCAACCAGGCACCCAGATGAAATCTAGCTTCCTAACAAATGATAGCCGTCCATTTACTCGGAGCCAAGCCGCACTAAAAGCCTCCAATACAGGAACACAATGTTGCCAGCCAATCAAGACACACACACAAAAAAGCCACAAAACAAACAGAAGATATTAGAAACACCAATCAAGCAGAACACAGCAAACTCCAAGACCAATAAACACAGAAATCAGGATGAAGAAAAACCATTCTGGCACAGCAGTAGGCTAGCCCCAAATTTAAAACTGAAACAACTGTAAAAGTCTGACTCACAGACAAACATGATACAGAAGCGTGATGATGGCAGATGAGATTCTGCCGAAACGTTGCTACAACTTTAAAAGCACAACTATAATGACGTGGGAAAATACCCGAACAAAGCTGAATACCATACATGTAAGTACCTGTGAAACTTAAGAAAACAAACATATACATATACATATACATATACATATACATATACATATACATATACATATACATATACATATACATATACATATATATATGTTGTGGCTCGGAGGTTTGAGCCTGCTTTGTTAGAGGACAAAGACTTGGACAATGAGGAAGAGGAGGATTTGGCTCTGAGGTTTGAGCCTGCTTTGTTAGAGGATTTGGAGTTGCCTTCTTCCCCAGGACTTTCCTCTTCAGCAAGACCTTCCTCCCTGATTGTGCCTCAGGTGTCGGCAGATAACCAGGGGGGCGTATCAGAGCCTCTGACTGAGGATCAAGCTGAGGAATGCTGGCTTGATGCGAGGCAACAGCACAGGCAAAGTGTGAGCTGCAACGCAGAAAGAAAGGATGAATCAGGGACTGACATGAGGGACTGACATGCTCCACAGGGAATAAAAGTGGGTGTGTTTGCTCTGGGAACTTGTTTGGGACAATGTGTTACTTAGTGAGAGAAGCTTCGGAATATCCTGTGTGCAGAGGCAGCTTGTGATTTATGTTCCTGCTTTCTTGTCGGACTTGGCAGACAGCTTGTGTGAGACTGCCAAGAACTTTATCAGCTCAAGGAATTTAACCCTGTAAGCACAACTATAATAATGACATGGGAAAATACCCAAACAAAGCTGAATATCATACATACATACATACATACATGCATACATACATACATATTTGTTTTCTGAGGTTTTTGCGGGTATTTGTATGTGGATGTTTGGTTATTCGGGTTTTCTCCCGCGTGGAATTGGAAGTATCTAGGCGATGTTTCGATGAAGTCTCATTCATCATCTTCAGGCTTGTGTCTCTTTAGCTTTGTGCTTCTCAGAGTAATGTGAGCTTGCAGCTGCTTCTTCCTTTTAACTGCTAGTGGGGGTGTGACTTGATTGGGTGGGGGCTTGGCTGGGTTCTGATTGGGTGGGGGTGTGCTCTCATTGGTTGGGGGTTTGGCTGTGTTCTGATTGGTTGGGGGGTTGGCTGTGTTCTGATTGGAGGTGTGTTCTGTTCAGGTGGGGGCTTGGTTGTGCTCAGGTTAGTCTTAGTTGCTGGGGGATTTGAGCTGGTGAGCTGTGATCTTGCTGTTTGGCTTCGTATTCGTGGTCGTGCCACATCTTCATGGTGGGCGTCAGTTCGCTTCATGTATGGGTCGGAGGGGTTTGAAGTGGGTAGTGATGCAGCTGTGGTACGGCTTCTGGTCCATGGTCATGTCTCATCTTCTGTGTGGTTGTGAGTCTGTTTTCTACATGGAAGTGTGATGTTAGCATCTTGTGTGGCCCTAGTGCGTGTGAGTCTGGTGTCATTCTTCATGTTAGGTACTCGTTTGTTCATGAGGGCGGGTTTCCAAATGGCTGGTAGGCGGGAGGTGTCATCTCATTTATTCATGCTGTGTGGGCATTTTTCTATCTCTATGGCTTCTCTGATTGTTCTGTTGTTGAAGTGTTTGATTTTGGTGATAGTTCTGGTATTTTTAAAGTCAATCTCATGTCCTGTGGCTTTGAGGTGTCGGACCAGGGAAGAGGTTGGTTCTTCTTTTTTGATTGAGTTCTTGTGTTCTTCAATGCATGCACTTATTCTTCTGTTAGTTTGTCCGATGTATGTGGTGGGGCAGGCGGTGCAAGGGATTTCGTATACTCCTTTGTTTTCTAACTCGATTTTGTCTTTAGGGTTTCTTAGGATGCTGGATATTTTTCTGTTTGTGCAGAATGCTGTTTTAATGTTGTGTTTTTGGAGGATCTTGCTGATTTTGTCTGTAGTGCCTTTTATATATGGGAGGAGGGCTTTGCCATTCTCTTGTTAATGCTTAGCCAATGAACAACACCTAAAAACCGAACTACACACTCTCACTAACGTACTAACAGCCAATGGATTCCAAAGAAAGATTACCCACCTAATCCAAAAAGAAACCCCAATCAAAATCCAAGACAGAGAACAAGAGAATGGCATGTATGTATATATATACATACACACTACTCAAAAAAATAAAGGGAACACTTAAACAACACAATGTAACTCCAAGTCAATCACACTTCTGTGAAATCAAACTGTCCACTTAGGTAGCAGCACTGATTGACAATCAATTTCACATGCTGTTGTGCAAATGGAATAGACAACAGGTGGAAAGCATAGGCAGTTAGTAAGACATCCCCAATAAAGAAGTGGTTCTGCAGGTGGTGACCACAGACCACTTCTCAGTTCCTATGCTTTCTGGCTGATGGTTTGGTCACTTTTGAATACTGGCAGTGCTTTCACTCTAGTGGTAGCATGAGACGGAGTCTACACCCCACACAAATGGCTCAGGTAGTGCATCTCATCCAGGATGGCCCATCAATGCAAGCTGTGACAAGAAGGTTTGCTGTGTCTGTCAGCGTAGTGTCCAGAGCATGGAGGCGCTACCAGGAGACAGGCCAGTACATCAAGAAATGTGGAGGAGGCTGTAGGAGGGCAACAACCCAGCATCAGGACCGCTACCTCCGCCTTTGTGCAAGGAGGGACAGGAGGAGCACTGCCAGAGCCCTGTAAAATGACCTCCAGCAGGCCACAAATGTGTATGTGGCTGCTCAAACAGTCAGAAACAGACTCCATGAGGGTGGTATGAGGGCCCGACGTCCACAGGTGGGGGTTGTGCTTACTGCCCAACACTGTTCAGGATGTTTAGCATTTGCCAGAGAACACCAAGATTGGCAAATTCGCCACTGGTGTCCTGTGCTCTTCACAGATGAAAGCAGGTTCACACTGAGCACATGTGACAGATGTGACAGGGTCTGGAGATGCCTTGGAGAATGTTCTGCTGCCTGCAACATCCTCCAGCATGACCGGTTTTGTAGTGGGTTAGTAGTGGTGTGGGGTGGCATTTCTTTAGGGGGCTGCACAGCCCTCCATGTGCTCACCAGAGGTAGCCTGACTGCCATTAGGTACTGAGATGAGATCCTCAGACCCCTTGTGAGACCATATGCTGATGCGGTTGGCCCTGGGTTCCTCCTAATGCAAGACAATGCTAGATCTCATGTGGCTGGAGTGTGTCAGCAGTTCCTGCAAGATGAAGGCATTGAAGCTATGGACTGGCACGCCCATTCCCCAGACCTGAATCCAATTGAGCACATCTGGGACATCATGTCTCGCTCCATCCATCAATGCCATGTTGAACCACAGACTGTTCAGGAGTTGGGGGATGCTTTAGTCCAGGTGTGGGAGGAGATCCCTCAGAAGACCATCCGCCACCTCATCAGGAGCATGCCCAGGAGTTGTAGGGAGGTCATACAGGCACGCGGAGGCCACACACACTACTGAGCCTCATTTTGACTTGTTTTAAGGACATTACATCAAAGTTGGATCAGCCTTTAGTGTTTTTTTCCACTTTAATTTTGAGTGTAACTCCAAATCCAGACCTCCATGGGTTGCTAAATTTGATTTCCATTGATAATTTTTGTGTGATTTTGTTGTCAGCACATTCAACTATGTAACGAACAAAGTATTTAATAAGAATATTTCATTCATTCAGATCTAGGATGTCTTATTTTTGTGCTCCCTTTATTTTTTTGAGCAGTGTATATGTTACAATAAACACACACACACACATATATACATACATACACTACACACACATGCATATACAGGGCAAAATTCACTGAATTTAAGGACTACTGAATCAGTGCTTTAGTATTTGCTTTGACTTGGCAATTGTTTTCTTTGATGTAGTTCGTTGTGGCATTTTGACAAACAAGGAATGAGCAACTTATCTTATAAAGATTTATAGCCCACAGCTTCAGTAGTCTTGTGAAGAAGACAGCGACTGTGCAATTGGCAAGGTTAAAGTGATTGTGATTGTGTATGAAGTAAATACTAACTCCTGCTAGTATTTCATTCTGAAAACTGGTTTAAACAATGTTTAGATAACTGTAAATGGAAGCTCTTTCATAAGCTTAACCCCTTACATGAAGTTTTGTCGCATTCAAGGTCAGAAAGAAAGAAAAATGTTCTTTATGTGTTTTTGTCTAACAACCAACTCCAATATGTCGACATATTTCGTCCTCCCATCCTTCTTATAAAAGCTTTAAAGCAACCTCCTGTGTTTTAAATACAGCATTTCTGATATTTGTTTCATCATTGTAGAACATTGTTTTGATAATGTTCTAAGCCAATCTGCAGTGACCAATGCAATATAAGAATCTAAATTTGCTTGGCCTGGTGCTTTGTTTTGTCATCTAAGCAATCAGATGAAGCATCTCTAAAAACATCTGGTTGATGACATCAGGACTGTACTGATATTAGTGTTCTCCAGCAGATGTTCCAAGTAGGAGCAATAACTTCTGTTATATTTTCACATCTGCAAAATTAATGGATTTGGACTGAAGTTCTCTCGCTTTTTCAAGAGGCGTAACTTGGCCCTGCCTTTCTTCAAACTGCTATAACTTAATTCCCACATGCTGAAAAAGGAGGGTAGAGTCCTGTGGCAGGCAGATGACATTTATAATATATCAATTCCCCATCTTCTTCTCTCTCCACGTATAACCTTTTGAGCTATAACCCCTATGTGAAAGTTGCCATGGTTCAGTCTGCAGAGAGATGCTGTGATAATTGTTTCATTATATGTTTCTAACGATGTAGCTTTATCTGTTGCAGTTGCTTCATTTAATCTGTGTGATCCTTATTTTTGCTAGCTGGAATAGCAACTAGCACAGAATAAGTGACAAATTGTATGTGCCATGAGAGCTATGCAGCAAATATCAGCTGCTGAGCTTCCAGTTAAGATTAGAACCCCAGAACACAGGGAAGATACCGTATATACTCGAGTATAAGTCGACCCGAATATAAGCCGAGGCACCTAATTTAACCACAAAAAACTGGGAAAACTTATTGACTCGAGTATAAGTCGAGGGTGGGAAATGCAGCAGCTACTGGTAAATTTCAAAAATAAAAATAGATGCCAATAAAAACTTTCACTAGGACAGTTGAGAATAAGTTTGATGTTCACAATTTCCTCTTTGAAAGAGACCAGTAAATAGGGAACAAGAAGATGAAGAAAAAGAAGTGTGTTTTTTCACACTTTTCACACTGAAGTGAACAAAAATGGCATCATAGGAACAGGCTTATTCTCAGCCCAAAGGTTTGTTTCTGATTTCTTCCCTGATTTAAGGGAAATTTGGGAAACGATCTCACTATCATGAAAGGTTTGATTGATTCACTCACCCAAAAGATGATGATGATGACAGTGGTAGGCAGGAGTCACTCTCTCCCTTGCAAGAAAAAACCAAGAGCTGTTCTTATGATCTCTCTCTCTCTCTCTCTCCCCCCCCCAATAAAGTCAATCCCTTTCCAGCATGCGCGCGCGATCCGCCCCCGCCCCTTTGCACCTTGCAAATGCAAAACCCCAGGGTTTTTTACTGAGGAAATGAAGCTGAGTGGAGCGACCTCGGCTCGCGTTGCTTTCTCAGCCTAGAGCTCAGAAAAGCCTCCCCCTCCTCCCGAGTGGACTGAAAGCAGCTGGAGCTGAGGAAATGAAGCTGAGTGGAGCGACCTCAGCTCGCGTTGCTTTCTCAGCCTAGAGCTCAGAAAAGCCTCCCCCTCCTCTCCCTCCTCCCGAGTGGACTGAAAGCAGCTGGAGCTGAGGAAATGAAGCTGAGTGGAGCGACCTCGGCTCGCGTTGCTTTCTCAGCCTAGAGCTCAGAAAAGCCTCCCCCTCCTCTCCCTCCTCCCGAGTGGACTGAAAGCAGCTGGAGCTGAGGAAATGAAGCTGAGTGGAGCCAAAGCAACCTCGGCTCGTGTTGTTTTCTCAGCCTAGAGAAAGGGGAAGGGGGCTCATCTGGACCAAGGGTGAGTGTCCCCCTCAGTTTCCCCTGAAGGATCTTCTGTCGCTTTTGCCTTCTCCCTACATCTTCCCTCTGTTAAAATCCCCCCCCACACACACACTTATTTTCGGTTGGATAGATTTTGTGTCTGAGCATTCTCACATGGCGGTGGGTCTTCTCCCAAAAAAAAACAGTTAAAAAAAGAAAAAACAATATATCCTCAAGCAAGAACTTTTCTGCTTCCGATTACTCCCATGCTTAAAAGTTGCAAAGGAAACACGGAAGCAGGGAAGCGGCTGCCCAGCTTTGGAGCTCCACACCATTTTTTTTTCAGAGGGGACTCTGACTCGAGTATAAGCCGAGGGGGTTTTTTTTCAGCACAAAAAATGTGCTGAAAAACTCGGCTTATACTCGAGTATATACGGTAAGTCTTAATTTCTCCCAAATTTTTTAAAAAAAGATGTTTTCAAGTCCAAGTAAGAATTTCAAACAGGACCATATACAATTTGGATGCAACATACAATCTAGGATAGATAGATAGATAGATAGATAGATAGATAGATAGATAGATAGATAAATAGATAGATAGATAGATAGATAGATAGATAGATAGATAGACAGACAGACAGACAGACAGATAGATAGATATAGATAAAATATATTTACTCATTGCATTTGAAAAGAATCTCCAATGGCTTCCCAGTCTACAGGTATTAATAACTACTAATATCTGTCATTTTATAAAGTTACATATGGCATTAAACCAAAAGTGTCAGACTCAAATGAATATGGGGGCACACAGTACAGACAATGAACTACTCAGTGGGCTATATTCCTACACAGGCAAACATACAGCATCCATTAAAATTTAATACTTATTCATTAATTAAATTAATAATTAAATAAAAACAAGGTATTATTGTACTGTGATTACAAATAACTTAACATGTCATCACTGGTGGTTAATAAAAACAAAAGCACATTTAATAGTGTTATCACTCTGGTTACAAACTCTGTTTGCCTGTTTGCCCATTTATCACCACTGTGTTGCTCTGTGTAAACACTCCCTGGTGCCAACTAGCATAGTCAAATAGTAGCATGAGGCAAGGCCGGATGATGAAAGCAAAGCTGTAAAACATCCCTGGTGAGATCTGGGGGCCAGTAGATTGTAAATTTTTGAGCCCTTGTGGGCTCTTCATGCTGGCATATCATCCACAGTGGATCCAAATCTTATGCAGCTTCTGGAATTGGGATTCTGCTAAGTCTGCTGTCTATCGTGGCTGCTTGTCTTGTCTTACGTGTTTGAGCCATTATGGGTTAAACAAAAGCACTCAAGTGGGCCACATGTTTCAGACTCCTGCATTAAACCACATTTTTATTATGAAATATCAATATAGATTTATCTTGCCTTTACGCTGCAAGAGATTGAATTGATTATTAGTTTGGCTATGTTCACACAAAACACATCTGCTTGAACAAGTATAGTATTTCAGATTACAGGTCGGAAGTTTGCACGTTCAAATTGATATTCCAATTTTTCAAGATTAAAAACAATCCCTCAACAGGATGGAAATGCTATTAAAGAAAAAGAAAACACTCACATGGACAACTAGCATATCAAGGAAAAGAATAGCACTAGCCATCTTCCTTTTTTTAAAAAAAAATTTAAAATTAGGCATTTGCTAACTTGTACTCTGCAGGTTTTTTATCTTGTTGACTGTTTGTACAAAGTAGGTTGTGATTATATAGAAGTATATAAAGATTCTGGAATTTGACCAGACAGGTGAATTACCTTGGGCTAAAAATATTTATTATAAATGACAGGTGCTGTGCTATAAAAATGATAGAGAAAATCATTTTGAGAGTTCCCATATTTTATGTTGTAACAGTATAATACTAAGCTTATCTACTTAGAAGTACATCTCTGAGTAGACCAACCATTCCTTCTCTTCCTTCTCTTTAACTGTATAGCTGTGGTAGAATGAATTATCCGGTGGGAGAGGTTGCAACAGGAGCAAGAGGCAATGAAGTTTAGACAATTTGGTTGAGAGAAAGAGGGCAAAGATAGTTCCTCCCGAGAACTTTTCAGATTACACCTTTAATGATGCAACCAATTGCTTTAGTTCACAAGATTTCTGTTTATAGGTGAGGAACAATAAAGAAAACTGCTTATAAGAAACTTTGTGTGCCTTGGTTTTGGGACTCTCACATCAGTATCTTTTCCAAAATATCCCTTATTACATATTCTTGCTTGCAGACAAAGACTTTCCATAAAAGTCTTTATGTGGCGGTGAAAGATGAATCCTTCTTCATCCAGTTGAGAAAAATTTGCATTGCTCCACTCTGCCAAACACTTGGCAGCTTTTGAGGACTTTTATAAGGCCTTATCCTCTCCAGTTATTATAATTGTTAGGGAAAAGTCAATCTCTCTCTCTTTCCTCTCTCCACTCTCCTTCCCTCCCTCCTTCTCTTGCTGTACCTAATGCTCACTGTCACTAAATGAGGCCCTTCCATCTTTCATTTCCAGAGCTGACCCAATCCAAGATTACCACTACATCTCTGTGCTCTAGGATTTCATTACTTTTGAGATCTTTATTGCTTGGTATGATAAGCTTCCATCTCTGTTCCAAAGAAAAAGTTGGAAAGATATTTTTTTCCAGGGTTTCTAATTGTAGGGAATGCTGATGTTGCTCTACTGTCCAGAATTCCCTAAATTTTGAAACTGAGGCACAATATGCATCCTGTTGTGTATGTATCATAGTTAATGAAGTATGAGCTTGAGGTAAAGTGCAGGGTTCTGGCCCTGCACTTCTGATTGGCTTTTAGGCGGCCAGATCAGATTGGTTAGTTCTGAGGAATCCGATTGGCCCTTAACAGAGAATTCTTATTGGTTAAAAGAGCTAGCGTTCATAGCTCGTTATTGGACAATTCTGACAAGGGTTGCCTATATAAGGCAGAGTTCACTATTGTTGTTTTGAGAAGTCACTATGCAAATAAAGAGCTGAAAGTTCACTATTCAGAGGCTGTCTCCATTTACTCCGACCCATGTTCAGTACTTAACACATCCCACTGTTGTTGTTTCTAGCTACCATGAGGAGTCTCTCCCTCTGTGAGATTGAATTTCTTCATGAATAGAAAAGCTATCAGCCAGTGTGTAAACAACACTCAGGTGTACATGGAAGAAATAGGTGTTAAACTGAAATTGTAGGAGAAGGAAAGAAAGAAGTAGTGAATTGCTCGTAGGTAGGACTTATATCAGAAAGCAAAAGTACTTATCATATCACAATATTTGTACTGTTTTTGTTGTTGTTCTGGTCAATAAGTCAGGTCTGACTCTTCATAACTCCATGGACCATAGCACACCAGGCCCTCCTATACTCCCTGTCTCCTGGAGTTTGCTCAAGTTCATGTTCATTACATCGATGATCCTAACTAATCCTCTGCCGTCACCACCTTCTTTTGTCTTCAATCTTTCACAACATCAGAGTCTTTTCCAATGAGTTATCTCTTCTCATTAGGTGGCCAAAGTATTTTGAGCTACAGCTTCAGGCTTGTGCTGCTACCTAAGAAATTGTACCCACCAAACCCAGAACTTCCATGATTGCTCATTTCTAATCCTGCTTGCTGCTAGAATGTTCTGGTAGTTATGTGCATGGTGGCCATGCTTTGTTTGCTTGATTTCTTTTCCTCATAGTGGAATGCTAATAGGGAGAAGGGAAAATTAGGACAGGGGACCACTGATAGTTGGGCAGTTTTTTTAAAGTGTTCCTCCAGTGGCCAGCTATGCTGCTCAGATCAAGAGAAAGTGGAGCCCAGTAACCACTACAGAGATGCCCCTGAATACTAGTGGGTGCAAAATTGGTACCTTTTCTTAGTTCTATTACATCAGCAATCTCATCATGTGAATTGAGTGTTAGAGGCAAAATTGACAGCAGGGACATAGAGATGAAGTAAAAAGGGTATTTGAGGAACATACAGGTGGTGCACATACAGCCACCTTATTCTTGAGGTAGTTCAGGGCTAAATAAAAATGTTCATGATTCAGATTTGTGGCAAACATATATTTGGGGTGGGGTGGGGGGTGTTGTCAGTGGTGAAATCTATTGGGGATATGACTTTCTATTTTCCCCTGGGTTTTACTACTGGAGGGTATACTTTAAACCAGTGGTCCCCAACTTTTTTTGTACCAGGGATCAGTTTCACGCAGAAACACTTTTTAAAGGACGGGGGGGGGGGGGGAGTCCGAGTTTGGTGGTTTGCTTGCAGACGTTTCATTACCTGACTAGGTAACATCTGATGTTGTTACCTAGTCGGGTAATAAAACGTCTGCCAGCAAACCACCAAGTTCAGGGAGCGCCAATGCCTCCTCATTACAACCCTGAGTGACAGATATTCTCTTCTGTTGGGACATTTAAAACGGAGGGTTTCAGCTGCAGATTCAGGAACTGCGCCAGGCTGAGGAGTGTCTTCAAAATTGAGCGCTGGGCGGTGGTGGCCCACGGCTGTCTCCGCGGCTCAGGACAAGTCCCTGCAGGATGGCTGAGAAGCCTCGCCTCTTGGCCCTGCCTTCCTCAGCCTCATCCCTCAGGTGTCTCCCTCCCTCCCTCAGCCTCATCCCTCAGGTGTCTGCCTCGTTCCTCTCTCAGTTGCTCTCTCGCTCCTCCACCAGCCCAGGAAGAAACTGCTTCAAAGAAGCTGGCAGGGTGGCTTCCTGTCAGCGCAGCTCCTCTGAAGCGCCCATCCACCCCCACACAGCCGCCCGCGGTTCAGTCTAGTGCTCCGTTCTGCCTGTCTGCCTGCCTTCGTTTCTGGTTGTTTTGGAGCAGCTTCGGCTGAGAAAAAGAGGTGAATAGTTATTATTCTCAGCCGAAGCTGCTCCGAAACAACCAGAAACGAAGGCAGGCAGGCAGGCAGGCAGAACAGAGCACTGGATTAAACCACAGGCGGCTGTGTGGGGGTGAACGGGCGCTTCGGAGGAGCTGCGCCGACAGGAAGCCACCCTGCCAGCTTCTTAGAAGCAGTTTCTTCCTGGGCTGGTGGAGGAGCGAGAGAGTGACTGAGAGAGGAATGAGGCGGGAGGAAACTGAAGCCACTGAGCCGGAGAGCAGGACAGGCTTTGGTTGCTTCCTCCCTCCCCTTCTCTCCTTTTGTTCTTGATCCCTGATCCCAGCAGCATTCACCGAAGGCGAAGAAAGCCACCATTTTTATTTTATTTTTTATTTTTATTTCTTTGCGGCCCGGTACAAAGTGATCCACAGACCGGTACCGGTCCGGGGCCTAGTGGTTGGGGACCCCTGCTTTAAACTACTGTATTTTAAAACTGTTGTACTACTTACTATATTTCAAGCATTTCCTTTGTCCATACTTCATCAGAACAATGCAGAGGTGATATTAAGCAGGTTCTGACCAGTTCTGGAGAACCTGTAGCGGAAATTTTGAGTAATTAAGAGAACAAGCAAATACCACCTTTGACTGGAGATTTTACAGTATCCTTCCCCTGCCACGCCCACCAAGCTATGCCCACAGAACTGGTAGTAAAAAAAATTGAACCCCAGCACTGGAACAATGTATTCTATTTTTGGCACTAGATTCAAAATAAACAGAAGTTATTGGATTTTGAAGCCACTATAAAATGAATGAAACCTGAACTAGATAGCAAGACCATTGCTATAGTTCTTTGAGATTCATATTTAAGTCAGTGTGTGTTCAATATAGCTTTCATATTGTTTGTTTTTCATTCACTGATTATTTTTTTCCCTTTTTCCCTCTGACTACAGATCCCCAAACCCTAATCTATGGCTCATCTGATTTGCATGTTCTTGGTATATTGGTTGATTCAGAACCATCACAAATCATTATGAAGTGGATAATATCCACTTTCATGCTTGATGGATGATTAAAATTACCCAGCCAATGTCTCTTTAATATTGTAGTTTGAGAAATATAATGAGAGCGCAAAATGATTTTCACTCTTGGAGACATTTCAGAACACTGTTATTTCCCCACCTATCGTAAAATTAAGTACCATTTGTAATAACCATTTATGAAAGAGGTTATCATGCTCCTATTGCCAAAAGAACTGGCCCAGGTTAGGTTTTGCACTGAATACAGTTCTATGTACATATTTTTGTGCTACATACAATTCATGAAACGAGGGTGATCACATATTAAGAATAAAAAGGGACCATCTGCTTCAGTTCTCCATCTGTACAGATGCATATGGCCAAATGCTTTGTACAATCTTCTTACAACAATCTGTTTCCCCACCGCATTTAACAACAGTAGGGTAGCTTAACAGATAGCCCATACTTTGAACCACCAAAGTCACCATCTGTGACCTGAGGTGAGCTACTTTACCTTGATATATTGAGTCTTCAAAGAACCTGATGGGTTTGGTAAGACCAACCCATGTAGTCAATTTAGGTTTCAAGAGCATTGCGTGGGCCCTGGAAACTGAGTTTATTTTTAATGAGTTAATCATACTTAAGTTAGCCATAGGCAATTTGGATAGTACAAACAAAACTATAGAGCCTCAATCAATCAATCAATCACGCCTATCAAAATCATCCAGGATCAAGAGCTGTGATATTGTATTTTATGAGTATCAAGAGTGTTCAGATACCACACATTTTTTAAGAAACATTATTAGTCACAGCTTTGTCCCAGTAGATTTTAGAGCAAGGACTCTTTGTGCTTAGCCTCAATCCATTCTAAAATCCTGACTTGGATCTAGGAATAGATTTAAGAGAACCTGTTCAAGATATGCGCACATCTTGCTGTGGGAAGGATATGACATGATGTGGGAAGGAGAAATTGTTCTTGACATTTGAAATAATGGGCTTGAAAGCCTAATTATAAGTAATTCCCTTGGGTAGCAGCTTTATTCAACTATTTTGAGGGTCAAGATGAACAGCTTGGGCTCTAATGAAAAAGAATAACCACCTGCTGCTAACCTTTTAACAACATTATCTTACTTCATAATGAATCTACCAAATTGTAAATTTATTTATTGTTGGCTCATCGATTAAACAAAAAAAAATTGCTTTCCATAAGAAGGAAAGATTCTCCTTACTATAATCCTAATTCCTATAGATGAGTGATGAACACAAAGTAAACTTGATTCAAATGTTAGCTGTTTTCCAGTGGATCAACAAAGCTTTCTGACTTTTAATTAATAATCTATAAAATAGTTTCCCACATCCACTATTTGGTAAGGAAAAAAAAAAAGAAATCTTAGGTAAAAAAACCTCCTAGACCATCCAGTTTTAATGTAACATTTTTACCACAAGGGGCCAACAAATCCATTACTTTTAACACAGCTAAGAATTTAGCTATGCATTTCAGGCTGAAAAGGATGTGATTTAGATTTGATCTCAGTGGTTTTTTTCTTTTAAATCTGAGTTATTGCTCTGTTTATATGGCTGGATTGTTTCTCTGTAGTCAGAATTGATATTTGTAATTTTATAAATGACTTTTCTTTTAGATTTGTTTTCATTCACTATTTATATTTAACTTATCATTTGATTTTATGCTCTGTTATACATGTGAACAAACCATGTCAAGTAAAACACACTTTTGAGAATGAAAATACTTGGTATTTGGTTAAGGGTATCTTTGGAGACAACCTTGTTCCTAAGCCCCTCTCTTGTTTTTGGCTTTGGTTGATGAATACAAGAATACAATCTGTTCTTGTTTCCTTCTTATTCATGGCAGGAAACTGCTGGATCTGTTGCTTTATTTGGAAAGAGAGGACTCTAGCCTGCTGTTCTATTCAGGTGGCATGAACAGAAATCAAGATTATTGGATCTATTTTATTCTTAGTAGAACTTGAACACTTACCATATTGAGCCTGGGTATAAACACAAACAAACTTTGATGTGAAAAATAAAATGCTTTAGAGTTTTATGAGGTCAGTATTGATTTTCAGGACAAGTGCTCTCTGTGCCTAAATACAACCAAGCTCAGAGAGCACCTCTCTGCTCCTTTTATTAGGAAAAGAAGGACAACAAGTAAATAGAAAGAGGGTACTGCATGTTAGAAGCTATACACCTGTGCATGTTTCATTATCATAGCAAAGTTGCTAAATAGAACAAGGAGTGGTCTGTTTGGAAAAAGTACTCATTCATCTTTTATACACAGTTTTGGACAAAATATGTTTGACAAGATGCATCCAGATTTTGTTCATTCTCAAATCCAGAAGCATTCCTTGCTAATATATAGTTTGGGGCCTTTCTGAATTGAAATGGAATGTCAACATGGTATCATATTGATATGACAAGCACTAAACTAGCACTGGGATGCTGTTGCCTAAGATACAGCATGAGAAAAACATCATTTCATTACAGGTATAGAGGGACCCCTTAACCACAGCATTATGTCTCTGCTATGCTATAAAGTGACAGTAGAAATGCAGTTCATTGCAAACCCACAAAGACTCCATAGGGGCATTTGAAGTGGCAGTTAGAATGCAAATATATAGTGACTAGAACAACTGCAAAATGAGGAGAGAACAATGCAGTCCCTTTCCCCCCATATTATCTAATCTATCCTACATCTTTGTTATTATCTCCCTGAAAAGATATTATAGGAAAACTCTCATTTCCTTGGCATCAATTGGATTGTTGTGTCACTTAGGTCGCAGTTTCTGAATTTTGCCCTCTATTGGTCTGTCCATTGATAAACTGGTGGACCTCCAGCATGGAGCTATGCCTTTATTCTTCCAAATCAGTGTGTCAATCCCAAAGATGCTTTTTTAGAAGGCAGCTGGATTTTCTTGTTGTTTTTTTCTTCGTTCGAAGACGTTCCACTTTTAATCCAAGAAGCTTCTTCAGCTCTGACTTAGTCAGCCATGACTTGGATGACTGAGAATCTCCATAGACTTTTATCAATGTGTCAGTGTTATTTCACTGGTGGAGTGGTATCTGGAGATGTACTAATGTAGCAGGCATTTCCTGAAACTCCCTTTCAACCCTATCTGCATATGGATAATGTATAATCACCACTGTTTTTGCTTTCCAAGACTTTGAAATTAACCCACAGCCATTCTTACCACAAACAATTTCAAAACGGAAAGCAAAATCAGAAAGACGAGAGAAAATGTTACCCAGACAGTATGTTTCTCTTTGTCTATGATCTGTTTGGTTTGGCATTTGAGCATCAGAGTTAGCTGCAAAACCATAAATATGCCATACCATTATTCTTCCGCTAAATTTACTAAAACAGGAGGAAAATGCTGGCGTGACGCTATAGTCGCCTAAGAGTCTAGGAACAAAGATGAAACAAGCATTGCTGCCAATAGAAAAAATGAGCAGCCCCCAAGCTCCAAAGAACATCAGAGATTCCATTGGAAAACTGGATACAGTGGATTTCCTGTAGAACTACATCTGAGCTGAAGTTAAATTGGATCAATTACAACCAGGCATGATGTTATGAAATCACAGAAGTGCACAGTTTTCAATGAAGAATGTCAATCCCATGCATTCTTAGTGTTGTTTTTTTTTTTTTTCTCCCCATTGATTGCTTTGGGTCCGTACTTAAAAAAAAGTCGAAGCAAAGAAATGTTGTGACTATCTAATCAGTTCTACTTTTATTTGTCTTCTTTTGGAAATGATTTTAGATATATATATGCTCCAATATTGGAAAAGGGAGAAGCAATTTCTCTCATCTTAGTCATGTGAGAGGACAAAACTTTCATACCACCCTTGCCACCCATGTCATTCACTGACCTATCAGTGAATGGCAACAAATGATTCCTTAAGCTTTTTTTTGCCTCTATTGACTCATGGGCTGAAACTGACTAGGTGCATCTCTCGCTAGGAAATTGGCAAATATCAGCAACTGAATCAAAAACATAAGAAGTCCCTTACATACACAATAAGATTACCAAGACCTAAACCCATCCCCAAGATCAATATCAGGACACACAAAGAGGTGGAGATTATCTCATCCCACAGGGTGAGGAAACAGCATTTTTTTCTTACTAGACTCAGCCTAATCCCACTCAAGACAAACTGTATTCACTCTCTCTCAAAAACAAGGACTCTACTTGCTTATAAATATTACTAACCCTCTCAGTGGTTAAAAAAATAAATAAAGTAAAGTAAGTAAGTGTATGGCCACCTTATTTTACTAAACTGCCCATTTCTCTGTCAAATAATTCTTCCTCCACTTTATACAGTTGTTCTGTGTTTTTTCACCTGGTCTGGAAGAAGCCAAAATATTATTCTTACAATCATATCAGCAGAATTTTCTTCTAACATTCATATTGGAGATGTTCCCAAAAAGCTGATCATTGGGGATTCAGAGTGACTATCACACACGTGGCAGGAAACTTTCTCCAACATGTATGCGCTTGAACCGATTCAAGCTCATGCATGTTTTACTTGGGGGAATCAAAAAGTTGCTCACCATTCCTTTCATGCTGAATTTATCATAGGAAAGTGTCCCTGGCCTGAACTATGCTTTTGTTGTAATATTTCAGCACCTGAAGGCAGGACAAGAAGCAATGGATGGAAACTAATTAAGGAGAGAAACAACCTAGAACTAAGGAGAAATTTCTCGACAGAACAGTTAATCAGTGGAACAACTTGCCTCCAGAAGTTGTCAATGCTCCAACACTGGAAGTTATTAAGAAGAGATTGGACAACCATTTGTATGAAATAGTATAGAGTTTCCTGCCTGAGCAGGGGATTGGACTGGAAGACCTCCAAGCAAGGTACCTTCCAACTCTGCTCTTCTGTTAAATTATTTGGAGTCATCTTTCGGTTCCATTTAATAAAGGATTCAGCTGACACCATTTGTAAAAACCTGCACATCTGAAGCCCTTTCTATTTTAGATTCCTCATAGCATTAGTTCATTTTTCCTATTCCTTAGGAAATCATTAAGATGTGAGGCGGGTGAGAAAAGAGAATATTCAGTTATCTATAAAAAACACTGTCCCACCAATATTCAAATGACATGGGCTTGTGAAATATACTGACAGCAAAACTGAACATATTTGATGGTCAATGTTGACTCTTCCCAGTCTTTATGGAGTGAAGTGAAGAGTGCTTACAAATTCTTAGTGCTTTCCTTCTGAAATGCCATTTAATTAGGCAGTCACGTTAATAATTTGTGCTTGTTTTTTTATTATTATTATTTGTCAAGAATTCAATATTTTTCTGATGTGAGTTTTGCTTCATCAAGGCTTCAATGGCAGTTTTTAATTAATGGTACTTGAAGATGTTTTCTCTGGCTCCTAGTCTCACATTCTTAGAATAGGTTTGCTTACAATTTAGAAATGATTTTAAAGTACAATTAACATTAATCATTACAACATATATGCAAACAGATATGCAAATTTGGAAATAAATATGCACACATCTAAAATACTTGGATTAAGTAGTCGTTAACATTTTAAATGAAATCAATATTTTATGCCTGTCTTTTTCCTCTTTCCCTGGTACAATGTTTCACTCACCAGGTACCAGATTTAGGATCGCTTCTCAATATTACATTTTTTTTTTGGTCATCCTGCTCTTCATTTTGGCACTAGACAAATGCCAGAGGAAAGGAGAAAGAAGTAACTCTAACTCTAATCCCAATCCCAATCTGAGGAGTGGCCAAATTTGGATGTAGCCTTTTCCACCTTTGGGTTTACTATCCATAACCAACATGATTTAGGGATTATTATTAGGATGCTAGTAGACAAAGTAGGGAAGGACTCTGTTCTGTACAGTCATTTACATTCTTGTAAACGCTGCGCGGTGATTGGCCAAAGCGCGCAGTGATCCGATTGGTCGAGCAAGCCGCACTGATTGGCCCGCTGCGGATCTCCCGCGATTGGTGGAAACTAATCGTGGGATATTCAAAGCGGTGCCATTGGTCGCGGCCGCCGTGGCTTGGAAATAAAAAGCCACTGTTTTTCCCCCGGAACCCGAGCCATTCTCGGGACCAATAAAAGAGCTGAACCAAGTCACTGGGTCCTGGTCTCCTTGCCACGATGGACACAACACTGGCGAAGAGGATGGGATTCCAAGGCTAATCCCCCACCAACACGTGTCCAGAGGAAGCGAGACCGACGAGATGGCCAGCATCGCACCGCCCGCGCCCTTTAATCCCGCTACCAAGGACTGGGAATCATACACAGACAGATTCCTCATGTTCCTCGAGTGCAGCAACATGAAGGACGCCGCCGGGCCAAAGAAAAGAGCCGTCTTCCTGACACACTGTGGGCTCGCAGTGTTCAAGATGGCAAAAGCTCTAGCAAAACCCGCAGACGTCAAGGAAATGGACTGGGCCAACCTCGAACCATTGCTCCAGAACCACTATGCCCCTGCCGTGCCCACCCTCATCAGGTGGCACGATTTCTACTGGCGGGACCAGAGATCGGGTGAGAGCATCAGCGACTTTGTGGCTGAGCTACGAAGTCTAGGGGGCATGTGTGGGTTCTCGGACATGGATGAGGTCTTACGGGACCGCGTCGTGCTTGGACTCTGAGACCCAGTTCTACAGAGCCGACTGATGGCCAAAGGCGACATCGCCCTCGCCGATGCCATCGCTGAAGCCACCGCAGCCGAGGCAACCCGGAAATTGGCGAATTGCATGCGGAGACCAGACACCGGAGAGCGCAACGCAACCGCCAACCCAGGACGGGCGACCGAAGCCCACCTGGAAGCAAGTCACCGCGAGACCACCACCCATCATGGCGAATTCCACTCCGCCTCCGACACCACGGATGAGGAGGAGGAAATCCACCGGCTCCAGACAGGACGGGACCGGTGCGATCGGCGGAGTCGTAAGTCGGGGACTGCATGTGCCAGGTGTGGAGGCGACCACCCTTGATCAGAGTGCCGTTTCTTCGATGCAGTCTGCCGGCACTGCGACAAAAAGGGTCACATCACCCGAGTCTGCCGATTGAGGAAGGCCTACAGCCCCAGACGGCGGGACCACAGCGACCGGAGACGTGACAGCACACCCCCCAGAGCCAGAGATCGCCAAGCTGAAAGCCGATGGGACCGGGGCGGACGAAGCCGACGAGGTGGCGAAACCCAGCGGAAGGAGGAAACCCACCAGACGGTCATCATCAGCCACGCATCAACCACCGACGCCCGAAAAGTCTACATGGAGGTAGGCATCGAAGGCGAGCCATGCAAAATGGAGGTGGACTCCGGGTCCTACCTCTCCGTGGTTGCCTGGCAAGAAATCAAACGCTTGGTGCCTACCATCCACAAGAAGGGACTGGAGAACCAGAAACGAATAATCAAGGACTACCAGGGAAACCGCATCCCAGTAGTTGGAACCAGACAATTCAAGGTAACATTCAAGGGCCGCATTGCAAAACTTCCCCTGACAATCGTGGACCGAGACTGACCCAGCCTTTTGGGACTACAATGGTTCGCACCGCTAGGCATCGAGGTTACGGGCATAAACCACATCGCCGAGACCGATTGGGAACAGCAACTGGCATGGGACTTCCAGGAAGTGTTCGACGGCACCCTAGGCAAGTACCGAGGGCCCCCTATTTCCTTCAGCCTAGACCCCAACATTCCCCCGATACACCTAAAACCAAGGCGGGCACCTTTTGCACTCCGGCCAAAAATAGACGAGCAAATTGACAAGCTCGTCAAGCAAGGGGTCCTACAACCGATCGACCACGCCCGGTGGGAGACCCCAATAGTCACCCCAGTCAAGCCCGATGGGTTGGTAAGAATCTGCGGGGACTATAAGGCCACCCTATATTGCACCATACAACAAAGCGCCTACCCCGTCCCAGTAGTGCAGTACCTTCTACACTCACTGGGGGGAGGCAAGGTTTTTGCGAAGCTCAACCTGGCGCAAGCATACCAACAGCTGCCGGTCGACGCAGAAACCGCCGAGGCGCAAACCATAGTCATCCACCGGGGAGCGTTTCGCTGTAACCGACTCCAGTTTGGAGTCAGCGTGGTGCCTGGAATTTTCCAGAGCCTCATGGAGAGACTTTTGCAAGGAATTAAGGGGGTAGTGCCCTACTTCGACGACGTGCTGGTGTCGGCAGCCAACCAGATAGAACTAGAGGGTCATCTAAGGGAGGTACTAACGAAATTCAAGGAAACTGGGCTAAAAGTGAAGAGAGAGAAATGCCAGCTTTACACAGAGCGGGTCGAGTTCCTAGGATAGCTCCTAGACCGGTACAACATCCACCCAACCGCAAACAAAATCAGAGCCATTAAGGAGGCCCCCACGCCCAGGAATAAAACTGAACTGCAGGCATTTCTGGGACTGTTTAATTTTTATAATGTTTTCCTGCCCCAAAAGGTGACCGGGGCGGAGCCTTTGCATAGGCTTTTGGACAAGGCGGCCACCTGGACTTGGGGGAAACGTGAGGAAGCCGCCTTCAGGAAAACCAAGGACCTGCTCACCTCGGATGCCGTCCTCATCCAATACAATGAGACCCTACCACTTGCCGTCACATGCGACGTCTCACCCTTCGGCGTCGGCGCCGTCCTCAGTCACACACTTCCGGATGGAAGAGAAGCACCCATTGCCTTCTTCTTGAGGACACTCACCAAACCAGAGAGGAACTATAGCCAGCTGGATAAGGAGGCCCTGGCTATCGTCGCAGCAGTGAAGAGGTTCCACGAGTACCTCTACGCCCGCACATTCACCATTATCACAGATCACAAGCCGCTGCTGGGCATCCTGGCAGGGAACCGGGCCACCCTGAACATCCTATCTCCCAGAATGACAAGGTGGTCCGAATTCCTTGTCGCCTACAGCTACCGGCTCACACATCGACCTGGTAAGACGATCACCCACGCAGACGTCTTGAGCCGCTCGCCGTTACCCGACCTAGACACCAACCCAGCACCCATGATGACCACCCTCAGCATAGAGACTCTGCCCAATCTACCCATAACTGCGTCAGACATTGCCCGAGAAACTAATAAAGACAAACGTCTGGCGCGGGTGTTACATTGGGTAGAAAAAGGGTGGCCGGAAAAAGACAACGACGAAGCATTCAAGACATTCCGGAACCAGCAAACAGAACTCTCGCTACAAAAAGGGTGTGTACTTTTGGGGGATAGGGTTGTTATTCCAGAAAAGCTATAAGGGAAGGTATTGGAGTTGTTACACGAGGGGCACTCGGGCATAGTTAGAACAAAAGCCCTGGCCAGAAGTTACGCGTGGTGGCCAGGGATGGACAAGCAAATCGAGGCCTGGGTGGCAAAATGTGAACGCTGCCAAGAAACCAGACCGAGCCCTCCCGCGGCACCGATCCTGGAATGGGAAACCCCCAGGGGACCATGGTCCAGGATCCACATAGATTTTGCCGGGCCCACTAAGGGACATACATTCCTTATAATGGTAGATGCTTACTCCAACTGGTTGGAGGTAAGCAACATGAAAACCACCACCATGGAGGCCGTGACCAAGGAACTTAGCAAGCTATTCGCAACCCACGGCCTCCCAGATGTCATCGTGTCGGATAACGGGCCCCAATTCACATCGTTAGAATTTGAAAAATTCCTTGCGGAATGGGGCATACAACACGCACTGGCAGCTCCGGCACATCCAGCGGCAAACGGAAGGATGGAACGGATGGTTCCATTTACAAAAAAAAAACCATCCAAAAAATTGAACACAGGGAAATCCAAGAAAAAAATAAATAAAATGCTTTTCATACAACATATAACCCCGAACACGACAATGAACAAAAGCCCGGCAGAGCTACTAATGGGGAGGAAAATAAGGTCCCCACTCGACAGACTGCACCCCACATACAACCCGGAAAAAACCCCAAACTCCTTTCGCAAGCACCGGTCCTTTGCACCAGGCGATGCCGTCTACGCAAAGAACCTAACCGGAGACCCACTGTGGGTACCAGCAACCATAACCCAACCGACAGGTCCCCGCTCATACCGGCTGCAAACAACCGACGGACGAGCATGGAAACGCCACATCGATCAACTAAGATCGAGAACAATCATAGGAAACACAATCAACATGTATCCAAACACAGACAATCTCCTTAATACAAGCCAAGAGAGGAGGGAATACCCCGGGAACCAAAACCCAATAGAAAGAAACCAGCAACACTTACCGACTGACAGCCAGCTCGAAGCCTCACCAGGAAGAAGCAGCCAGGCCAGCTCAACCAGCCCAGAAAGACTAGGTGGGAGCGGCGAAAACCACAGCTCAACCAGCCCGGGTAGACCGGGAGGGAGCTGCAACAAGAGGCCCAGCGACACCTTCCAGGCGGTTCCATCGACGAGGCTGAGAGCAACAGAGAACCTGACCGAACCGGCCGGGAGCCAAACAACAACCAACCTGCGCAGATCCAGTAGGCAAGTACGGAGCCCCACCTACTTATGGGACTACGTCATGTAGGACCAAACCAAGAGGGGAGGGGTGTTCTGTACGGTCATTTACATTCTTGTAAACGCCGCGCGGTGATTGGCCAAAGCGCGCAGTGATCCGATTGGTCGAGCAAGCCGCACTGATTGGCCCGCTGCAGATCTCCCGCGATTGGTGGAAACTAATCGCGGGAGATTCAAAGCGGTGCCATTGGTCGCGGCCGCCGTGGCTTGGAAATAAAAAGCCGTTGTTTTTCCCCCGGAACCCGAGCCATTCTCGGGACCAATAAAAGAGCTGAACCAAGTCACTGGGTCCTGGCCTCCTTGCTGCGATGGACACAACAGACTCAAAAAAGAATGCTTTGCATTCAAGATTGTGGCCGCCATCTTGACTTCCCCCCGCTATCTCTGCAGACACCCTTGCTGATAGTTGTATGTTGAAGCAGAACTTTGAATGTTGAATGTTGCATAATGGGGACCTTGGGTATATCTCCTCTTGGGAAAACAATTTGAATGGGAAACTATGATCAAGCAATGGGTCCATGGAACATTTCAAAAACAGAAAACTGGCTTGTTTCAAACTATAGTTTATCTCCAATGTATCCAGGGTATCATGGATAGGTTATGACTCCAAACTATGATATAAATGCTTCTATTATTTCCACACAGCCATTTCAGAGATAAGAAGAGAGAAGTGCATAAAGTTCAGAATGACGGTAATACAAAGCTGAGAAAAACTTTTCTGCGTAGATCATATTTTGCACCCATAAGAACAACACAGAGGATGAACAATAACGTTACTGGGCTGAATAACACTTGTTAACACTTTTTGGACTTTTTAATGTGGTTCTGTTTGGGTTGCTTTAAAGGAAGAAACATGTTATTTAAGATAGCAAAACAATCTACCATAATGTTTTAACTTTCTCAAAAGTTTTCAATCCCCCCCTCCCCATGGAAAGAGACCGCCCTAGGATTAACACTCGGGTTACACATAAGGTATTAAGGTCTGTATATACTTCAGGGATCATAGATTGCACACTTCAACTACAATGCTAAAAAGAGAGTTTCCAATGTATTTGGAACAGTGAAATTTTGAGAATGGAATCACTGAGGTCTTCACAAAATGTTAGTCAGACAGACAAACACACATACACACTTGTAGTTGTTACATTGTGAGCACAGCTAGCCCCAAAACCACAATTTCTGATAAAGATGAACTCATACAATCAAAGATAGCTATTTACCCAAGAAATCTTGAATGTAAAATAGTAAAGCATTCCTGTCAAACTCTTTCCCTTTCTTATTCCTATCACACAAGGTCAATTCGTTCCCAAGGCATTTCAACCCAGTTTTTTTTCTGAGGAAAAGACAACACTTCCAGGTTCCTCCCATCCTCCATTCTCTTCTGCTCTTCTCTATACCCTGTTCCCCCCACCGCCCTGAATCTTTTACAGGTAGTACTCAACTTATGACCACAATTGAGCCCTCAAATTTCTGTTGCTAAGCAAGACATTTGTCAAATGAATTTTGAATGAATGAATGAATTCTTTATTGGCCAAGCGTGATTAGATAGGCAAGGAATTTGTCTTGGTGCATATGCTCTCAGTGTACATAAAAAGAAAAGATACATTCATCAAGAATCATAACATACAACACTTAATGATAGTCATAGGGTACAAAGAAGCAATCAAATCATACTAGGAAACAGTATCAATCGTAAGGATAAAACAACGAAGTTACAGTCATACAGTCACAAGTGGGAGGAGATGGGGTGGTAGGAGTGATGAGAAGACTTAGTAAATAGTTGGACAGTGTTGAGGGAATTATTTGTTTAGCAGAGTGATGGCATTTGGGGAAAAACTGTTCTTGTGTCTAGTTGAAAAATGCTCCACTAGCCTTAGGAGTGAAATGCTGTTTAAATGAATTTTGCAGGGCATGAGCATGTTACCTTCTCTTCTGGATTTGTATGGAATCTAGCTCGGATCACTGTGGACAATCATAAATGTTTCAACTTTATCCTTGTGGTAACTTCTCAATTCTAGTATTAACCATCTCATTTTCTTGAATTTCACTTATGGCTTACAACCATTTTTTACTTCACTGTTTCAATGATTTAGTTATTGAATTCTTTGGCATTGTTCCTAGTTTCCCAATTCAGCAGTTGTGTATAAATTGGTCTCTATTCTGGAAATTGGATAAACCATAAGAATGTATAAGAAAGGAAGTATTGGGTAATATATATATTTATATGAGATATTGCTCGATGTTGCTTTATATGCGATACCCCCTGAACTTCTGTATCCCTGAAGCAAAAGTGATGAATATTCAGTCGGAAAGTATGCTGAAGGGTTTCATAGAATCTCTGTGATCACTTGATTCTCATTAGGACTGAACGCCAACAACATTACAATTTTTATAGGAGTAGTCAAGGAGTGTCTTATTCCTATATTTACTATCTTGATTTTTAAAATTTAACACAAATCCTTAATACACCCATCTCCAGTCAGAATAATGACCTCTGCTGGAAAATCTTTCTTGACTCTATATTTTAAACTATTGGCTCATAAACCTACTGGAGCAAAAGGGGTAGGACTTTGGTCATTTTCAGTAGTCTTTATTGTTTGAGAATTTCGTAAGGTTCAGTCCTAATACTTTTTGAAGGGATCAGTCTGGTCTCAATAAAATCTGTGTTTATTCATCTTTGGGTTATTACCTGAGTTTGTGTATATTTGAAATTATCATATTTCTTTGGTTTATTTTATTTTAAAGTTTCTACCATAGGGATCAATGTCAGATTTGAGCATTTTAGAAAGAATTCGTTGCTGCAAAACCCTTCCATTCAGAAACATTGATGGGCTCCATTCTAGGGCATCTTGAGGTCAACCAACATTCTGAACAGCTAAATCTATCACTGTTTCAATTCCTCAAAGGTGTCTAAACTATAGATTTTTACCAACAATATCAAAATGACCAGATCACAAAAAATAATAGGGAGGACTGGAGCAGTTTTCAATGAGTTTTGACCAAGTTGTTGGAGTGCTGATAGACACCCAAGTAACTGGAATGTTTCTGTTTGTCCTTCCAATTCTGCAATCCAAAATTAATTGAGTGACTTTCTTGCGGTGGAAGGACCATTTTATTTTCTCTTTATTCTCCCTTAGTGCTGAATTGCAAAATTGAAGATGCCCTGTGGGAGATGTCCTTTGATCCTTCCTCACCTCTATTGATTATAAACACCAAGTTTCCTCCCACAAAGTTGGAGATGGACCGCTCCTGGTCATCTGCATATGCTAATTAACTTTTAGCCTCAAAGCAAGGGCATTGTAATTACCCTTATGCTGCCCTTTAGAAATAATTTGGTATGATATGGTAGTGCAGAATTGCTTTCAATTTGGAAAGATGGTAGGGAGGAGATTACACAAACACCCCTCATTGTTATCCTGGTTTCTTATTACCATTCTATCAATGATTTTATCTGCAAATCAATTTAATCTTCACCAAACACCTGAAAGAGAACATCAATTTGCAGTGAATCTGCACATTTAATGTATGCACATTTGAATAGAAATACAACACATCTCCACTCAAGTGAGAAAGACCAATGATCCAAGGACTTGTGCCTTCCCCATAGTCTGCTATCTAGATACTATTGGCTGTATGGGAGCAAATTTCAAACCTCCAAATCTACTATCTTAGGATATTATACCTTGAAGCTTAAACTGGACAACATGTTCAAAGAAAGGCCTGCCCTTTGGGGTCCTTGGTATTCTCTAACCTTGATTGTTTTCTTGCAGATGTTTCATGACCAAACTAGGTAACATCATCAGTAAAACACATGCTCTCAATATAATGCCCAACAACTTGGGGGGCTCAAAAGCACCTTTTATTTAAAAACTTAAAAGGGCGCAGGGGTAGAATGTCCATATGAATTCAAGTCTCTTCTCTCATCCTATGTCAGTGTAATTTTGCTTTTCTACATCTTTTTTTTTTTTTTTTTTGGGCAGGGGGGTGTCAACCGAAATCAGTGATCCAACAAACAGGACTGTTGGGGGATCTCTACAGTATTAAAAATTATTGCTTGGATTATATTTTCCTTGGTTATTTCTGCCTTGAATGTTTGTTAGATTTATGTGCTCATTTCACCAAAGAGATCTTTCCTTTTAAGAGGGAAGTTTTTTTTTTTTTTTGCTTTTGTGGAAGAAACCATCCCTATCCGCATGGAAAAAAATTAATAATGTAAAGAGGCAGAAAGCCATCAGATTTGAAAATATGTATTAAGTTAAACTACAAAAGCTGCCTAATGTTCAATTTAATTCATCCATGCAATGCACAATGTATAACCTGTAGATCTAGCTGCAAAAGTTTAGATGGCCATTTGGTGTTAGCAATGCCCCTTTTTTGCCCTCTAATGCAGGGGTGGGCAATTAATTTCTGTCGGGGGCCACATGGAAAATCAGATCTGTGTTCGAGGGCCAAACCAATTTTATAAAAGGCCATTATAAAGGGCCCATTATAAAATGCAGCAAATTATATATAAGAATATTATATATATATAAAATATATATATATATTATATATAAGAAAAAGTAACACCGCGGCTGCTCCTGCTACTACTTTCCACGCTTTCCAAACGCGAGTCCCAGGAGAGAACAAACAGCAAACCGCGCTCAGGGGCATCCAAGCCCACCTAAAGCTCGGCCGCTGCTGGTGGAGCCTTGCCCTGCCTTGGTGCCCCATTTCCCAGCTCGGCGGTCCTGCTCGGGCGGCACTTTAAAAGCCTCCTCCTCACGTACGTACCCGATGAGCCGCTCACCATGACAGCGGCTCCTAGCACCCGAGCAACTTCCCAGCAACTTGCAGCTTGCTTTTTCCTCTCGGGTGCTCGCGCCTGGCCCCAAGCCGCACAGTGGAGGGGAAACCCGGAGCGCCGCCGGGTTGCCTCCTCCAAGCAGCCCGCCCGCCAGGCAGAACCCTTCCCGTTCATCCCTCGGGTGTCTGCCTCGTTCCTCTCTCAGTCGCTCTCTCGCTCCACCACCATGAAGAAACTGCTTCAAAGAAGCCGGCAGGGTGGCTTCCTGTCAGCGCAGCTCCTCCGAAGCGCCCATTCACCCCCACATAGCTGCCCGTGGTTTAATCCAGTGCTCCATTCTGCCTGCCTGCCTGCCTTCGTTTCTTGTTGTTTCAGCTGAGAATAATAACTATTCGCCTCTTTTTCTCTTTCTTTTCTGGGCTGGTGGAGGAGCGAGAGAGTGACTGAGAGAGGAATGAGGCAGACACCCAAGGGATGAACGGGAAGGGTTCTGCCCGGCGGGCGGGCTGATTGGAGGAGGCGACCTGGCGGTGCTCCGGGCTTCCCTCCACTGCGCGGCTCGGGGCCAGGCGCGAGCACCCGTGAGTTAAAAGGAAGCCGGAAGGGCTTCCAGGCTTAAACTTTGCACAGTGCGGCGGAGGGGAAACCCAGAGCGCCGCTGGGTTGCCTCCTCCAAGCAGCCCACCCAACCGCCCACCGGGTGGAACCCTTCCCTTTCCTCGGCGGGAAGACGCTCCTGCCTGCAAACTTTGCCTGTGCAAAGTTTAAGCCTGGAAGCCCTTTCGGCTTCCTTTTAACTCGCGGGCGCTCGCGCCTGGCCCCGAGCCGCATGTTGGAGGGAAGCCTAGCGGGTGAACGGGCTGCTTGGAGGAGGCGACCCAGTGGCGCTCTGGGTTTCCCCTTCGCCACACTGTGCAAAGTTTAAGCCTGAAAGCCCTTTTGGCTTCTTTTTAACTCGCGGGCGCTCATGCCTGGCCCCGAGCCGCGCAGCAGAGGGAAGCCTGGAGCATGGCCGGGTCGCCTCCTCCAAGCAGCCCGCCCACCCACCCGATGGGCGGAACCCTTCCCTTTCCTCAGCAGGAAGACGCTCCTGCCTGCAAACTTTGCCTGTGCAAAGTTTAAGCCTGGAAGCCCTTTCGGCTTCCTTTTAACTCGCGGGTGCTCGTGCCTGGCCCCGAGCCGCGTGGCGGAGGGAAGCCTGGAGTGCGGCCAGGTCTCCTCCTCCAAGGAGCCCGCCCGCCTGCCCGCTGTGCGGAACCCTTCCCTTTCCTTGGCGGGAAGACGCTCCTGCCTGCAAACTTTGCCTGTGCAAAGTTTAAGCCTGGAAGCCCTTTTGGCTTCCTTTTAACTCGTGGGCGCTTGCGCCTGGCCCCGAGCCACGCAGCAGAGGGAAGCCTAGCGGGTGGGTGGGCTGCTTGGAGGAGGCGACCCTGCGGCGCTCTGGGCTTCCCTCCACCGCGTGGCTCGGGGCCAGGCGCAAGCGCCCGCGAGTTAAAAGAAAGCTGAAAGGGCTTCGAGGCTTAAATTTTGTACAGCACGGTGGAGGGGAAACCCGGAGCGCCGCCGGGTCGCCTCCTCCAAGCAGCCCACCCACCTGCCCGCCGGGCGGAACCCTTCCCTTTCCTTGGCGGGAAGACGCTCCTGCCTGCAAACTTTGCCTTTGCAAAGTTTAAGCCTGGAAGCCCCGGAAAAAAAAGGGGGATCGGCGGGGACTCACCTTTGGAGAGGTCACACTCGAAGGTGATTTCAAACTCTCAGCTGAGGCCTTTGCAACGTTCTTTTCTTTCCTACTCTGCTTGGCACTGTTTTGCTGCCTTGGGGGCCACGTGGCGCAGGGCAATACGCCACGCCCAGCAATTTTTTTTCAGGGGCGGGCCGGATTGGACAGACCAACGGGCTGGATGTGGCCTGCGGGCCGTAGTTTGCCCACCCCTGCTCTAATGGTTGTCCATATTTTTGCAGCCCAGGAAAGATATATTTACTACAGGAGAGCATTTATACTAATTTGTTCTTTATTTACAATATTTAAATGGCCGCTCCTCTTAAAGAACTGAGTCGCTCACAACAACCTTGTTTTTGCATAACTTACCATTGGCATTAAGTGGGCAAAGTACTCCTGACCTAACAACTGCTGAGTTTGTAATCATACATTTGGCCTTTTGCTGCTTTTCTGATTTCTCATCCAAAAGCCTTCTGTTCCTTTGAAATAAATGCATGCACAATATGCTCCGATTCTTGGAAGCAGCAGAAATATTGTACATCAAATTACAGTGTAAATTATATGGATCTATTTGTCCTTGCAGGTGGTGGACGAGACCCACTGCCTTAATTCAGACAGCTCTATAATTAAAATGCAGCGAGATTTTGCTTATTTGCTGCTAAAGGTACAGCAAGCAAAATAATACAGCTGTTTCCTCCTGAACATTTGTGTAGGTTTTCCCATTTACCCTATAATCGGATGCAAAAAGGACCTATTGCACTTAGCCAAATGTCATTCAGAGGTAGGCAAATCCCGCCGCTTTCCTGCCAAATAATCCATTTCATATGCCTTTTATTCTCTCAATGTATTTCAGGAGTGTTTCCCTATCTCTGGCCCCTATGTTTTATTTCAGCGAGCTGGGTTTCATTTCACCAGATTGGGCAATCTCCACTTTTCATTCTACAATAATTGTTTTGTGGATTGTCTCAAATTCTCCAATGTATTTATGACAATCTTAAAATTAACAATGGCCTCTTAATTGCATCGGGCCATGTGAGTCGCAAAATCTTTGCTTGACCGATTTTCTTTCCTTTCACTCAAATTTGAGCAGCCCTTAAAAAGCAAAGAAAGAGGGTGCAATGTTGAAAAGCATCCCCATTAAGCCATTTTCTTCTGCTTCCCCCCCCCCTTTCTTCTCCCTTCCCCTTCATTTGGAAAGCGATCGGAGCCTTTTCTAGTCGGCTGACATGCTACTATTCAACTCACAATTAAAAAAGAATCAGCCAATATGATTTTCTTTCTCTCATTGTGATAGAATGGGGATTGTTGCCTTCAGGCAGGAAGTGGATGTGCCAGCTGGACTAGATATTAGGATTCAAAATTATAATTAGCTCACTTCTATGAAAATATGTTCTCCACAAGTATATTACTTTTTGCCAAATCCCGGTCAGTTCCTGAATGATGCAAATTAAATTTCTATGGCAAAGCAAATGCATTAGATACTGGATATCACACAAATCCTTGATTGGGGTGGGTGGGTGTTGAAGAGCTATGAATAGTATAGAGTGGCATTGATATCTACTCTGTATTAAGCGCAGGGGTGGGATTCTACCAGTTCGCACCTATTCGCTAGAACCGGTTGTTAACATTTTAAGCAGTTTGGAGAACCGGTTGTTAGAAGAAATTACTGGCCTAACTCTGTAAGGAAGGCAGGAAGGAAACATTCTGGTGTTGCTTACAGAAACTGCCTCTCTGTTAACCCTTATTACATTCTTGGCAGGACTAGATTTCCTGTCTCAGGAACTTCTCTGGAATTTTTTTTCTCTCCTTTGCTTGTGTGGAGTGACCATTCAAAGTTACAATGGCACTGAAAAAAGTGTCTTATGACCATTTTTCACACTTACAACTGTTGCAGCATCCCCACAGTCATGAGAGGCCAGGCAAGGAGATGCGTGCCTCGATGTGAGTGATGTTGAGTTGGCCACGCCCAGCCAGTCACATGACTACCAAGCCATGCCCACCAACTAAGTCACGTCCACAGAACCGGTTTTTAAAATTTTGAATCCCACTACTGATTAAGCGACATTTCTATATCTGTTAGGGAACTGTAACACAGAATGGATTAATATACAATCCCAGTCAGAATTGGGCGGGGGAGCAGGAATAGATCTTTTGGCTTGCTTAACCTCTTTACTTTTAGGATCCTTTTCCTTGTAAGGAAAGCTGGGAAGATTTCTTTCTTATCTAAAGTCAAGTGTTTCATTTTTACCTGGGAAATTTGGCTTGAGAATCAAAAAAGAAATAAAACTTTCAATCTCCATCTCATGGAAGATGAGGGGGAAATCATATGTGCCCAATGTTGTACAAGTAGCCCTTGATTTACAACTGGTTACTTAGCAACTGTTCCAAGTTACGATGGGCCTCCCCCAAAAAGGCTTTGAAGTTCTGATGCTCGCCAGTGGTAGGATTCAAAATGTTTTACTACTGGTTCTGTGGGTGTGGCTTGGTGGGCGTAGCATAGCTTGGGGAAATAGCTTGGTGGGAATGGCAGGGGAAGGATACTGCAAAATCCCCATTCCCTTCCCACCCCACTAACCTGCTTTTCAACTCTGTTCTCCTATGCAGGGCACCAAAAGAGAACCCAGCCAATCAGCTGGGACTCAGGAGGCAGAGAATAGAGGGGGGCGGAGCCAGCCAGAGGTGGTATTTGCCAGTTCTTTGAACTACTTAAAATTTCCACTACCGGTTCTCCAGAACTAGTCAGAACCAGCTGATTACCACCTCTGATGCTCGCCCACATATGCAGATGACTGCATTTTTGGAGCACTTGGTAACTAGTCCAAGTTTATGGTTGTTTGCATGGTCCCATGATCAAGTGACTGTAATTTATGACTTTTTTCTGGAATTGGGTACTTACTTGCCATAGTAACACACCCCATAGCAAACAATGAGTTTGCTTAATGTCTGTAGTGTTTGCTCAATGACCACCACAAAAAAAAAAATCATAAAAATCGAGGATGGTCCTGTAATGACCCAATTTATGACTGTCATGACTTACAACTGATATAATGGGCTCAATTGCCATCATAAGTTGATGACTACTTGTATATGCTTGCATTTGTGAGACTAAACCATGGTTTCCTTTTGGGATGTTTTAATCTAGAGCTGAATATTGATCGACCCTGCACCTGCAAGCAACTGCCAGGTTGGGCAACTGAGTCTATGATGTGCCATTTATAATTTCTCACAATGCCCCTGATGCAGGAGTGTTCTGAGGCGCTGGGGAAATATAGCACAGTTGTTTGCAGGTGTTAGTCCTGCCATCAAATAGTGTGTCTGAACCAGAGGTGGTATTCAGCAGGTTCTGACCAGTTCTGGAGAACCGGTAGTGGAAATTTTGAGTAGTTCGGAAAACTGGCAAATAGCATCTCTGACTGGAGATTTTACAGTCTCCTTTCCCTGCCATGCTCCCCAAGCCACACCCACAGAATCGGAAGTAAAAAAAAAAATTGAATCCCACCACTGGTATGAACCAACAGAAAAGGGCTAACAGAAAACATGATGTTGTGAACCCTATCAAAAAGGGACGTTGTCCCTGAAAAAAATGACAAGCGCTAAGTCTTTATTGTAAAGTATCCCAAGCTCTGTGGAGGTATTGAATGCTTTTTATGATGATGAAATTTGAGTCAATCCTAGAACTCCAGCTATTAAAAAGGAATAATTTCACATTAATTCTCTGCATTAGCGAGCGTTTGGCTGGGAATGATAACAGAGGGTAAATTTTCTCCTCTCCTCTGTATCATGGCCCCCCAAATCAGCTTTTTACTTAGAATGAACCATTCTCTCCCACACTCTGAGTTGACTATTCAGAGGCCACTCAGCTGTCAGTGGATTTTAAAAAAACCCACTGAGACCTCCAAAAACTGCTACTAAAATGCAATTTTAAATGTGGCAGAAGGGAGAAATGCTTCCATCTGCAATGGTATTAACAACAAGTAATTTAAAGTGAACTTAACTCTAAGGGAAATGGATCAAAATTTGATTTTTGGTCTTGCTTGACCCTTTATTTTTGACCACTTAAAGGGCAACTGTGGCCTTTACTGGATTTCTTCCAGAGTCCATTTCTTCATAATCCAGCGGCTGAATTACACTAGTTCAGGTTGTCGAAAGTTGACATGACTGACTGCTTCTTGGTATAAAACATCTGTCTCATGGAGTACCATGTGCTGGGGGGAAAAATTAGTCCATTTTATTTCTGAAGACTGGCTTAATTAGGCACAGTACTCACTGCTGGTCCTGTCCCGTGCAAGTTGACACAAAATGCATTTTCATCATATAGCTAAATAATGACGGCTGTTTTAATTTTGCACAGTACCCCTATCTAGCATTACTGTGGAGGATTGTGGGCAATTAAAATGGCCTGTTACAAGTATTATATCTTGTGTGGATGAACGTGGCTGTGGTTCTGGGTTTTTAAAAAGTACTTAAGGGTGCTGGCCTGACTAAAACTATTGATAACTGCTTATAGGAAAGTGGCCATTCTGTTTCTGTTGAAGATACTCCTCTGTGACTCTTCTGTAACAGGCCCAACCGTTTGCAATTTGAACATGTTGGACTGTCTTGTCCCACAGGAACCCTGCCCAGACAGGGATGTCAACATTAGGGACCAAGCCTGTTCTTGTTATTTGTACAGTTTCACTTTATTGTGGTATCATGTTGCTTTAATGCAGGGGTCCTCAAACTTGGCAACATTTAACACTTGTGGATCAGATACTGGGCTCCTCGGTATTTTGGATGAGGGGATCTGCTGACTTTTGCTCTACAATGCAAGTCCACAAGACTTAAAGTTGCCAAGTTTGGAGACCTCTGCTTTAATGTAAGCCACATGGTAAAAATGAAAAAAAATGGAGTAAAAATAATGTAAACAAATCTCAATCTCTATCCTTCTATCTCTCTTTCTTGACTCTTTCACCTGCTTGCATTAAAAGTGCCTTGTGCCAGTCCTTGAAGCAGCAGAAAAAACATGTTAACATGCTTTGCACTGTCTTCATTGCCAAGGCCTAGAAGTAGTATGGTCCTTACAATTTTAATATGGAATAATTTAAGGAACACGATTGGTGGATTTTCCCTGGTTTTGTTTGTTCTCCCAGCAAACAGCACCAACTTTTTTTGGGGGAAATATATATTCACCAGTTGCATTTCCTAACCTGGGCTGGGGCTGGGAAGGAAGGAAATTTTGCTTGACCAATGGCAGGTCTGTGGATTAGACCATCTTCCATCTTAGCTCTGATTTTGGGCAAACATTTTGTATGGGTGTATTTCAAGAAGGACTAATACCTGTTACAAAACATGCTATTTGGGGACAGTGTCACTTCAGAACAGTGCTGTCCCAGAACAGCATTACACCTGGAATAGTTCTATTCTGGGATAGCATTAAATACCAGTATGTATTTAAAAGTAACTTGGGAATTGGTTGATAGATGGAGTAGAATGGGGTTGCAAAGTGAAATGAGAAGGCCATTGGGAGAGGCAGGGGGAAGGGTGCTTGCTAAACTTGAATGGTGAAAAGCTACAGAAAAGCATTTAAAAAAATGACAGTGACAGGATACACTGTTGACAAATCATTGTATTTAAACATGTAGTCCTGGTTTAGCCACTGCCTTGTTTATTGGCTGTTTGTCATTATGATGGCAATGAAAAAGTACATTTGCAACCAATCCTTGCATTTATGACCTTCACAGGTTTGCAAAGCAAATGAGAACTGAAATAAGATTATAAGCACAATCCACAATTTCATTTACTGACATCGTTGCTTAATGACTGAGTTGCTGCTTCCAATGGTGGATGCTAATGAAGGACTACATGTATGGGTTCTTCCTTTTTCCGTTGGAGTAAAAAAATATTTGACATAAAAAGCAGCTCGCTAGTGGATTTAACTGAAATGGGGATGGTGGTTTTGCACATTCTCACATTTGTCAGAAGGCCAAGAGTATCATTGCAATGTTGCTGTGTAAGTTTGGAGCAAGATGGGATATATGTATGTATGTATGTATGTATGTATACATATACTCATACACATACACATACACACACACACACACAGAATTGGAAGTATAGAATTGGAAGTATCTAGGCGACATTTCGATGAAGTCTCATTCATCATCTTCAGGCTTGTGTCTTCAGCCTTGTGCTTCTCAGAGTAATGTGAGCTTGCAGCTGCTTCTTCCTTTTAACTGCTCAGAAAACATATACATATACATATATATATATATATATATATATATATATATATATGGCATTCAGCTTTGTTCGGGTATTTTCCCACATCATTGTAGTTGTTCTTTTAAAGTTGTAGCAACGTTTCAGCAGAATCTCATCTGCCATTATCAGGCTTCTGTATAGTGTTCATCTGTGAGTCAGACTTTTACAGTGGTTTCAGATTTAAATTTGGGGCAGCCTATTGCTATGCCAGAATGGTTTTTTCTCCATCCTGATTGGTTGGGAGTCTTGGTCTGTATTTATTGGTCTTGGAGTTTGCTGTGTTCTGCTTGATTGGTGTTTCTAATATCTTCTGTCTGTTTTTTGGCTCTTTTTGTATCTTGATTGGCTGGCAACATTGTGTTACTTTATTGGAGGCCTTTAGTTCAGCTTGGCTCTGGGTAAATGGACGGCTATCATTAGTTAGGAAGCTGGGTTTCATCTGGGTGCCTGGTTGGGGTGTGTTTGAGCTGGAGGTATCAGGGGGGATCTGTTTGTGCCCAGGTGTTTGCCTGGCTTGTGGTGTGGAGATTCTTTTGTTTGTGAGTGCAGGCAAACACCTGGGCACCTGTATAGTGTTCATCTGAAGCCTGATGATGGCAGATGAGATTCTGGTGAAATGTTGCTACAACTTTAAAAGCACAACTACAATGATGTGGGAAAATACCCAAACAAACAAAACACCACAAGCCAGGCAAACACCTGGGCACAAACAGATCCCCCCTAATACCTCCAGCTCAAACACACCCCAACCAGGCACCCAGATGAAACCCAGCTTCCTAACTAATGACAGCCGTCCATTTACCCGAAGCCAAGCTGCACTAAAGACCTCCAATAAAGTAACACAATGTTGCCAGCCAATCAAGATACAAAAAGAGCCAAAAAAACAGACAGAAGATATTAGAAGCAGAACACAGCAAACTCCAAGACCAATAAACACAGACCAAGACTCTCAACCAATCAGGAGGAAGAAAAAAACCATTCTGACACAGCAATAGGCTGCCCCAAATTTAAATCTGAAACCACTGTAAAAGTCTGACTCACAGACAAACACTATACAGAAGCCTGATGATGGCAGATGAGATTCTGCTGAAACGTTGCTACAACTTTAAAAGCACCACTACTATGACGTGGGAAAATACCCGAACAAAGCTGAATGCCAGACATGTAAGTACCTGCGAAAACTTAAGAAAATATATATCTCTCTCTATATATATATTTCTTAAGTTTTTGCAGGTACTTACATGTCTGGCATTCAGCTGAATACCATACATACATACATATATATATATATATGCAACTTTTACCCAAAATCAGGTAAAGCAGATTGAGTTGCTTGCAGAATCACAGATTCACTCACAGATCTACCTTTCTGCAATCTGCTGCCTGAGTCTGCACTGAAAAATAGAAGCTTCAGTCCTAAGGAAGGTTCAGCTCTGCTCTCAGGCCACTTCTCCCTCACTCCCACAACCCCCTGAATACCACCCCTGACTGGGCCTCAGGGAAGCCTCCTGGGCGAAGGCAAAGCAGTATAATAGCGATTTAGATTAGCTAGAAAATAGAAATCCAACAGGAGGGGAGGGGTCAGCCAGTGCGATTTGCCAGTTCTCTGAACTGCACAGAATCATAACAACCAGTTCTATAGAACTGGTCTGAACTGGTAGAATCCTACCCCTGTCCTCATCAGAAGAAGAGGGATAATATCACTTTTCTATTAGAACAACAAAAATATGAATATAAGATCTTCCTGTGATAGTTGAAGCAATGAATGCAGTGTTATAAAGACATGCCCTTTAAGAATGATTAACTATTAGAGGATACAAAAAACGTGGTCCATCTTTTTCTCTCAACAGATTTATTTTAAAGAATTACAGAGGTAATGAACTAGAAGCAGTTTTTAACATTAGCAACCCTTTTTGTAAATTGGGGTTAAAGAATCTCAGGTTTTCTATATGTGGCTGATTTAAAGCTAGCATGTTTTCAACTAAATTGACCAATGATAAGAAAGTACCATTCAATGAAATCTGGAAATTTCTGTTGCTGAGTAAAATGCTTTAAAAAAAATAGCATAATCTCTCTTTAAGTCTTATTTTATGGTTTACTGATAATCTTATAAAACCCCTATTTGGGGCATACATTTACAGGCAATACACTTATGGGTTGGCACCGGTATGAATCTGGATCTCGGCAACATGTGGACAGTGATCAACTTTTGGGATAAGTGCCCATTATATTTATCTCTTGAAAGTTAATAAGTCATTTTCTTGATGCAAGGCTTTTAATTTATGTTGGTTTAATGCTAGTTTTGATTATCTGCTTAATTTCATTGCATCAAGACTATTACAAACATACCCGGCCAACTTTTGTTAACTCCGTGGATAGCAATGAAAAAGCAGAGATGAATCTGTCACCTCAGTTCAGATTTAGCGATTGGCTAGAAACACTCTGCTTAAAACCCAGTATTATTATACCTTGTGTCAGCATTTAATTCCATTTCCATATAACCTATTTCCCTTCTCAGAATTTAATTTGTTAGAGTTTGGCCCTCAGCAACAACAACTACAAAAAGTAATTGCATCTGTGTTGGGCACTGGTGCCAACACAGCATGTGCCATAAAAGATGCTTCACACACATTTAAAAAATGTTCTCATTACTATAATTCTGCCTGGTAACAGGAATGTGACAGCATTAAAATGTGTGATTTCTCCCTCCCCCCCATACGCATATGTTTGTTACAGTTTATCATGGCATGAAACTTTTCATAAGGGGTAGACTGGATTTTGAGAGGTAGATTTACAGGCTTTGGAATCTTTTATTTATTTGTTATTTATTTATTTCTATCCCACCTTTATTATTTTATAAATAACTCAAGGCGGCCAACATAACCACCAGCACACCAGCCTCCTCCTATTTTTCCATAACAACCACGTGAGGTAGGTTAGGCTGAGACAGAGTGATTAGCCCAAGGTCACCTAGCTGGCTTTTATAGTTAAGGAAAGGACTTGAACTCATAGTCTTATGGTTGCTAGTCAGTACCTTAACTACTGCACCAAAGTGGTTCTCTTGGTAAATCTTGGTAAAGTTGTTACGTGAATGACAAGTATTATCTGCGTTCCCCAAACTGCTGTCCTTTAAATAAGCTTTTGGATCACAACTGGACAAAAGATCAGTAAAACATCAGGTTGGGAAAGACAATGAATGAATGAATGAATAATGGTCATTCTGAGGTAGGAATTTTTGAGATGGAAAATTTTGACCTCAGAATACTTTGCACATGTTTTCACGAGACCTAACATACACCAGCCTGTGCCATTTTATATCTGAGGTAAGTGTAAGAATATCATAACACCACCTTGAGAATTACAGTTTCTTCTCCTTTGGAAGCAAACCTCCCCAACAACCTGACTCTCATGATTTATTTCAATTAATTTGAATAAGAATATTTGCAAAAAACAAAAACAGGAAAAATACTTGTCATACCTTTAATGCAAATAACAATTATAACAGTTAATTTGTCAGGTGCAAAAGATCAGGACCATTCATAAAGTTGCAGCATAATTTATTCAAACTTATACACAAGAACCTAGTTAGCTAACTGTCGGCTAACTAAATTGGTGCTAGATAAGAGTCAATGGAATTCAAGGGGAGTGGATATGAACCATTTGTGGCAATGTAAGGACTGATGCCATGTTTAAGTCCATCCCCAGCTCTGCCTGCTCTTCCCCTACACACTTAGAGTGGTGATATTGATTTTCTAGCCTAGTAATATGGCTGATAGCAATAGCACTTAGACTTGTACACCGCTTCACAGTACTTTACAGCCCTCTCTAAGCGGTTTACAGAGTCAGCATATTTTCCCCAACAATCTGGGTTCTCATTTTACTAACCTCAGAAGGATGGAAGGCTAAGTCAACCTTGGGTTGGTGAGAACTGAACCGCCAAACTGCCGGCAGTCAGCAGAAGTAGTCTGCAGTACTGCATCCTAACCACTGCGCAACCACAGCTCTTGAAAATGTAGAAGATCATGAAAATCTTGAAGATCATACCTTGCAGAAGAAGAACTTTCTGAGGGCTTAGCGCCAGAACAAGTGTGGCTTATGGCTCTGAGGCCAGGAAAGATCCCTGATTCTGACATTTTTTAAAAATTAAATGCTTCCCCTTGACATCTCTACCTTCCACAGAATGCATCCATTTAAAATGTCACATAAGGCTAATCCTCATATTACTTTATTGCAGATGGTCACATAGCAGTCTTTACTTTAACCAGATGTTCTTTGTCTGGCTAATCTGGATGAAATTGTGTTATCTAAATGAAACCTGTGCATTTGTTAGAGTAACAAATATACACACATTTTTAAAAAAAACATGCAATAGTTAACAGAACAGCACTATTTATTTACAGCATTTCTTTCCTTTTGTAGACCCTTGTCATAAACAGATTTAGATGAACCACAGAATACCTGTTGTAAATCTAAATATATAGCAGCCTGCACACATGTTATAGTATATGCCCCAAATTAGGTGGAAAAATTATTTTGCAGCAGATACTTTCATTTTTAATTCACTACAAAAGATCCTGAGCCAGATGTTTGATGTCTGTTCAGTATATTCATGGTCTTAGTTTTATCCGGGCGTCTTCAGGGAAGCTACCTAAAATTAATGGGCAAAGAACTCTCACAAATTTTGGTGGTGGTTTTAGTATGAGGACAAAGTGACGCCCCTGAAAATTGTAATACCCAGGGACTTGGTGTATTTCATCAAGGCAAAGCAATCAGTCAGAAAACTTTGGGCAGTAGTTCAAATACATTTTAATTTCACAGTTAACCTGCATGTCTGCATTAGGCCATCTGGGTAGTATTTGACTTTAAATTATGCACATGTTTATAGATTGAAAGGAATATAAACCCTCTCTTGGTTGAATTAATATAAAAGCTGGATCTTCTGTTGCTACAGGCAAGCTAACCTTCCCTTGGCTAGGCCCCAATGGCTGTAGCCTTGGCACCCTTGGAGTGAGTTTTTTGTATAGACTGTCCTAATATATAGATGTAGAAATCAGTAACCAAGATGCTATGAGAAGACAAGCAGTAGAACTGATAAGTGAAGGGACATCAGATATTTGAATTGGTCAAAAATGCAGACATTTTGTCACTTGGTTTTCAGGATTAAATTACTAACATTACATATACTTTGGTTCAAAAAATTTGGTTCAAAAATTTGGTTGGATTTGTCCACTTCCTTTTTAAAACTGGGGGGCATCCGCCAATGATTTTTACATAGACTATATAACACCCCAAACCAGCTCCCATCTGCGTTTATTAGAAAAGTATATCAGTGAAATTCCAAATAAAATGTTTCTTATTTGAAAAAAAGGTTCTTTGTTTTCTATAATAGACCTGCTAGAAAAAGAGACTACTTATTATTTTATTTATTTACTTAGCTGTGTATTTATTTATTTTAACAACAGTAGTAGTCAGATTTTTATAGCCCAGGTGTAGTTCATCATAGCGAGTCCATAAAACTTTATTTTAAGGAGAAGAAAGTGTCTCAGGTCAGAAGGACCAGCCAAAACCATTGACCAAAGGGGAAATCCATTATATATGAACCTGTTATGCTCACTCAAGGTCAAAGGCCATTACAGATATAGTTTTTAATGAAGAAGAAAGCTTGCTATCTCAGATCTCATGATTATGATTAAAATATTATATTATCTAAATGCTGAGAACATGAATTAAAATTGCTTGTGTTAGAGATAGCAATGCATAACCTTTAATAATTAGGTTAGTTTCAGTCTTATAGAAATTGGAAGACATCCTCAGGGAATAAGATTATTTATATGTCTCCATCTGAGGCCAAAGAAGATTCATTCCAGTTTCAGAATTTTCGAGGAAGTAGTCTCAGCCTTAGATACAAGATGTAAAGTGGGTGAGCATAAGAAAAGAAGAATTGTCCGATGGCAGGATATGATAGCCTACAGCAGTGGCCCCCAACCTTTTTTGAACCAGGGACCAGTTTCACGATTATTTATTCTTCCACGGACCAGTACCTGAGTAATGCGAGACTCCACCGCCATCGGGACGACTCTTTGTTCAAAGCCGCCCCCCACTCTTCGACGAAACTAAGGCGCGAGCACCCAAACGCCGCTTTCCAACTGAGAACCCAGAAGCACTTTCCAACTGAAAACCCAGAAGCGCCGTCGAAACAAGATGGAGGCATCCAAGCTTTGCGGCCCAGTAAAAAATGATCCACGGACCAGTACCGGTCTGGGGACCGGTGGTTGGGGACCCCTGGCCTACAGTACAAACAAATACCTTGTAAGCTGTTGTCACAAAGTCTCAGTCTTGACAGGTGTTATGAACTAATAAAAGCGCTTAAATAAAGTTTTAACAAACCTTAAAGAAAAAGCAGGGTTCTAATCCTGCATTTCTGATTGGCCGATAATAGCGATATCGGATTGGTCCGTTCTGGGAAATCTGATTGGCTGCTAATGAGCCACTCTCATTGGTTCAAGGGTTTAACACTTCCATGTTTCTCATTGGGTAATAGGTCAGCAGCCTGCCCTATAAAAGGGCTGCTGCTGCCCTAGGGTTTTGCTCTGTTCAGAATGATTAATAAAGAGTTGAAGTTCACTGTTCACTGCCTCGTCTCCGTTCCTTGTGCCCATGCACAGAACCTAATACTGGCAACGAGGATGGGATGTGGAGACATCAGAGCTGACTGAACACTACAGAGCACCAAACAGAGCACGTGGCTGAAGGCACATCGACAACGGAAACCATGTCCGGTGCCGCCATACCACCCGCTCCATTTGACCCGGCACAAGAAGACTGGGACTCGTACATAGATCGTTTCCAGATGTTTCTGGAGACCAACAACTTGAAGGGTGCCACTACGGGGAAAAAGCGAGCAGTGTTCCTGACCCATTGCGGGCCTGCCGTCTTTAAGATGGCCAAGGCACTAGCGAAACCGGCTGAGGTGAAGAACATGGACTGGGACGTCCTCGCGCCCCTTCTACGGGCCCACTATGCACCCGCCATACCAACGCTTGTCCGAAGACATGAATTTTACCAGAGGGACCAGCAGAAAGGAGAGAGCGTTGCAGATTTCATCGCGGATCTCCGGAACCTGGGAGGCCTCTGTGGGTTTACAGACCTTGAAGAAGCTCTGAGAGACCGAATAATTCTGGGATTAGATGACCCCACTACGCAGAGCAAGATCATGGCCAAAGGGGACATCGATCTTGCTGATGTCATCAAGGACGCTACTGCAGCAGAAGCAACTCGGAAGTCGGCCGCCCAAATGCGCCGCACTAATGCACCGCTCCATCAACTCTCCAGCAATATCTCACCTCACCTAGAGAGGCACACAACAGCGACCCACCACGAGGACCTCAAATTGCCATCAGAAAGTGATGAGGAGGAGGTCAACCGGCTCCGGTCTGAACGTGAGCAACGCCATCAGCGGAATCAAAGACTACCACATCAATGCGTCGGTTGCGGGGCAAACCACCCATGATCAGACTGCAAATTCCTTGATGCGCTCTGCCATTTCTGTGGGAAAAGAGGCCACATTGGGAAGGTCTGTAGAAGCAAGCAAGGATCCAGCCCACTTCAGAGGGGAAATAACTACCGCCGGACCACAGGGAATCACCCTGTGAGTCGGGAACATTTGAACCACCAATGGAACAACCACTCCTACAAAAATAAAACACCGGCCATTTTATTGAGAAGAGAAGAGGCACACCAAACCATTACAATCGGTCACGCCTCATCGCTAGATGCAAAGAAGATCCGAGTGAAGGTCGCCATCAAAAACCAGCCTTGCGTGATGGAAGTCGATTCAGGATCGTCCCTCTCGATGGTTTCCTGGAAGACTCTTAAACAATTAATCCCTGCCGTCCGGCGTCAAGACCTCAGAGCCCAAAGAATCATACTCAAAGATTATCAGGGGAACCGAATTCCGGTCGTTGGATCCAGCCAAGTCCAAGTATCATTCAAAAATCGTACTGCGTCATTACCACTGATCGTTGTCGACCGTGACCGGCCTAGCTTGTTAGGCCTTCAATGGTTCGCCCCACTCGGGATCAAGGTAGCCGGCATTCACCAAACCAGAAGTGACGACTGGGGGGAGGCCATCGTCCAGGAATTTCAGGACGTTTTTGCAGACAAACTAGGCGAGTACAAGGGGACCCCGATATCATTTAACCTTAACCCTGAAGTAGCCCCCATCCGCCTTAAGCCTCTTCGGGTACCTTTTGCCCTTAAACCAAAAATTGACGAGCAGCTCGATAAATTAATAGCCCAGGGTGTTTTAGAACCAACTGATCACGCTCGTTGGGAAACCCCAATTGTAACACCCATCAAACCGGATGGATCGTTAAGGATTTGTGGGGACTACCGGGCCACCCTTAATCATGCCCTTCAACAGAACGCTTACCCGGTGCTGGTGGTACAACACCTTCTCCATTCCCTGGGGGGCGGAAAAGTCTTCACTAAATTGGATTTAGCACAGGCATACCAACAACTGCCTGTAGATAAAAAAACCGCAGAGCCACAGATGATCGTTACGCACCGAGGCGGCTTTAAGAGCAACCGACTACAATTCGGAGTGAGCGTAGCCTCAGGGATTTTTCAAAGTCTGATGGAGAGACTCTTGCAAGGGATCAAGGGAGTCGTGCCATACTTTGATGACGTTTTAATTGCTGCCCCGAATAGAGAAATACTAGAAAAGCGTCTTAAAATGGTTCTCCAGAAATTTAAAGACTTTGGCCTTAAGGTTAAAAAAAAGAAATGTCAACTGTGTACAGATAAAGTAGAGTTCCTGGGGTACCTAATCGATAAACAAGGCATTCACCCCACTAATAGCAAACTAAGGGCAATCAAAAATGCCCCAAGACCCAGAAATAGGACTGATCTCCAAGCTTTCCTGGGGCTCATTAACTTTTACAACATCTTCTTGCCCCAGAAAGTGACTGTAGCTGAGCCCCTCCATAGACTTCTCGACAAAAAAGCAACCTGGGTCTGGGAATGCATTCCGACAAGTGAAAAACTTACCAACCTCAGATGCTGTTTTAATGCAGTATAACGAGACTCTGCCTTTAACAATTACATGTGACGCATCACCGTTTGGAGTAGGAGCCATTTTGAGTCATGTGTTACCAAATGGTAGTGAGGCCCCTATTGCCTATTTTTCAAGGACCTTATCAAAAGCTGAACAAACCTATAGCCAGATCGACAAAGAGGCTCTTGCTGTTGTATCTGCTGTGAAACGGTTTCATGAATATGTGTATGGACGAGTTTTTACTATTGTTACCGACCACAAACCTTTGCTAGGGATTATAGCAGGAGACAAGCCAACCCTCTATATATTGTCACCTAGAATGACTCGCTGGTCGGAGTTTTTAGCTGCGTACAACTATAAATTACAACACCACCCGGGGAAAGCCATTCCCCACACTGATGCATTGAGCCGTGCCCCACTTCTAGAAACCGTCGACGACCCAGCTCCAACCCTTACGACACTCCAGATTGAAATGCTTCATTCACCGCCGCTAACAGCCAGAGACATTGCGATCGAAACAAAACGAGATCCTGTCTTGGCACGAGTTCTTAGCTGGGTCAAACGAGGATGGCCAATAGAACAAACCCCTGACGACTTCACCCTTTCAGAAACTGGCAAACAGAACTTTTTTCGCAAAAAGGCACGATTCTATGGGGAGAAAGAGTCGTCGTCCCAGAGTGGTTACAACGAGCAGTATTGAAAACATTGCATGATGGTCACCCCGGCATCGTGCGTATGAAAGCGCTTCCACGAAGCTGGCCGGACATCGACAAACAAATCGAAGCCTGGGTAAAGACTTGCTTAAAGTGCCAAGAAGTCAGCAGTGCCCCACCTAGAGCAACTCCAACAGAATGGGAAACCTCCCCGGGGGCCGTGGTCCCGCATCCACATTGATTTTGCGGGACCTACTAAAGGACATACGTTCCTCCTAACAGTGGATGCCTATTCCAACTGGCTTGAGATCCACGAAATGATGAACACTACAACCGAGTCCGTCATCTGAAAATTGAATTGACTATTTGCAATGCACGGGCTGCCAGACGTTCTGGTCTCCGACAACGGACCCCAGTTCACCGCCCTGGTTTTTGAACAATACTTAGCAGACCGGGGTATCTGCCATGCGCTAACTTCACCAGGGCACCCTGCAGCTAACAGCAGGGCCGAGCGCATGGTACAATTTGTGAAAAAAACTCTCCACAAAATGGACTATGGGGACATTGACGACAAAATAAACAGAATACTCCTACTCCAACACATCACTCTGCACAGTGTCACCAACAAGACTCCAGCTGAACTGTTGATGGGACGCAAGCTCCGTTCCCACCTCGACCGGCTTCACCCGTCCTACGAACCAGAGAAACCCTGTGGATCTAGTGGAAAATGCCGCGAGTTCAAGGTAGGCGACTTAGTTTTTGCCAAAACCTCTCCAGCGAACCATTATGGTCGAAGCAACCATAATTCAAACCACCAGGCCCAAATCATACCATGTACAAACCTGCGACGGAAAAATATGGAAACGCCATATAGATCAGCTTCGCTCTAGGCTACAACCCAGTTCCCACGACTCCTGTGACTCCCAAACTGAGGGGGGAGGGGATGTCGAAGAAACCGAATTCGAGATGGTGGAAAGCAGAAGCGAAGGAAGTCAGCAATTGGGTGCAATAAATGAAGAAGAATCAAGGAGGGGAGTGTCCTCGCCACAGAGGAATACCTCAACAGAGGCTAGCCCGCAAAGATCGGAGGACAACAACAATGACAGAATTAGCGGCACCGAGTCATCCAGTGAGAATGCGGAACTGCCTGTACCAGATATGTCCAAAAACATCCCACCGAAACCGGACTACAGACAGGAACCGGTGGGACAGCGCAAATCTAATAGACAGTTAAAACAGCCTACATATCTTAGGGATTATGTCACTGCACCCCTCAAACAGAACCCGGGGGGAAGGGGTGTTATGAACTAATAAAAGTGCTTAAATAAAGTTTTAACAAACCTTAAAGAAAAAGCAGGGTTCTAATCCTGCACTTCTGATTGGCCAATAATACCGATATCGGATTGGTCCGTTCTGGGGAATCTGATTGGCTGTTAACGAGCCACTCTCATTGGTTCAAGGTTTAACACTTCCATGTTTTTCATTGGGTAATAGGTCAGCAGCCTGCCCTATAAAAGGGCTGCTGCTGCCCTAGGGTTTTGCTCTGTTCAGAATGATTAATAAAGAGTTGAAGTTCACTATTCACTGCCTCATCTCCGTTCCTTGCACCCATGCGCAGAACTTAACAACAGGATTTTCTTAAGCCAATTTAGAATCAACTTGGCAAAGCAGAGGAAAGAGCACTAAGGTGAAGTTTGCCCCTAGAGAACTCCCCGTCCCATTCATGTTGGTGGCACCATTTTAATGCAGTTCTAGTTTGAAAGGATTTGCCAGTGACATCACCATTACCTGGAGGATGGCAATAGCAATAGCACTTAGACTTATATACCACTTCACAGTGCTTTACAGCACTCTCTAAGCGGTTAAAGCTTATGGCAAATCATTAGTTATACATTTTGAAAAGGGGCTATTTAAAATACAAGAAAACACATGTTAGTTGGCCAGAGTAACAGTACTACAAAAATCATATTGAAAGCATTACAAAGACCATATTTTGTGGCCCTCAACACCCCAGAACAGAAGAGAAATAAATTTTAATCTCTCTCTCTCTCTTTCCCCAGCCAACTAGGCCACCCAGAACAGTGGTGCTCCCTCTTTTGGCTGCAGCCTGAGGCTGGGCCTGAAGTAGAGGCCCAGGCCTCATCTTCAGTTCTAGTACCACCACTGTCACTCCAAAAGACCACCCCGCGCTGTTCCCCTAGGCGCTGAGCTTTGGGGAAATAGCACAACTGCCCAGTAGTCTCCAGGATCTGCCATGCATTGCTTAGCTTCATGTAGTGTTCTCTTTCTGTCGATAGGTCCCTGTGGCCTACCCGAGGCTGCACTGGATTGCACAAGGCCTTTGTGTTTGAAGCAGCTTTGGAAAATGCTCTTCTGCAGTTCTGCAGCCTCCAAAACCCACACAAAAACATGCCGGGTTCTTGCACAATTTTCAGAGGCTCTGGAGACTGCATGAGTCCTCTTGTATGATTTCCAAGGGCGCATGAGCGCACCCCATTCTCATGAAGCCTCTGCAGCCTCTGAAAATTGTGTGAGAACAGGATGTGCTTTTGAGAATAGTTATTGTCGGGTATTGGTGTGTCACCTTGAACATGCGTGTCATAGGTATTATTCAGTATTATTATGTTGGCAATTCCAAATAAAAGAATCTTTCTAGATATGGATGTTCCCTTGCCTTTATCTTTACAACGATATATCTGGCAGGTTGCAATAGGATTTCCAGGGGGGCACTAATTATTATATCTAATCCAGACATTTATATTAAATTGTATAAATGGTTATTAATCATGACAGCTAAATGGGACCTCCATGATCAGTAGTATATTTTTGAATAACAATAACAAATTGCACATCCCTCTTGTACTCTGTGTATGAGCTTTCCAGAAAAATATTAATGTGTTAGAAGAATGCCCACACTGATACATTTTTGATCTGACTCAGAAAGCTATTTCTCATGTTCTTATCCCAAAGGATCATTTGTTTTGTTTTGCAAATCTGCTACAGCAAATCTTTTTGTACTGGAAAAGACTGATACACAAAGACCAACACGTCATTTTCAGTGAGACATCCTGTTTCGCAAAGCATATTCATATCAAAATATTATATTTTGAGGTTGGTCTGGACTCTGGAGCATTTGGAAAGGAGACCAACGCTGAATCACAACTATTTTATGATGTATCCCCCTTTAACTCAGTTTCTACTTCAGAAAAAAAAACATGTTTAAGCTGCATCAATACACACATTCATTATAATTAATAGATTATTTGTCCTTTCACTCTCTCTGTTTGTCCTTGGGATAATCCTAAATCTGTGCATAAAGCTCAGAGATCATGTTGCCCATTTAAAAAAAAAGAATAATCAGTCAACCTAGAGCTCTTTGGGAAGGTGTTGAACATTTTGGCCAGTGCAGATGGTAAAGATATGTTTAATAAAGAGAGAGGATTAGCAGGAACAGAAATAAGCTAGAGAGTAAGGAGCTATTTCATTTTATACAGACCTCCATGACATTTCAGGTTGATTAAAACTGTATCAAAGCAGCTTCGGATGGGCAATTTGTCCTAACAGTGACCTCTATTTAGCTTGCCAACCGTGTTATTTTTGTGTATTATTTCATGGCATTTGAACAACTTACTGGCAAACTCTTCTTGCCTAAGTTGATTAAAACAAATTTATATATGCATAAGCCCACAGGAGGCTACTGGATCCTCCTAATATGTTTAAAATTAAATAAGTGATAGATGTCATTGAGGTTTAAAAAGGAAATAGATATAGGTCACTTCAAAATAAATGCATTTTTAAAAAGCAACTGTCACAATATTTACTTCTAGCATATAAGGTTACTCTCCATATTCAAATCCAGCACAATAATAAATTAAAGACTTTGGCTTAATGTATAAACAATTCTGTACCCATTTTTTTTAATGGGAAGAGTTACTTGCTTTGATGAAGACCAAGAAATAAAAAGGAAAACAGAACTGGCAGGCAACTTGCATCTGTACAAAGTCTGCTATGTAGATTGAATTGTCCCTTCCCAAGGTTTTATCAAGGAGGCTGAGGGAATTAAATCTAACAGTAGGATACAGTTTATGATTGGTTTTAATCCCTCCCTTTTTTCCCCCCTTCCCTTTGACAATTTTTTAAGTTGCGGTTTTGTTCTCGAAATAAATGGAGCTTGTGGGCTGTTCATAGTAGTGAGTGAAATCACACCCTCCTACCAGCTGTTGTAATTTGGATCTATATCCCATCTTGTCTACAAAGAAAAGGGTACTTAGTAATTAAAAAAAATTACAGAGCGCAGAACAAATCAACTACATGTAATTTGAACACACCAAAATTCTTATTTCAAGCATCATTTCTCTCAGCCCAACCCACCTCACAGGACTGTCGTTAAGGGGAAAATAGGAAGAGGGAGTATTGTGTATGTATGCTGACTTGAGTTATTTATATATATAAAAAAGGTAAAAAGAAAGAAAGAAAGAAAGAAAGAAAGAAAGAAAGAAAGAAAGAAAGAAAGAAAGAAAGAAAGAAAGAAAGAAAGAAAGAAAGAAATTCAGGTATGGTGATGTAATATGGATATTATGGAACAGTTGAAACAATGAAACTAACAAGATATTCCTTGATGCACTTCCTGAAAATTGACTGAAAGCAGAGGTGGTATTCAGCAGGTTCTGACCAGTTCTGGAGAACCGGTAGCAGAAATTCTGAGTAGTTTGGAGAATTGGCAAATACCACCTCTGACTGATCCCACCCACATCTATTCTCTGACTCCCAAGTCTCAGCTGATCATCTGGGTCTTCCCCTGCCACGCCCACCAAGCCACGCCCACAGAACCGTAGTAAAAATACTTGAATCCCGCCACTGACCGAAAGGGTTTAATTTCAATGCCAAAATGGGGCGGGCGCTGCTCCTTGGCTTGCAAATAGCATTGGAGAAAGCCTTTATGGCGGATAATGAGGATATTGTATAAGGACTCAGGCAGGAGGCTAGCGAAAGAGGAAGGGCTTTAAAAGAAGAAAATATTTCAAACTGAATCTGCACAGCAATTCTTCTTAGTAATTCTTTCCATAGCAGAGGTATTCAGCAGGTTCTGACCAGTTCTGGAGAACCGGTAGCAGAAATTTTGAGTAGTTTGGAGAACCGGCAAATACCACCTCCGACTGGCCCCGCTCACATCTATTCTCTGCCTCCCGAATCCCAGCTGATTGGCTGGGTCTTCTTTTGTTGCCCTGCAAAGGCAAATGGAGTTGGAAAGTAGATTAGTGGGATGGGGAGGAAATGGGATTTTGCAGTTACCTTCCCTCAGGTGTGGGAAGGGAATGGAGATTGTTAGATCTGGAAGCGTGGGCTCAAGGAACGGAGACGAGGCATCGAATAGTGACTCCAACTCTTTATCAGTGACTTCAGAACAGAGCGAAAAGCTAGGGCAGCAGCAGCTCCTTTTATAGAGCTGGCTGCTGTCACAACATCCAATGATTTGAGTTTGCTGCGCTGGAAAGCGTCCAATCAGCGGCGACCCTCTAACAGCCAATCAGATCAGCCGACAAAGACCAATCACGATCTGCTATTAGCGGGCCAATCAGAAGTGCAGGTTTACGAGCCTGCTGTGAAAGCAAAACTATTTAGAATCGCAAGCTAACGAGTTTGCTTAGTTCGTAACAGAGATTTTCCAGTATCCTTCCCCTGCCACGCTGACCAAGCCACGCCATGCCACACCCACCAAGCCATGCCACACTCACAGAACCAGTAGTAAAAATTTTTGAATCCCACCACTGTTCCATAGCAATAGGTTATGGTTAGGATGAGATGCAACATCATTACAGAAGCAGCCTTTTCAGACATTGTTGCTTAATTAATTAATTTGTTTGTTTGTTTGTTTGTTTGCAACTCTTAAAAAGTCCATTGAGGACCGCATGTCCTGTGGGACTCAAAAGTACAAACTGTAAAAAGATTAAAGTAGTATTTAGCATTAAAGAACCATGGTTGCACAGTGCTTAGAATGCAGTATTGCTGGCTAACTCAGCTCACATTTCCAGGAGTTCAATTCCTTCTGATCCTGAAGGATCAGAAGCTTCAAGGTTGATTCAACCTTTGGTCCTTATGAAGTCAGTAAAATGAGGATCCAGATTATGGGGGGAAATATGCTGGCTCTGTAAATCGCTTAGAGCACTGTGCAGTGGTATATAAGTCCAAGTGCTATTGCTATTAAGGGATTAAAAGATATATAATGTAGGATCAGGATGGCTTGCTGCTGAAAACATCTTCCTTGCTGGAGCATACAGAGTTGATCTGAGAGACCCAATTGAGTACAGGATAGGTCTAACCATTAAATTAGCCATATGCTCCAATGTGGCAGATACTGCATGTGTTTAGTATTCCCTTTTACAATTGTACTAACCTGATTGGTAGTTAAACTCACTGATGAAGCCCACCATGAAGAGGAGATGATTATCACTCTATGTATTTATTTTAATTTGTACCATTTAAATGGTTACATTTTTCTGTACAGGCTCCTGGGAGTCATCATCTGTTGTGTGTGCTTAGAATTCTATTAGAGAATGCAATATGAGCCTCGTCCGAATTGCCATTCCCAGAAGCAAACCTTTTAAAATTCTGTAACAAAGATACAATTATGCATACAACTATGTTGAAAAGTCATTTTTGAGAACATTTTTGTTTGCCAGGGATCAGGCAGCCAGTAACTTTCAGTGCATCTTGGGCAGTATAATCCAATCTTGGGCAAAATAGATTTCCAGAGGCTAGCTCAGTTCATTATTTTAAATTGATACACTTAAATTGTCATGCAACCTATTAATCTACATGTATCAGGATAAAAATCAGGAAAGAATTTTCCAAGAATTAAAAAAAAAACCTAATATGAAATGTTGAATATGGTCTAGGCAAGAATTGGACCAATCTAAACTTATTATATTATCCAATTGAAGAGAAGAAGAGGATGACCACTTGAAAGATGGATAGATTCAGTTGGAGGACCAGGTTAGAGACAGATCATCACAGACAATATCTATGTGCTCACTAAGAGTCAACAATGACTTAATGGCACATAATCAATTAAACATTGTTTTCCTAAAGAAATGCATCAATGGTTTCCAAGAGAACTTGGTCTCTTATAATAAAATGATTGATTCTTGAAAACCTGAGTGAACTGTTGAATTGTCTTATATGTAGATACCCGAATTGCAGCTTTGTGATGCCTATATTTTTGACCCAATCCACCCTGTTTTGAGGACATCTTCATTTATCAGTTTCTGCTAACCAATCCGTGTAATCTTGGTTCATACTGCTGGCATGCTCTTCACACTCTTAAATGATCCCCATTCAGAGTAAATGTGCTTTTACTATGCAACATGAACGAACAGATACTAGGGTAAGGTTCTGCTTAACTATTGTGGGAAGAGAATGTTGCATTAGAAAGTCTTTCTCTTAATCATATGGTTCTTCTTATTTTTTTTACATATATAAACTGAATCAGTGGCTGATCTAAGATGTACGTTTTTGTGATTTTTTTTTTGTATCTCTGTAGTGAGAAAAACCTACAGAAACTTCCTATTTCTGTCTAGTGTAAATTGAGGAAAATATTGAGTAACTGAAGAACTGCTTTGAGGTGTAACTGGTAAGACTGATTGTTATTATTATCCATGAAAGCCTATACATACAAACACACACACACACATAGTTACATACATGCATACATACATTATATAAAATTAGTCTGATTGTATCTTTTGACTTCTTTTTTATACGTGATTGCCTTCTTTGATTTCTTCCTATCTCTCTGTATCAAGATAGTTAAAGTACTTATTTGGTATTCAAATTTTACAGCTGGAATGAATCTACATTTTCTCCAAACCCATCCACATGTGTTGGATATCCTTATTGATCTAAAATTAAAAGATAAAAATGGATATTAGTTGGACCCACAGAGTTGAAATCCATTAAGTATCAAGTAAAGAAAAGGATAACCCCAGTGTGTTTTGAGAGAATATACTGCCAGATTCTAGTCAGGGATGGGCTGCTATGGGTTCACCCTGGTTCGGGCAGACCCATTGCTAATGTTCACCTCTGACTGTCTCTGGCCTCCCCTTCCTTCCCCTCCCCAGAGTCTCAACGCGGCCCATTTTAGGTGTGAAGTAAGTGCAGGGCCTGCGCAGAGGTTCGGGAAGGGGGGGAAAATGGGCCTCCCGGAAGTTCCGGAAGTCTGGAAATGGGAAAGCCTCCAGGGCCCAGGGAAGGTGAAAATGAACCCCCCACACACACACCGTAGTGCAGGAGGCCGACTAGGCCATGCCCACCATAGCCACACCTACCCGGCAGAGAACTCATTGCTGAAACTTTTGAAGCCCATCCCTGATTCTCGTACTATTCCTCAAACAATTATGCAACCACTCTGCCTTTTTCTTCTTCAAAGAAGAAAAGGTGGGTTCTAAATAGAAATAATTGTGTCTAGATTTAGCCTCTGTAAAATTCTGAGAATATTGGAGGGCACTCATTTGATAAAAGCTTCATCTGGAAACAACCCCATCTCCTGCAAAACTGTGCGTCACAATGTTGCTATCAGTGCAGAATTAGCAGTTATCAATAGCACTTAGACTTATATACCGCTTCATAGTGCTTTACATCTCTCTCTTAAGTGGTTTACAGAGTCAGCATATTGGCCCCAACAATGGGTCCTCATTTTACCAACCTTGGAAAGCTGGCTGGCTGAATCAAACTTGACCTGGTAAGAATCAAACTTCTGGCAGTTGGCACAATTAGTCTGCAATACTACATTCAAACCACTGTGCCACTACAGCTTCCATGCAATATTTGACTATGAAACCCAAGAGAGACAAATTATTATAGGACTGGTAATCTTGCAAAGATATTATCTACTTTTTAGATACACTGCACCCAATCTATATATGGACTGCTAAAGGAGAAGACATTGTGGAGCTGATGGATGAGATGGTGGATGAGTTAGTGTGGCAAGGAACAGGAAGGAATTTTGGTTGAGCTTCCTGTTTAAATGCTGCTAAAGCTGCTTTTCCTGAAAGGAGACTACTATGTTGCTAATGTTTTGAATAACCTCTACTCTGTGTAAATACGAACATTTAGGAAGAATGACTGTGTATTCAGAATATTTTGAAACCCATCATGAAGGGATGATTTTCTTTTAAGATTATTTGTTTTGGGTTGTTAGGTTTGGCAACAAACTTACAAATATGGCTTGGCTAGATTAAAATGTTTACCAGAGACAAGAATGAAGCACTATACAGCAGTTGATTACCTAATGTGATTAAGAAGATGTGAATGTGTGTTGTTGTTTTCAAACACTTGGCTTCTTCTTGTCACCCTGTTTGAATGGAAAATATTTGGCCCAGTACTTGGTGGCCTTGAAACAAGCCACTAGTTTTATGATTACATAATTGGTAATTCTGACATTAGCAGGGCTGCCAACCTTGAGTGATAGTTTGGAGTGAGACACTGCGAGGGAGCGGAGCGACCGAGGGGGGGGGGATGGTGTGGAAGGGGGGTGTCCCCCCTTCCACGGTAGGGAGCTTTGACAATTTTACATTTTAAATGGTGCAATCTGATGCATACTTTAGTCATGATTTGGACATATACATACATACATACATGCAAGCAGCACCAATGTACTTGAACCGGATTTGTAAGATATTAATAATGCAGTTCACTGACCATGAATAATTGAAGTTCCTGACTTGTAACTGCAGTATTCTACCTCAACTGACTTTATTAGCTTAGTGATGTACTATAGACCACTATAGGATGAATTCAATGTGCAACAAAAAGACAAAAACCCGAAACAACTACAGAGATAATGCAAATACATCAATGGGTATTCTTCTTTCTGTATCAAATACCATACTACATGCCAATATCAAATGCTATAGTCTCAGTCTTTAATTATATACTAACTTGTTGACTGAAATAGGGGTTCATAATTTCAGACATGTATAAACTAAACATTTAATCAAATAATGAGTGCTTCATATAAATATACATATTGTTAACTGTAAAACTCATCTACTGTATTCTGAAGCTTGAGCACAGTGAGGAAACAGTATATTATTTATTGGGTAAGTTTAGATTCTGAACTTAATGGTCTTACTGCTCTTTGGATGGTAAATTGTGTTAAGATTAGAATATGTTCTAGTTGAGTCAGGGCTATCCCAATTTGGGGCTGAGAAGCCTACTGGCATCAAAAAAAGTCCTTATTGAGTCCTTATCTAAGGGTTTGAAAATATGATAATAATGTAGTACAGTCCTGTCGATCTGGTGCATGGAGACCTAGGATTTAAACTCAAAGGAGAAAGAGGAAAAAGTGATTCCTTCATCCACTGCCAGAGATGTAATCCTGTCAGTCCTCCAACCTTTCTATTAAGTATTTTGCAAAAAAGCTGCCCAGCCCCTTTATAGATCAGCCTGGCGCGCTTCTCGCCTTGCTGGTTTGGGAAGACTCTTTTGGATCAGCTAAAAGAGAGCATAAGGCGTGTAAAGGGGTGGTAATAATAATTATAATAATAATAAAATTTAAAATAATAATTTTATTCAGAGTTGTGTTGGATCTCTTTTTTTGGGGGGGGGGTTGTCCCATTCTTTCTTGGTGTTCTTTCTGTCCTTTTTGCTTTTTTAAATGGTCTTTCTCCCCTGGGTCAGAAATCCAGCCAGAGAAAATAAAGAAACATCACCAAAGATTTAAACACCAAAGGGTTAAATGGAAGCCACTCCGTTGGCTTTGCTTACCATTGTTATTACTGGCCGAGGCTGTAAAGAGGCTTTGCCAGCCCCCTCGTGTCCTTCTTTGGAAAGCCTAGGGCAGCTGGCTTGTCCCAGAGGACATTGCAGAGAGGGAGAGGGCGGGGCAAAGTGGCTGCGAGCGCCCCGGGCGGCGAAGAAGCCTCCTGCTCTTCGCTTTCCTGAAGCGATAATGATCGGCATCGTGACAGTTACGGGACGCCGGCAGAAGGATTAAGGCGGGAAAAGAGGCGCGGTGGGGTGGCTGGGCAGGGCGGGGCGGCGCTGGGAGCTCATCCTTCTCCTAAGCTAAGGGGAATATTCGGAATATAATCAGAGAATGTAGGGATATTTTTGTACATTCCATGATTTTGGGGGTTTAGCGTGAGATTTTGTTTATCAGAGTGAGACAGTCAAAATTGATTGAATTGCGTGAGTCTCACGCTGATTGCGTGAGAGTTGGCAGCCCTGCATTAGAACAGCTGCATTTCAACCAGTGAGAGAATAAAAGATGGGGGGAGTTGACAGCATCAAATTAAAAAGCTCAATTCCCAGAATGATAGAACCCACATTTCCTATTACAATGTAGAATCATTCATTAATGATCCACAGATCAGATGCAGAAAAAATCCCATCTTTCTTTGAAATGTAAAAGTTTGAGAGTTTGTGATGTTCCTGGGATGTAAGCTGTAAGTTGTTTGTGGTTGTGTATGCAGTGCCATGAATACAAACTCACATGGAAAACATACATTTTTCAAAAGACAAGTAATTGACATTCCCAGCAACTTTTTGGATGATCTATTTCCTCCAGCATTTGAGATGAAGTTATAACATAGAGACAAATGAAATAATAATGTAGAATATAACAGGCTGCACAAGAAGTTGGACATAAATATTTTCTGTTTGGCAAATGTGAAAGAACTCTATATTACAAAACTTCCTGCTAGGCCACAAACACACATCTGTAATGGTTTGTTTTCTACATAAGAAAAATTGCCATTGTCATATTCCAAACTGTGTTTAAATTGTTTTATTATAAACTCTCTGTGGGTCTCTGCTTAACTGGGAAATCATTCACTCTAAATTTATCTTTTCTCTGCATGGCATTGACAACTTCTGGCACTGTCAGCTCTGTCTCTATTAAGAAAAAAAAAATCCCTATAGAAAAAGAGATGATACTCAGTTGATTTAACAATCTCCAGAGCACCTTTGGCAATCTCCACTCATATTAACTCTTTCTGGTGCCTGTATAATTTTGAGGCTTGTGTTAAGATTTGTGGTTTGAATTTCATGAGAAGTGAATGATGCATCACCTAAAAATTTATCTGACCAAAATTTTTAAGCAGGGGTGTAGGGAGCACATTCAAAGTTTACTTTTTATACCTAGTGTTGATTATTGTTTTTCCTTTCAATTAAGCAACAGTTAGAAGTTTGTATTATTATGTGTGTTATCATGTACTCAGAGACCGAACAGGGAACAAAACAGAGACCATACCCCACTTTTAGTACTGATGATGTTACCTAGTTGGGAAATGAAATGTTTGCAAGAAAACAACCAAAGATCTCACCGTTCAACAAATATTCTCTTCTCTAGGGACTCATTATCCCTAGACTATAGCCAAGAGTTTTGTTCTCTCATGTTGCAACCAATGCATGCTATATAGCATGATGTATGAATGATTCTTCACAAAGATTTGGAAAAGCTGGGATACAGAGAGTCTGTACCTTCAGGAATTCTGCATGCACAAGAGATTTATTAATAGCAGCATAATAAGCTTTCTAGAGTGGCACATTAGACAACCCACCCAACATTCTGAAACAACTTATTAGAAAATATGACAAGCTAATATGAATTAACGAGAAGAATGCAAAAGCTCCTGGGATCTATAATTTTTTGGGTGATGATCAAAGTCTTTATGGTTTACATATTTTGGCTAATTCTTATTTTTATATTGTTCTGGCTGAATTGCTTCAGGAGCCCAGAAACTGCCTTGACTAAGGCAAAGTCCAATTAACTGCATGTCGTAAGTAAAGGAGCTTTATCCTTGTTGGGTTTTCATGGACTGTGAAATGCTCCAAAGGTTGATATTATGTTAATTGCATAAAAAGGGATCAACTCTCCCAAATCTTTGTTATTTAGGTTAAATATAGGATGGAACACAGAAAGAGGAAAGGGATTAATGGATTTGATTATGAGTATGTGATTACACTACCTTTGATTTCCCATGCCACACCTTCTAGTTAGCAATACATAAATCTAAAAGGTAGCTTTAGGGTCTCATTTAGCTAAACTTATTAGCCGCTTAATCTGCCATCTGGAATTGGGTGATCATGTTTTATGAGTTTTCTTGGCAATAGTTTGGAAATGATTTCCTACTGTCTTCTGGATTATTTTTAATTTTTTAAAAAAGTTTATAGACTATTTGAGAGCTCCTGGGATTTCTTGGTGGTCTCACATACAAATGCTAATTAGAGGATTTGGGAAATGCTGCATATATAATATTTATTTTTTATTTGACTATTTCATTAGATGTAGCATGTTACATGTTAACTATAAGGGTGACAAATTACTACGAACATGTTGTATTGTCTTATTCATATCTATTTGTATATTTGTATTAGCTATTCTAGTCCATTCCATTCCATTTTATTCTTGTAATGCATCTGTATTTTTGATGTTTGGTCAGCCAAATGCCTTATTACTGTACATACTTACATATATTAAAGTTCCATCTTTAATAAATCTAATAAAAGCAAACAATAACTTCATATATAAGGGTAAAATAGTAATAAGCAACCTTGCTCCCTGCTCTGAGCAGTCTTATTGATGTAACTGAAGAGCTGAACTCCAAAGTTATAACCTAATTGTTTGTGGTGGACAGTCTGTGAGTTGGAACCATACAAATGTGAATAAACAAAGGATGCTAGCCTTTTTCTATACTGACTGGCTGTTTATGGAGGTCATAGTGCAATGTAGGGAGAAAGGGAACTGTTGGAGGTTTAGGATACAGGTAGCCCTTCATTTAGCAACTACCTCACCTAGCCACTGTTTACAGTTACAATAAATAATAAAAAGTAACTTTATCATCAATCCTGGCATATACAGCTTCCATAGCTCTGTAAAGCAAAGTAAGGCTGAAGTAACATCAAAAGCACAGTTGTTGTTTCACTTACTGACCATTTTGCTCAACAACTAAGTTTCTGGTCCCAATTCTGGTTGCTAAACAAGAATTATTGTATTCTAAATACAAACACAGTATGGAGCCACAAATTTTTCTCTTCACTAAGCAGGGTTTAAATTTTCTAAGGCAACGGCCCCCACAACCTTTTGGGTACCAGGGACCGATTCCATGGAGAGAGGTTTTTCCCTGGGCTGGAGAGGTGTTGTTTTGCATGCTGCCTGCATCTCGCATATGGGGCTTCACTTGTTTGTGCAGACCGGTTACTGACATGCTGCAGCCTGGTGCCAGTCCATGCACTGGGGGTTGGGTATTCCTTTTCTAAAATATTAAATGTACAAATCAATATTCACCTACAAGAGATTTGTATCATAGCAGACACAAGATTTTATTATAAACTCATTTGTGCTTAGAGAATCACTTTGTCAATGACACGACGTTTAGGGTGATTTAAGCCCTTCTCATTCTTTATAATTCTTACTTGTAGGATGTGAAGGAGATCATATATATGACATCTAAATATAATACCCATTCTTCTTGTTGACTTCCTGATACTCAGGACAGCATTTCAAAGTGGGAAGTTTCTTCTATCCATGGAGGCTAGTAGTCTTCTGTATCTCACATAAAAGAGGCTTGTCTTAAAAGACCTCTTGATCATATGTTCATTTTGAAAAACAGATGGCTGTTGAAAATGGAAAGATGAGAGGATAGTAGTACAGTCATTAGTCCACATAGTTGCATAAAGTAGTACAGTCATTAGTCCGTAACAGTTGCATAAAGAAGTTTCTTAGTTGGTTAGAAAGTTTCTAAGAGCTGGTAAGTACACACTACAATGAAGAACATTCCTTTTCATAGATGAATTATTGCTCATCATTAAAAGGTTTTTAAAGGGCACTTAGAAGGAAAACCTCCAACAGGAACTTCATCCAAAGTGACCCACCATTTGCCCAACATCTCCCATTTTATTAGAATTCTCAGGCCTATCCAATTCTGTTATGTCTGGAGAGGTGGGCGCAATAATGGAGACGAGACCTCGGATAGTAACTTCAGCTCTTTATTAGTGACTTCAGATCGGAGGTAAAAAGCCTAGCAGCAGCAGCTCCTTTTATAGAGCTGGCTGCTGCTAAAGCGTCCAATAACAGAGATTTGAGCCTGCCACGTTTGGAGCGTCCAATCGCACCAGCCCATTTACCAGCCAATCGGATCAGCTCTAAACGACCAATCATGACCCGCTGTTCACGGACAATCAGAAGTGCAGGATTACGAGCCTGCTAGTTCGGAACACCCCTCCCCTCTAGGTTACGTCTAAGGGGTGGGGTGATGTATTCTTGCAGGTAGGCGGGTCTTTGTACCTGTCTACCTGATTTACGCTGTTCAAAATGTCTTTGCTCAGTTTCTGATTCTGATGGATTGTTTGCTGGAACTGTCTGGCGTGGCGGCCTGGCTTCTACGCTGGGTCTCCCCTGAGGTGATTCAGGAATACCTGCAACGCTTTCATTATTGCTGTCATCTGGGTTCTCTGGAATCACGGACCCTGTTTGGCTGCTAGCTCCTGGAGATACGACCGCCTGCCAAGGTTCCTCCTCCGTTTGTGAGTATAGTGGGCTTCGCTGAGCTGGTTGTGGGGTTATACTTCCTTCGCCAGATGTTGGTTCAATTTCAAAAACCCCTGTTTCCCTTCCCCCTCTGGTTTCGAGGTCGGGGTTAGTGATGGGAGTTGTGGGCAGCCTTGAGCGTAGCTGGTCTATGTGGCGTTTCCACAATCTCCCATCTGTGGTTTCTAATTGGTAGGAGCGGGGGCCTGTGATTTGCGTTATTTTGGCAGGAATCCACAATGGGTCTCCTGAAAAGTTCTTTGCAAATACAGGGTCTCCTACCTTAAAGGAGCGGTGTTTCCTGCTGGAACCCAGGGGCTTTTCTGGGGTGTATGCTGGGTGTAGGCGGTCTAGATGTGATCTGAGTTTTCTGCCCATCAGGAGTTCAGCTGGGCTTTTGTTTGTGGTACTGTTTGGTGTAATATGCTGGAGAAGGAGCATCCTGGTGACTTTGTAGTGGATGCTTCCTTGTTCCATTTTCTGTAATGTCTTTTTAGTGAACTGAACTATTCGTTCAGCCCTGCCATTGGCCGCTGGGTGAGCAGGTGAAGTCAGGGCATGGCGTATCCCCCTGTCTGCTAGGTACTGCTCAAAAGCCAGGGTGGTAAATTGGGGCCCATTGTCAGAAACCAAGACATCTGGTAACCCGTGCATTGCAAAAAGTCTGTTTAGCTTCTTGATGACCGCATCTGTAGTGGTGGACTTCATCTTGTTGGCCTCAAGCCAGTTAGAGTAGGCATCCACTGTTATCAGGAAGGTATGTCCTTTTATAGGTTCCGTGAAATCAATGTGGATGCGGGACCAAGGACCCCTGGGCGTTTCCCATTCAGCTGGTGGTGCTTTTGGTGGGGATGAGCGTGTTTCTTGGCATTCACTGCAAGAGGCAACCCAGGCTTCAATTTGTTTGTCCATAGCTGGCCACCAGGCGTAGCTCCTTGCCAACGCTTTCATTCGAACGATGCCCGGGTGTCCATCGTGTAACAAGTGTAGAACTTTCTTTCGCAGCTTCTCTGGTAAGACCACTCGGTCTCCCCATAACATGCACCCTTTTTGAGAGAAAAGTTCTGTTTGTCTGTTCTTGAAGGGTTTAAAGGTGTCATTTGGTTCGATTTCTGGCCATCCCCTCTCCACCCAGCTGAGAACCCGTGCCTTTTTTGTTTCCCAGGCTATGTCTAGTGCTGTTAGTGGAGGTGATGGAAGTGTCTCAATTTGCAGTGCTGAGAGCATGGGAGCTGGGTCATTGAGAATTTCTGGCAGTGGAGAATGGCTCAAAGCGTCTGCATGGGGAATGGTTTTCCCTGGTCGGTGTCTCAACTGGTAGTCATAAGCGGCTAAGAACTCTGACCATCATGTCATCCTAGGGGATAGGATGTGTGGGGTTGGTTTGTCACCTGCCAAGATGCCAAGTAATGGTTTATGATCTGTGATGATGGAAAAGGATCTTCCATACACGTACTAGTGGAACCTTTTTATTGCAGATGCAATAGCGAGGGCTTCCTTATCCAATTGACTATAATTTCTCTCTGTTTTAGACAAAGTTCTTGAAAAGAATGCAATAGGCGCCTCTGTGCCATTTGATAGGACGTGACTCAGGATGGCACCTACTCCAAAAGGCGAGGCATCACAAGTCACAGTTAATGGAAGTGTCTCATTATATTGGATGAGTACTGCATCCAAAGTTAAAAGGTCTTTTACTTGTTGGAAAGCCTGCTCCTCCCGACGTCCCCAAAACCAGGAAGCCTTCTTGTCGAGGAGTCTATGAAGGGGTTCAGCAACAGTCACCTTCTGGGGTAGGAAGATGTTATAAAAATTAGTGAGTCCCAGGAAGGCTTGGAGGTCTGTTTTGTTCTTTGTTCTTGGGGCATTATTAATGGCAGCCAATTTCTTTTCAGTAGGGTGAATTCCTTGTTTGTCAAGAAGGTAACCCAGAAATTCAATCCTCTAAGTGCATAACTGGTACTTTTCCTTCTTAACCTTGAGGCCTGCATCTTTGAACTTTTGTAGGACAGTTCTTAGGTGTTTCTCTAACTGACTTTTTGTAGGGGCGGCGATCAATACGTCATCGAAATAGGGCACGACCCCTTTGATGCCCTGTAACAACCTTTCCATCAGACTTTGAAAAATGCCAGGTGCTACGCTTACCCCAAACTGGAGTCTGTTACATTTGAATGCACCTCTGTGTGTAACTATAGTTTGGGCTTCTGCAGTTTCTGTGTCTACTGGCAGCTGTTGATAAGCTTGGGCCAGGTCAAGCTTTGCAAATACTTTTCCGCCCCCAAGTGAGTGAAGGAGATGTTGGACCATGGGTACTGGATAGGCGCTCTGCTGTAACGCATGGTTTAGGGTGGCTTTGTAATCCCCACAGTTTCTCAAGGATCCATCAGGTTTTATGGGGGTTACAATTGGGGTCTCCCAGCGGGCGTGGTTGATGGGTTCTAACATGCCCTGCACTATTAATTTGTCCAATTGCTCATCGATTTTAGGTTTGAGAGCAAAAGGAACGCGGCGTGGCTTCAGGCGAATGGGTGCGATATCAGGGCATAGATTAAATGAGATGGGGGACCCCTTGTACTTGCCTAATTCTTCCGTGAAGACTTCTTGAAAGTCCTGGATGAGGGCCGCCTCCCAGTCTATGTCTACAGTCTGGTTGATGCCTGCCATTCCTATTCCTAATGGCGTGAACCGCTGCAGACCCAATAAGTTGGGCTGGTCTCTGTCAACGATGGTGAGCGGTAGTATTGCGGTATGGTCCTTAAAGGAGACCTGGACGTGACTGGAACCAGCAACCGGGATTCGATTTCCTTGGTAGTCTTTTAATATGAGCCTCTGGGTGCTGAGGTCTTGGCGGTGGATGCCAGGAATCAGCTGCTTGAAGGTTTTCCAGGAGACCATGGATAAGGAAGACCCGGAGTCCACTTCCATGAGGCATGGATGATTTTCAATGGTGACCTTTACACAGATTTTTTTTGCATCTAATGATGAGGTGTGGCCAATGGTGATGGTCTGATGTGCCTCTTCCCATCTGGTTGCGCCAGTAAACATCCGGTTCCTGTTGTACTGGCTCCACTGGTTGTTCGGGCAGTCCCGATTTGGTGGTGGGGTGCCTGCTGCTTGTTGGAAGTTAGTCTCTTTCTTCTTGGGGCTGGATCCTCTTTTGTTTCAGCACACCTTAGCAATGTGCACCCTTTTCTCACAAGAACGACAGATGGCATCTAGGAATCTGCATTCTGATCGTGGGTGGTTTCCCCCGCATCCAGCGCATTGGAAACTGGATTTACGGCCCCGCTGGTCTCGCTGTTTGTGCTCTGACCTCAGTCTGTTGACTTCTTCCTCTTCACTATCTGATGCGGAATTGATGTCCTTGTGGTGGGTGGATGAAGCATATTTCTCTGAGGATGTGGCTGGGTCGCTGGGTGTTTGACGGCTGGCCCCATTTGCTCGGCACATTCATGCTGCTGATTTGCGAGTGGCTTCAGCTGCAGTCACATCGGCTATAGCATCTGCGAGGGTGATGTCTCCCTTTGCCATAATTTTGCTTTGGACCATGGGGTCCCTTAGTCCAAGAACAATTCGATCTCTCATGGCTTCTTCTAGGTTTATGAAACCACATAATCCACCCAAATTTTATAGGTCAGCTACAGAGTCCCCGATGTTCTCACCTTCACGTTGGTCCCTCTGGTAGAATTCATGTCTTCTGATAAGGGTTGGAACTGCTGGGGCATAATGGGCATGCAGGATGGGAGCCAGGGTATCCCAGTCCATTGTTTTGACTTCAGCTGGTTTGGCAAGTGCTTTTGCCATTCTAAAAATGGCGGGTCCGCAATGTGTTAGGAAAACCACCCTTTTTTTGCTCAATGTAGCATCCTTCAAATTATTAGATTCCAGGAACATTTGGAACCTGTCCCAGTCCTCGCTGGCTGGATCAAATGGAGCAGGTGGTATAGCGCTGCTGGCCATTCTGCTGTTCTCTGCGCATCTTCAGCCACGTGCTCTGAATTCTCTGTGAGTGTTTAGTCAGCTCTATCGTCTCCGAATCCCATCTTCGTTGCCAGAGTTATGTCTGGAGAAATGGGCGCAATAGTGGAGACGAGACCTCGGATATAACTTCAGCTCTTTATTAGTGACTTCAGATCGGAGGTAAAAACCTAGCAGCAGCAGCTCCTTTTTTCGAGCTGGCTGCTGCTAAAGCGTCCAATGACAGAGATTTGAGCCTGCCGCGCTTGGAGCATCCAATTGCGGCAGCCCGTTTACCAGCCAATCGGATCAGCTCTAAACGACCAATCATGACCCGCTGTTCACGGACCAATCAGAAGTGCAGGATTATGAGCCTGCTAGTTCGGATCAAATTCCATATTATTCTGTAACACAACTACTCTAAAGGCCAATATACTGTATTTAGTAAAAATGGTAAACTGAGCCCATGTGACAAATTTATTACTGGTTCTCACTTCCTAATATCCTCTTAAATTATTCCTACTTGCACAAAATATTGTTGTTGCAGAATGAGTTATGTTCAGTATTCTGGGTCTTGACGAGCAGCAGTGGAGATCATTGAATTACTGTTTGGCTGCGTCACTATCTCTAGGTAAATATGTGATTATATGAGAAGATTGTTTTCTCTTATGAATGCATTCTGTGTTTCATTTTGATTTGTTGTTTGCTTCCAATTGCCTGGTTTCTGAGAATGAGAAGCATACCACACCACACCACACCACATTATGTTTCTTAAAACTTTTCTACACCTACAATGTGTGATGTCAAATCGTCCCCTTCTGCCAATGATGTGAGGTCAAGCAATAATGCCTGGCTCTGCAGGAGACTGAGACCTACCTGCTCTCATGCTTGTTCTCTAATAAGTTGCACCATAGGAGGTTCATATTGTTGGATCTGGGGAGGCCCAGCATCTTACCAGTGTGAAAATGTCTGGCACAGAGCTATCATGGCTACAGCTGCCTGCCTACTGTCCCTGTTAGCAGATTTATAACTTTTACTTGTTATTTTTTAATTGTTCTCCTTTATGAGAGATTTTCATTTTCATTTGAATGTATAATGTCTCTATCCTATCTACCTACTTACCTAGTAATCATCTTGGTGTTGCTTAGCCAAAGGTATAAAAGAAAAAAGCTTTGCTGATTGCATATAGTAGATTTCTCCCTCTTCGTGGGCTTGTATCACTGAACAATGGAGTTACAATTGCCCCATGGTGATGTCTGTGTATAGCTCCCTCTGAATTGGCAGCCAAGGGGTCTCAGCTAGTCCAGCTGTGGCTAATATAAGAAGTCACAGGTGCAATAATAACCAGCCAGCAGGAAGAGTTGAAGCATTGTGGATAGCTTTCTGTGGGGAAGATGTGCAGCCATTGCTGGGCTTTGTGTCAGGATGGCGGACCATCAATTGGGGCAGCCTTCCAGTCAAAGACTCAGGTGCTGATGGCTAAGTCTGGTAGTATTGCAGTTTTTGGTCAATTGGAATGCATTTTAATGACTTGGACATTCAATAGCTCACCTCTTTTATTGTCTCTCTATATTAAGTGCAAGATCCTGGATGCATTGACCATCTTTCGCTTGAACCTTATTCCATTCTCTATTTGCAGTCTGAAGGGACATTATTACTTATTCAGTTATATGAATCAATGACACAAAAGTCCTTACTCACATATATACCCTCTACATAATTTCTGGATGTCCACTCTTTGCTAATCTGGGCTTCTATTATGATGCCTTATTTTAAAGCAGTGGTTTTTAAGATACTTTTAAAAAAAGATTTCTAAGGAGCCAGAAAGCCTTTCCTTAAATTTTCTTCAATGGGAAATTTCCTAATAAGTAAGGTCCTCTACTTTTAATCTTTCTATATTTCCACTGTCACCCTTCTCTTTACATCCCAGTTCTGCTGTGCTATCTCATTATGGTAAGGATGTTGGTGGGTTCCTGCAGGATTGAGTGAAGAAATTCCAGCAGCATAATTCAAGATGGAAGCCATTCCAGCTTCCAGCTAAAGTAACAGGCACTGATACTGGGCAACAGCAATAACAGGACATGCTGGAGGTGAATAAACACTGTAGTGTAGTGACAATGGCAAAGGCATCATTTCATATTACATGGAAAAAGGCAATTTCTATATTAAACCAGTTCTATGTTTATAGTGTTAATAGTTAATAATGTTGATGATGTGGCTTGATTAAAACCTTCCAATCATCTAGTTGCTAATGAAGCCATGCAAGGAAAGAAAATGTGAAAATATAGAGACAGAATTACAGTGAGATCATGGAACATAAGGAGCATGAAAAGTTAGCATAGTGAAGAGTGGAATTAATCAACTTCATATTGATATCTTAGGCATCAATAAATTGAAAGTGGACTGGACATGGATATTTTTAATCAAAAGATATTGTTTAGTACTACTGTATATAAGGAATAATAAAATAAGGAATAATATTACTTTCACAGGAAGACTATACTAAAGACAGTATTTGGGAAAATTGCAGCCTGTGATGAAATAATATCAATTAGACTTAATGGATAACACTTTAATATGATTATCCAGGTTTATGCTCAACCACTGATGGAGAAGAAGAGGACACTGAAGAGTTTTATGGTCAAATTAAACCTAAAATCAATAGAACATCATAGCAGGTGTGCTGTTTAGGGAGACTGGAATGTCAAAATTGGAAATATTGAGGAAAACAGTTGAACTGTAGGGCCTAAGAAACTGAAATAAAGCAGGATAACTTATCAGTTCTGCCAAACTAATGTTTTTTTTTAAAACATTGCTTACACTTCCTTCAAATGATCAAAATGATACCTTTATATATAGATATCACCAAACAGGGGATATAGAAATCAGAAATTTCGTATTTCTGGGTCTGATCATTGCTTGAAATACAGTAAGTATCATAATAAGAAAGAATGGCAAGATACTGTTTGCTACCTCTGAGGCCTACACAATATGCAACTCATAATAAAATAAGTAGAATAAAGCAAAACTAACCCTGAGGCTAATCTCCAGGTGCTTATGTCTAGTTGTGAACCCTCCCAAACCACTTTGCTCAAGCAGCTGGCTCAAAAGTGAAAAAGCAGAGTTGCCTAGTTTTTCCGTTCATATCCTGAGCTTTAAACCTTTAAATGTAACCTTTTGTACCGCTAAAGTTAACACCTGTATGCAGGGATCTCACTTTGGAAAGCCTGTCTCCTCCGAAGTTAAGCTGAAATGAATTTGCGTCTTGTTTAAGCTGAGACCCAGGGAAGTCAATTGAATGAAACAGTGTAATAGAACCTACCCATTTGCTGAACTGTGGGATCTGATGCTGATAATGTGCATCAGCTGACAGATGTCTTGCTGAGCTTTGTCCTTGCTATTATGGCTTCAGAAGATGCCTGCAATGAGGTGGAGATGACTATCTAAGGCATCTAGGAGAGATTAACTTAATCACACCACATGAGATTCTATAACAGCAGCATTCAGCTGCTGGTCCAGACTGTTATGTAGAAGCAAAAAAAGAGTTCAAATATACTGAGATATCAACTGTATGCAACAGAACCATTAAAACTTAACTCACCTCAAATTACATGGTTTTATATATTCTGATTTTACAAGCTTGGTCTCTTCTACCGAAGTAGATGACAAGGTGACACTTTATGGTAAATTTGTGAGTGTGGATGGAAGAAGGAATGCATTGCTTTCCAGACTTTGGGAACTCACATCAGATATTCACCAGCAAGAGATTTCAAGAGTAGCCCTGTCTAACAGTGCAATGCTTTTCCTTATCTTCAAATCTGATTGTAGATTAAAATGATATAATATTAAATTCTAGGAGAAAAAAACTTGAAGTCACACAGTCCAAGTGTGTATTTGTTGGAATCTAAAGATCTCTTATAGAATCTTAGAATTTTAACTTGGAAAGGCTAAAATCTCTTCTACTTAAGTGGAACAATTTAGACAAAAGCACCTCTTAATCCAGATTTTCAATGTTTGTTTTTCTAATTCCTTAGCCTCTGGCTAAATTTTTCTCATGATTGTCAAATCTCAGTTTTAAAATGCAGACAGTTCATTTTCTCCTACTAGTTTCTCTCCTCAAAATTGCTTTTGAAAAAAAAAAGCAATGAAAGATACTTTCCAATATAGTCGATCCAATACCATTTCATATGTTGAATCTCCTTAAATAAAACATACCGTATATACTTGAGTATAAGTCGACCCGAATATAAGCTGAGGCACCCAATTTTACCACAAAAAACTGGGAAAACTTATTGACTCGAGTATAAGTCGAGGGTGGGAAATGCAGCAGCTACTGGTAAATTTCAAAAATAAAAATAGACACCAATAAAATTACATTAATTGAGGCATCAGTAGGTTAAATGTTTTTGAATATTTATTTCAAAGAAAAACAGTAAACTAGCTCTGTAAGTGGAAAAGAGAGCCAACAAAACCAATATGGTATCAACAATAACTTTAAAAGTACAAAAACCTTAGCTCAATCAGCAACCAAGCTAAAACACAAGAGTTAAAATCCTTCAGAACTGGATTCCTCATCATCATCTGTATGTCCAAACAGAGTCACTCTCTCCCTTGCAAGAAAAAAGCATGTGTTTGTGCTGCATGTACATCCTGTTTTGGAGAGCCACCATCTCTTTCACAGCTCTCCCTCATGCCTCCATTGCATGTGCACACATGCCATGGCTCAGTAGTAGGTCAACATACAGATGTCACACTAGGTTCCCTCCTCAAAAGGAACATCCAACCTTTCTTGAGAAGTACAAACTTCATCTGTTCAGGATTGTGGTGACAAAGGTGAAGGAGGATGGGGCTGAGAGAAGGGAAGGGAAGAAAAGATCATTGACAGGGAGAAAGACAGGGAGAAACACCTGGAAGTGTGAGCCCTCGAGTTTCCTTAGGGAAGACCAGACAATAAGGGGAGAGGAGAGGAGGAGGAAGAGGAGGAGGAGGAGGAGGAAGAGGAGGAGGAGGAGGAGGAGGAGAGTTAAAAAAAAAAGAGTGGGAAGCCAACTCACGCGTGCCATCAAAGCCAGGGGGAAGCGGGGCTTTCTCCGCCTGCTGCTGCCAGAGGAGTGCGGGGGGGGGGGGAGTGCAGGGAAAGGGGGTTCGTGCCAAGGCTCCGCAAGCGATTACCAGATTTGCAGCTCCGTTTGTTGGCGAAGCTGGAAGCGTGCCTGTTAATGGGGAAGGAGAGCCCGCAGCTCCGAAAGTCTTTTCAGCGTTGGGGACTGAAGAGGAGAGCCGCAAACGCCGCACTCCCCAGGAGAGGGCGGCCCTCTTCCACTCGGAGGCTCCCGCCATGGCGCAGCCAGGCACTTTGTCTCGCTGCCCCTGGAGCGCATGCGCTCTTCGCTGCTAGGGTAGGGGGCGGAGGAGGCTGCCTGAGCCTGGTGGTTTGTTGGCGAAGCTGGAAGCGCGCAATGCAGGAGCTTGTGGGGGCCCTGGGCGCCCGTTAATGGGGAAGGAGAGCCTGCTTGGGGTCGCCTGTGTGGCCCTCAGCGGGTAGACAGCCGCGGCGGCGATGCTGCCCTGGAGGCACGATCGGTTGCAGCCACGCCAGCGCAGGCCAGGCATGGTGCCGTAGCGGCTGACTCGAGTATAAGCCGAGGGCGGGTTTTTCAGCACAAAAAATGGGCTGAAAAACTCGGCTTATACTCAAGTATATACGGTAATAGTTTCCGACAGATTCTTTTATTTCTTTCTCTGTTGTAGCATGCAAACTTATGCAGGAAGGAAGTAGATGGCAGATTTCATTGTCCTAAAATGATCAGTTTAAACCGAAAAAAAGTACCCGTTTTAGTATAGAGCATGAGACAATCCATTGGAAAAATATTTTAAAAGTTATAAGAAAAAACCCTGCTTTGTATCTGGAATTTGCATATTTCAATTCCACTCAATTAAATATAGGCATTTTAAAGAGTAATCATATTTAAAACTGGACTGACTGGCAGATAAATTATGCAGAAATGAACAAACAAATCTAGACAGGTTTCTTAACCTTTTAGCGCTAGACTCCATAAAGTCCTGAAGTATATTGAATTGAATATTTGTTTAACAGTATGTTTGGATTTCAAGTCTTTCAGAAAGAAATTGGGTTCTGGTGATACTGGAAGGCTCAAGGATTTAGGTATTTATACATGTCAGTAAAATATTTCAGATTCCTAGCATGTACCAAGAATAATGAGGTTGTTTCAAAGCTAAAAAACAGTGATTTGTTATCCAGTGAACTTTTGAGTTGAATGGGCTTGAGATATATTTAAATAAGCACTGTTGATCTTATCTGCCTAAACTAATTGTTTAGTGATTAAGTTTTTACATTTCATAAATAGATGTGTTTTTAGATTCTGTTCCTCATAGTCAGAAATCAAAGATGTTTGACGTGGTAGCTGGTGTTGACATACGAATAAAGTATTTTCTTTCCCCAATGAATTCTGTGGATAGAGTTTGGGGGTGAAAGTAGAAGTAAGGTAAATAAGAGCACTAAGAAAGTCCCGTGTTAAACAACTTTGAACAGACAGACAGAAAGGGAAAAATAGAGGCCTATATTTGAATGGGAAATAACACTTTGGAGTTTTAGAAAAGTATAGAATAGAATAGAATAGAATGGAATGGAATGGAATGGAATAGAATAGAATAGAATAGAATAGAATAGAATAGAATAGAATAGAATAGAATAGAATAGAATTCTTTATTGGCCAAGTGTGATTGATACACAAGGAATTTGCCTTGGGTGCATAAGCTCTCAGTATACATCTAAACAGCAAAGTAATATAATCAATTCAGTTTAATTTGTTTAAAATTAATATATTGACTTTAAGCCAAAGTTGGAGAATGGTCTTCTTGTTGAAATGTAGCTCTCTTTGTTCTTTCCTGTTGAACATGTTGGAGGATGAAAATTGTTGCTCAGTCACATTTTATTTACAACTAGACTTAAAGACCTGAGATTTTAGGATCTTCACCACTCATATTCTATTTAAATCAGAGTACTTACTGTTGTTATTCAAAATAACATCAGTTGACTAAAAAGGGAATGCCATTCCTTGACACAATGTCATTACTTAATTTATGGTGCAACTAGGATAATTAAAAGAATAAGTAAATCGTTAAAATTGTTTGGCTGCAGACAGGAATTATTGCTTGACGAAACAATAAGCAAGAATTTCCTTTATCTGTATGTGTGAAAATAATTAAAAGGATAGGAAGATTTAATTTTACTCCACTTTCTTACCGATCAGTTAATTTCATTTCTTTGAAGAAAAAGATAATAATACAAGGAAAAAGAGAGCAAGCATTTACAATATAGTACAATTATTTGGAAAAGTCTGCTACTTTCCAGTAGAGGGCATTAATATACATTTATCTTAAAAGCTAACCATGTTACTTGCTAAGCAACACATGGATAGAAAAAATAACTCCCAGTAACAAACTTTTAGCACAACAGGTGGTATTTCACCTTTAGCTTAAGACAGCACAAAAATATGTTTTTCTGAATTCTTTAAATATTTTTTTAAAATTTCCCATTTAAATTTATTTCTGGGATTTTTGTTAATATTAAAGAAAAGAAATACATAAAGATCTTGTATATTTAATTATTGTAATAATAAAAAGTCATGTTTAATGTGGTAGTCGAAGTGAACACAGTTGTTACAAATTTTACTTGTTGTCTTCCATTTTTCATTTAAAAATAAATATGCAAATATTCAAAATGATTTGGTTTTTTTGTATTTAAAACAACCTTCTTAATATTATATGAACTGAGCTTGCTGCTGTTTTTTTTTTTAAAAATAATGATTATTACAAGAAAGATTGAAAAAGTACTTTCATCTAGATGTGTATATTTTCAGTTCAAAAGATGTTCAACATATAACACAGTATTGGTCCCATGTCACTTGTATTCTGAGAGAAATCTAATAACAATGTTTATTTGTTTTAAAAACCCTTGTGAATAAGTTGGCCCATTCTTCATTGAGATCAGGAGCTACTTAATGATCTGGAATGTAATAATAAATGTGTTAAGAAGCATTTGTAGAAGGCCAGAATGGTATTAGTGAACACAAGTAATTGTTAAATAAACAAGCTTCTTAATAGTTTAAATGTTTAAATTTGGTGAGAGAAAATTCAAACAAATAAACCTCTGCGTATTAATATGAAGTCTTCTTGAGAAAATATGAATCTTCCAATTTCTGCATATATTTTAAAAGAGGCATTTATTGTTATGAACTTAACAGGCTTTTAAAAAAAGTTAATAGCATTAAACTACAGTGCATATTTCTTGATGCTAATAGATATGTTAATTTCCATATGGCATTTTCTTACGCAATTTTTAATTCAGCTCCCTTTCCTGTTTTTAGTATAATAATTGCTTACAGTATTTTGATTTGATTTTATATGACTAATTAAAGCCATACTGGAAAAAAAACAGGCTTGCAGGTAATATTAAAATTAAATATGTTAATTTGTACCACAGAGCGCAGCTTTGATATGAGTTTTAATTTGGTATAGAATCCTTCATTTTATATTTATAAAGAGCACTTGAAAGACTATCTCACTTTTTCATAGATTCATACCAGAGGGAAACTTGTACATGTAGTTTAGCTATGAGCTGTTTTGACATAAATTAAGTGGTCGCTAATGTGGAATTATGGCACCAACATAATTTTAAGCCCATTGCAAAGTGAATGTAGTTTCAGGAGTTAATATTCATGTATATTTAAATATTGAACATTCATTTGACTAACGAGTAAGGAACTTTGTTCCAAATCCAGTGACAACTGTCCAATAATCAACACGATATTACCGATACAGAGGACTATTGAATAGAATTCAGCTCCATATGCAAATTTAATGCTTTGTCATTTTGGAAGGTATTTTTATGGCATCCTTTTGCATATAGAAAAAACAAAGTCTCATGGACTTTGCAGACAATGTGCATATGCATGGCTGAAACACAAGGATAGTTATACCATTTTAATAGTTCTAAGACTATCATGGATGTATCATTAATTTAATCAGGTGCGTAGAGTTATTGTATACTGAGATGGTTTTTTTAGACCAGGCACTTTTTTGTAGCATTTAGAGCTAACTAAGCATTCACTAATGACCTTTGAGTTTCTAACATGTGCAGAAGTCACTGAAAAATCTTTTTTATTTTTTTTACCGGTGTCTCTTTCTGGGTAGTTCAGAGAATTGAGGAAGGAACCAGACTTTGGTGTAAGCTGAAGGATTAAAAGCAAAGGACATTCCCTGGATCCATCTCAATTCCCTCATTTGATAGCCCAGGTAGTCTAGGGAGGTCTTATGGAACTTGCATTTGGACAGCTTCACATATAGTTTTGCAGCTAGGAGTTTTTTCATTTTACTTGACACACTAATTTGACATGATCCTCTAGTGTTTTGCTGAATAAGAATGTCATTCAGATAAACTAGGACTCCATTATATAAATGGTCATGCAACACTTCACTGATTAATTGCATAAAGACTGTGGGGGCTCCCTGAAATCCAAAAGGCATGATTCAGAATTGAAAACTTCCTAGTGGGCAATTGAAAGCCCTTTTCCATTTATCCCCCTCCTGAATGTGCACTCTGTAATAAGTTTCTCTTAGGTCTAGCTTAGTAAATATTTTACCCATTAATCTTATGGAAATCCATGCAAAGCCTCACCTCCCTCCATCTTTCTTTTCTTTAAACAGCATTGGTCAGCTACTTTAGATTTTGTGGGCTCGATGAATCCTCTGGCTAGTTTGGTGTCAATGTACTTTCTCAATTCAGTCATTTCCGTGGGCATCATGGAGTACATTTTTGGCTTTGGTAACTTGGCCCCCAGCTCGATTTCAATTGCACAGTTAGTTGGCCAGAGACGTGGGAGGATATTGCATTCCTCCTTACTAAAGATGGTGACCAAGTCTTTGTACTCTTTAGGGACTGAGGTGCTGCCTGGCAATATTTCCGTGGTGGTCGGGGGCTAATTGGTGATTAGCCCCGATCAGGAGGGATAGGTGGCAGTGGGCCAATTCCTGTTATGATCTCCCTATAACCATCTTCCCATTTGATTGTGGGGACCCATTTGTCAAGCCAGGCAAGTCCCAATATGACAGATTCGGTCATCTTTGGGGCTGCTATGAACCGTATGAGTTCCTGGTGCTGTCCCATTTCGAGCCTAATAACTTCTGTGACTTGGGTGGCAGGGGCTCCACCAATCAATGTCCCATCCACTTGCTAGAAATGAATTGAGCATGCCAAGGGCCTCATCTTTATTCCTAACTGCTCAACAATGGGGAACCCAATCAGGCAACTGGAGCAGCATGTGTCTATCACTCCTTTTACTTTCCACTGCACCCCAGTCTATGGTACTACAAAATTGATCTTTATGGCAAAAGGGATTCTTAGCAATGGCTACACATGCTGGGAAAATGTGGGAGTTCCTGGAGCAGAGATTGCCATTCAGAGATTGTTTTATGGGCAATAATTGTTTTTACTACCATCTTGCTCTCCTGTTGTAATCAATTGCTATACCTGATTTGGAGATATATTTCTAGGAGAGGATTCAGAGCAGAGGAAGACGTATTTATGAGACTATGGGCTAGATTTTCTTTGTAAAAGAAGCTGCGCTCTTCATCTGGTTGCTTCATTAAATCAGCCCACATATTTCACCACAATCATTCTTCCTACAATTACTTTCTTGCATTTTCTCTCCAGCAATTAGTTGTGAGCTATATGCAGATTCAACATTCAACTTCTACAGGAAAGTCAGGCAAATTTCCTGTGTGCCCATGTATGACTAATTGTGTAGACTTTTCTTTAAAATGCACGTTTTACAGGTTGTTAATTGAACACTACCTATATGACAAAAAGGTTTCATTATTAGCTCTGAGCTATTGATTTTCTTTCTGTAGAGGACAACCAAATAAAAGAAACTACCTAGTCACTTGATGATGGGGAAAAAAAACTTGTTTTGTTTTAAATCAATAAGCACACAGGTGGGATTCAGCCAGTTCTCACTGGCTTACCCGAACCGTTAGTTAATTGCTTATGTAGTTCAGAGAACTGGCTAAAAATAAAGTGCAACAGAGGTTTCCCCTCCTCTCCCTTCAGTTAATAGCTCTGGGCAGACAGCCAAGAACCACTTAACAGTTGCAGCTGGAATGCAGCTGATAATGCTGAATCAAGTCAATAAACAACAGAAACTGACAGGATTAGGGTAGGGAAACCCATCGATCACCCATCTAGGGATGGGATTAAACTCTTCCCTTCAGGAAGAAGGACAAGATTATAAACATTTTCATTATTATTATTATTTTGCAAGTAATTTTTTTTTATTTCTTTAAATACACCTTTAGGTGAACAGTGGTTCCAGGCTTTTTACATTTTAAATCAAACATGACCATAATCACAGATTTAGCTTTCTTGTCTAATTTCACATCATTATCTATTACCGATTTCCCTTTTTATATTCTCATACATTACTTTATATCAATCTCTTTATTATTATTCATTCTCTATATTCATTCATCATATACTTATATTCATCATATTTGCAAATTTTATTAAATCATATCATTCCATTAATTATTCACAAATTCATCTTAATTTATTTTATCCAATATTTTATCCCTTTTTAATATTATTTTGCCACTGTTATGTATATCTATACATTTCATATGCACCCTTCCCTCTAACTTCATCACTTTTACACAAATTATATGTTCCATCTTATTTTCATTTAGCCAATTATATAAACTAATAACAATGTAATTGTTTTTATGCTATGTTCATGTACCTCATTACCTTACACAAATAAGTAACAAATTATATAATCCATTAAAAAATCTATCTATCTATCTATCTATCTATCTATCTATCTATCTATCTATCTATCTATCTATCTATCCTCTGTCAGATTCCACATGATATTTCCTTTTCAATATTACATATTAATTTCTTATATTTTCCATAGACACTTATTTATCTTACTTAAGAATCCTATCATAAAATCTTATGTTCATAACTGTTCCAATTAAATTGTTAATTCTTATTCTTATTCTGATTGTTATTTTATATATCTTTAATAACATTTCTATAATAAATTATTAATTCCAAATTCCTCAAATATATACACACGCGTGTGCACACACACACACACACACACACATATATATATACACACACACACTACTAGAACACCCCTTCATGTGGAATCCCCATCATTTCCATTTTTAACCATCATTTCTAACTCTCTCTAACATATTAGTTCATCTTTTCTTAGCTTGCTTTCCATTCTCTATCATTTTTTGGCCCTTTCTCTTAATCATTCCTTCTTTCTCTGTTATTTTCTAATCCCTCCCCCCAGTTATCAAAGTTTGTCCCTCTCCTGATTTTCTTTCTATAATTTCTTTTCCTTTATTTATTACATCAATCATTAACTTCTTAGTTTTAATTTCCTTTTTTGGTTCTTTTGTGCTGTTTGTTGTTTCTTTTGCTCTATTTCACTGGTTTCTCTTTTATTTAGCTCTCCCCTCTTCTTTGTTCTTTCTTCTTCTGTTTGCATTGCCATTTCTGGATTTTCCTCTGTGCTCTATATTTTAGTACATAAATCCAAGATTTATGTACATTTCATCCACATTTCATTCGTAGTTTAAAGTTCCAGCCTTATTTTTTTACATAATTCACTCATCTTTATTTTACTTATTGTATCCAATTGTCCTAGTGTCCTGTAGTTTTTATTTTATTTAAACCAGCGTCTTTCTTTAATTTTTAAAGTCAATGTCCTCAAGTCTTTATTTCCCAATTTCAATCAGTCTATTCCTTTTCAAAAAGTTCCAATAAAAATAACCAATAGTTTCAGGGGTAATATCTTCATATATTCTTTCGCTGTTTGATTTTGATATTTCAACTTTCTGGGGTCTTATATAAAACAGTTCCTTTTATTCCTTTTAAATTCACATTTTAATTAAGTTAATTTGAAGGGCTCTGCAGGATTTTTCTTTTATCAACAGATGGCTCTCTTAATCCAGTTTTCACTTTCCATGCTCCCTCCCATTTCTTTATGCTTTTATTAACTTTGCCAATTTTCCAAATATTAGCAATTATTTTCTTTTTAAAACAATCAATTTCAGGATTTTAATTAATGCCTTTTTCATGCCAAATCCTGTCCAATCACCAGTTCCAATTTTATGTTCCTTTTTTGTAAAGGTTTTTTCTCTGAATTATTTCTTTTCCATTTTAATTTTTTCCCCCAAAAAGTAATTTTCTTGTGCTTCCCAGTTTTTCTCTCACTTTCCAATCACAGCTAGCACAATTCCTTATGATAATTCTTTTCTGTTTGTTTTATCGGGGTTACCTTAAAGATCGATATATTATCACCTAGTCCACCTGCTCCAGCACAGTCTTAGTTTTCCATACTGCCTCCTGTCTTCATGGTAGCCATTTTAGGCTACTGCTGCAGCTTGTCTTCGAAGGTGGTTTTCCTTGTCAGGGAGGGAAGATGTGGCTCCCCTTGATCTGACAGGCAGTCCCTCTTTCTTCACCATCCCTACAGGGTGGTTCCAGTCTCGATTGGGACTCTCCAACGAGGAGAGCTTGGAGCGAAGCTGTGGACAATCATGGACTCTGCTCCAACTATGACGGAAGTGCAATCGAAACCCCACAAACATTTTCATTATAAAGAGTATTAAGTAACACTTCTGTGATCAGCTGATACTCCCTAGAGTTCCCCAAGATCTTTTTATAGCTGCTGCAGTGTTGGCTACTTCTTGTTTCTTCCTGGCGGAAAAGATACAAGAGGGGACAATGATGCAGCTTGATCATATAGAAAAAAGTGGAATAGATAGCACCACCACTAGATGGACTCGCAACTGGCTGGCAAACTGTACTCAAGGAGTACTTCTTAATGGGTCCAAGTCTACATGAAGGGAAGTAAGCAGTGGGGTGCCACAAGATTCCGTCTTTGGCCCAGTACTCTTCAATATTTTCATTAACGACTTAGATGAGGGAATAGAAGGGGAACTTACCAAATTTGCAGATGATACTAAGCTGGCAGGAATAGCTAACACCCAAGAAGATAGACTCAAGATCCAGATGGATCTTGACAGACTAGAACACTGGGCCATATCTAAAAAAATGAAATTCAATGTAGAGAAAAGTAAACACTACACTTAGGCAAGAAAAACCAAAAGTACACATACAGACTGGGTGAAACCAGGCTCAATAGCAGTAACTGTGAGAGGGATCTTGGAGTCTTAGTGCACAACCAGCTCAATATGAGCCAGCAGTGTGCAGCCACCGCCAAAAAAAGCTAATGCAATCCTAAATTGTATTAACAGAGGGATGTAATCGAGATCAAGAGAAGTACTAATACCACTCTATAAAGCCTTAGTAAGACCACATCTAGAGTACTGCATCCAGTTTTGTTCACCACATTATAAAAAAGATGTTGAGACTCTAGAAAAAGTACAGAGATGAGCAACCAAGATGATTAGGGGACTGGAGGCTAAAACATAGGGCTACCATAGGGAGGAAGGGGTCAAGCTATTTTCTAAAGCACCAGACAAGGAATAATGGATGGAGACTGAATAAGGAGAGATTTAACCTGGAAATAAGGAGAAACTTTCTGACAGAACTATCAACCAATGGAACAGCTTGCCCTCGGAAGTTGTGGGAGCGCCATCACTTGAAACTTTCAAGAAGAGATTGGACTGCCATTTGTCAGAAATGGTGTAGGATCTCCTGCTTGGGCGGGGTGTGTGTGGACTAGATGACCTACAAGGTCCCTTCCAACTCTGATTATCTGTTATCTCTGTTATCTGTTATATATCTATTATATACCACTCTATAAAGCCTTGATAAGACCACACCTAAAGTTCTGCATCCAGTTTTGTTCACCACATTATAAAAAAGATGTTGAGACTCTAGAAAAAGTACAGAGAAGAGCAACCAGGATGATTAGGGGACTGGAGGCTAAAACATACAATGAACAGTTGCAGGAACTAGGCTTGTCTAGTCTAGTAAAGAGAAGGACCAGGGGAGACATGATAACAGTCTTCCAATATTTGAGGGTCTGCCACAGGGAGGAAGGGGTCAAGTTATTTTCTAAAGCTCCAGTAGGCCAGACAAGGAATAATGGATGGAAACTGAACAAGGAGAGATTTAACCTGGAAATAAGGAGAAACTTTCTGACAGAAAAATCAACCAATGGAACAGCTTGCCCTTGGAAGTTGTGGGAGCGCCATCACTTGAGACTTTCAAGAAGAGATTGGACTGCCATTTGTCAGAAATGGTGTAGGGTCTCCTACTTGGGCAGGGTGGTGGTGGACTAGATGACCTACAAGGTCCCTTCCAACTCTGATTATCTGTAATCTGTCCAGGCCATGAATTTAATGCATGGGTGGTCCAACCAGCTGTATTGCTTCTGCTGTGAAACACCCAATTTAGAATATAGAGAAGATAGAATAATAGAGTTGGAAGGGTTAATGGCATTTGGCAGCCTACCCAGGCCTACAATTAGCATGAGCAACTGTCTTAGTTTCCCTCTCAGCAGCTGCCACATTTGCTTTGGGGTTGATTTTTTTTAAAGGGGAATGTCTTTAGGTTTTTTTGCATTGTTTTAGTGGTTCCTGGCACTGTCCTTTTGGGGTGTACTTCCTTCACTCTTTTTGAAAGCCTCTAGTGATGGAGCACCCACAACTTCTGAAGACAAGCTATTCCATTGATTGATTGGTCTCACCCTTAGGAAATTTCTCCTTAGTTCTAGGTTGCTTGTCTAAGGGAGTCTCCTTAGTTCACATCCATTGTTTCTTGTTGTGCCTTTTGGTGCTTTGGAAAATAGATCAACTCCCTCATTTTTGTAGGAGCTCCTCAAATTTTCTGACAGAACAATTAATCAGTGGAACAATTTGCCTCCAGAAGTTGTAAATGGTTCAATACTGGAAGTTTTAAAGAAGAGATTGGATATCCATTTGTTTGAAGTGGTGTAGGGTTTCCTGTGTAAGCAGGGAGTTGGACTAGAAGACCTCCAAGGTCCTTTCCAACTCTGTTATTCTATTCTATTTTAAATATTGGAACTGTGGTATTTTATTGTGAATTGGACTAAGGAAAAATTTCCTAAGGATGAGACCAATCAAGTTGTCCACTCCCATCCAGTCACATGATCACCCAGCCATGCCCACACAATCATTATGGCAGAGAAATGAAGTACCAACAAAGAAACTCCAGTACTACCTAAAGAGAGCCAGTTTGGTTTACTGGTTGAGGCACTAGGACAGAAAGCAGGAGACCATGAGCTCAACTTAGCTCAACTCAGAGTATTGTTAATTAGAAAAGCAGGCATAGCGGTATCCATAGAAACCCTGGCTGGACATGACCAGCATACTTTTGTAGACCACAGAATGAACGAGTAAAGCTGGAGAAAGGTTGTCAGTTTCTGGGAAGTAGGATTTTAATATATTGCATTAGGCACTAAAAATGCCTTGGAGCATTTAAAATAGCTGGCAAGGCTGCAAAATCTGCTTCTCCCATCATAATCGTTTTAAGATTAATTAACAATGCTGAGGTAGTGTTTACTAAACCGATCACATTTGGTGAGGGACAAATCCTGTTCTTAATGTTCTTTAGAAAATGATGTCACAAGTATATGTACCTGAAAATAGTAGCAATAGGTTTCACTTTTTTTTCCTCCTCTCATGCATGTTTGGATTATATGCTTTAAATGCCTTTTTTCCCCTTGGAGGAGAAAGAACAAATGAGTTTCCTTTTTCAATTAATAGAGAAACACAGCATAATCAAGGAGCAGAGGAGCTGGATAATAACCTTAGCATATCACTAGCTATATTTATTTAGTTGAAATAAAAAACGAACAAAGAAGTTATTATGCCAGATAGAACAGGCAAATGTTAAGAACCAAACAATGTGGATTTAGATCTTTATTGACAAATCTATTTCAGTAAGTCTGGTTAATGAATAAACCCAAGAATACTTCACGGTCTAAGAGCTTCATAAGTGAATGCCTAATATATATATTTTTCCCTATGAGGGAGTTTGTTAAATACCATTTGTTAGGGATATACACCCTAACAGAATCTGCACGGCAGTCAGGCAGGCAGGCAAAATATATGAGATAAACATGTTTTTGTAGCTTACACTCAGTAAAACAGATACACTGTGCTAGTTAAATAGTTTATTCCAGTAAGAGTTTTTTCATAGTCAAACAGTCCATAAATCATTCACTAGTTCAGTCCGTCTGGGGATTATTCATTTGCAATGAATAATATTCCAGTGTTGAAAAAAAGGTCAGTAAACTTACAAATATCAATCCAGTAATAAATCTTCTCACAGTAGAGATATGAAGAAGTTCAAACCTCCTTTCTTCCTTCAGCAAAAACAGCAGCAGCAGAGAACCATCAATCCATCATTGTCAGCAAGCAATTCAGTAAGCCAGCAATACAGTTAAACTATCTTGCTCCCTCTTATGGCGGTTTTACAGCCGCACCCAAAATTACATGCTTTGCTGTTTAAAAGTGACACACACTTACTTGCAATCATAGTTTATATATATTATTTTACCCAAACGAAGTTAGGTAACCTTGTTATTCCTAACATACTCCCCTTTTGGGTAATATAATAATATATGTTAAGCCTGTGTTCCCCAACCAGGGTTAAGGAGACAAGCTAAACAGAATGTGCAGCGTTAGTCAGATAGGCACACAGATAAATGAGTGAGATATGTTTGTATGTTTATTAACATACAGTAAAAATAACAGATACGCTTGTGCTATCAAAAATATAGTTTATTCCATTTATAGCATAGTCAAAATAACAGTCCATTAGTCATGTATCATTTAGTCAGTCCATTCAAGGATATTCAGTTAGCAAAGTCCGTGTGGAATATCCGATGTCAGTTCACTTACAAACCAGTCCTTTGTTTATCTCTCCCGTTCGAGTAACGCAGTCTTGAGTACATGCAGTAATTAGGTATCATGAAAGCCAGAGAGAGGGCAAGCTGTCATCTTGCTTCTTTTAAAGTGCTGTCACAACCACTCCCTTAATTACAGTCCTACAGTTAAAGTTGCAGACACTTTAACTAACAAACTATGATTACATATTTATTATTTTACCTAAACCAGTTAGGGTAAACAATGTTATCCCTAACATTCTCCCCTTTTAGGAAATAATAATAAATATAACTATTTACATCTTTAAATCATATTTGTTACAACTCTCTTTAAACTTAATTACTCCTTGAGCTTTTGTAAATTGGTCTGCAATATTTTCTTCTGTCATGCAGTATTCCAATTTAATTAGCCCATTCTTTACAGATTCTCTAACATTTAAGTATCTTAAATCAGTATGCTTTGATCTAGTTTTTACAGCAATACTAGTAGCTAACTTTATGGCTGCTTGGTTGTCCTCGTACACAATAATGGAATCTTTAACAGTTACACCCATGTCTAATAATAACTGTTTGTACAAAATTAAGTCAGTGCATAGTAATGACAGACATGAAAATTCTGCTTCCATCGTGCACAAGCTGATATGCTGTTGTCTGATTGACCTCCACCCTATTAGTGTCTTACCAAATAATATAGCCATCCCAGATGTTGATTTTCTAGTGTTTATATCAGCTGCAAAACTTGCATCTGCATAGGCACTAAGACTCAAATCACCCTTTGGTTCTATATACAATGCATGGTTCATTGTTCCTTTAAGATATCTTAAAATTCTCTTTTTTTATATATATATATAAAAACCATTTTTATAAAAACAATGCACAAAGAATCAAGGCATAACAGCTTATAAATTCTTTTCTAGGAAAAAATAATAGTAAAAAACCAATAGAGCATAACAATTCCAAATTATAGTATCAATACTTTATCTATTTAACTTCATATCTTATCCCTACTTCTCCTTTTCATCCAAATTATTTCTTGTTAATTAAAATTTTATTGCCTTTTATCAATATACAAAATTCCCCCCCCCAAAAAAAACCATAACAAAGCCTTTATATATCCTTCCATATCTTATTACCATTTTCAATAACATTCTTTGTCTGTTCTATTTCCAACTATCCATTCATCTTTTTTCTTTTACTATACTTCTCCTATACACCAATTGGAGTAACATCTATAACTCATTATCCTAACTTAAGAGTACCTCGTGTAACAATTTTTCTTGGGATTCTGTTTAAAAGATTCTAAACTTACATAATGAATTTTATACTCTAAATACACATATAAAAACACAAACCTATGTACCCTCCAGAATCCCTCTCTTATCCTAAATTAAATTCACCCATTGTCTCTAAATAAACTTTTTTTCTTTAGATCTTGCTTTCCCCCACCAAGTCCTCTCCTCCCCCCTTTTCTCTCCTGCTTATTCTTCTCCTTGCCCTTTTTACCCCTTTGTTTTTTCTCCTCTCTTTTTCCACTCCTTTTCCTTTGCTTTCTAACCTTGCCTCCACCTTTTCGCTCATTTTTCTCTCCTTTGGTTGTTTTTACAATTCTTAAAATCCCCTTTTTCTTATCCTTTTTCTCCTCCTCTCCGGAAGGGACCCATTGTTCATCAAAGATGGCTTCTTCTTCCTCTTCTTCCTTGTCCCAGTCCTTCTGCTGCGTAATCAACTTTTCATAAGTACATAACGCCATTTCCAAGAATTGAAACAAAGCGCCCAAAGAATCTTCCTTTTTATATTTTTGATATTCAGTCTTTAGTTCATCCACAAACAATGCCATTATGAAAAGAGAAACTTTTCCCAAAACAACCACAAGTATTTTTAATCAAAAACAATTAAAAAAAAAATTCCAAAAGTTAATACTTTTCTTCCTTCTTCTCTTTCTCTTTCTGGGGTTAATGTTTAGTCAAAGAGGTCCAATTACCACATATCTTTCTTTGGGATTCTAGGCAATCTCCTCCTTTTTCAGCTTCTGCTCCAATTTTTTTTTTCCTCTCCCTTCCCACTTAAAATGTCAATTTTAAATAATCAGAAATCCATACCTCCAACAAGGGTTTCCAATTTCTTAAATTTTTCAATGTCCAAAAATCCTTTTGTTCCTTAGCTTCAACTCTCAAAACAATTCACTTTCGATGTCCAATATATCCATACATTTCTGCTGTTTCCATGGGGTGGGAGAGTGAAGAAAAAACGAAAGTTCCCTTTAACAGCTTCTCCGCCGCTTTCGCTCTTCTTAGGGATACAATGTATCCTCCAGCAATTCAAACAGCTCAGTTCCAGGCAATTTAAAGGATGTTACTTGACCCGGCTCAGACAAAACTTTCACTCTTCACATTTCCTCCAGCGCAATCTTACCCGGTTGCTGGCTTCTTCGTGGCGGCCATTGCTGACCGCCGCTCCACCACCTTGGGAAAAAGGGGTTTTTCTGGAGAAGGGGGGGGTCTGCGACACCCCCACCTCCCTGTCCGACTCCCCTCTCTCTTCAGCTGTCCCTACAGGGCAGCCATATCCCCCTGACCCATCTGGGTCGGGGGTACCTCGACGGCTAGCACAGCAGGAATCGCGAGCTGTCGCGAATTCCTGCTGCCCCGAAGCCACGCAAAACCGGAAGTCAATCAAACCGGAAGTTTAAAAAAAAAAAAAGAATTAATAAAACCTTGGAGGAATGTAATTGTAAACAAGTCAGAAAGAAATGAATATGATGACTATAAAATGGATAAATATAGAAAAGAAATGAAATTGAATAAGAGTAAAGAGAAATAATGAGAAATTTGCTGAAAGATATTTATGTGTCCATATGGAAATGGGATAAATTAGAATTATGTTGTATAAAAATAATGTTTTATCCGACTTGTAAAAATTTATAATGTTAAGAGGTTTTATGTACTTAATGGTTAATGATGTGTTTTTTGTCTTTAAAATTAATAAAATTTGTTTCAAAAAAAAAAAAAGATATCTTAAAATTCTCTTTAATGATTGCCAATGACATTGTTGTGGATCTGAATTAAAACGTGCCAGCTGATTAACACTATAAGCTATATCAGGCCTAGACCAATTGCTTATATATGATAAGCTACCAATCAAAGATTGATATATTGACTTATCAAATTTGGGACTTTGATCATTAGTTTGGCAAACTTCCTGACTCATTGGAGTCTTTGCCGGTTTACAAAGTTCCATTTTATACGTTTTAATTAATTGGCAAATTTTATCTTCTTGAGATATCTTAAATCCATTTTTTGTTTTGTTAATTGTCAATCCTAGATACTTTTTAATTTCACCTAAATGCTTTAATTTTATCTTTTTGGCTAATAATGATATAATCTCATTAGTTTCATTATTAGTCTTAGTTATCAAAGCAATATCATCTGTAAATAATAACAATAATGACACCGTTCCATTATTTTCTCTTTTAAACACACATAGATCTGCTAAACCAGATTTAAAACCTATATGGTTTAATTCTTTCACAATATATTGGTTCCACTCAAAACCAGATTGTTTCAACCCGTAAAGACTCTTTTTGAGTTTCCAACAATCATTACTATTTACTTTATTGTCTTTTAAAATAATTGGCTTTTTCAAATATATAGTGTGTTGCAAAGGTGCATGCAGATAAGCAGTTTCTACTTCTAAATGGTTAATGACATACCGGTAGTTTTTCTTAGCTGCCCACACTAATGCTGCTCTTAAAGATGTTGCTTTAAGACTTGGTGCAAAAATTTCATCGTAATCAGATGCAGTTTGATTTAATCCTTGAGCTACCAACCTAGCTTTATGGGTAACAGTCCCATCATTTCCAGTTTTTACTTTAAATATCCATTTGCACCCAATGGATTTTTCTCCTGGAGGTAATATGGCATCTTCATATACTTTCATTACCTTTAATGAATTTAGTTCTTTTTCCATTGCCTTTTGCCAATTCTCCTGATCCTTAGCAGGATACATCCTAAGTTCATCTACACTAGTTGGAACTTTAGTTACTTGGCAAACTATACTTGCTTGATACCTGTCAGGTGGTCCAGTTACACATGTAGTACGTCTTGGTATTACAGGACTTACAGGTGGACTTTCATTTATTAACTCTTCTTGATTATCTAACTCTTCCTGATCAACTGTTTCCTCTTGTTCTGGTTCTATTTGTTCTTTGTGGACTTCTTTAATTGGACTCTTCTTATAATTAGTCTGATCTTTTTGCCTTTTGTAGGGTTCAATAATTACTTCGTTATTTAAATCTTGCTCTAATCTATTCCATCCTACATGTTCTAGGAATTTAGCACCAGCACTGGTGTAAACTCTAGATGTACCTGGTTCCCAGAATCTATAAGATCTATGATTAGATTTATATCCTACAAAAAATAATCTTTTAGCTCTATGCTTTCCTTTTTGTCTAAGTTGTGTAGGGATATGCACCCATGCTGGTGCTCCCAATGTGTGCATGTAATTTAAATCAGGTTTAAATCACCTGTTGTTGAATTAACAACATTATTTAATATATGATTACCACACATTATTGCTTCTCTCCATAAATTGTCAGGTAATCCTGAATCAGACATCATAGTACGTGTCATTGATTGTAATGTTTGGCCTCATCTCTCTATAAAGGCATTATGTTGTGGCCTATATGGTGCAGACTTTTTATGTTGAATACCTAACATCCAGTCTATTCTGGAATTTATTATTTGTAAATTCCGTACCATTATCTGTTATAAGAGTTACTATTTTCTTTTTAGTTTTTCTTTCAGCAAATTTTATCCAATTAAAAAGATTTAGATACGTTTCAGTTTTGCTCTTCATTAAATAGCAAAACCCATATCTAGAATAGTGGTCCATTATACTTAGTATGTATCGAGCTCCTCCTACACTTGGTTTTTTCGGACCTATTAAATCAGTAAATACTACTTCTAAAGGCTCTTTGGTAGTAAATCCATCAACTCTATTAGCCGGTATGACCTTGGCTTTGCTTTGATTACAAGCATTACATTGCAAATACTTATTACAAGGTTTCAAACTTATTCCCTTCGATAATTCAACAGTTTTCTTAAGCATTTTCTTAAGCATTTTAAAATTTAAATGCCCTAGCCGTCGATGTAACAAGTGAATACATTCATCATGGCGTTTCTTATTATCATAAACTGTGTTAGCCACCTTTAAACCATTATCATTTAACACATATAATTCACCTCTTAAAGATGCAGCAATTTTCTTATCTTCTTTTTCAATTATGCAGTTATCTCCTTTAAAAGTAACTACATATCCTAGTTTAACCAAAATTCTGACTGAAATTAAATTAAACTTAAGTTGTGGTACATATAACATTTTTACATTCTCTTTTATAAAAGAACAATATGCTATACCTTGACCTTTAGCTTTCAGTTTCCAGCCATTGGCTAACGATATCTGCTGTGTACTCTTGGACATTTTAATAAAATTTCTGTTATCATTTGTTATACAGTGGGATGTTCCACTGTCAACCACCCATAAATTATTTTTTACAGCTCCGTTACTATACATGGCTAACTCTAAATTTTTATTTATCTTTTGATGACTTTTAGTATTCTGGCTAGCGTTCTGGCGCTTTGCTTTTTTACAAAATCTTGCCAAATGTCCTCTTCCTCCACAATTAAAACACTTTTTAATTGCGTATGCAGTAGGAGATTCATTATCTTCTTTTTGAGGTTGCTCCCTCCTTAACTGGTGTCTTTCAAGTCTTCTTCTGGCCTCTTTAATCAATCTGCCAGTTATATCAATTAAAGTTAAACTTTCCTTTGGCAAAATTTCAAGGGAAGTGACATAGTTGTCATAACTTTCATCTAGTGAAGATAGAATTATATAGACTTGGTGTAGTTCAGAGAAAATAAGCTCTTTCTCGTGCAGTTCTTGAAAAATGCTTTTTATAGAATTCAAATGACTAAGCATATCACCATTCGTCTGGAGATGCGTCCTGAAAAGCTTCCATGCAAGATTTATGTGAGCACCAACATTATCTCGGACATAAATCCTCTTCAGCTTCTGCCAACATCCAACAGCCGTTTGCTCTCTGTGGATATGAACAAGTTGCTGGTCAGTTAATGTTAACCCTATTATGCAAATAGTTTGTTAATTTTTCTGCATAAATTCTTCTATTTTTAGTCTATCTTCATCATCCTCTGGATCCCATTCCTCTACCTTTGGTGGATTTTCAATTATGTTCCACAGACCTTCTCTTCGTAGAAGTAGACTACATTTCATAGACCATGATACATAGTTTGTTCCATCCAACTTGGATATAAGGGACAAACTTTGTAGATTGACTTGTGCCATGTTTTCTTTATATGGATATAAAACTATAATTAATAAAACACAGCTGTCTGTTTACTGTAACATATAACAACACAAACTCTCACTTTTTACATAAGTCTGTTTTATCCTAGTTAAACTGACTTTGCAGCCTCTGGGCCCATAACCAGTGTTAAGCCTGTGTTCCCCAACCAGGGTTAAGGAGACAAGCTAAACAGAATGTGCAGCGTTAGTCAGATAGGCACACAGATAAATGAGTGAGATATGTTTGTATGTTTATTAACATACAGTAAAAATAACAGATACGCTTGTGCTATCAAAAATATAGTTTATTCCATTTATAGCATAGTCAAAATAACAGTTCATTAGTCATGTATCATTTAGTCAGTCCATTCAAGGATATTCAGTTAGCAAAGTCCATGTGGAATATCCTATGTCAGTTCACTTACAAATCAGTCCTTTGTTTATCTCTCCCGTTCGAGTAACGCAGTCTTGAGCCCATGCAGTAATTAGGGATCATGAAAGCCAGAGAGAGAGCAAGCTGTCGTCTTGCTTTTTTTAAAGTGCTTTCACAACCACTCTCTTAATTACAGTCCTACAGTTAAAGTTGCAGACACTTTAACTAATAAACTATGATTACATATTTATTATTTTACCTAAACCAGTTAGAGTAAACAATGTTATCCCTAACAATATATATATCTATTTACAACCTTAAACCATAGTTATCACAACTTTCTTTGTGTTTGACTGAACCTTGGGCTTTTGTAAACTGATCAGCAATATTTTCTTCAGTCATACAATATTCCAATCTTATTAAACCATTTTTTACAGATTGTCTTACATTCAAATATATAAGATCTGTATGCTTAGATCTCATGTTCACAGCAATATTTGTAGCCAACCGTATGGCTGCTTGATTGTACTCATAAACTAAAATGGAATCATTAATAGTTATTCCCATATCCAATAACAACTGTTTATACAGAATTAAATTAGTACATAATAAAGATAAACATGAAAATTCTGCTTCCATTGTGGACATACTTATGTGTTGCTGTCTAATTGACCTCCATCCAATCAGTGCTTTTCCTAATAGTATAGCCATACCTGAAGTTGATTTCCTAGTGTTTATGTCTGTTGCAAAACTTGCATCAGCATATGCACTTAAAATCAAATCATCTTTTGGCTCCAAATACAATGCATAGTGCATTGTCCTTTTAAAATATCTTAATATACGTTTTGTCACTTGCCAGTGTCGTTCAGTGGGTTCAGCATTGAATCTTGCCAATTGATTAATGCTATAGGCAATGTCTGGCCTTGACCAATTACTAATATACGATAAACTACCAATTATTGATTGATAAATAGTCTTATCGAATTTTGGACTTTGAGCATCAGTGTGGCCAAATTCCTGACCCATTGGAGTTTTAGCTGGTTTACAAAGTTCCATCTTGTATGTTTTTAGTAATTGATAAATCTTATCCTCTTGAGATATCTTATAGCCACTTTTGGTTTTATTTATTGTCAATCCTAGATACTGTTTATCTCTCCTAATTGCTTTAATTTTATCCTCTTACTTAATAATGATATTATTTCAGTAGCTTCATTATTAGTTTTTGTAATTAAAGCAATATCATCTGTGAACAACAATAATAATGATACTATTCCATTTTTCTCTCTCTTAAATACATATGGATCAGCTAAACCTGCTTTAAACCCTATATTGTTTAACTCTTTAACAATATATTGGTTCCATTCGTAACCAGATTGTTTTAATCCATATATTGGTTATTAATCCAATATATTGGTTCCATTCGTAACCAGATTGTTTTAATCTTTTTAAGTTTCCAACAGTCATTATTTGTTTTATCATCATTGATTCCTACAGGTTTCTTTAGGTATATAGTGTGCTGCAATGGTGCATGCAGAAAGGCAGTTTCTACATCTAAGTGATTTATAATATAGTTCTTCTTAGCTGCCCACACTAAAGCTGCTCTCAAGGTTGTTGCTTTTAGACTTGGTGCAAATACTTCATCATAATCACATGCAGTTTGATTAAATCCTTGAGCTACCAACCTAACTTATGGGTAACAGTCCCATTTTTACCTGTTTTTAATTTAAATATCCATTTACAGCCAATGGACTTTTCACCTGAAGGTAATTTAACATTTTCATAAACTTCCATTTGTTTCAATGAATTTAATTCTTTCTCCATTGCTGTATGCCAATTTTCTTGTTTCTTTGCAGGATACATTCTAAGTTCTTCAACAGTCGTTGGAACTTTACTAACTTGGCAAACTACACTTGCTTGGTACCTGTCAGGTGGTCTGGTTTCACGTGTTGAGCATCTAGGTATTACAGGGCTTACAGGTGGACTTTCATGTACTACCTGTGTTAAGTCCGTGTGGAAGGAAGCCAGGAGTCGGTGACTTAGTATCAAGCTCTTTTATTTAGTCAGGAACCGAACTGGGGCTAAAGGAAAACTTCACGGCTTTTTATTTCCAAGCTGCGGCGGCCGCGGCCAATGGCACCACTTTGAATCTCCCGCGATTCGAATTGACCAATCGCGGGAGATTCTCAGCGAGCCAATCGGCGCGGCTCGCCTAGCCAATCCGATCGCCCCGCGCTTTGGCCAATCAAAGCACAGGGATCTCAAGAATTCAAATGAGGGGACAGAACACCCCTCTCCTCTTGGTTCAGTCCTTACGTTGCGTAGTCCTGTAGGTAGGCGGGGCTCCGTCTCTGCCTACTGGACCTGCGCAGGTCAGTCGTAGGTTGGATCCCGGCCGGTTTGGTCGGGGTCTCTGTTTCTCCGGACTCCGTCGTGGGAACCGCCTGGTCTGTCTGGCCGGGCCGCTCTCCGCAGCTCCCTCCTGGGCTACCCGGGTTGGTTGAGCTGTGGGTTTCGCCGCTCCCGCTCGGTCTTCCCGGGTTGGTTGAGCTGGCCTGGCTGTCTCTTCTTGGCGAGGTTTCGTGCTGGCTGCTTTCAGGTGAGTATGGCTGATTTATTTTTTCTGGGTTTTGGTTCCCTGGGTATCCCCTCCCCTCTTGGTTTGTGTTGCGGGGGTTGGTTTTGCTTGGTTGCACGTCGGTGGTCTCTTGTGTGGTCGTCCTCGATCTTAACTGGTCGATGTGGCATTTCCACGCTCGTCCGTCGGTTGTTTGTAGCCGGTACGAGTGTGGGCCTGTTAGTTGTGTTATGATTGCTGGTACCCATAATGGGTCTCCGGTTAGGTTCTTCGCGTAGACGGCGTCGCCTGGTGCGAAGGTTCGGTGTTTGCTGGTGGAGTCTGGGGGTTTCTCTGGGTTGTAAGTCGGGTGTAATCTATCGAGTGGGGACCTTATTTTCCTCCCCATTAGCAGTTCTGCTGGGCTTTTATTTGTTGTGGTGTTTGGGGTTATGTGCTGTATGAAAAGTAATTTATTTATTTTGTCCTGGATCTCCCCGTGGTCTATTTTCTGGATGGTTTTCTTTGTGAATTGAACCATCCGTTCCACCCTACCATTCGCCGCCAGATGCGGCGGGGCTGTCAGCGTGTGTCGTATGCCCCTCTCCGCTAGGAATTTTTCGAATTCTAGCGAGGTGAATTGGGGCCCGTTGTCGGAAACGAGGACGTCCGGGAGGCCGTGTGTTGCGAAAAGTTTGCAGAGTTCTTTGGTCACGGCCTCCGTGGTGGTTGTTCTCATGTTGCTTACCTCCAGCCAGTTGGAGTAAGCGTCTACGGTTATTAAGAAAGTGTGTCCTTTTGTGGGCCCGGTGAAATCTATGTGGATCCTAGACCACGGTCCCCTCGGGGTTTCCCACTCTAGGATGGGTGCTATGGGTGGGCTTGGCCTAGTTTCCTGTCATCGTTGACACCTTGCTACCCAGGCCTCGATCTGTTTGTCCATCCCTGGCCACCAAGCGCAACTTCTGGCCAGGGCTTTTGTCCTAACGATGCCTTGGTGCCCCTCGTGTAACAGTTCCAAAATCTTCCCTTGTAGTTTTTCCAGGATGACCACCCTATCCCCCCATAGTATGCACCCTTTTAGTGACGAGAGTTCCGTTTGCCGGTTCCGGAATGTCCTGACGGACTCGTCGTTGTCCCTTTCCGGCCACCCTTTCTCTACCCAATGCAAAACCCGCGCCAGTCGTTTGTCTTTATTAGTTTCTCAGGCAATGTCTGACGCGGTTATGGGTAGGTTGGGTAGAGTCTCTATGCTGAGGGTGGTCGTCGTGGGTGCTGGGTCAGTGTCTGGTTCAGGTAACAGTGAGCGGCTTAAGGCATCCGCATGGGAGATAGTCTTACCAGGTCGGTGTGTGAGTCCGTAGTTGTAGGCGGCCAGGAATTCGGACCACCTTGTCATTCAGGGAGACAGAATGTTCGGGGTGGCCCTGTTCCCTGCAAGGATTCCCAGCAGCGGTTTGTGGTCGGTGATGATGGTAAACATCCGGCCGTAGAGGTACTCGTGAAACCTTTTTACTGTGGTGACGATAGCCAAAGCCTCGTTGTCCAGCTGGCTGTAGTTCCACTCGTTTGGTGAGGGTCCTTGAAAAAAACGCGATGGGTGCTTCTTTTCCGTCGGGGAGAGTGTGGCTGAGGACAGCGCCGACGCCGAAGGGTGATGCGTCGCATGGGATGGCTAGTGGTAGGGTCTCATTGTACTGGATGAGGACGGCATCCAAAGTGAGCAGGTCCTTGGTTTTTCTGAAGGCGGCTTCCTCGCGTTTCCCCCAAGTCCAGGTAGCCGCCTTGTCCAAAAGCCTATGCAAAGGCTCCGCCGCGGTCACCTTTTGGGGTAGGAAGACACTATAAAAGTTAAGTAGCCCCAGAAACGCCTGCAGTTCTGTTTTTGACTTGGGTGTGGGGGATTCCTTGATGGCTTTAATTTTCTTGTTGGTGGGGTGAATGCCGTGTCGGTCTAGGAGGTATCCTAGGAATTCGACCCGCTCTGTGTACAGCTGGCATTTTTCCCTCTTCACTTTAAGCCCCGTTTCTTTGAACCCCGTTAGCACCTCCCTTAGGCGAGTCTCTAGTTCGGCCTGGTTGGTTGCCGATACTAGTACATCATCGAAGTATGAGACCATCCCCTTGATGCCCTGTAAGAGTCTTTCCATGAGGCTCTGGAAAATTCCAGGTGCCACGCTGACTCCAAATTGGAGGCGGTTGCATCTAAAGGCTCCCTGGTGGGTGACTATGGTTTGTGCCTCTGCAGTTTCCTCGTCGACTGGCAGTTGCTGGTATGCTTGGGCCAGGTCGAGTTTCGCGAAAACTTTGCCCCCTCCCAGTGAGTGTAGGAGATGCTGCACTATTGGGACGGGGTAAGCGCTTTGCTGCAAGGCGCCATTTAGGGTGGCCTTATAGTCCCCGCAGATTCTCACTGACCCATCAGGCTTAATTGGGGTGACTATGGGGGTCTCCCACCGGGCGTGGTCTATGGGTTGTAATACCCCTTGCTTGACGAGCTTGTCAATTTGCTCGTCTATCTTTGGTTTGAGTGCGAACGGTACCCGCCTTGGTTTTAGGCGTTTCAGGGGAACGTTGGGGTCTAGGCTGAAGGATATAGGGGGCCCTCGGTACTTGCCTAGGGTGCCATCGAACATTTCCTGGAAATCCCGGGCAAGTTGCTGCTCCCAGTTGGCTTCGGCGATGTGGTCGATGCCCGTGACTACGATGCCTAGCGGTGCGAACCATTGAAGTCCTAGTAGGCTAGGTCGGTCTTGATCGACAATGCTTAAGGGAAGTCTTTCGGCGTGTCCCTTGTAGGTCACTGTAAACTGTCCTGTTCCGACTACAGGGATGCGGTTTCCTTGGTAGTCCTTGAGGATTAGTCTCTGGTTTTCTAGTTACCTTCTCTGGATAGTAGGCACCAAGCGTTTAATTTCTTGCCAGGCTACCATTGAGAGGTAGGACCCGGAGTCCACCTCCATTTTACAGGGTTCACCTTCGATGCCTACCTCCACGTAGACCTTTCTGGCATCTGTGGTTGTGGCGTGGCCGATGGTGACCGTCTGATGTGTCTCTTCTCTCCGCCTGGCCTCGCCGCTTCGTTGGGCTCATCTGTTTCGCTCCCAGCGGTTGTCTGTTGGCCGGTCTCTGGTCCTGGGGGGTGTGCTCTCTCGTCTCCGCTCGCTCGGGTCCCCTCGCCTGGGGCTGTGGGTCTTCTTGAGGCGGCAAACGCATGCGATGTGGCCCTTCTTGTCGCAGTGTCGGCAAACAGAGTCAAAGAACCGGCATTCGGATCTGGGGTGGTCGCCTCCGCAACCGGCACATGCGGTCCTCGACTTACGACTCCGCCGGCTGCGCTGGTCGTGGCCTGCCTGGAGACGGTGGATGTCTTCTTCCTCGTCTGATGTGCCCGAGGTGGAGTGGAGTTCGCCTTGTTGGGTGGTAGTTTCAGGTTGGGCCTCGGTCGACCTTGCAGGGTTGTTGTTTGCAGTGCGGTCCCCGGCGTTCAGTCTCTGTATGCGGTCTGCTGATTGCTTCGGCGGCCGCGGCTTCAGAGATGGCTTCGGCGAGAGCGATGTTGCCCTTAGCCATCAACCGACTTTGGAGAACGGGGTCCCACAGGCCGAGCACGATTCGGTCCTGAAGGGCCTCGTTCATGTTGGAGAACTCGCATAGTCCTCCCAGGCGCCGCAGCTCTGCAATGAAATCACTGAGACTCTTGCCCGACCGCTGGTCCCGCCGATAAAATTCGTGCCGTCGGATGAGGATGGGCATGGCTGGAGCGTAGTGTTTCCGGAGCAATGGTTCGAGGTCCGCCCAATCCATCACGGTAACGTCAGTGGGCTTGGCTAGCGATTTTGCCATCTTAAACACTGCGGGCACGTGTAAGATTCCCAGTCCTTGGTAGCGGGGTTGAAGGGGGTTGGTGGCACGATGCTGGCCATCTCGTCGGTTGGCTGGCTTCCGTCGGACACGTGCTTCGGTTCAGGAAAGGAATCCCATCCTCGTCGCCAGTGTTAAGTCCGCGTGGAAGGAAGCCAGGAGTCGGTGACTTAGTATCAAGCTCTTTTATTTAGTCAGGAACTGAACTGGGGCTAAAGGAAAACTTCGCGGCTTTTTATTTCCAAGCTGCGGCGGCCGTGGCCAATGGCACCGCTTTGAATCTCCCGCGATTCGAATTGACCAACCGTGGGAGATTCTCAGCGAGCCAATCGGCGCGGCTCGTCTAGCCAATCCGATTGCCCCGCGCTTTGGCCAATCAAAGTGCGGGGACCTCAAGAATTCAAATGAGGGGCACTTCCGGTTTCGCGTGGCTTCGGGGCAGCAGGAATTTGCGACAGCTCGCGATTCCTGCTGTGCTAGCCGTCGAGGTACCCCCGATCCAGATGGGTCAGGGGGATATGGCTGCCCTGTAGGGACAGCTGAAGAGAGAGGGGAGTCGGATAGGGAGGTGGGGGTGTCGCAGACCCCCCCCTTCTCCGGGAAAACCCCTTTTTCCCAAGGCGGTGGAGCGGCGGTCAGCAATGGCCGCCACGAAGAAGCCAGCAACCGGGTAAGAACTGTGCTGGAGGAAGTGTGAAGAGTGAAAGTTCTGTCTGAGCCGGGTCAAGTAACACCTTTTAAATTGCCTGGAATTGAGCTGCTTGAATTGCTGGAGGATACATTGTATCCCTAAGAAGAGCGAAAAGCGGCGGAGAAGCTGTTAAAGGGAACTTTTTTTTTTTTTTACTCTCCCACCCCACGGAAATAGCAGAAATATTTGGATATATTAGACATTGAAAGTGGATTGCTTTGAAAGTTGAAGCTAAGAGACAAAGGGATTTTTGGACATTGAAAAATTTAAGAAATTGGAAAATCTTTGCTGGAGGTATGGATTTCTGATTATTTAAAATTGTCATTGCAAGTGGGAAGGGAGAAAAAAAATTGGAGCAGAAGCTGAAAAAGGAGGAGATTGTCTAGAACGTCTTTGTGGATCCCAAAGGAAGATATATGGTAATTGGACCTCTTTGATTAAAAATTAATCCAGAAAGAGAAAGAGAAGAAGGAAGAAAAGTATTAACTTTTGGAACTTTTTTTTTTTTAATTGCTTTTGATTGTCTTTGATTAAAAATACTTGTGGTTGTTTTGGAAAAAGTTTCCCTTTTTATAATGGCATCGTTTGTGGATGAACTAGAGATTGAATATCAAAAATATAAAAAAGAAGATACTTTGGGCGCTTTGTTTCAATTCTTAGAAATGGCGTTATGTTCTGTTGAAAAGTTGATTACGCAGCAGAAGGACTGGGACAAGGAAGAAGAGGAAGAAGAAGCCATCTTTGATGAACAATGGGTCCCTTCCGGAGAGGAGGAGAAAAAGGATAAGAAAAAGGGGATTTTAAGAATTATAAAAACAACCAAAAGAGAGAAAAATGAGCGAAAAGATGGAGGCAAGGTTAGAAAGCAAAGGAAAAGGAGTAAGAAAAGCGAAGGGAAAAAGCAAAGGGGTAGAAAGGGCAAGGAGAAGAATAAGCAAGAGAGAAAGGGGGGGAGGAGAAGCCTTAATGGGGGGAAGCAAGACCTAAAGAAAAAAAGTTTATTTAGAGACAATGGGTGAATTTAATTTAGATTAAAAGAGGGATTCTGGAGGGTATATAAGAGTGTGTTTTTATATGTATATTTAGAATATAAAATCTATTATGTAATTTTAGAATCTTTTAAACAGAATCCCAAGAAAGATTGCTATATGTAGTATTTCTAAGTTAGGGTAATGAGTTTTGATGTTACTCCAATTGGTGTACAGGAGAAGTATAGTAAAAGAAAAAAAAGATGAATGGATAATTGGAAATAGAACAGACAAAGAATGTTGTTGAAAATGGTAATAAGATATGGAAGGATATATATGCTTTTTTTTTTTGGATTTTGTATATTGATAAAAGGCAATAAAATTTTAATTAATAAATAATTTGGATGGAAAGGAGAAGTAGGGACAAGATATGAAGTTAATATTATATGAAATATTGATATTATAATCTGGAAATGTTATGCCTTATTGGTCTTTTATTATTACTTTTTCTTAGAAAAGAATTTATAAGCTGCTATGCCTTGATTCTTTGTGCATTGTTTTTATAAAACTGATAAAAATGGTTTTTATATATATATATAAAAAAGAAAATGATAATAAGATATGGAAGGAGATATGGGTTGAATATGATGTTTGAATTTGTGTCTGTGTGAAGAGTTTTAACCCGGGAACAGACAACCTTCAGAAAAGATCTTTTAGTTTTGTTTATGTTTTGTGTTTGTATGTTTGTGTATTGTGTTTATGGTAAAACTAACAAAATTTGTTTTTTATAAAAAAAAGGAAAAAAGAATCAATAAAACCTTGGAGGAATGTTAGATGAGAATAATTTAAACAAGCCAGAAAGAAAAGAATATGATGACTATAAAATGGATAAATATGGAAGAGAAATGAAATTGAATAGGAGTAAAGAGAAATAATGAGAAATTTGCTGAAAGACATTTGTGTGTCCATATGGAGATGGGATAAATTGGAATTATGCTGTATAAAAATAATGTTTTGTTTGACTTGTAAGGATTTACAATGTTAAGAGGTTTTATGTGTTTATGTATTTAATGGTTAATGATGTGTTGTTTTATCTTTAAAATTAATAAAAATTTGTTTCAAAAAAAAAAAAGAATTCAAATGAGGGGACAGAAAAACCTGTTCCTGGTTATCTATTTTTTCCTGTTCTGGTCCTGTGTGCTCTTCCTGTACTTCTCTTTAATTGTACTTTTCTTATTACTGATATGTTGTTTTGGTCTTTTGTAGGTTTCTATAATTACATCCTTACTTGAATCTTGCTCCAGTTTTTACCATCCTACATGTTCAAGGAATTGTGCACAAGCACTACAGTAAACGCTAGATGTACCTTTTTCTCAGAATCTGTATGATTTGTGATTAGATTCATAACCTACAAAGAATAACTTTTTAGCCCTATGCTGCCCCTTATGTCTCAGTTGTGTAGGAATATGCACCCATGCTGGTGCTCCAAATGTGTGCATGTAGCTTAGGTCAGGTTTTCTACCATGCCACCGTGTGAATGGTAATTCACCTGTTGTTGAGTTAACAACATTATTCAATATATGATTACCACACATTATTGCTTTTCCCCACAAAGTTTCAGGTAATCCTGAATCCGACAACATAGTACAAGCCATTGCCTGTATTGTTTGGCCTCGTCTTTCTATAAAGGAATTATGTTGTGGCCTATACGGTGCAGACTTTTTATGTTCAACACCTGCCATCTTTATTTTGGAATTTATTATTTATAAATTCCGTACCATTATCGGTTACTAGAGTTACTAATTTCCTTTTAGTTTTTCTTTCTGCAAATTTCAACCAATTAAAGAAATTCTGATATGTTTCCTTTTTACTCTTCATTAAATAACAGAAACCATATTTAGAATAATGATCCATTATACTTAATATATAATGAGCACCTCCCACACTTGGTTTTTTAAGATCTATAATATCAGCAAATACGACCTCTAGAGGCTCTTTAGTCTTAAATTCATTAATTCTATTTGCTGGCATTACTTTGCTTTTTTTTTGATTCAAGCATTGCAGTGCAAATACTTACTGCAAGGCTTCAGTTTTATACCTTTAGACAGTTCAACCATTTGCTTAAAATATATATGCCCTAAACGTCTGTGTAACAAATGTATGCATTCATCATGAGGTTTAACCTTATTATACACTGTGTTAGCTACCTCTAATTGATTATCATTTAACACATACAATTCACCTTTTAAAGTTGCAGTCACTTTTTTACCTTCCTTTTCTATTATGCAGTTTTCTCCCCTAAAGGTAACTACATAACCCAGTTTAACCAAAACTCTAACCAAAAGCAAATTAAACTTAAGTTGTGGTACATATAACATTTTTACATTTTCTTTTATGCAAGAACAATGTGCAATACCTTCACCTTTTGCTTTCAGTTTCCAGCCATTAGCTAACGATATCTGTTGTGAACTCATGGACATCTTAATAAATCTTTTATCTTTTGTTGTGCAGTGCAATGCTCCACTATCTACAACCCATAAATTATTATTCACAGTTTCGTTGCTATACATGGCTGACTCTAAGCATTTTTCATCCTTTTGATGCCTTTTAGCATTCTGGCTGGCATTGTGTGTTTTCATTTCTTGCAGAATCTAGCCAAATGTCCTTTTCCTCCACAATTAAAACATTTTCTAATTGTATAGGCTGTCAAAGATTCATTATCTTCTTGTGGTTCCCTTCTCAGTTGATCCCTTTTAAGCCTTCTCCTGGCTTCTTCAATTAATCTGCCAGTAATGTCAGTTAATGTGAGGTTATCTTTTGGCAGTACTTCCAGTGAAGTTACATAGTCATCATAGCTCTCATTTAATGAAGACAAAATTATATAAATCTAATGTAGTTCTGTGAAGATAAGTTCTTTTTCATGCAGTTCCTGAAAAATTCTCTTCATAGTGTTTAAATGAGCAGCATGTCTCCATTCTTTTGAAGATGTGTTCTGAACAGATTACGTGTAAGATTTATATGTGCTCCTACACTGTCTCGAACATAAATCTTCTTTAAATTCTCACAACATTTCGCAGCTGTTTCTTCTCCACGAATATGTACAAGCTGCTGGTCACAGAGTGTCAGTCCTATTATACAGAGAGCTTGCTCATTCTTCAGTTTATATTCTTGTATTTTCTGGGCATCATCTTCATCCTCCGGATCCCAAGCCTCTACCTCTGGTGGGTTTTGAATTATACTCCACAAACCTTCTCTGCATAGAAGTAGGCTGCATTTCATGGACCATGAAACATAGTTTGTTCCATCCAGTTTGGATATTAGAGACAAACTTTGTAAATTGACTTGTGCCATATTTTTCTGGATATTAAACTATAATTAATAAAACACAGCTGTCTGTTTACAGTATTATGTAACTACACTAACTCTTACTTTATATAAGCCTGTTATATCCTGGTTAGTCTGACTGTGCAGCCTGGGCCCATAACCAGTGTTAGGGATATACACCCTAACAGAATCTGCACAGCAGTCAGGCAGGCAGGCAAAATATATGAGATAAACGTGTTTTTGTAGTTTACATTAGTAAAACAGATACACTGTGCTAGTTAAATAGTTTATTCCAGTAAGAGTTTTTTCATAGTCAAACAGTCCATAAATCATTCACTAGTTCAGTCCATCCGGGGATTATTCATTTGCAAAGTCTAGTGTTGAAAAAGAGGTCAGTAAACTTACAAATATCAGTCCAGTAATAAATCTTCTCACAGTAGAGATATGAAGAAGTTCAAACCTCCTTTCTTCCTTCAGCAAAAACAGCAGCAGCAGAGAACCATCAATCCATCATTGTCAGCAAGCAATTCAGTAAGCCAGCAATACAGTTAAACTATCTTGCTCCCTCTTATGGCGGTTTTACAGCCGCACCCAAAATTACATGCTTTGCTGTTTAAAAGTGACACAAACTTACTTACAATCATAGTTTATATATATTATTTTACCCAAACTAAGTTAGGTAACCTTGTTATTCCTAACACCATTAGAATTTAATGATGTCATGAAACTGAACAGATTTATTTTAAAATTTTGTATTCTGTATTTTTTAAAAAACAAAGCACAACACTCCCCCCCAAAATCTGGCATATCTCAGGGGTTCTGAAATTAGGCTGTTGGAAAGATCCAGTTTATTGACAAAGCCCAAGCAGCATGTTCCTTTTAACTGCTTCTGAATGAGTTGCAGCTGGCCCTAATAAGGAATATTTTCTCAGTGAAAGTTCCAGATGTGTTGGACAGCAACTTCCTCCTCTCAAACCATCATATTTGGGAAGGCAAATCCATAATTAGATCTTTGTGGGTCTCACATTTGTCATGTATCGTTGTCCAAATTACTTATCTCTGAATCTGGTCCATTCTCTTTATGTGGAATAACTCAGGGGCCAGAGTTGCTATGAGAGCACTCACAAGTTATGTGTTGATCTTCATTTGTTAGATTTATATCCATGTGTTTTGATATAGTGTTATATCCCTATTATTAATGTATTATTTTCCATAACATATTAACTTCTTAAAGAAGGCTGGCCTGAAATACTCTCCTACACTGAGTCATTGAACATTCACAAGTATTTGAATCGGGTTTTTCACAGTCCTGATCCAGTATCTAAATAACTTTACACTGACTTTTAAAATGTGACCACTGGCTCAAAAATATTGCTATTTAGGAGACATATTGAGCTACTAGTTAAGGCAGGCCTCAGTGTAATGTTGATGGGTAATCTCAAACCATGCTGCATACTCCAGATGACCACTGGGTGATACCAAAGAGACACAGAAAGCTCTAATCCCTTATTGCCATCTAGTGTATAGATACTGATAACTACCATCATGTTCAAAGTGGTGTATTTTTCTCTGTCAGCTTTTATTTAGGATTGCTCTCCCCTGTTTCACATGACATATTCATTCCATAATAGGACGCAAAGGCAAAAACTAAAAACTTTTCAGTGGTATCTTGAACTACATATGTCCTTCTGTGAAGGAAATGGGTGGTTTCTAACAAAGATAGATAGATAGATAGATAGATAGATAGATAGATAGATAGATAGATAGATAGATAGATAGATAGATAGATAATGATGATAGATGATACATATGATCTATCTGTCTGCCTATCTATCTATCTATCTATCTATCTATCTATCTATCTATTAATTAGATAATGATGATAGAAGATAGATGATATAGATGATAGATCAATAGATCAATAGATAGATCGATAGATCAGGGGTGTCAAAATCACTTCATCATGTTGTCACGTGATGTGTCACTGGTTTCCCCCCTTTGCTAAACCGGGCATGGGCATGGCCAGTGCCTGATGTATCTGGCCCATGGGCTGTGAGTTTGACACCCCTGATATAGATGATGAATAGATAGATGATAGATTAAAGATAGACGATGACGATAGATAGATAGATAGATAGATAGATAGATAGATAGATAGATAGATAGATAGATAGATAACACGGTACTAAAAAGTATGATTAGCTTACAAGATGAGTGGTAAAAACCTGTAACATTCTTGGTCCAAAATCTCTCATGTTGTTTAACAGTTCAAATGTTAGGTTGCCTGTGACAACACTGTGACAGGCAAATAATAAGAGGATAACAAGGTGCAAAGGAATGAATATAACTTTAGTAGCTGAATGCTTTTCATCTATTTGTGAATAGGTTGGTTACATTTGCCAAGCAGCTGTTAAAATACCTGTTTTATTTAGATATTTCAGTGATGACCAGTTCCTAAAATTAAAAAAAAAACAATAATTTCAAAACTCACAACTGTGTAGTTCTGATTCTGATTCTTTTGGTGGTGCAGTGGTTAGAATGCAGTATTGCAGGCGAATTCTGCTCACTGCCAGGAGTTTTGCCCCCCCCCCAAATATGAGCCCTCATTTTACAGAAGGATGGAAGGCTGAGTCAACCTTGTGATGGCCAAGATTGAACTCCAGACTGTGGGCAAAGTTAGCCTGCAATACTGCATTGTAACCACTGTGCCACCACAGCTCTGTCAATAAGTAGAATTGCAAGTAAGTAGGCATGCACATGTAATCTTTGGCATTTTATATTTAATATCAACATGGCTTCAGTGATTATTTAATGAAAGCTGCAAGCAATTGTTTTGGAAATGTTATATGTCATTTCTTCCCTTCTTAAGGTCTGAGAAAGATAATACACGAAAGATCAACCTAGATTTCATGCATCTCTTTTAAAAAGTGAAGAGATGCTATGTTAATGTTTGTGGCGTAGAGGAAGAATGATTTAATTTATTTGCTGTTACTACAACATACGGTATATTAATGGAATTTGCTTCCAAAGTGGGTGGGACATGATTTTTGATAGATCCATGGCAAGGAGGGCTTCGCCGTAAATGTCACAATTTTGATGGGGACCCATCCTTCTGCTACTTCAAAAAGCAACAACAAATGTATGGAACACAACTTTAGATGTCATACACTGTCTCCTTTGGCTCGAAAAAGAGAAGAAAATAAAAAGGAGATAACATTGCCAGAGGGACTCAATATCCCATGTCTCTTCTCTTTCAAGAAATAAAACCCGGCGTACATTTTTATAATAAATGCTGTTCACATTTAGTTTCTTGATTTTTCAAATGGGTGACGTTTGCAAGTAACCTTCCATTTTGCTTATTTACGAGCACTTGATGGCTTTTTCCAAGTATTCTTCTCCTCAAAGAGTTATTTATTATTCATTCCAGGCTGTCATGATGACCCACAAACACCTCTTATTCCAAAGAATATCATTTTATTTTTTCACAAATGAAAAGCTGTGAAATCAAAGGCAGCAGAGAGTGTAATACTAAGTGAAAACGATTCTGGCAATATTTTGGCATATATAATACCAAAATGCTCATCTTAAGGCCTTTGGGTAAAATAGAAGCAGTCTAACTAATTTAATTACATCTTAGACTCACCAGGAAGAGTTCAGAAATAGACCCTTTTTCTAATATACTGATATATTCCCAGGTAACTTTGGGCTTCAGCTGAATACACACTGAGGTGGGTGGCAAATAAATTTAACAAAAAAAAAAAAAGAAAAGCAAATAAATAGACAAACTTGCTTTTTCATGTCAGACCATTGATTTATGTATCTGAACATTATTTTGTGACAGAGGTAGAACCCCTCTTGAAACCCTAATTCCAGGGGTGGGCTGCTGGGGGTTCACAGGAGTTTGGGAGAGCCCCTAGTTAAGATTCTGTACAGTTTAGAGAACTCCCAAATCCCACTCCTGGCTGGCCCTGCTGACCCCACCTTTCCCCTCCCAGGAGTCCCCACATGGCTCATTTTGGATGCAGGTAAGTGTATGCATGGAGGCTCAGGGAATGTGAAAAATGGGCCTCCTGGAAGTTCAGAAGGTTGAAAATGGGCCAGTTTCCACCTTCCAGGGAAATTCTGGAGCCCTGGGAGGCCATTTTCACCCGCCCTGAGGTTTGAGGAAAACCTCCGGAGCCCGGGGAGGGCAAAAATGCCCCCCCCAGCTGTGGTGCAGGAGGCTGACTAGGCCACGCCCACCATGGTCACGCCCACCCAGCAACCAGGCAGAGAACCTGTTGCTAAAATTTTTGAAGCCCACCCCTGACTAATTCCACCTTGTGGCCCCAAATCTTTCAGAGATCTGATACTAGATGACAAAATGAAAACTATTAGCAGGGCAATTCCTTCTCTTACTTAAGAAAAACATAAGACTAAACATAAGCTTTTCAAATTTGTGACAATGTATTTTGATTTTTTTGGGGGGGTACAAACCTCCCACCCCACCCCATCCTCCTCTCCTCTCCTTTCTACCAAGTGCCAGGAATTTTTTGTCTCCTTGTCACATACTATTTGTGACCTATTTAGAAAAAATGGGCTCGGGTTAAGGATCTTACACAGACAAAGTATGAGCATTCTCCTTGTGTTCTAATTTCCCAAGAGTTATTGCTTCAGTAATCTTTCCATTGGTCAGCCCAATTGTTGAGAAATAGATTGCCATGGTTGGGCCTGGCCTTTGGCCTTCTGGTATTGTAGATTTGTAAGTACAGTAGCCCTTGACTTAGAACAGTTTGTTTAGTGACCATTTAAAGTTACAACGGCATTGAAAAACATGACTTAGTACCATTTTTCATGTTTATGACTGCTGCGGCATCCCCATGATCACATGATCACATGAATCAAAATTCAAATGCTTGGCAAGGGACTCAAACTTATGACGGTTGCAGTGACCACCTTTTGCAAGCAAACCGTGTTACCAATTTGCCAATTTCAGGCGATTCAATTAACAAATGTGGCAAAAAAGGTCATAAAATAGGGCAGAATTCACTTAGCAAATATCTCGCTTACCAAACAGAAATTTTGGGCTCAATTGTGGTTGTAAGTTGAGGATATTACCTGTAGCCTTACAGGTAACTTTTGCACTCTCCTGCTTTTGCAAAGTCAATGGTTTGGCAATTCCCACCATTCTAACAATCCATAAGATAATCAAGGCTGCATTCAGAGAGGCAGAGCAAAGCAAACAAATGTTCTTGCTCAGGTAACAGGGTTTTTAGCACTTGTAAGTTTAATGGAAATAATTTCTAGATAGAAGTCTCATCTTAGGATGTGTTTAATGTCTATGGAAATTCTCAGTCATCCAGGTCCCAGTTTTCAACAGCCAACTGGACTTTCTGTTTTTTTCTTTGAAGAGGTTTTGATTCCCATCCAAGAAGCTTGTTCAGCTGAAGAAAGTTCTTGGATGAGAAGCAAAACGTCTTCAAGAAAGAGAAAGAAAGAAAGAAAGAGAGAGAGAGAGAGAAAGAAAGAAAGAAAGACAGGAAGAAAGAAAGAAAGAAAGAAAGAAAGAAAGAAAGAAAGAAAGAAAGAAAGAAAAAAAGAAAGAAAGAAAGACCAGAAAGAAAGACCAGAAGGTCCAGTTGCCTCTTGAAAAAACACCTTTGGGACTTAGGATATGTTATTTTTACAGATACAAAAGATAACAGCCGGAACCTATTAACAAGAATATTTGTGACAATATGAGTTACTTCCAACGGCTACACATCCACTGACTAAAGAAACAATGATGGCAACTCTACCAATCCTATTCCCTTGTTTGAAGAATGGTGAGTGCGTATACCAGGAGACTTTATTTGATGCCACGGTATACATCACTGCCAAGTAAATATCTGCTTTGCTTCATCGTGCCATTTTAAATGATTAAATTAATTATTAATTTGTTTTTTGAGTGCCTACCTTCCCCGTTCCGCCCCTTTGGCAAAGCTTAGGGACTCCCATCTTTGTTAGTATTCATCACCACCTTAAAACGAGCAGATCTTTCATCATATCGGAAGTGGGAAGCTTCCTGTCTCTAGGTGAAATCTTTCAAAGGATGTTGAAGGGAATCAACACTTATTTTTGGCACACATTTATTTACTACATATTTCAAATCTGTTTTATGCCTTGCGTTTGAACTCAGTGGGTGAAACCAGATTTGGACTGCATTGATGTGGAAGATCCTTAAAAAGCCACAGAAAGAAACTTGCCGCTGCTACCTAATGGCCATCTGGATGTTTGAAACCTGGATCTTCTAGGCAGGGGTGTCAAACTCCTGGCATCACAGTGGCATCATGTGATGTATCGTGACTCCCCCCTCACTTGACTAAATTGAATGGGCATGGCCAGTGCATGATGCATTTGGCCCATGGACCGCGAGTTTGACAGCCCTGTTCTAGGCTTAACAAATCTTCATTTGGAAGCCTTCATTTTTCTTGTGTGCAAGAAAAAAAAAAACAGCTTATTTTTCCCCCTTTTTGATACATGCAGATTAGGTTTTAATTTGACTGTCTTCTTGGTGCTCCCTGGTTATATTAATAAATTCCTACAATTTCTAAGTCGCACAAATAATGGGAGCCTATGTTCTATTGCATCAGGTTGGAGAAAGCTATAGTAGAACCATTTATGTAGGCAGTGCTTCAAACATAGCTCTTATATATATATATATGCACATTTTGTGTGTATGTTTTTGTGTGCCTCTGAGTCATTCTTGACTTCTGATGACTGCCTGGGACAAGTCCAAGGGTGTGATTTTACCAGTTCGGACTGGTTCAGGTGAATCAGAAGTTAAATTTACATCTGGTTCATTGAACCGGTAGTTGAACTGATTAGCTGGCTCCGCCCCTCCCTCCCTGCCCCTCCCAGGAGTCTCCACACGGCCCGTTTTGGATGCAAGTAAGTGCAGGGTCTATGTGGAGGCTCTGGCAGGGTGAAAAATGGGCCTTCTGGAAGTTCGGAAACGGGCCTGTTTCTGACTTCCGGAGGGCCTCTGGACTCCGGGTGAGGCTGTTTTCACCCTTCCAGAACTCCAAGGACCATTTTGAAATGGTTGCCTAAAAAACTATATGGACTTGTGCAAGGGTGGGGGGGGATTCAAAAATCCCAGCAACTGGTTTGCTGCCTAATTGTTGGGTGGATGTGGTCATGGTAGGCGTGGCCTTCTGGAAGTTCTGGTAGGCCAAGAAAGGTGAAAAACAGCCCTCCTGGAAGTTCTGGTAGGCCACGCCCACCATGGCCACACCCACCCAGCAACCAGGCAGCGAACCAGTTGCTGGGATTTTTGAATCCCACCCCTGGACAAGTTCATATAGTTTTCTAGTCAACCATTTCAATAGTAGATTGCTACAGCCTTCTTTCTAGGTCTGAGAAATTGAGACTGGCCAAAAGCCAGTCTAGAACTAGAAATCCCAGTCTCCTGGTTCCTACACTGATGTCTAAATCTTACATATCCTCAATACTCGGTTTAAAAATGTGACAAAACCCTCTTTGTCTAAGACAATATATATTGAGACAACCTTGTATGCGTTTTCAGCCATGTGCTCCTTCATTTAATATAGTTCAGTTATATAAGCAGAGAGATCCTATTGACTTCCTTTCTGCTCTCTAGATATTATTAAAAAATATTGAACTATTATTTTCCTCTCAAATTAATCAAAATAATTAAATCCCAGACTGAGACCTTACTTGCCACATTACTGCCTGGAGCTAATTTATATTGCTGAGTTATAAACCTCTGCGACAACATGGAATTGTATGGGACCCCTGTTAATATACTGTATGTTTCTGATTCTTGCTGGATGAGTGATGTCATTCTAATTTGGAAATAACTGCACATGTTATTATGCAATATACTGGCCATTTACTTTTTACAAGTCATCTGTCAGCTTACAACACCATTAAGCAATTGAGCATCTCTGTAGCCTAAACAGTTCTCAGATCAAATAATGACAATTTTTATTTGCTAATGAATGCTGCCTATCACTCATGATTGTAGAAGCAACAAACTAGCTGCAAATAACACCAGAAGCTGCATTACTGTGACAGGGTGGAGAAAATGTAACTCTGAAGCTGTTATTGAATTATAAGTACCACCCTTTTCACCTGGTCATGCTGGTGGAAGCTGCTAGAAATTATAGGTAAGCAACATTTAGTGGGCCTTAGTTGGTCTACTGCTCCATGAAAAATCACTATAAAATTAGTCTTCAGTCCTTTCCCCGCCCATTTTTTTCTTGGAAGTTCCTTTGGTTTCAACATGGATTATTCCCAAATAATTGTACATATTTGTTTCTGTCAGGGAGAAATTGTCAGAGCCATGGGGAGGAGCCAAACAGGGAATTGGTTTGGAATCCCTACATTGGCACGAGAGTATGATGGGGATTTTTTTTTTTTTTTTACTGATTACCAAAACTGAAAATATTCCAATTCTCTCCTACATCCAGCTTCCAGCACCATTGTTAGGACTTTCTGCCTTCACTGTGAGTTGTGTTGTGTTGTGTTGTGTTGGGGGGGGGTGCACGAAGGGAGGCTCAGCCAATCTCATTGTACACATATTGTACTCTGACAATTAAAGTTGATTTGATTTGATTGATTAGTTGCTTCCTAAAATGCCAAGAAGCAGCATTTGAAAAGACACAGGAATTTAGGAAAAGAATTAAGTATGAAACTACACATTAATTAATCATAGCAGTAAGAAAGTATATTTAATGATTTAAAGAATTTTTGCAATAGTTCTGGAAGGCAAGCTGCTATAGATGGAAAGTTCTGGAAGGCAAGTTCTGGAAGGCAAGCTGCTATTATAGATGGAAAGTTTAAAAGTGAGCAATTACTGTCTTGCTGAGGCCATCTGGAGAGTAATTAACTAAGATGTGATTTCAAGAGGACAAAGCAGCATTAAACCAGATCCAAGTATCAGCCCATTTTGTCCAGAAGGGTTTGCACTAACCTTCTTTAACCTGGTGGGTACTGGCTGTGTTAGTGGGACTGAAGTACAGCAGATATAACAGGTTTCATATTGAGGGGAGGTTGCTTTCCATTCTTAATGACAACTGATTTCTAGGGTTTGGGGTTAAAAACTTGACAGCTTCTTAATATGAACAATGTGCTTTGCCACTCATCTCTGGTCCTGCCCTAAACCTGCCCCTCTATTTGTCACTTATAATTATCTGTGAATGGTGGTGGATATCACCTAACCTTAGCATCTTTCCTCAGGCTCCAAAGTAATGCTTTAGAGGAGAGATACACAAAGCTTCAGGGCTTTCCGGGCTCTTGAAAACTGTGGTGTAGCCCTCAGAGCCCTCCAGAAAGAGTTACCAATGTTTCCTTTTTAACATGATCAGAGGAAAAATGATTAAACACTTCACTGGCTAATAAATCCATTCACTACTGTTCATTTAGCCAAAATGAAGTCCAGATTAGTTTTTCTCCTGGCTGCCTCCACTGTTTTTTGCACTTCCCTCAAGGGTGGGCTGCTGGGGGTTCAGGAGAGCCCCTAGTTAAGATTCTGTGCAGTTCAGAGAAACCCCAAATTCCACTCCTGGCTGGCCTGGGCCACCCCTCTCCTCCCAGGAGTCTCCATGCAGCCAGTTTTGGATGCAGGAAAGTGCAGAGCGCGCATGGAGGCTCAGGGTGGGCGAAATATTGGGCCTACCAGAAGTTCTGGAAGACTGGAAATGGGCCTGTTTCCAGCCTTCAGAGGGCCTCTGGAGTCTGGGGAGGCTGTTTTTGCACTCCTGGAGCCTCAAGGAAAGCCTCCGGACTTCCGGTTTGCCAGGCTTCAGCGGCGGCAGGGATTCGCGTTCTTGCGCGATCTCTGTTGTGCTAGCTGTCTTGGTGCCTCCGATCCTGACGGGTCTGGGGGCTAAGGCTGCCCCGTAGAGGCAGCCGAAGACAGGGGGGATCCGAAGAGGGGTTTGGGGTTATCACAGACCCCCTCCCCAGCCGGCAAAACCCCCTTCTCTCAAGGCGGTGGAGCAGCGGTCTTCAATGGCCGCCATAAAGAAGCCGGCAGCTGGGTAAGATTGCGCAGGAGGAAGAGGGAGAAAGTTTTGAAGAGAAAGGTTTTTTTGGCTGAACCAGGACTTTAAGATATATTCACCATCCTGAAAACTATGACTTTTTGAACGATACTTTGTTTCCAGAGGAGATTTTCAAAGCGGCGAATTTGAGGTGCTGAAAGGGAAAGTTTACTCTCCTTCCCGATGGAATTAACAAATGGACATTGAGAAACCTGTCTTTTTATAGAAGGTTAAAATTTGGCTCTTTGTTACAAGTGGGAAGGGAGAGGACAAAAAAAAATATTAAGATCTTATTGGAGGAGATGCCTTGAAGATTTTGAGATTAGAAATTAATTGTAATGAGGCTTTAAAATACAGACTGGGCTCCTTTTCTTTTCTTTTAACTGATACTACCCCAGGAAGAGAAAGTGAGAACTTTGTGCTCTGTTTGGACTGATTGATGACTCTGGGACTTTGGGGAACTACTTTAACTTCTGAAATATCTTGGTTGTTTTAAGAAGAAGAAGAAGAGGTGGGGAAAAAAAAGGTTTATAATGGCTTGACCTGATGATGAACTTAGAAAGGAATATGGAAAAATAAAGAAAGAAGGCAAGGACGCTGTGGAAGAAGCTTTTCATTTCTTAGAAATGGCGCTTGCTATTTGTTAGCAAACACAACAGATGGAGGAAGAAGAAGAAGATGCCATCTTTAATGAATCTAAAAGATTGATCAAGAAAGAAAGGAGAAAAAGAGGAAGGAAAATGAAGGACTTAAGATTTAAAAAAACATCCAAGAAAGAGAAAAATAAGATGCAAATTCAACACAATGTTACAAAGCAAAAGGAAAAAGGAATGCAACAGAGAGGGGAAGCTAAAAAGGCGGAGGTTAGGAGAAGGGGGGGTAAAAAGGCCAGGTGGGATAAGAAAGGAAGGGAAAAGGGGGAAAAAAGCCACAAAGATATGAAACAAGATGGGAAAAAGGGAATTTTTTTTAGGGATAAAGGGTAATGTATAATTCTTTTTTTAAAAAAAGAAGATTCTGCAAGGTTTATAAAATGGTATATAAAAATTAATAAAAGATTAAAATATTAAAATGTTTAGTAATGATAGACTTTAAAATTTAATAAAATATTAAAGGGAATGTCTAAAATATTGAGTTTAATTATAGAGTTAAATTGACTATTGTGTTGATGTTATTATAAACTTATTATTGAGCATTTGTTTTTGAAATAGATAATTGGAATGTTATAAGATTTAATATTTAGATTTATTATCTAATTATGTATTTAATAATTTTAGATTTACTATTTTTTTTTCTTTTTAAAATTTAGTAGGTAGAATGTACTAAGCAGAATTAGATTGGGAACTGGGAGTTATTTTAAATGTTAATTTAGGGGGACGATAGAAAGGCATCATACTTTGATTAGTGATTTCAGGAGAAATCTTTTTTTTTACTAAATGTCCCCCCCCCCATTGGTGCAGGAGGCCAACCAGGCCACGCCCACCATGGCCACACCCAGCCAGCAACCTGGCAGAGAAACCTTTGCTAAAATTTTTGAAGCCCATTGCTGACTTCCCTCAGATCAGAGGTGGTATTCAGCAGGTTCTGACCAGTTCTGGAGAACTAGTAGTGGAAATTTTGAGTAGTTCAGAGAACTAGCATATACCACCTCTGACTGGAGATTTTACAGTATCCTTCCCCTGTCACGCCCACAGAACAAAACTAAAAAAAAAAATGAATCCCACCACTGCCTCTGATGCTACTTCCAGTGGAGAAAAGGTCAAAGATGTCTACTGTAGAACTTCCTCAAACCTATCCCATTCCCAACTCATTTTGCTCAGGTCCCGTTCTGGCCCAGCAGCAATAGCCAGAGTGGGAGAGTTCCTTCTTCATAGCCAGGAGACCTGGTTCTGCAAGTAAAGTGAGAAAAACCTCTCGTCAACACCTGGAGCAACCCTGCTGCCGGTCCTTGCAAACAAAGCTAAGCAAGACTGCAAAAGCAGCTCGGCCTAGGAAGCCAAAGCCAGCTTTGTTTATTTGAGCCGAGCTGAGAAGGAAGACAGAAGCGACGTGGTTAATGACAAAAATGTGGTGGCTCCTGGAAAAGAGCTGGGTTGGGGTAGAGAGGGGTGGTGGTGGTGCCTCTTTCCTGCATTGGCAAGAGCAGCAGTGCAGGGGAGAAGGTTGAGCTGCGATACCCAGAGACACACACAGAGAAAGGGCAGCTTGCCGCCTGCTGCAGTCCTCAGTGTGGTTAATCATGCGTTCCCCTTTCGCTGCTGATTTGCAAGAGCAGATTAATCAGAGAGCGCAGCTTGATGAAATTTTGCTGTTATTGTGCCCATTTTTAGCAACATCTTTTATTATCTTCATTATTCATTTACAGGGGACCGGCATCAATTATGCAAATGAGTTCACAGACTTTGCAGATTACTTCATTTGCCGCTATTGTTTGTGGAAATTTAATTATTAAATATTATTAAGCTTGCATTTTCTTCAATTTTCCAAGGCTTAGTTTCATTTGATTTTTCCTCCAGCTGCTCTCGTTTCCTTTCAGTGCCAAAACAGCTCCTCATCAAAGCGGGCCTGGCATGTGAAGACCAAATAAAATCTCCTCAATTTAATAATTTTGATGTTAGTCCCTTGTTCTCAGCTGCTTGCTCAAAGCAATGCAGAGAGAAAATGCAGAGCACATTCAATTTAATGAGCAGAAATTGAATTCAAGTTTGTTCAGAATTGACTTCAATTAGGCAGAGTCTTAATGATAAATTAATCTCTTTTCTTTAGTCACTGGAATTTGTTTTTCAAAGTAGGGAAATTGGACTACATTGAAAGAGCAAATAAAGAATACCTATTTTAACTAGATTATGGAACTGATAGCAAAATTTAATTCTTTATAGCAACGTTCTTGAACAAATAGCATTCACTTGGTGGCATGTATTATAATTTATATTCATTGTTACCACTCGCACTTTCATGGCATGGATAAAATTGCATTTGAATTAAATATGGGCTCATAATAGACTTCTGAGTTTTAATCTTTATTAAGAAACTCTAATTGAATGCATAATTAGCTTTTCAGAGTCTGGGAAACTGGGTGTAATTTCTACGAGGATTGAAAACATAGATCGGGAATCTTTTTAAGTAGGTGTGTGTGTTAGTGTGTGTGTGTGTGTGCATGTGCTTATTGCTGAAGAGAAATAACCTCCTCAATTTAGTATAAATATTGAAAAGCCATACGAATTCCTTAATATTATCTGTATTTGAAGGGCATCTTTATTTGAATCTACCTGTCAAATTGCTAGAAAGTTAATACAGGACTTACCACAGTTCATTTAGTGACCATTTGAAGTTACAATGGCACTGAAAAAAGTGACTTAGGACTGTTTTTCACACATGTGACCATTGCAGTATCCCCATGGTCACGTGATCAAACTTGAGACACTTAGCAACTGACTCATATTTATGATGGTGGCAGTGTCCCGGGGTCATGTGATCCCCTTTTGTGACCTTCTGACAAGCAAAGTCAATTCACTTAACAACCATTTACAAACCTAACAACTGCAGTGATTCACTTAGCCACTGTGGCAAGAAAGGTTATAAAGGGGGATAAAACTCACTTAGCAATTGTTTCACTTAGCAACATACATTTTGAGCCTATTATGGTCATAAATCAAGGGCTGCCTGTACTGTAGATTGGTACAAGGCTTGGATTGCTCCCACTTGCTTTTTGGGTTCTAGGGCAGTGGTAGCTAACCTTTTTGGGCTCCTGTGCAAAAAATTGTGTGCGTGCTTGCACGCTCGCGTGCCAGCACCCAGAAAGCAATGTGTGCCCCCCCCACAGCCCCTATGCATGCAATGTGCAATCCCCACCCACCCACCCCGACGCCCCCTTACCTGCACTGCACCTCACAGCTGATTTTCGGTGGGTTTGAGGCCTTTTTTGGCCTCCCAAATGCTTGAGAAAAGCTTCCTGTAGGCTGAAAACTAGCCCCGTTTTGTCATTTCCGATATTTTCAGAAAAACAGGAAGTGATGAAACGGGGCTAGTTTTCGGCCTGCAAAGCCTGCAGAAGCCTTCCTCAAGCTTTTGGGATGCTGAAAAAGGCCTCAAACCTGCCGAAAATCACCTGTGAGGCACGCACATACGCAGTGAGGTAAGGTTGCCTGCAGCTCACATGCCAGCACAAATGGGTCTGCGTGCCACCTTTGGCACATGTGCCATAGGTTCGCCATCATGGTTCCAGGACCTTTGAGTACAACCGACACATTGCTTTCCTGTTACAAAGTGAAATTAGAGTAAAGTTAAATATATAAGTACATAATGTTGCATTATTTTAACCAGCAGTGCCAGTTTGGGTGGGTTCTGCATGACTTGGTAAACATAAGCAACAGTAAACAAATGAGATATTTTCTGTACTTTGTATTGGTTTTCTTGGGAATGGGACTTTAAACTAATCCAGGTGATAGCATCTGCCTCACCTTGGCTGGCTTTGAAACTACGAAAGTTGAAGCATGGGAAGTATTTGGAGAGAGATTTATAAGGAATACCACAATTTAAGGTGATATTAGGAAATGGGAAGACCTTTTGGAAGAAAGAATATAAGCACAGCACATCTGGGGGAGGTAAGGAGAGCAGGTGACCAAAGACATGTACATAAACCCAGTGAATTATGTACTTGTGTACAAAGTTAAGATGTAAATTTGCAGGTTCAGTGTTTGCATCATAATGTCACAACATACATTTTTCATCCTCACAGTCGGTACAAAATGCCTGTGGATGGCAAACCACTTTAGTACTCTTGCCAAGAAAACTGTATGGACTCATCTACAACGTCACCACAAGGACTCAGTCTAGATGTGAGGGAGGCTTATTTATTTTTCAAAAAAAATTATGTAAAGTAAAATCTTGACCTCTGGTTAGAATGTTAGAATTAAATATGAACTTGGACTTTACCCAAAATACTGCACAACACCCATTGCTTGGTGAAGCAGTCTAGACAATGATCACTTCTGCACAATATCTCACCATTAGGTCTTCTGTTCATGAACTGCACTGCATATCCTGTAAATAACAGCTGTCTTTGCCACTTTCACAAATGCTGGCATGTGTGATTGCTGTTAAACATGTTTGTATTATTTGTAATTATTTTATGATGAAGAAACAAGACAGGTCAAATATGCATAAACAAAAGACATGCTGAAGCATTTTAGTGTAGCTTACTTATTAGTGGTTACTCAGTTGAAACTGAGGGAGGGCATGTAAACGTACAAGAAGGGTTCAGGGAACAACAATGAAGTGTTAGTGAAATGGTATGTTTAGCAAGATTTGTTTGGTATCCTTTTTGGACCTTAGGGGCCACCACACTCATAATTTTAAATCCCAGGGACCACTAACCAGTTCTGTGGGCATGGGCTAATTTATGGGTATGGCTTGATGGTCATGTGACTGGCTGGGCATGGCTTATATGTGAATATTATAAATATTTATATAAATATTGAATTTTTTATAAAAAATATTGAATTTTTTGTAAAAAATATTGAATTTTTTATAAAAAAAAAGAGCAACTTTTACCCAAAATCAGACAAAGCAGGCAGGCAGATTGAGTTGCTCACAGAATCACAGATTTATTCAGATATCTATCTATCTGCCATCAGCTAGCTCAGTCTGTCACATAAAATTTGCTAGCAAGCAAACTCACAAAATTAACTCACAACACACCATATTGAATTTTTTATATTAAAAGAGAGCAATTTTTACTCAAAATCAGGCAAAGCAGGCAGGCAGATTGAGTTGCTCACAGAATCATTCAGTGATCTATCTGCCATCGGCTAGCTCAGTCTCTCAAATTTGCTTGCCATGAGTCTGCACTAAATAATAGAACCTTCTGTCCTAAGGGAGGTTCGGTTATGCTTAAAAGCAGAGCTGAAGATCTAAAGACTAACTAGAAAGCAAGAAATCCAACCATTTCCTGCTTCCTAGCTAATCTAAATCTCACAGCTGAGAGTTGGAAAAATAGCAATTTAGCAGGCAAGTTTGCCGGGTAAGGAGTGAGTGGGTGGCGAGGGTTCCCGTGGGCCATGTGGGCTGAACAGCCTTGTGTTTCTGCACAGCCTGGATTAATTGCTCTGGGGGTGAGATTTCTCTGCGCCCCCCCCCCCCCAAATTTTCTCTCATACCACCAGTGAGCCATGGCCCCTGGTTGGCCACCGCTGCTTCAGGTCATCATAACAGCAAATGACACAAACATTAGTTGTAATGGATTTTGACTGAATGTAGGGATGTTGACTGAATGCACAGATAACAGAATTGGAAGAGACCTTGGAAGGCTTCTAGCTCCACCCTCTGCTGATGTAGGAAACCCTATATCATTTCAGATAAATAGCTGTCCAACTTCTTAAATTATATTGGTTTAAAATCTTAAAGATGCTGGTTCTTTGCTCTCTCCATCTTTCAGATATGCTGGGGGGATGGCATGGTGTTATTCAGTCTGAGTGCTTAATCACTTCATGGTTGCTTTGTTAACTGCACTGGTTGCTATTTAACGTTAACCTATGTGCTTCTGAAACCCAGGCCACTTTGTGGCAAACTTCTTCATGGCACTCTGGCAACGCACCATGTTTCATCTCAATTTCAGCTGAGTTTGTCCTGCCAAAACTGTGCAAGGAAATGAAAAAGTCCTTATCTGAAGGCTTACTCCAAAGACCTGGTCAGTTTTAACAGTGTAGGACGGTGGTGGCTAACCTTTTTGGGCCAAAACCTTCTGTGCCAAAAATTGTGTTTGTGCTTGCACACTTGTGTGCCAGCACCCAGAAGTCAATGCATGCCTCTCCACCACCCCCTTACCTGCACTGCACTTCACAGCTGATTTTTAGTGGGTTTGAGGCCTTTTTTGGCCTCCCAAAGGCTTAAGGAAGGCCTCTGCAGGCTTTGCAGGCCGAAAACTAGCCCCATTTCGTCACTTCCGGTATTTTTGGAAAAACAGGAAGTGATGAAACAGGGCTAGTTTTCGGCCTGCAATGCCTGCAGAAGTCTTCCTCAAGCCTTTGGGAGGCCGAAAAAGACCTCAAGCCCGCTGAAAATCAGCTGTGAAGCACGCAAATGCGCAGTGAGGTAAGTGTTAAGTTCTGCACATGGCGCAAGAAGTGGAGACGAGATGATGAACAGTGAACTTCAACTCTTTATTTAACATGGTGTAAACTGAGAGAAACTACGGCAGCAATGGCCCTTTATATAGGCAAGCTGCTGATTAAACAGCCAATGAGAAACGGGAAGTATTAGCTCCCTTAACCAATGAGAGAGGCCCACTAATAGCCAATCAGATCCCCTGAACGGACCAATCCGATGTCGCTATTATCGGCCAATCAGAAGTGCAGGGCCAGAACCCTGCACTTTACTTTAAGGTTTTAATAATCTTTATTCCAGCACTTTTATTAATTCACAACACCCCTTCCCCCCGGGTTCCGTTTAAGGGGTATGGGGACGTAATCTTTGAGGTAGGCAGGTTGTTTTGATTGTCTATTAGATTTATGTTGTCCTCCCGGTATTTGTCTATAGTCTTGTTGGGGCAGGACGTTTTCTGGCGAACAGGGTGCCTCCGGTTCTTCATCTAAAAATTCATTGCCGCTAATGTCCTCGGTGTCCCTTTGAGGCAAGCTTACCACGGTCCCAGATCCTTCTTCACGCGTTGTGTCCGAATGGTCATTTCTTCTGCTCGTGTTTTCTGCCATTTTGAACTCAGCTTCCTCGGCATCTCCTCCCCCCTCAGTTTGGAAATCACCGGAGTCACAGAAACCAGACTGCAGCCTTGAACGCAGCTGATCAATATAGCACTTCCATATTCTTTCGTCGCGACATTTTACTCGGTACGATCTGGGTCCGGTCACTTGGATTACAGTTGCTTCGACCCACAAGGTATTGCCAGAAAAGTTTCTAGTGAAAACTAAGTTGCCTATCTGGAAATTACGGCATTTCCCACTGGATCTGTGTGGTTTTTCAGGTTCGTACGATGGGTGTAGTCGGTCGAGGTAGGAGTGGAGCTTTCGTCCCATCAACAACTCAGCCGGAGTTTTGTTGGTGACGCTGTGTGGAGTGATGTGCTGAAGAAAGAGTATCTGGTTGATCTTATCTTCGATATCGCCATAGTCCATTTTATGCAGAGTTTTTTTGACGAATTGTACCATGTGCTCGGCTCTTCCATTGGCCGCAGGATGTGCCGGTGAAGTTAGCGCATGGCGAATACCACGGTCCGCCAGATACTGTTCAAAGGAGAGCTCAGTAAACTGGGGGCCGTTGTCGGATACCAGAACGTCTGGCAGCCCGTGTGTTGCGAATAATCTGTCCAATTTCCTGATAACTTTTCCGTCCCCCAGGGAATGGAGAAGGTGTTGTGCCACCGGAACCGGGTAAGCGTTCTGTTGAAGGGCGTGATTTAGGGTGGCTCGGTAGTCCCCACAAATTCTTAACGATCCATCCGGCTTGATGGGTGTTATGATTGGGGTTTCCCAGGAAGCGTGGTCGGTTGGTTCTAACACACCCTGGGCTATTAATTTATCAAGCTGCTTGTCAATCTTTGGTTTAAGGGCAAATGGAACTCGACGAGGCTTAAGGCGGATGGGAGCTATTTCAGGGTTAAGGTTAAATGATATCAGGGTCCCCTTGTACTCACCTAGTTTATCTGCAAAGACGTTCTGGAATTCCTGGAAGAGGGCCTCTTCCCAGTCGTCGCTGCTGGTTCGGTGAATGCCGGCTTCTTCAATTCCAAGTGGAGCGAACCATTGGAGGCCTAACAAACTAGGCTGATCCCTGTCGACTACGGTCAGGGGTAGGGATGCAGTACAATTTTTAAATGAGACACGGACATGGCTGGATCCAACAACTGGAATTCGATTTCCCTGATAGTCCTTGAGTATGATTCTTTGGAATCTGAAGTCTTGTCGCCGGACGGTAGGGATTAGTTGTTTAAGGGTCTTTCAGGAAACCATTGAGGGACAATTCTGATTCGACTTCCATCATGCAGGGCTGGTTTTCGATGGTGACCTTCACCTGGATCTTCTTGGCATCTAGTGATGAGGTGTGACCAATCGTAATGGTTTGGTGTGCCTCTTCTCGTTTCGTTGAATGGGCTAGTGGTTTGTTTCTGTAGGAGTGGTTGTTCCATTGGTGGTTCAAGGGTTCTCGATTTACAGGACGACTTCCTGTGGGTTGGCGATAGTTAGCCCCCCTCTGAGGCTGACTGGGTCCTTGCTTGCTTCTACAGACTCTTCCGATGTGGCCTCTTTTCCCGCACACATGGCAGAGCACGTCGAGGAATTTGCAGTCTGATCGTGGGTGGTTTGCCCCACAACCAGCGCATTGGTACTGCAGTCTCTGGTTACGTTGATGGTGTTGGTCTCATTCAGACTGGAGCCAGTTGATCTCTTCTTCATCGCTTTCTGATGATGATTCGTGGTCCTCGTGGTGGGCTGTCGTTGCCTGTCCTTCTAGGTGAGGTGAGGCTTCGCTGGTGAGTTGGCGAAGTGGGGCGTGGGTGCGGTGCATTCGGGCAGCTGACTTCCTGGTTGCTTCTGCTGCAGTAGTGTCAGCGATGGCATCTGCAATGCTGATGTTGCCTTTCGCCATCAGCTTACTCTGCACGTATGGTGCTTCTAATCCCAGAACTATTCGGTCTCTCAGGGCTTCTTCGAGGTTGGCGAACCCACAGAGGACTCCCAAATTCCAGAGATCCGCAATGAAATCTGCCACACTTTCGCCCTTCCGCTGATCTCTCTGGTAAAATTCATGCCTTCTAACGAGCGTTGGTACGGTTGGTGCATAGTGGGCCCGTAGAAGGGGCTCGAGGACGTCCCAGTCCATGGACTTCACTTCAGCTGGTTTCGCTAGTGCCTTGGTCATCTTAAACACGGTCGGCCCGCAGTGAGTTAGGAATACCGCTCGTTTCTTTCTGGTAGTGGCATCCTTCAAATTGTTGGTCTCCAGAAACATCTGGAAGCGATCCATATATGAGTCCCAGTCTTCTTGTGCCGGGTCAAATGGAGCGGGTGGTATGACGCTGCCGGACATGGTTCAGCCGTTGGTGCGTTTCCAGCCACGTGCTCTGTTAGCGCTCTGTAGTGCTCAGTCAGCTCTGATGTCTCCACATCCCACCCTTGTCGCCAGTGTTAAGTTCTGCGCATGGCGCAAGAAGTGGAGACGAGACAATGAACAGTAAACTTCAACTCTTTATTTAACGTGGTGTAAACTGAGAGAAACTACGGCAGCAATGGCCCTTTATATAGACAAGCTGCTGATTAAACAGCCAATGAGAAACGGGAAGTGTTAGCTCCCTTAACCAATGAGAGAGGCCCGCTAATAGCCAATCAGATGCTCCTGAACAGACCAATCTGATGTCACTATTATCGGCCAATCAGAAGTGCAGGGCCAGAACCCTGCACTTTACTTTAAGGTTTTAATAATCTTTATTCCAGCACTTTTATTAATTCACAACAGTAAGTTTGTCTGCAGTTTGCATGCCGGCACAAATGGCTCTGCGTGCTACCTGTGGCATGTGTGCCATAGGTTCGCCATCATGGGTGTAGGAGAAACCAAACGTATACTTTAGATGCGGTACCAACTGCAAACCAGAAGAGTGGTACTGTATTTCTGTCCGTATTTGTGATACACCTGGTTGGCTACTAGGTGATACAGAGTGCTGGACAGTGGCCTTATGTGCTTTGATTTTCTCATTGCTATCCCAATCTCAGATTTCAGAAGAGAGGAGACAGAGGGAATTTGCAATGAGAAGGACAAGCCAAGACAGCCTTCCTTCTCCTACAGCAGGAGGAGTCATTTATTGTGACTGAGAACTGCATAGCACCCTTATTTGTGGTCCCAAGAGGCTCCCTGGTCATTATTGTTGAAACTCTACAGTGTAGTTTCTTTCATTCAGATCAGCATTGTTAATATAGCAATAGCACTTAGAGTTATATACTGCTTCACAGTGCTTTCCAGCTGTCTCTAAGCGTATTGACCTCGACAATCTGGGTCCCCATTTTTACCGATCTCGGAAGGATGGAAGGCTGAATCAACCTTGAGCAGGTGGGAATTGAACTGCTGGTGATGGGCAGAATTAGTCTGCAATACTGCATTCTAACAACTGCACCACCATGGTGCAATTATAAACTTTATAAATATCAACAGAAATGTTAAAGAACAAAGAAACTCCTCAAATGCTCCCATTGACAAATAATACAGTAATAAAATAACAATCCATCACATAGGTAATATGATTCTATACCCTTTGCATTATTGTCCTGCCACTGTGACTGGCCTTCCTCCCTCTCTCCAAATGTAAAGTACAATTCTTGGTTGCCATTATTATCCTTCTCCTACTTCAGAGGTGGTCCTATCTCTCTGAGGTTCCTATAACTGCAACTAATAACCTGAGCTTTACTCTTTTACATTTCTTTAGTTTGGGGATTGAGAGGGTTGGCAAATTGGAAGTTGCTCAGTTATGCAAGAAGCCATGCCTGCCAGTTTTCCATTATCTTGCAGAGGAAGATTCTTTTTTTATTGCTTGCTGAAGCTCATCTTGGTTCTGCTCTCCTTGGTATATTTTTCCCTCTGTTGGAGGGAACTTCCTGATATTGCCATTGGCTTTCAACTTTTCCTACTGGAACAATAAGTACGCATGGATTTATTTTAGCTGTATTATGATACTGTGAAGAGGACATGGGATGTGATTTCCAGATATTCCATCACTTTCTTTTCAGACTCATTCTTTGCTCTACTCATCCTCCTCCAACTATAATGAACAAAGGCTCTATTTTTTATGACTGATTCACCTCACTTCAATCAAAGTCTTGAGTTGAGACCAGGTGAGACAAATTATTATTAAACTAAAATAGTGCTTCAAGGAAAGATGTGAATATCCCATTGCTTCCCATGATAGCAACGTAAAAAGATGTGAGTGAGTGATTCTCAAAAGATTGCTGCTGGGGGAAGGGGGATTTGAAGGCTGCAAAAAAGGGGGGAGTGTGTGTGTGTGAGAGAGAGGGGGGGGGAATTAGAAACCCTTAAAATGTAGCCATTTAGCACAAAGAAGCAAAATTATTATGCTTACCAAATTAAAACTGAACTTCCTCTTAAGGCCAGCTTCCCACACACCCAAGATGTTCTGAATACAGAGCAAAATAAATTCTCACTAATTTGTTACCTCCATTGTTGTGTTTATTTATTATTCAGCAATAAGGATTAACTGAGGGTGGCAATAATCTTCACACTGAGTAAGTAGAAGTGCAGCTGTTTATGGGAAAAAGAATGGCTACCTATGGAATAATGAAGAGTTTGATATAGATCAGGAGGCCTGAGTCAGAGTGGACAGACTCACACTGGGTTTCAGTGCTGAAGAAGATCGTGTTGTATTGAGCTTTGGTATGGTCTAAATGTAATATATTCAAATACAGACTTCTAATACTACATTCCTATTGGTTTGTTAATACAGCGTAATGACTGGTTAAGAACAACAAGTTCCGATTGGCCGCATAAGCGGCGGGAAGTTTAAACACATGCCATTGGTTGCGAGCCGCGAGCAGCCGCGATAAAAAGGGCTGCCACGGCTCGACTTCATTTGAAGTTACTGGTTGCTAATAAAGAGCTGATTTCAGCTCCGGTATCCGAGTCTGCTTTGTCTTGGCGATAGAACACTAAACATATAGCTTTAATTAGAAGTTTGGAAGTAACTTAGAAACTCGGTGGCAAATCCTTGGAAGAACTGCAAGAAATTATTCTACATAGCAAAGCTGCATGGCGGTAGAAATTGTGCATTATTTGGACCTACTTATTTACAACCTTCTGCTTACGTAACAGATTTTGATACTGCAGCTTCTCATTGGCCTTCTCATGCCAACATTGTGGCAAAACTCCATTACTTTGTAGAGCAACATGGTTTGGGGGATTTTGAATGGCTCATTCTGAAAGGATGGTTAAGCAGAAAACTTTGATTCTAACAAATCAGATTCTTAGCTCATTTAAGTCAGTGTTACCTCTCAATACCTGGCCCTTTGGGGGTAATTGACTGCAGGTTTTCCTATCTATATTTGGAGGTACCAAATGGAACTTCTAGTGTGAAAAATATCTGAACTACATAGTGTCATTATTGAGATGATGTGAAGATACTAACATATATTGTATACATATACTTGTTAGCTACTCTTTAGTCAAAATAAAGCACACACACACAAACCTCACAAGTGGGGGAATCCAACATAACACAATATTAGAAGCCTGACCATTTATTTTAACTTCCCAATTGAGTACCGAAGTTACAATAAAGATACCGCTGTATTACAGTAATATCTCAGGAAGAGAATTCCATTGCTGGAATGTTACTTCTGGAAAGGTTGAACCTCTTGTCATCACTCTCCTGATTTCAAATGGCTATAGACACAGTGTGGGACCTCTGAGGGCAACCTTAATGGCCTAGTAAGTCTGTGTTGGATACCTTCTGAACCAGGGACAAGAGCATTTTTACAAAAACACTATGATGGGGGAGCTTATTTATTCACAGAACGGTCAGCATGAACAGGACGAGATGCCTTCTGGTCCTTTAGGATGCTTTCTACCAAGCTGGTTTACTTTTATCTCTTTTTTTCTTCTTTTCCAAGGCAGATATCTTAGCAGCCATCATATTTTGATGTTTTAAGGAAAACTTGTGAAGCCCTATTCTTGCAAAACAAAATGGCGGTAAAGGCTGGTGCTTCCCTTTGTGGGATGCCATTTTCTTTCTTTTTTATTTATATTTAAATGATATGAAAAGAAATCACATGAATCAGTGAATGTAGCAAGCTCCAAGAGAAGTTCCTCAGAACGCATCATATTATTTACCCTGGTTGGGACAATTCTGTTTTTTTTAGTGTCGTTTTCATACAGCTCTGGTAACTGCAAACACTTTTGAAGAGTCAGCTTAGCCTATTTTGAATCAGGGTGAGTAACCTACAACCAAATATCTGCCTGCATTCTCTTGCAAGTGTGCATTTTAGCTGGTTTGATCTGCTTCATGCAAACCACTTGCTTTTTTTTCCTTTGATAGGGTTCACCACAGTTCAACTTACAGCAGAATGTGGCACATCCTTCCAGGACAGTTGCACAATCTCGGCCACATTGCCTGATGTCAGCCCAGGTGCATCACTGACTAACCACAAAGGTATGGCGTGGCATAGCTCATCATCAACTGACACGGGCAAGCTTTCTCATGACGGAAAATTGTCTCCAAGTAGGTTGATCCTCTAGGCCCTACCACCCAATCTTTAACTTAATTTGCCCAGGAATGGTTGTCAAATTTAAAAGTATATTTGATCCTTCAAGACTCTTTTTGGCAATCCAAAATCTCCTGGATCTTGGTCTTTTTCAGTCACTTGGTTCTTTACATTTCGAGATAGTGTAGATACGAAAGCTGCAATGGAGCCTTAAAGTACTTTTAACTAAGTTCTAAAGGCCAGGATATAAAATCCCACCCCCACCCCCATTTCCCAAACCCTGATTCCAGAAGACAGGACTTTATTCTCCTAAATAAATAAAAATTAAGTACAATTTTTGTTTTTGATAGATAACTGAGCCTCAAAGAGGGATATTTATATAATTCTGAATACTGGAATACTGTGCAAAATTTGTCTTAGAATACTGGAAAGAAAGAAAAGAAAAGAAAAGAAAAGAAAAGAAAAGAAAAGAAAAGAAAAGAAAAGAAAAGAAAGAAAGAAAGAAAGAAAGAAAGAAAGAAAGAAAGAAAGGCATGCAAGAAAGAAAGAAAGGCATGCAAGAAAGAAAAGAAAGGAAGGAAGGAAGGAAGGAAAGAAAGAAAGAAAGAAAGAAAGAAAGAAAGAAAGAAAGAAAGAAAGAAGTAAAGAAAGAATGAAGAAAGAAGTAAAGAATGTTTTTGAAAGAGGAATCCATCACATAGCAAGAGACCCAGATGGAAAGCAGAGATGAAACATAGCTCCATGACAAAAATAAATGAACAATAGTTACTGCAAATGTACATTTCTACTAATGGCCAAAGTAGTCCATATCTGGGTAAGTTACTGATGGTTTTAAAGAAAGTTTGGAACAGTAAAAATTATGCTATGTGTATATATGTATACAAGGCGGGAAGTGTGATGTGTGAAAGTATGATGATGATTATTCATGTCAAGAGTAATCATAGTAAAAGGATTGCCTGTCACCGAACAGAATTATTAAATTTCATATGGGGAAACACAGACTATTTCAATCAGACTGTGAACATAGCTAAACAATAGCCTTAGATCAGTTTAATAGTGATTCATCTAGGGCTGCTCTGGGAGCTATAGTTCTCTGAAAGTTACTAAGGACCCTTTATAAGGAATGCTAAGGCATCATCAAATAGTTATCTTTATATTACTTTAAAGTTAGCTTCACTGTCCGTTATTTTATTTTTCTGTTTTTTAAAAAAACAATCATATCAATGTTTTCGTTCACTGTTTTTAAGTTTGTCGGCTTTATTGTGCTGTTTTTAATTAAAGGCTGCTTTTTTCTGTTCTTTTGTCAACTGAATCAACTCCTCTACTGAAGAGAAGCACAGTAATTAAATAAAGAAGCTTGATAAGAACAAACTCGTGTTTAGGTTGTCAAATACGTTAAAAGAAGTTGCTACTGGCTCTTCAGCTATGCAGCCCACAAATCTGAAATCTTGTTTTGTCATAATTTGGGGTCTTTTCTAGGACAGACCTTAATAGCATTGCTTAGAGCTAAGTAACAACATAAAGCTCTCAAAAAAGTCTATTCTATTTCACTTACCTACTATATTTGGTGTAGTGGTTAAGTTGCTGGGCTAGGAAGTAGGAGATTGTGAGTTTTAGTCAGTCCTTAGGCATAGAAACTGACTGGGTGACTTTGGGCCTGTCAATCTCTCTCAGCTCAACCTACCTCACAGGGTTATTGTTTTTGGGGAACTAGAAGGAGGAAGGAGTATTAGGTATGTTTGCTGCCTTGAGCTACTTATAAAAATAATAAAGGCAGGATAAAAATATAATAATAATAACCTGCTTTATCTATGCAGTTAGGTTAGTAAGGTGGCATACAACAAAAATCTGAGGAATCAGAAGACAAACTATGCAAGCCACAATGATGTCACTCGTGATGACATCAGAATCCAAATGATATAACATATTTTCTCCTTTGGATATCTGTGGTGTGCCTCTTTTTCCCAGTAGATCCTACTACTCTGGCTTACCTTTCAAAAGGAAGCATTTGGCCATATGTCCAAACTGTATATTGCATTATACCTGCCTTACAGTTTTCATTTATCGAGAATGCTGAAGCTTATATGATGCCCAGAGGTATTATTATAAAGGGAGTCCCTGTCAGTATCTGGCAGTTTTTCACATAGCATGCCAACTTCCTATTTCTTTATTTTACTTAAAAGAATCTTTGAAAAAAATCAAATGGAATTGGATGAGATAAGGAGATGCATGAAAAGAAGCAGATTTCAGATCCTGAAAGCAAGGGGGAAAAAGATACACACACACACACACGCACACGCACACATTCTACTTAGACTTGTTTCTATTGTAGCAATACAGATTTCTAATTGGATACTGTGGGTACCTGAAGGTTTATTCTGCTACTTGGAAAAAAAAAAAAGACTCTCTCTGGATTTCAGGCATTTAATGTTCAGTATACATAAATTGCTAGGATTGTGTGCTTGTACGAAGGAATCTGTAAAGTCACTGACTATTTGAAGAGTGTGAACCTCAATAATTGAGAGTTCAATGTTGGCCAATTCTTAAGTTGCCACATTACTGACAAATATCAAATGGCTTAAGGGGCAACTGGTAACCGCTTCATGAAAACCTTGTACTCTCTGTCAGTGTATGCCTAAAGCTTTGGCTGACTTATTCCACTTTTCTGAACAAAGGCAGAAAGCAGATTACTTATGTATTTCGTATGTGGTACTATGACATCAATGGTGAGGCATCTCAATGACGCTGTTTGCCTTTATTGCACAGGGCAGCAAAAATAAATCCATTCACTTGTAAATGAAAATGCAGGATCATTGAGAAGCTGTTGATGGAAAGCCCGATCCAAGGTTATTTGGGCACAGTCCAATATCTGCCCTATTGCTGTATTTTGTGGAAATATTTCAAGCATGACTCATCTGATGCAATCAGAGAGATCAAGCTCTCCTTGCAAGGAGCGCCTATCTTATGTAATATCAATAGCAATAGCAATACCAACAGTGCTTAGACTTATATATCACCTCACAGTGCTTTACAGCCCTCTCTACGCGGTTTACAGTGTCAGCATATTGTCCCCAACATTCTGGGTCCTCATTTTACTGACCTTAGAAGGATGGAAGGATAAGTCAACCGTGAGCCAGTCAGGATTAAACTGCAGGCAGTGAGCAAAGTTAGCCTGAAATACTGTTGAAAAGTTTTGTTGATGATTCTGATAGAAGAAGAAGAAGAAGAGGATGAGGAAGAGGAAGAAAAAGAAAAAGAAGAAGAAGAGGAGGAGGAGGAGGAGGAGGAGGAAGAGGAGGAGGAAGAGGAAGAGGAGGAGGAAGACAAAGAAACAAGAAAAAAAAGTTTTTCCTTGTTTCTCCAGAAGTTTTCATCTCTTTCTGTATGTTCCTTCCTCCTTTCTAGAGCTTCACTCACAGCATGTTTACGCAGAAGCTAGTCAGATGAAGTAAAATATTTAATAAAAATATTTTGTATGGAAACATCTAACTCAGTATAAAACATTTCCAATGCCATGATTATGTTTTAAATGACATCTGAAGAAGCCAAGGGCTATCATAAAATAAAGTTTAGAACCAATCAAATCCAAACCTAATTACCCAAGGAAATTTCTAATAAAACATTCTGTTACCAAACAGAAAAAATAAATAAATTGTGAAAGCTTAACTCAGAGGCCTCTAGCAGATCAGTCGGAAGGGAAAGTGGCCTTTTCTTGGTGATGAACTAGCAAAGAGGCAAATGAAAGAGTGTTCCTCTGAAACCATTTTCAGAGCAAGGTAGGTAGGAGTGTTTTTAGCATTTTTGTGTTTCTGACTGAAAAAATAATCTACCTTATATTTTATACTGTTCAATAGAAATTGGCCTATTACCTTAATTATACTATAATATATTACTATAATTTGAACAGTAAAGAATGTAATGGTAATATATATATTTTCTTTCCTTCCAAGCTTGGAAATTCCTTCCTAAGTTTGGGTCAACTTATTTTCCAAAGCACGGAGGGCAGGACAGGAAACAATGGATGGAAACTAATCAAGGAGAGAAGCAACCTGGAATTAAGGAGAAATTTCCTAATAGTGAGGACAATTAACCAGTGGAACAGCTTGTAGATGCTTCATCACTGGAGATTTTTTAAAAAAGGACTGAACAACCATGTATTTGAAATGGTATAGGATCTCCTCTTTGAGCAAGGGGTTGGACTAGAAAACTTCCCTTCCAGCTCTATTCTATTTTATTCTAAGTTCTTTTAGATTATATTTGTATTTTTTCTTTTTTTTTAAAGATTGCCTTGTTACTATAAATAAAATATTTTTTTAAAAATGTCTGTGTTCCTGTCTGAAAATGAAGTGGTGTATATCTTCAGCAAATAGAAGCTTATAGAAGAAGGTGGTGGACTGGACAAAGAGTGGTGCAACTTATGAGAGAGAACAAAGAATCATCAGACTGAATAAAACTGATAGAGGAGGCTATTGTCCATAACAAAGAGTATCAAACAAAGGAATCCACAATGTAGAAGAGAGTAATAACCAGAAAGAAGAGCTATAGGATAGCTTTAAAAATATTTTTTTTCTAAGTTGGAGATTAAAACTTCCAAGAACTTCATATAAAGATTTGTCCAATAGTAACGAGGGTATTAAATCATTTATTAGAAAATTTAAAAGAAAATGGACAATAAAGTTCATCTCTTTTGTTGCACAAGATGTGGGAAATAAGCAAGGTGAATATGATTTCTTAGTACAAAAAGCAGCTAAATAGCATATAAATATAAATGTAAATGTAAACAACAATAACAATAATGTGAATCACCTCACTGTTATCAGGCCAGTTCCAATTCCTCATTCATGAAACACTTCGGTAGTTCTTTAGTTTGAGGATCCCTTATATAAGAAGGCAACCATGTAGCCATAGGTCTGCTTCTGATCCATGAACTCTATGTACTGAATGGAAGTTTAGCGGTGTTAATGTTTTAATGTTTTAGTGGTGTTAATGTGGTGTTAAAGTGCTAGAGCCCACTGTAACAATACTGTCAAAAAGGCATTAAGAGTTGTTAACCTAATCCTGTGTAGCTTTTTCTCTGGTAATATTGTACTACTAACTAGATCATATAAAACATTTACTTGACCAATTCTCGAATACAGCCCATCTGTCTGGAACCCGCATTGCATATCTGACATCAATACAATCAAAAAAGTCCAGATATATTTCACAAGAAGAGTTCTCCACTCCTCTACTTGCAACAGAATACCTTATGCCACCAGACTTGAAATTTTAGGCTTTGACAATTTAGAACTACGCTGCCTGCAATCTGACCTAAGCATAGTACATAAAATTATATATTGCAATGTCCTACCTGTCAATGATTACTTCAGCTTCAACCATAACAATACAAGAGCACACAATAGATAGAAACTCAAGGTAAACTGCACCAAACTTGATTGCAGGAAATATGACTTCAGCAACAGAATGGTCAATGCTTGGAATGCACTACCTGATTCTGTGGTTTCTTCCCCAAACCCCAAAGGGTGAGATTCAAAAATCCCAGCAACCAGTTTGCTGCCCGGTTGCTGGGTGAGCGTGGCCATGGTAGGCATGGCCTACCAGAACTTCCTGTTTCCAGTTTCCAGTGGGTCTACAGAACCCAGAGGAGGCCATTTTCATTCTCCCAAGAGTGCAGAGGCTTCCCCTGGGCCTCTGGGAAAACAGCCTCCCCCGGACTCTGGCTTCCGGTGGGCCTCCAGAGTCCAGGGGAGGCTGTTTTCCCAGAGGCCCCGGGAAGCCTCTGCACCCTTGGGAGGATAAAAATGTTTTTGAATTTTGAACTTCCACTACTTCTGGGAGGGCCATTTTTTGCCTCCCCCGAGCCTCTAGAGGGGAAAAACAGCCTCTCCCCGGCTCTGGAGACTCTCAGGAATCCAGAAACAGGCCGGTTTCCAGACTTCCAGAAGGCCCATTTTCCCCCTCCCAGTTTTCATGCAGAGCCTGCACTTACCTGCACCGTGTGGAGACTCCTGGGAGGAGCTGGGCAGGGTGGGCGGGGCCAGCCAGGCAGGTTGAAATACCGGTTTGGCAAACCAGGTATAACTTTAACATTCGGTTCACCTGAACCAGTCCCTGCCTTAGACTGTGTACTGTTGACCTCGCCCCATTCCTAAGAAGTTTGTAAGGAGCGTGCATAAGCGCACCAATGTGCCTACTGTCCCTGTCCTAATGTTCCCTTGTATTTATGCCCATTTCATGTTTATACTTATATGTATTATCTAATATATGTTCAACAAACAAGCAAACAAACAAACAAATAAATGTTTGTTTCAGTGTGAGTAGAACCGTTTGATTCCTGGGAGCCCTGATGCAGAGTTGTTCAAGGCCTTTTCTCGCATTCTTACACATCTAATAGAGTCACCTCTGAATCTTCTCACTTACATAAGGTTGAGAAAATTTGAACATAGCTAATGGACTGTCCCTCTTATGTGCCTTATTCAAGCACAACACATGAATAGTTTTGTCTTTCTAAAATACCTTGTTAAAAGGGGAAAGTAAACAGCATAAAACATTGCTATGGGGACAAAAGAGAGAGAGAAGAGAGAGATAGACACACACACACACACAAACACACACACATCCAATTAAAACATTCTACACACAAAAATGCTATCTAGATGATTTACAATAATAATGCAATGTCCTCAGACTGTGGTAACAGAGAAGCTATGCAGTTGCATTGCCCTGGAGACAGAAGAACAGAGTAACAAAAGAATAAATTAGCCATGCTGTCACATTAAAATAAATTTTCAAATGTAATTTGGGTAACTAGATTAATGTGAATTAATTTAGAGATACTAAAATGTAGCACAATTACATACAAAATAGTACCCAATATATAAACAACTATCAAGATTGGAAAATATAAGGTTTATCTGAAGAAAAGATCTAGATTTTGAGATTCATTTGTTTAAATAAAATTACAATGGAAATTAAAAAATTGTTTGGAGATATTTGGGTGTGTTTGTATATGTGTGTGTGTATATATATGTGTGTGTGTGTGTGTGTGTGCATGTTGTATGCAATGTTTTATATATATATATATATATATATATATATATATATATATATATATATATATATATATATGTTTTTTGAGGTTCTCGCGGGTATTTGTATGTGGATCTTTGGTTATTTAGGTTTTCTCCCGCGTAAGATTGGAAGTATCTAGGCAACGTTTCGATGAAGTCTCATTCATCATCTTCAGGCTTGGTCTTCAGCTCTTCAACTCAATCAAAAAGGAAGAACCGACCTCTTCCCTGGTCCAACACCTCAAAGCCACAGGACATGAGATTGACTTTAAAAATACCAGAACTATCGCCAAAACTGAACACTTCAGCAGCAGAAGAATCAGAGAAGCCATAGAGATAGAAAAACTCCCACACAGCATGAATAAACGAGATGATACCTCCCGCCTACCAGCCATTTGGAAACCCGCCCTCATGAACAGACGAGTACCTAACATGAAGAATGACACCAGACCCACACCCCTGAGAGCCACACAAGATGCCACCACCACACTTCCATGTAGAAAGCAGACTCATACCCACACAGAAGATGAGACATGACCATGGACCAGTAGCCTCACTGCAGCTGCCTCACTACCCACGTCAAACCTCTCTGAGCCACACATGAAGCGAACTGACCCCCACCATGAAGATGCAGCACGACCACGAACTCGAAGCCAAACAGCAAGACCACAGCTCACCAGCTCAAATCCCCCAGCAACTAAGACTAACCTGAGCACAACCAAGCCCCCACCTGAACAGAACACGCCTCCAGCCAATCAGAACACAGCCAACTCCCAACCAATCAGAACATTTCAGCAGAATCTCATCTGCCATCATCAGGCTTCTGTTGAACGAACACAATACAGTCAGACGAACACAATACAGAAGCCTGATGATGGCAGATGAGATTCTGCCAAAACGTTGCTGCAACTTTAAAAGCACAACTGGAAAAATACCCGAACAAAGCTGAATACCATGCATGTAAGTACTCGCGAAAATTTAAGAAAACAAATACCCGTGTTTCTCATATAATAAGGCCGGGTCTTATTTTTTTTTGACCCCCGAAAAAATGGCTAGGACGTCTTTTCGGGGGTGACTTAATTCCCATCCTTGCATCCTCGCCACCAGCCGCTCCTAACAGGTGATCATGGCGAAGTGCGGAGAGCTCCCTACTCCCACCTTTGCTGCAGACACCTTTGGCACCCACCCCTGTTGCTTTCCCTTCTGCCCATTCCGCCAAGTTTGGATCTGCCGCTTCCGTGTTTGGAGTGCCGCTGCCATTTGGGGCTCCAAACAGCGGCAGTGCTCCAAATGCAGAAGCGGCAGCTCCAAAATGACAGCGGGTGATCTTTTTATTTTGGTCCGCTTGAAGTTCAGAGCGAGCAAGAGAGGGAGACTGCGATGCCTCCATCCGAGATGGCAACCTCACTAGTGAATCACAATGTGGCTGGAAGCCCGAATCAGCGGGAAACAATGGCGATCTTTTTGGAACGAGAGGAAAGGGAGAGAAGAGTTGCGAGGCGTAATTTGCAGAAGGAAGTGAGTGTATCCCACGGCAGGGAGCCCAAAGAAGAAGGGCCGATAGGCAACAGAGAGCGTCCCGTAGCTCTGGAAGCAGCCTAGAGATGCGCCCGGGAAGAGGCACAGATACTGCCTTGTAGTCCCCAAGCCAACGGTGTGCACCGCCTTTAGTTACGTGTGCTCCACGCTTTGGGCATCTCCGTGTGATCGCGACCCTGTCCTTTCCACCTGGCGCCCTTGCTGCTTTCTGGCTCTTTAGCAAGGCATCGCGGTCTCCCTCTCATGCTCGCTCTGAACTTCGCGCGGACCAAAATAAAAAGATTGCCCACCGTCATGTTTGGAGCTTCCGCATTTGGAGCTTCCGCCGCCATTTGGAGCTCCAAACAGCGGTAGTGCTCCAAAGGCGAAGCCGGTTACTACTACCTATAAGAGAAACACTGAGTTTTCTGAGGAAAAGTGAAATTGAACAATGTACACTGTGAATACATGTAGCCAGTTAACACATGTTGATAGCTTGTGCATTATGTTTATTCAAAATGTTCCAGGTGCAAAGGAAAAAAAAAAAAAGAAAGGTTCAATTAATTGCTTGTCTTTTAAAAAATTCTAAGGAGTCAGCCTTAGAGATTCATGTTTATTTAGAAAACCATATTGAATAACTTACTTAACAGATAGCACCCGAGAAAGGATAAGATAAAACCCTGGCACTATATTTATATTTTGCTCTGCAGATATATCTAATCTGCTGAGCCATGAGAAATATTGTTAAAATGTGTTGTTGAAAATTGCATTGGCATCATATTTAAAAACTTGTCCTTTAGTAACCAGGCCAACTTTTCCAGAAGGGTACAGTAGTATGTGTAAACACACACAAACAGACACAGACACACATACTGCAGAAATTGTTTATCTCTTATAATACAGATGGTATAGATAATAGGCTTTCATCTATTATATTTATCAGGTGTCTTATCTCCTCAGAGCAATCAAAAGGATGTATTCAGAAAATATTAAGGTAAGGATGCCTGTTTCCTTTGATATGCACACCAGGGGCCCAATCCTGTTCCCACTGAACACACTGGTGGTTTTTTTTTTTTTATTCCAGTAGAAGCAATATTGGAGCTATGAATAGATTCCATTAAAGTTAATTAGACAACAGTGAAATTCCAATTATCCTCATCAAATGAAGAGTACCAAAAGGTTTTACTTATGAAAGTTAACAAGTTATCTCACAAGGAATCTCAAGGCATCACAATGCTATAAATTAGCACTCTAATTTAAACATATAGAGGATTATTTGAGTAATAAAATTGTGTCATTAGATGAAGATTACTATTTAGCACTGGAGAAAAGAGTAGTAATGCATATATATGCCAAATGGTACGGTGAGAACTGTTTTTGCCTTTTGACCGATAGCCCTAAAAGCTGTCCACCTGGAATATACCAAATGGACAGATTTCTTGAAAGCAAATAAATGAAAAAACAAAACAACCCTCACTACTTTCTGATATATAAATCTGAGATAGCTAATGTTGGAAAAATTGGCTGTTGGACAGAGTAAAAGAAATTGTTTCTACTTTAGTGGTTTGTGAGGAAATGTACTTGCGATATGTGATAGTCATTTAATCATAACAGATCCAAGTCAGTATATCTATGAACTTCATCGAATGCATTTGGAGGATACCAGGTAGAATACAAGGAATTGCTTTTATTGAGAAAGGAAATCAAAATGTATCGTATAACTTGAAATACATTCATCTTGATTATAGCTTTGTCTCCAACAGCTCTGGTTAACTTTTCTTTTTTCAGGTATACTGTGTTAGGGATAACATTGTTTACCCTAACTGGTTTAGGTAAAATAATAAATATGTTATCATGGTTTATAAGTTAAAGTGTCTGCAACTTTAAATATAGGAATGTAATTTAGGGAGTGGTTGTGAAAGCACCATAAAAGAAGCAAGGAATGTCAGCTTGCTCTCTCTGACTTGATGATCCCTAATTACTGGATGAAGACTGCATTTTTCCTTACTCGAACGGGAGAGAGAAAGGACTGTTGATTTATTGTAAGTGAACTGACATTGGATATTCTACACGGACTTTGCTAATTGAATATCCTTGAATGGACTGACTAAAACGATACATGACTAATGGACTGTTATTTTGACTATGCTATAAACTCTAAATGGAATAAACTATCTTTTGATAGCACAAGCGTGTCTGTTATTTTTACTGTATGTTAACAAACATACAAGCTTATCTCACTCATTTATCTGTGTGCCTATCTGACTAACGCTGCACATTCTATTTAGCTTGTCTCCTTAAACCTGGTTGGGGAACACAGGCATAATACTGGTTATGGGCCCAGAGGCTGCAAAGTCAGTTTAACTAGGATAAAACAGATTTATGTAAAAAGTGAGAGTTTGTGTTGTTACACGTTACAGTAAACAGACAGCTGTGTTTTATTAATTATAGTTTTATATCCATATAAGAGAACATGGCACAAGTCAATCTACAAAGTTTGTCCCTTATATCCAAGTTGGATGGAACAAACTATGTATCATGGTCTATAAAATGTAGTCTACTTCTACGAAGAGAAGGTCTGTGGAACATAATTGAAAACCCACCAAACGTAGAGGAATGGGATCCAGAGATTGAGGAAGATAGACAAAAGATAGAAGAATTTAAGCAAAAGAATGAACAAGCTATTTGCATAATAGGACTAACACTGTCTGACCAGCAACTTGTTCATATCCGTGGAGAGCAAATGGCTGTTGGGTGTTGGCAGAAGCTGAAGAGGATTTTTGTCCGAGATAACGTTGGTGCTCACGTAAATCTAACACGGAAGCTTTTCAGGATACATCTCCAGACGAATGGTGATATGCTTAGTCATTTGAATTCTATAAAAAGCATTTTTCAAGAACTGCACGAGAAAGAGCTTATTTTCTCTGAACTACACCAAGTCTACATAATTCTAACATCACTAAACGAAAGTTATGATAACTACGTCACTTCCCTTGAAATTTTGCCTAAGGAAAGTTTAACTTTAACTGATATAACTGGCAGATTGATTGAAGAGGCCAGAAGAAGACTTGAAAGAGATCAGTTAAGGAGGGAGCAACCTCAAAAAGAAGATAATGAATCTCCTACTGCATACGCAATTAAAAAGTGTTTTAATTGTGGAGGAAGAGGACATTTGGCAAGATTTTGTAAAAAAGCAAAGCGCCAGAACGCTGGCCAGAATACTAAAAGTCATCAAAAGATAAATAAAAATTTAGAGTTAGCCATGTATATTAACGGAGCTGTAAAAAATAATTTATGGGTGGTTGACAGTGGAGCATCCCACTGTATAACAAATGATAACAAAAATTTTATTAAAATGTCCCAGAGTACATAGCAGATATCGTTAGCCGATTGGCTGGAAACTGAAAGCTAAAGGTCAAGGTATAGCATATTTTTCTTTCATAAAAGAGAATGTAAAAATGTTATATGTACCACAACTTAAATTTAATTTAATTTCAGTTAGAATTTTGGTTAAACTAGGATATGTAGTTACCTTTAAAGGAGATAACTGCATAATTGAAAATTACTGCATCTTTAAGAGGTGAATTATATGTGTTAAATGATAATGGTTAAGAGGTGGCTAACATGGTTTATGATAATAAGAAACCTTATGATGAATGTATTCACTTGTTACACCGACGGCTAGGGCATTTAAATTTTAAAATGCTTAAGAAAACTGTTGAATTATCCAAGGGAAAAAGTTTGAAACCTTGTAATAAGTATTTGCAATGTAATGCTTGTAATCAAAGCCAAGCCAAGGTCAAACCGGTTAATAGAGTTGATGGATTTACTACCAAAGAGCCTTTAGAAGTAGTATTTGCTGATTTAATAGGTCCGAAAAAACCAAATGTAGGAGGAGCTCGATACATACTAAGTATAATGGACCACTATTCTAGATATGGGTTTTGCTATTTAATGAAGAGCAAAACTGAAACGTATCTAAATCTCTTTAATTGGATAAAATTTGCTGAAAGGAAAACTAAAAAGAAATTAGTAACTCTTATAACAGATAATGGTGCGGAATTTACAAATAATAAATTCCAGAATAGACTTAGGATGTTAGGTATTCAACATAAAAAGTCTGCACCATATAGGCCACAACATAATGCCTTTATAGAGAGACGAGGCCAAACACTGCAATCAATAGCACGTACTATGTTGTCTGATTCAGGATTACCTGACAATTTATGGGGAGAAGCAATAATGTGTGGTAATCATATATTAAATAATGTTGTTAATTCAACAACAGGTGAATTACCATTCACACTGTGGCATGGTACAAAACCTGACTTAAGTTACATGCACACATTTGGAGCACCAGCATGGGTGCATATCCCTACACAACTCAGACAAAAAGGACAGCATAGAGCTAAAAGATTATTTTTTGTAGGATATGAATCTAATCACAGATCTTATAGATTCTGGGAACCAGGAACATCTAGAGTTTACACCAGTGCTAGTGCAAAATTCCTAGAACATATAGGATGGAATAGATTAGAGCAAGATTTAAATAATGAAGTAATTATTGAACCCTACAAAAGGCAGAAAGAACAGACTAGTTATAAGAAGAGTCCAATTAAAGAAGTCCACGAAGAACAAATAGGACCAGAACAAGAGGAAACAGTTGATCAGGAAGAGTTACATAATCAAGAACAGTTAATAAATGAAAGTCCACCTGTAAGTCCTGTAATACCTAGACGTAATACACCTGTAACTAGACCACCTGATAGGTATCAAGCAAGTATAGTTTGCCAAGTAACTAAAGTTCCAACTAGTATAGATGAACTTAGGATGTATCCTGCTAAGGATCAGGAGAATTGGCAAAAGGCAATGGAAAAAGAACTAAATTCATTAAAGTTAATGAAAGTATATGAAGATGCCAAATTACCTCCAGGAGAAAAATCCATTGGGTGCAAATGGATATTTAAAGTAAAAACTGGAAATGATGGGACTGTTACCCATAAAGCTAGGTTGGTAGCTCAAGGATTTAATCAAACTGCATCTGATTATGATGAAGTTTTTGCACCAAGTCTTAAAGCAACATCTTTGAGAGCAGCATTAGTGTGGGCAGCTAAGAAAAACTATGTCATTAACCATTTAGATGTAGAAACTGCTTATTTGCATGCACCATTGCAGCACACTATATATTTACAAAAGCCAATTATTATAAAAGACAATAAAGTAAATAGTAATGATTGTTGGAAACTAAAAAGAAGTCTTTATGGATTGAAACAATCTGCTATCAGTGGAACCAATATATTGTGAAAGAATTAAACAATATAGGTTTTAAATCTGGTTTAGCAGATCCATGTGTGTTTAAAAAAGAAAATAATGGAACGGTGTCATTATTGTTATTATTTACAGATGATATTGCTTTGATAACTAAGACTAATAATGAAGCTAATGAGATTATATCATTATTAGCCAAAAAGATAAAATTAAAGCATTTAGGTGAGATTAAAAGGTATCTAGGATTGACAATTAACAAAAAAAAATGGATTTAAGATATCTCAAGAAGATAAAATTTGCCAATTAATTAAAACGTATAAGATGGAACTTTGTAAACTGGCAAAGACTCCAATGAGTCAGGAAGTTTACAAAACTGATGATCAAAGTCCCAAATTTGATAAGTCTGTATATCAATCTTTGATTGGTAGCTTATCCTATATAAGCAATTGGTCAAGGCCAGCTATAGTTTATAGTGTTAATCAGCTGGCACGTTTTAATTCAGATCCACATCAATGTCATTGGCAATCATTAAAAAGAATTTTAAGATATCTTAAAGGAACAATGAACCATGCATTGTATATAGAACCAAAGGGTGATTTGAGTCTTAGTGCCTATGCAGATGCAAGTTTTGCAACTGACATAAACACTAGAAAATCAACATCTGGGATGGTTATATTATTTGGTAAGACACTAATAGGGTGGAGGTCAATCAGGAAACAGCATATTAGTTTGTCCACGATGGAAGCGGAATTTTCATGTCTGTCATTACTATGCACTGACTTAATTTTGTACAGTTATTATTAGACATGGGTGTAACTGTTAAAGATTCCATTATTGTGTATGAGGACAACCAGGCAGCCATAAAGTTAGCTACTAATATTGCTGTAAAAACTAGATCAAAGCATACTGATTTAAGATACTTAAATGTTAGAGAATCTGTAAAGAATGGGCTAATTAAATTGGAATACTGCATGACAGAAGAAAACATTGCAGACCAATTTACAAAAGCTCAAGGAGTAATTAAGTTTAAAGAGAGTTGTAACAAATATGATTTAAAGATGTAAATAGTTATGTTATTATATTTACCTAAAAGGGGAGAATGTTAGGGATAACATTGTTTACTCTAACTGGTTTAGGTAAAATAATAAATATGTTATCATGGTTTATAAGTTAAAGTGTCTGCAACTTTAAATATAGGAATGTAATTAAGGGAGTGGTTGTGAAAGCACCATAAAAGAAGCAAGGAATGTCAGCTTGCTCTCTCTGACTTGATGATCCCTAATTACTGGATGAAGACTGCGTTTTTCCTTACTCGAACGGGAGAGAGAAAGGACTGTTGATTTATTGTAAGTGAACTGACATTGGATATTCTACATGGACTTTGCTAATTGAATATCCTTGAATGGACTGACTAAAATGATACATGACTAATGGACTGTTATTTTGACTATGCTATAAACTCTAAATGAAATAAACTATCTTTTGATAGCACAGGCGTGTCTGTTATTTTTACTGTATGTTAACAAACATACAAGCTTATCTCACTCATTTATCTGTGTGCCTATCTGACTAACGTTGCACATTCTGTTTAGCTTGTCTCATTTACCCTGGTTGGGGAACACAGGCTTAACATACTGCATCAAATGATTTTACACTGCAAATATGTGCCAAATAACTGCTATGAGGACATTTTCAATTCCAATAGATGTGCTACCAAATCATTGTAAAAGATTTTAATAATCCTAAAGGTGTAGTGGTTAAGGCAGCAGGCTAGAAAATATGAAACTGTGAGTCATGGCCCTTCCTTAGGTACAAGCTAGCTAGGGCAGTGATGGCAAACCTTTTTTTTTTTGTGGTGTGCCGAAAGCACGCATGCTTGTGCTGGCACCCACAATGCAATGTGCCCCTCCTCCTGCGCATGTGTGTGCAGCACCCCCTCTCCCTTTCTCCTTATCTGCACTGTGCATGCACAAGCCTCCCAGCTGATTTTCGGCCCATTTGAGGCCATTTTCACCCTCCCGGAGGCTCGAGAGAAGCTTCTGCAGCCTCGGGAGGCTGAAAAATGGGCCTTCCAGAAATACCAGAAGTGCCCATTTTCAGCCTCAGGAGGTCCTCTGAAACCTGGGGGAGGCCATTTTCGCCCTCCTGTGGCTTCAAGGGAAGCCTCTGGAGCCTCTGGAAGCTGAAAATGGGCCCAGTATTTCCATAAGGCCTATTTTTCAGTCTCCCAGATCTGCAAAGGCTTCCCTTGACCCTCTGGGAGAGCAAAAACTGCCTCAAATGGAGCTAGGGGATCTTGGGTGGTCACTCTGTTTCAGCCCTGGGAAGGGGGCGATGGCAAACCACTTCTGAAATCTTGCCAAGAAAATTTTAATGAATTGTCCAGGCATTTGTCAGGAGGCAAGATTGATTCAAAAGCAAAAAAAAAGAAAAAGAAAAGAAAGAAAGAAAACAAAAAGAAAAACAAAGAAAAAAATGGTAAATATGTTTTAATGGCAGAAGAAACTAACAAGAACTCAAGATAAATTGGATTTTTTTTAAAAAAAGAGATAATAAAAGCACACTTGCAAACAATTCAAATGAAAAAGAGGGCAGACAACAGAAATCATCAGTGTTGCTACATATAAAGCTTAGTGAAGATCTAACAATAAAATATATACAATATTCCTTATAAATAGAGAAATAGAAAAATATAAAGTTATTAAAGAAGATATAGTCAGATAGCCAAGTATAGGAGAGATAACAACAACAAAATTCCAAATAATAAGTGATTTGTAAAAGAAGTTAAGAACAAGGAGAATTTCTTAAGGTAAATTCAAATGAGAGAAGAGAATAACTCTTACCAGTTTTTAGCAAAATAATAACAATTAGTGATGAAAAGGCAGAACTGTTCACTCCTACTATAGAAGATAGTTTTTACACTAGGTATAATTTTTAATTGAAGGAGCAGAACTGGAATTTGAGATTGACAGAAACTTAATAAAGGGGTATCTATTTACTTTGAAGAAATTTAAAACTTTTTGGGGCAGTTTAATTGCACCCTCTGGGTTCACAAGAAACTTGCTGATGGCTGAAGATTTATAGTTTAAAAAAAAAAATCTGGAGAATAGGTGAACTGACAAATAGATGGAGGAAGATAAATGGTATCCGTGTGTTCAAATAGGACAGAAAGTGGAATTTAAGAAATTATAGACCAATCGTTATGAGATAAATGTTTTGGATTCTAAAGCAGATCATAAAGAAATCGACTTGAAAATAATGGAGTAATTACTAGAAATCATCATGGATTTATGAGAAACAAATCTTGTCAGACTGATCTTATCTCATTAGTGAATTGGGTGATCTCCTTGGAAGATTCTGAGAATGCTGTAGATGCAATATTTCTTGATTTCAACAAGCATTTGACAAAACCATTGAGGACAAAGTGATGTACAATCTAGTTAATTTTGAGTTGGTTGTAATGACAATTTAGAAGATACATAGCTAGCTCATGGCGGACACTCAGTGAGTTCTTATCAGTGATTCCTCATCAGTGATTCCTCAAATTGAAAGAGACATCAAGTGGGTTGCCAAAGGCCCAATCCATATTTTTACTATTACTTGAATGAAATGTTGAAGGGGATGACTGTCAGATCTGCAGGTGATGCAGAGTAAAAATAAAATGCAGAATGTCTTCAGTAGTTAGAAAAAGGCCTGACAATAACAGAAATAAATTTACCAGAAACAATTTCAAAATATGTCAGGTACATGAATGAATTCAAAGGCTAGGTATGGGATGGTGGAATCTTAACATGGTAATTATGCATGTGAAGATGATTTTGGAATAGAAGTTGGTATAAATAAAGGAGAATATTTACACCTCAGGGTTGAAACAAGAGGTCCTTGGTGTCTTCTGAGTTTGGTTGTTCTTTGTTTCATTACCCAACTAGATAAGTGTTAGTCCTACCTATTGTAGACTAGACTAGTGCTAGATTAGCACTGATGATGCTACCTAGTTTGGGTAATGAAGCGTCTACATGAAAATAACCAAGCTCAAAGAACACCAAGGATCTCTTAGAAATTGATATAAATTTGTAGGGTGATGTGGCTATAAAAAAAAGCAACACGTTTTTAGAATTTATCGGCAGAAGTTTAATTTCCCCCCAAATAAGGAGTTTAATGTTCTACTTTATTTGGTGTAAGTTAGACTCCACTTCCCATCCCTTGAATACCGAGTCCCACTATGGATATCACTTTTCAATAAGCAGAAAGGCAATGAAGATTTAGGGTTAGAAACTGGGATTTATGAAGACAGATGGAAAATTCTAGATTTTTAGCCTTGAGAAAGAAAGGATGGTATGTAAACCTTTTCATATAACTTAAGAATGTCACCCAGGTCAAATTGTGTTCTCAATTGTCCCAGAATGCAGAATATGGAATAATGGATGTAACTTAGAAGGAGGCAGATTCTAATTAAACATTAGAAGAAGCATCCTAATTGTAAAAGCAATTTCAGAGTAGAATCAATTACTTAGAAGGGTGTTGGTTAGATTGCCATCTGTCAGCAAAATTTTTATCTGGATTCTCACACTGAGCAAGAAGTTGGATTCCTTCATCCTTTTGAATTCTCTGATATTGCATCAACATTATTCTGAAGAATTAATGATTATCCTATCTGACACTTTATTTTTCCAGATATATGAGCTAATAGGACCCTTCCAAGAAACAAGACCATTACATGAGTATCAGTACTTCATTCTTGATACCTACTCCAACACAGTTGTGCTAATGTATGGCAGTATTCTTGGTGTTAAATGCTACTTATGCATTTCTTTGAAATGTGGATTCCTTGTAAAAATAGCAGGTTCCCAAATGATATCTGCAAAGGTACCCCAGTACACTTTTGATTGGTAATACGTTTTCCATATTAAACAACTAAAGTTTTTTTTCTTCTTTATTTCTTTTCGCCCTTGTTAGAGCTATTTTCCAGAATAACAAAATAACAGAGATTGGAGAGCTTGTAGTTCAACCCTCTGCCCAAGCAGGAGACTCTATTCCATTTCAGTCAAATGGTTGTCCAATTTCTTCTTAAAACCCTCCAGTGTTGGAGCACCCACAATTTTGGAGGCAAATCATGCCACTGATTAATTGTTCTAACTGTTAAGAAATTTCTCCATAGTTCTAGAATGAGTCTCTCCTTGATTAGTGTTCTGTACAGTTATTTACATTCTTGTAATGCCGCACTGTGATTGGCCAAAGCGTGCGGTGATCTGATTGGTCTAGCGAGCCACCCTGATTGGCCCGCTGCGGATCTCCCACGATTGGTGGAAACTAATCGCGGGAGATTCAAAGTGGTGCCATTGGCCGTGGCCACCGCGGCTTGGGAATAAAAAGCCGCTATTTTTCCCTCGGAGCCAGAGCGGTTCCGGGGACCAATAAAGAGCTGAACCAAGTCACTTGACTCCGGGTCTCCTTGCCACGACGGACACAACACTGGCGACGAAGGTGGGATCCCGAGGCTAACCCCCATCAAACACGTGTCCGGAGGAAACGAGACCAACGAGATGGCCAGCATCGCACCTCCCGTGCCCTTTAATCCCGCTACCGAGGACTGGGAATCATACACAGACAGATTCCTCATGTTCCTTGAAAGTAGCAATATGAAGGACGCTGCCGGGCCGAAGAAAAGAGCCATTTTCCTGACACACTGCGGGCCTGCAGTGTTCAAGATGGCAAAAGCTCTAGTGAAACCCACGGACGTCAAGGAGATGGACTGGGCCGATCTCGAGCCATTGTTCCGGAACCACTATGCCCCTGCCGTGCCCACCCTCATCAGGTGGCACGATTTCTACCGGCAGGACCAGAGATCAGGCGAGAGCATCAGCGATTTTGTGGCTGAGCTACGGAGCCTAGGGGGCATGTACGGGTTCTCGGACATGGACGAGGCCTTACAGGACCGCGTCATGCTCGGACTCTGACACCCAGTCCTACAGAGCCGACTAATGGCCAAAGGCCACATCGCCCTCGCCAACGCCATCGCTGAAGCCACCGCGGCCAAGGCAACCCAGAAATTGGCGAACTGCATGCGGTGACCAGACACCGGAGAGCGCACTGCGACTACCGACCCAGGACAGGTGACCGAGGCCCACCCGGAAGCAAGCCGCCGCGAGACCACCACCCATCATGGCGATTTCCACTCCACCTCCGACACCACTGACGAGGAGGAGGAAATTCACCAGCTCTAGATGGGACGGGACCGGCGCGATCGGCGGAGTCGTAAGTCGGGGACCACATGTGCCAGGTGCGGGGGCGACCACCCTCGATCAGAGTGCCGGTTCTTTGATGCAGTCTGCCGGCACTGCGACAAAAAGGGTCACATAGCCTGAGTCTGATGTTTGAGGAAGGCTTACAGCCCCAGACGGTGGGACCACAGTGACCGGAGGCGTGACAGTACACCCCCTGGGCCAGAGATCACCTAACCAAAAGCCGATGGGACCGGGGCAGATGGAATCGATGAGGTGGCGAAGCCTGGCAGAAAGAGGAAACCCACCAGATGGTCATCATCGGCCACGCATTAACCACCGATGCCCAAAATGTCTACGTGGAGGTAGACATCGAAGGCGAGCCCTGCAAGATGGAGGTGGACTCCGGGTCCTACCTCTCCATGGTCGCCTGGCAAGAAATCAAATGCTTGGTGCCTACCATCCACAAGAAGGGACTGGAAAACCAGAAATTAATAATCAAGGACTGCCAGGGAAACCGCATCCCGGTAGTTGAAACAGGACAATTCAAGGTAACATTCAAGGGCCGCACAGCAAAGCTTCCCCTGACAATCATGGACTGAGACCGACCCAGCCTTTTGGGACTTCAATGGTTCGCACCGCTCGGCATCGAGGTCACAGGCATAAACCACATCGCAGAGGCAGACTGGGAACGGCAACTGGCGCAGGACTTCCAGGAAGTGTTTGACGGCACCCTAGGCAAGTACTGAGGGCCCTCCATCTCATTCAGCCTAGATCCCAGCATCCCCCCAGCACGCCTAAAACCAAGGCAGGTACCCTTTGCACTCCGGCCAAAAATAGACGAGCAAATTGACAAGCTCGTCAAGCAAGGGGTCCTACAACCAATCGATCACGCCCAGTGGGAGACCCCAATAGTCAACCCAGTCAAGCCCGATGGGTCAGTAAGAATCTGCGGGGACTATAAGGCCACCCTAAATTGCGCCTTACAACAAAGCACCTACCCCATCCCAGTAGTGCAGCACCTCCTACACTCACTGGGGGGAGGCAAGGTTTTTGCGAAGCTCGACCTGGCACAAGCCTACCAACAGCTGCCGGTCGATGCAGAAACTGCCAAGGTGCAAACCATCGTCACCCACCGGGGAGCGTTTCGCTGCAACCGACTCCAGTTTGGAGTCAGCGTGGCGCCGGGAATTTTCCAGAGCCGCATGGAGAGACTTTTGCAAGGAATTAAGGGGGTGGTGCCCTACTTCGACGACGTGCTGGTGTCGGCAGCCAACCAGTCAGAACTGGAGGGTCGTCTAAAGGAGGTACTAACGAAATTCAAGGAAGCCGGACTAAAAGTGAAGAAGGAGAAATGCCAGCTCTACACAGAGCGGGTCGAGTTCCTAGGGTACCTCCTAGACCAACACGGCATCCACCCAACCGAAAACAAAATCAGAGCCATTAAGGAGGCCCCCACGCTCAGGAATAAAACTGAACTGCAGGCATTTCTGGGACTGCTTAACTTTTACAATGTGTTCCTGCCCCAAAAGGTGACCGCGGCAGAGCCTTTGCATAGGCTTCTGGACAAGGCAGCCACATGGACGTCGGGGAAACGTAAGGAAGCCGCGTTCAGGAAAACCAAGGACCTGCTCACCTCGGATGCTGTCCTCATCCAATACAATGAGACCCTACCACTTGCTGTCACGTGCGACGCCTCACCCTTCGGCGTCGGCGCCGTCCTCACCCACACGCTCCCGGACAGAAAAGAAGCACCCATCGCCTTCTTTTCAAGGACACTCACCAAGCCAGAGAGGAACTATAGCCAGCTGGACAAGGAGGCCCTGGCTATCATAGCAGCAGTGAAGAGGTTCCACGAGTACCTCTATGGCCGCACGTTCACCATTATCACAGACCACAAGCCACTGCTGGGAATCTTGGAAGGGAACCGGGCCACCCTGAACATTCTATCTCCTAGAATGACAAGGTGGTCTGAATTCCTTGCCACCTACAGCTACCGGCTCACACACTGACCCGGTAAGACGATTACTCACGCAGACGCCCTGAGCCACTCGCCATTACCCGACCTAGACACCGACCCAGCGCCCACAACAACCACCCTCAGCATAGAGACTCTGCCCGATCTACCCATAACCGCGTCAGACATTGCCCGAGAAACTAATAAAGACAAATGTCTGGCGTGGGTGCTACATTGGGTAGAAAAAGGGTGGCCAGAAAAGGAGGACGACGAATCATTCAGGACATTCCGGAACCGACAAACAGAACTCTCGCTACAAAAAGGTTGTGTACTTTGGGGGGAATAGGATTGTTATTCCGGAAAAGCTACAAGGGAAGGTATTGGAGTTGTTACACGAAGGGCACCCGGGCATAGTTAGAACGAAAGCCCTGGCCAGGAGTTATGCCTGGTGGCCAGGGATGGATAAGCAAATCGAGATGTGGGTGGCAAAATGTGGACACTGCCAAGAAACCAGACCGAGCCCTCCTGCGGCACTGATCCTGGAATGGGAAACCCCCAGGGGACCATGGTCCAGGATCCACATAGATTTTGCCGGGCCCACTAAGGGACATACATTCCTAATAACTGTAGATGCTTACTCCAACTGGTTGGAGGTAAGCAACATGAAAACCACCACCACGGAGGCAGTAACAAAGGAACTTAGCAAGCTGTTCTCAACCCATGGCCTCCCGGATGTCATCGTGTTGGACAATGGGCCCCAATTCACCTCACTAGAATTTGAAAAATTCCTAGCGGAACGGGGCATACGACACGTACTGACAGCTCCGGCAATCCGGCGGCGAACGGAAGGGCTGAACGGATGGTTCAATTCACGAAAAAAACCATCCAAAAAAATCAAACACGGGGAAATCCAAGAAAAAATAAATAAAGTGCTTTTTATACAACATATAACCCCAAACACAACAATGAACAAAAGCCCGGCAGAGCTACTAATGGGGAGGAAAATAAGGTCCCCACTCGATAGACTACACCCCACATACAACCTGGAAAAAAACCCCAAACTCCTCCAGAAAACACCGGTCCTTTGTGCCAGGCGATGCCGTCTATGCAAAGAACCTAACCGGAGACCCACTCTGGGTACCAGCAAGCATAACCCAACTAACAGGTCCCCGCTCATACCGGCTGCAAACAACCGATGGATGAGCGTGGAAACACCACATCGATCAAATAAGATCGAGAACAATCACAAGAAACACAACTGACACGCAACCGGACACAGACAACCCCCTTAACACAAGCCAAGAGGGGAGGGAATACCCCGGGAACCAAAACCCAAGAGAAAGAAACCAGCTATACTCACCGGCAAGCAGCCAGCTCGAAACCTCACCAGGAAGAAGCAGCCAGGCCAGCTCGACCAGCCCAGAAAGACTAGGCGGGAGCAGCGAAAACCACAGCTCAACCAGCCTGGGTATACCAGGCGGGACCTGCGACAAGCAGCCCGGCGACACCTTCCAGGCAATTCCATCGACGAGGTCGAGAGAGAAACAGAGAACCCGACCGATCTGGCCGGGAGCCAACCAACAACTAACCTACGCAGGTCCAGTAGGCAAGTATGGAGCCCCGCCTACTTACGGGACTACGTCACGTAGGACCAAACCAAGAGGGGAGGGGTGTTCTGTTAAGTCATTTACATTCTTGTAACGCCGCACTGTGATTGGCCAAAGCGTGCGGTGATCCGATTGGTCTAGCGAGCCGCCCTGATTGGCCCGCTGCAGATCTCCCACGATTGGTGGAAACTAATCGTGGGAGATTCAAAGTGGTGCCATTGGCCGCAGCCGCCATGGCTTGGGAATAAAAAGCCGCTGTTTTTCCCTCGGAGCCAGAGCGGTTCCAGGGACCAATAAAGAGCTGAACCAAGTCACTTGACTCCGGGTCTCCTTGCCCCGACGGACACAACAATTAGTTTCCATTCATTGCTTTTTGTCCTGCCTGAACCCAAGAACAGATACAACTAGCAATGAGATACAGGATTAATGTTTTGATCAATAATAGTCCTTTCTGACAGTGTTATACATTTTCACCACAGGAAAAATAAGACATTTTTTATTTGTTTTTGTTTTTTTTGGTGGTTATTGTACAAGTATTTTCTGTGAAAATTCATTGCTTAACTGTATAGGTGGTCCTGTCTGGGGGTGACATGATAGCAATATTCCAGTATTTGAGAGGTGGCCACAAAGAGGAGGAGGTCAATTTACTTACCAAAACACCTGTAGGCAGTACAAGAAACAATGGATGGAAGCTAATCAAGGAGGGAAACTTCCTAACAGTGAGGACAATTAACCAGTGGAACAGCTTGCCATCAGAAGTTGTAGGTTCTTCATCACTGGTGGTTTTTAAGAAGAGACTGGACAGTCACTTATCTGAAATGGTATAGGGTCTTTTGCTTGAGCAGGGGGTTGGACTACTAGAAGACCTCCAAGGTCCCTTTCAGCTCTATTCTGGTTGAATTGAATTGGTGGACCATTTGTTCAATGTCCTTGTATTTATAATGGTGGAAGTGTCCTCATGGTCATGGGATCATGATACAGGTAATTGTAGCGCCATGGTGGTACAGTGGTTAGAATGCAATACTGCAGGCTACTTCTGCTGCCAGCCAGCTGCCTGCAATTTGGCAGTTCGAATCTCACCAGGCTCAAGGTTGACTCAGCCTTCCGTCCTTCCGAGGTCGGTAAAACGAGGACCCAGATTGTTGCGGGAAATACACTGACTCTGCAAACCACTTAGAGAAGGCTGTAAAGCACTGTAAAGTGGTATATAAGTCTAAGTGCTATTGCTGTTTGGCAACAAACTCGCAATTATTATGTTGCGGTGTGCCAGAGACATGTGATTCCCCATATGTGACCTTCCTATCTGGCTTCCTATGAGCAAAGACAAGGGGGAAACTGGCAGGAGAGTCCAAATACTGACCATGTGATGTTGCACTGAATGACGTTGTGTTTGCTTATCAATGGCAACCAGAAGTGCCAGAAGTTGTCACTAAGCAATACAGTCACATGATATCACCTTTTATATTCTTTATATATTATATTTATATTATATACCTTAGTGATGGAAAAATCTGGTCCCAATTTTACTGTTGATACCTGCAATAAATTACAAAATCATACTTCAGCTGAGGATTTGGAAATAACTATTGAATTTGCAGAGAAGTCAGAGAAACTGAAAGCCTCTCAATCCATTTATCAGAGTGTGCATACTTCCCTTTTGGAAGGTAGCAAAACAATAAACTTTGAGCATACAAAATTAATCTGTATCCAGAGTACTTTAATTAAAAATACTAATCAGTACAGCTATTCAGCATAGCTTTTGAAAACTACTGCCTTTTTGCAATTACTTATTTGCAAATGGATGTTTTAAGTTTCCTGGCATTATTTAGAACAGATTTGCATTTCTTTGTCGTAAGAGATAAAAACAGCAAGAACCAAGAGCAGCATTTTGTGAATAGATTAAGAAATCTTTCAATGAAAATAGTTTCAATCCTCTCTCCTACTAGACCTTTGTAGGAACCCAAGGTGAATTCTCAAGAAGCGATATCTCTTTAGACTTCTGGTATGAGGTTCTGCGCCTGTCAGTCATAAAACTCTGGATGGCCACTAGATGGCAGCAGTGAATTTACAATATATCTTTGCATACCCTCTAGGGCAGCGGTTGCCAACCTGTGGGCTGCGGCCCACTGGTGGGCAGTAAGAAAATTTTGGTGGGCCGCAGGGAAATCTCACCCCCAGAGCATCACCCCAGAGCAATTAATCCAGGCTGTGTAGAAACACAAGGCTGCGCCACCCACATGGCTGTGGAAACCCTCCCCACCCACTCACTCCTTACCCAGCAAACTTGCCTGCTAAATTGCTCTTTTTCCTTTTTCCAATCATCAGGTGTTCTGCTGTGCCAGGAGATTTAGATTAGCTAGGAAGCAGGAAATGGTTGGATTTCTTGCTTTGTAGCTAGTCTTTAGATCTTTGGCTCTGCTTTTAAGCACAGCAGAACCTCCCTTAGGACTGAAGGTTCTATTATTCAGTGCAGACAAATGGCAAGCAAATTTGAGAGACTGAGCTAGCCGATGGCAGATAGATCACTGAATGATTCTGTGAGCAACTCAAGTCTGCCTGCCTGCTTTGCCTGCTTTGGGATAAAAGTTGCTCTTTTGTATATAAAAAATTCAATATTTACATACATGGTGTGTTGTGAGTTAATTTTGTGAGTTGGCTTGCTAGAAAATTTTATGTGCTAGCTGATGGCAGATAGATAGATCACTGAATGAATCTGTGATTCTGTGAGCAACTCAATCGGCCTGCCTGCTTTGTCTGATTTTGGGTAAAAGTTGCTCTTTTTTTTGTAAAAAATTCAATATTTATATAAATATTTATAATATTTACATATAAGCCATGCCTAGCCAATCACATGGCCACCGAGCCACACCCACAAATTGGTTCTGTGGGCATGGGCTAATTTGTGGGTGTGGCTTGGTTCTAGGGCAGGGGTGTCAAACTCAATTTCATTGAGGGCCAAATCAGGGTTGTATTTGACCTTGGGGGGCAGGGATGGGTGTGGCCAGGTTGGGCACGGCCGGCTTGACATCACTTGTGGGGGCGTCTGTGGTTACCTGAGTGTTCTGCCAATGAAAACAGACTCCTGAGCTCTGCTTTCAGCTGCAATGGCTTCTTGCAACCCTCTGCCCGTGAAAACAGAACTTGGGAGGGCCATGCATGGCCCTTGCCAGTCTGTTTTCAGCTGCAATAGCCTCTTGCAACCCTCTGCCAGCGAAAATGGAGCTTGGGAGGGTCGTGCGCGCCCATCGCAAGGTCCATTTTTTTTTTACTGCAATGGCCTCCTGCAACCCTCTGCCAGTGAAAATGGAGCTCGGAAGGGCCATGTTCAGCCCTCCCAAGCTCCATTTTTACTGGCAGAGGCACTGCAGGTTGGTCATTCGGTGTTTCCAGGTTGGCCCTGTGGGCCAGATCTAAGCACCCCAAGGGCTGGATCCAGCCCGTGGGCCTTGAATTTGACACCCCTGCTCTAAGGAATCATCTGAACTTTTAAAGTTTGGATACAATATTAGTTTAGTTAGTTATTATACACCCTTCCACGGATTGAAGGCGGTTTACAAAACTCTCCTCCAGGTTAATAAAACCAGGTGTAATCAATAAGTAGTTCGCTATCTACAAGGTATGATTAGTTCCAAAATATTTGATGGAAAGTCAGGTTTTAAGAAGGTTCTAAAACATTAAGCGAGTCAGGCTTTCCATATCGTGATAGACAGGTTCTTCTAGATCAGAGGTCTCCAAACTTGGCAACTTTAAGACTTATGGACATCAACTCCCAGAATTCTCCAGCCAGCTATGCTTCAATTCTGGGAGTTGAAGTCCACAAGTCTTAAAGTTGCCAAGTTTGGAGACCCCTGATCTAGATCGTAGATCATAGAATTCTTTATTGGCCAAGAGTGATTAGACACAAGGAATTTGTCTTGGTGCAAAGATTCTATAATGTAGGACAGCCACGGGGAAGGCATCTTATTGGCACTCACCTCCTTTCCTCCAGAGGGGATAGTATCTTCAGAAAGCCTTCTCTTCAAGAGTATCTGGCAAGGATATGGGATACTCTTGCCAAGACATCCCGATCCTGGTAGATCCACTGTGGTGTGCTGTGTACAACAATCAAAGATGACTTCAGTCATGGCTGGAGCTAAACACCCAGGAAGATATCCCTAAATTTAAGACTTGAGATTCATTACACTTAAAATAACTATACAGTTAGACATTCAGCTCTTTACCCCTTCGAGGACTCAGATTAGGATTTCCTCAGCATTATCCAATGGACTACTCTAAGACCTCTTCCAGAGATTTCATGTTAAAATCTTTCATGGGAGAGAACATGCTTGCCTCGCTCATGTATAAATAGTTTTCAGATGCTATGTCATAAGCTCGGTCCATTTCTTTGGATTGGAAGAAATTTTAAGATAACAAGCCTAGTAACTTATAAGAAGAGAAGGACATCAAAAGTCTATGTCTTTGTTGGATTAAACTATTCATTGTCATAGGACTGGGAAAAGATTTACAAGTGCTCATTGCTTGAAGACTGAATGTCGAATTATGTAAAAAGCAGTTCAAATCATAGTTGCTGTCAGAATGTTCGTATAGCTCCATAATTCTTCAAGTTTAACTTTCAGTGAAGGCAGATACATATTGCTAGTCCATGTACGATATGCCATAAGCGCAATAAATAAATAAATAAATTCAGTGAAGGCAGACCCTGGGGATCACTAAGTGAGAAATCCCCATCCACCCTACTCCATTCCAGCTACAAGAGATCCAGATTCTGTTTTATATAAATGCAGATAGATAGTTCTCAATTTATGGACTGTAAGTGAATCTGGAACTTTGGTCGTAGGTCATGGCAGTTGTTAAGAAGGGCACTACATGACGGTACCTGATTTTATTACTTTTGTTGTGGAGAACCCATTTATTTGGATTAGGGCAGTGGTGGCTAAACTTTTTGGGCACCTGTGCTGAAAATTGTTCACGCTTGCTCGCATGCCAGCACCCAGAAGGCAATGTGCGTGCCCCCCTACATCCTCTGTGCATGCGTGTGTGATGCCCCCATGCACCCCATGTGTCTCTGTGCATGTGTGTGCATCTCCCATGCCCCCTGGCCCCCATGCATGCATGCCAGATACCCAACAATCAGCTGGTAGGCGGGCAGCATGTGTGCATGCATAGTGGGGCTCTTGCGGGCGACCTCTTGCATGCACATGTGTCATAGGTTTGCCATCATGGGATTAGGGTCTTGGGTAATCTTGAGTGGCACTTTGTTTTTGGCCTATAGGCTGTACAAAACAAATTCAGATGAATTGAATGGATAGCCTCAGTATTATCTTATCTTATCTTATCTTATCTTATCTTATCTTATCTTATCTTATCTTATCTTATCTTATCTTATCTTATCTTATCCTATCCTATCCTATCCTATCCTATCCTATCCTATCCTATATATTATATTATACACAGGAAAGGGTTTGTGGGTTTTAAGCCTCTGTAAGCTTATGATACCCATTTAGCTTTGTCGGAGTTTGGTTGATTCCAGGTGGTATGGATATGAGCCAGAGGGCCAGGAAAAATATTATTACTAACTGGATTGGAGTAGGAACTCATTATTGCCCATTTATGATATCAGATTCTATTGACAATTTTTAACTTATTTTTTAAAAAATAATCATAATGTTCCAGCTGTTCTTTATCGCTGTTTTCTAGTTTACTATGCTGAAAGATTGAAACACTTCTGCAACAAAACTTTAAAAATATATATTTTGCTTCCTTTGATATGGAGATTTACAACCAATCCTTCAGTGTTACAACTAGAATGTTTTTAGCTGCATTAACAGAAGTTTCCCCAATGGATCAAAAATAGATGGGCAATTCTCTTTTGTTTTGGGACTTTGGAGGCAAGATGATAACAGAAGCAATAGAGTGAACTTTTGGTTGTGAAGTGGTTACAATGAGAGCAAAATGTGGTTGAGAATTATTAATATCCAATTTATGTTGCCTGCATTGATAGTCTGACTGGACGTACTACAGATTATCTGAAATTGTAGTTTGAAAACCCCTTATATTTATGAGATTTATATTTGCATGTGGGATACTGATTGTTCTATTCTCTTGTTTTTCCCCACAAACACAACCTTATGTAGCAAATTGGGCTGGCCCAAAATCCCACAGGTAGCTACAGCTAGAGATGGATTCGAGATTAGATATTAAAATCTGGGACTCCTCAGGCCTGCTGGGATACCTTAAACCCTGGACTACCCTCAGTTTGGAGGTTGTAGGCTTCTGGTTTGAGCTTCTTCAGCGACAGACCGAAATCTCCGATCATGCACAGTTTCGATCTATGCTCGCCACTGGAGCACCCCAAGCCGGCTGGTTTCAGGGCTAAGCCACCCCATAGAGGTGATGAAGAGGGGGGAGACTGCCAGCAGGGTCGAGGAGAGTCTCATCTCTCCTCCCCAGCTGGCCATTACTCCCTTTCCTGAAGGCAGTTGCAGTGGTGGTCAGAAATGGCCACCTCAAAGAAGAACTCGACTAGAAAAGAATGTGCAGGAGGAAGATAAGAAGAGAAAGTTTTGGCTGACCAGGTCGAACTGAAAAAGCAACAATATAAGGTACCCTGAAATTTGAATTATAAAGAACAACATTGTTCCCAAAGAAGACTTTGAAGTGGCGAATGAGAGAGGGAAGGGAAAGGATTTGTTTTTCTTTTTTCTTTCCTATATTGACATCTAAGAGCTTTAAGCAAGCAACTGGCAAAAATCCACTTTGACATTAACAGGTATTTAAGCTGAAAATAAAATGTCAAAGAGATAATAAAGATTTCTGGATTCTCAAAAACTTTTAAAAGAAGGAAAAAACAAAAGAGTGGGATCTGGAAAAATGGAGGCGACCACCTGGAAATGAAAGGAATTAACAGTAAAACTTTAACAAGATTCCTAAAAGATACATTTTAACTGAAACTTTGTAACAACATAAGAGGAAGAGAAAGTGGAAAAAAGAAGCAGGAAGAAACAGCTTTGGATTATTTGGTGATTTTTGAATTTTTGGCTATTGGATCTAAAGGACTAAAATTAATCGGGTGGTTGTTTAAAAGTTTTTAAAATGGTATCACTCTTGGAAGAATTGAGAATGGAACTTAAAAAACAGAAAGAAGATGCATAAGAAGGAAGATGTCCTTTTGGCTTCGTATTTCAATTTTTAGAAATGGAGATCCTGAACTATGAGAAACAACAAGAAATGCCTGTAGAACAAGAAGAGCGGGACAAAGAAGAAGCCATCTTCAATGACCAAGTATTTCTATGTGGGGAAAAGAAAGGAAAGGGGGGAAAGAGAGTGAAAAATTTAAGATTTGAAAACACCCCCCCCCCCCAAATAGTTTGAATAGCAATTACAACATTAGGAAGAAATAGAAGAGAGGATTACAAAAGAGAGAATCAGAATTAGAGAGAGAAGGGATCAAAAAGGGAAGGGAGAAGAAGAGGGGGAAGAGGGAAAGGAAAATAAATTATAAAGGACAGAAACAGGACATAGAGAAACAGGGAAAATGTACAAGGATTAAGGGCATAAGCCTATTTAGAAGACACAGAGGTAATGGGTGAAAACTTAATTGAAAGGGGGATTCTGCAAGGGTACATAAGATAATATTGTTATATTAGAAATAGAAATGAACTTTGAAAATATGAAACAAGTGTGATTAAAAGATAGATAAAATACTCATTGTAATGTAATGGAATGTTTAATAAATAAATGAAATAAAGAGAATGAGAGAATGAAACTAGGAAAGGAGGGGAACATTTTAATTACAAAAAATGTATTATAAAAATTTAAGTGAAGAGGAATATGAATGAAACATGAAAAATTATGGAAATATTATAAGTGTTCCTAGAAGTATGATACCCTATTGAAAAGAAATGTTAAAGATGTCAAAGATTATAACTAACATAGATAAAGCTGAACTGGAATAGAATAAGTATTTTATTTATTATTGTTATATATATATATTCTCTTTAAGAACTTAGTGCATATTTAAAAAAAGGTACCAAGCAGAATTCAACTGGAAGTTATGTGTTATATTGAATGTTATGATTGTTAAAGGCATAAATTGAAGTTTAAATAAGAGCTGAATGGATAAAAATTAAAAGATACAAAGGGGTCATACTCCAATAAGTAACTACAGGGAAAGATTTTGTTTAATGAGAAAAGAAAATATGAAATTGAAACAGGATAGACAAAAGTATAAATATAATGACTAGAAAGATATTGAAACTTAGAAATATATATATATATATATATATATATAGATATAGATATAGATATAGATATAGATATAGATATAGATATAGATATAGATATAGATATAGATATAGATATAGATATAGATATAGATATATATGGCATTCAACTTTGTTCGGGTATTTTCCCACGTCATTGTAGTTGTGCTTTTAAAGTTGTAGTAATGTTTCGGCAGAATCTCATCTGCCATCATCAGGCTTATATGAACACTATACAGAAGCCTGATGATGGCAGATGAGATTCTGCTGAAACGTTGCTACAACTTTAAAAGCACAACTACAATGACGTGGGAAAATACCCGAACAAAGTTGAATGCCATACATGTAAGTACCCGCGAAATCTTAAGAAAATACACACACACACACACATACACACACACACATATACTGTGTATATAATTGAATTTAGGAAAGAATGAGATAATTAAAAGTAAGATTGAGAAAACTAAGAGAAGGGAAAAATTGAGAAAATGTTAAAATAGTAATAAGATATGGAATAAAACACAAAGATGACCATGAAATTGAATTCGTGTCTGTATGGAGAAGTGATAACCCGGGACTATGCTATTCTCAAAAAAAGAAATTTTACTTGTATTATGTTTTGTGGAAACCCAAATAAAATTTTTATAAAACAAAAAGTTTGGGGGATGTAGAATTAGATGTGCAAGCACACTAACTGGATATAAATTATTATGCACTTAACCTGCTGGAGATGCTCAATTTTGAGTGAAGTAAAGCTTTCAGCATTTAAAGCTGAATGTCAGAGTGTCTCTGCCAAGAAACCCCAAAGATATCTTGACTCAGATATTAGGAAGACAAGAGATTATGAAACTGACAGGGGTCATTATATGAATGAAAGCCTTTTTTTAAAAAAGGGGTGGTGGTTAAATTGTCACAGCTGTGAAAATACGAGTTATAAGTCTTTTTTTTTTTTAAGTCAGACAAACTGTCAAAAGGCTTCATCACTATCCTCCTTACTGAGGACGAGTGAAAAAGCTTTTTTGGTATCTGGAAACCCTTTATTATATTCAGAAGCTTTTCCTACCTAGCGTCTCCCAAATGTATGGGATATGCTTAAATTCAGCTGGAGTGCCAAAGGCTAGAGAACGTAAAACTTAAGAGGAGGCTCTGTTTGTATTTTTGCCCTGTTGTTGAAAACAGCTATGAATGTGTGGTTTGATATCACCAATTGTTAAAGAATGCCAACTTTTGTGAATCTTGACAGTACCGTTTACAACTTTTCAGTTGGTCTGATACTTTCAGAGTCAAGACAAAACCTGGTTTTCCAATTGCCCTTTTTAAAAAAAACAACAACCCTGTCTTCATCCATTCATTATAGATTTTTTCATACCTAAGCCTATGGGATAATTATAATAGAACTGGATTTTAGTGTATTAATTTCAGTATTTTTCTCATTGTAAAATTAATTGTGAGCCACATAGCTTTCTTTGAAGATAGAGAGAGGGGGAGGGAGAAAGAGAGAGGGGGGAAAGGAGGGTGAGGGAGGGAGGGAGAGACAGAGATAACAGACTATTAAAGGCAATTGGCTAGTTTTCTCTGTTTCTCTTACTCCATAGAGATTAGGAAAAATATAGGGGGGATAAAGAGAATTTCAGAGAGATTGGAGAAAAAAGTACAGTAGTTTGGTTCTCCATCTATTCTAGGGCTGTTCAAACTCAAGGCCCATGGACTGAATCTGGCTATGGGTGCTTAGAGTTGGCCAGGGGCCACCCTGGAAACAGTGAAGGACCGGCCTGAGGTGCCTCTGCCAATGAAAACGGAGCTCGGGAGGGCAGTGCTCCCGAGAAGGCCATTCCAAAAATGGAGCTTGGGATCTCATTTTTGCTGGCAGAGTGCTCAGGCCACCACAGGCACCCTGACACGAGTGATGACAAGCTGGCCATGCCCACCCCAGTGCCCCGTGGTCAAACAGAACCCTGATGTGGCCCTCAATGAAATCAAGTTTGACACCCCTGATCACTGTAGTTTGTTGAGTCTGTTGCTTCTTAATTCTAAACAACTGGAGGATGGGATTGTAGAAGTTACACTTGTTCAGAGGTAAAGGAAAAACCTGCTGAACTCTGATGGATAGCTACTCATTTGTAGTTTGCCTTAGCATTCCCTATCTGAAAGGGTGATATATATTGAAATGATGTTAATATACTATTATGTAAAGATATATAATATAGTCATTAGACTTACCAGTCAGTTTGTTCCTTAGTTTATCACTTTCATCTTCTAAAGCTAAAAGTTTGCATTAATGGTTGTGAAACTTGGCAATTTTAAGATGCGTGGACTTCAACTCCCAGGATTCCCCAGCCAGCAAGGATGAGAAACACCTTGCTGGCTGGAGAATTCTGGGAGTTGAAGTCTACCCCTTGTAAAGTTGCCAAAGTTGAGAAACACTGCCCAAGAAGAAAGAAATCCTATAGGTCAGGGCTGACCTGAAATGTATGGAAGGATGTTTGGATCCTGGACAGGAGAAATAGACACTGGTAACCTAGACTTGAGATTTCTAAACTTCCTTGGTTTGTTGTTTATTGTTAGCTAGCTTGCTTGTTTTGATTTGGTAGTTCCTTGATTGGGGTATTATTTACTTGATTGTTGGCCTGGTATTCATTAATGCACACATTTTTTAAAAAACCAAACAATCATAGCAAATATTGGTACTCTGGGGCAACACTATCCTACACATCAACTTTCCATCTAGACAGGCTTCAGCCTCAGACTACCCTAACTCTTGTGAGAAGAACCCATTCTTCAAGAGCTCTTGAATCTTAGGAGGAAGTATTTTCCATATGACATTTTAGTCCTATAAATAAACATTTGATATAATTAACTTAATGATATTTGATATAATTAACTTGGATGTTTGACATCAACCCTTTGTTAGTTCTGTCTACCAAAATAATTTTCAGGGGTGTCTACAGGAAAAGGATAAAAATAGTTGATATGATGGCCATATCCACGTGGTCAAAGCCTGCCTTATTTTGCATGCATCCTTTCTGCAAACACACCTGCTAGTTTTGGTAGCACTGACTAAACTGTTACCAAATTGACACCTTCTAGATGTATTGGCCATCAGCTCCCATAAATACATCTAGAGGTCTCCAAATTAAGGAAGTCTAGACTAAAATATGCCATGACAAACAGATCACCAGACTATTTTACTGTTATAGCAACTTGTGATTTTTGCCTGCAGATAAAAATGATTAAAACACATTAATGATAATTAAGAAGAACAAGGGGACTTCAGTTTAAGTCAATTTTATGGAATCATAAGCCTTGATCTCTTATCAGTAAATCTGAAGTATACCTGTTGCATTGCAGTAAATTAATATCAATCCCTTGGGCTGTATATTTTAATATCGGTATTATATGGTAGATGAATAAATCTTGAGTATAGTATTATTAGCTTAAGCAGCTGCTGACTTAAAAAGGCCAGTTTAACAAGTCACCACTGTATTATGTTTAATTAGGTACAGTTTATATAATGAGGTGTTCAGTTCTAATGGAAAGGCATGCTGTGAGCAGCACATCTGCAGGAATAACTATTACAATCAGCATTGCAGAGACCCATGGAACTGCAAATTAGACTTACTTATCTAGAAATAAATTACATCCCAATGCCTTTATAAAGCTCATTAATTAATTCCACTGGCATAAAAGTCTTTTTCTTAATTTCATGTTCCATTAGCATAATAAACACAATTTGAGTTACAACACTATGATCGGTTTAATGGATGCTATTTATTTTGGATTTTTTTTTATTTAAAGTCCCGGTACTGTAAAATTAACATCAATATGCTATTTGGTCCTTTATTAAAATCCCCACAGGATAACCAACACAGATGTTCAATAAAGCATCGTGCATTTGCTTCATTTTATGATGATATAATTGGCCACACAAAAAGGTGTTGCATTTGGCTTAATTTTCCACCTTAAAGAAATGAAATTGTAGAGATTGTCAATAAATAGCAGAGGAAGATTCAAAATATGACAGCACGGTAGTCGAAGATAAGCCTTTGATTTATGTCTAGCGCAAACAGAAAATTGGAAGAAGAGTTACTAGCAGGCTTATCGGCAAGAGAAAGCAGAAATCAAGATGGCTGCATGATATTCTGATCACCTTGTCCTTTTTACCTCCTTTTGGACATCCCAATTTTTAATATTTATTGATATTTAGTAAATAAGACATATATATGCATTTTATTAGGTGATACATTAGATTGTCATGAAGAATGAATTCTAATGTTGATGGTTTGATTTTGAAAACACTCACCTGCAAAAGAAATACTTTTCAGAATTATCATTGATGTTCATTAACCTATTAGTATCTTTTGTTTATGTGGCCATTTAATCCTGTTTTACAAATAATTGTATGATATCATCACATTTGGACTAACATTGGCTGATCAACTGATCAACTCAGTGACATGAGTTATGTCAGATCTAGTGGAAATACAGCAGGGCTGTCAAACTCCCAGCTTGCGGGCCAGATGCATCACGTGCTGGCCACACCCATGTCCGGTTTAGCAAAGGGGAAAAAAGTCCCAATACATCATGTGACGCCGCTGTGTCGACGTGAGTTTGACACGCCTGGTTTAGAGGATTTAAAGACAAGGGGAAAAAAGGCATGAAAAGGATGCCAATACACTTACAAGGAGCCAATTCAAAATGGCAGGTGCTTTTGTGTGTGTGTGTGTATGTGTGTGTGTGTGTGTGTGTGTGTGTATGTAAATGTTACTTTTACAACACCAGATAATTTAGGCAGGCATGGTTTAACCAGGACTAAATGCTTCCCAGTTACAGGTTGAGTCATAGACTGATTACAACCAGCCCTCTTAGTTGTTTCTGTGAACATTTTAGAAGCATTGTGTTTCAGGAGATAAAACTTTTGAGAGCTGATCTACATTTAACAGTCCATAAGGTTCTAGTTTTCAGCTGACTGAGCTTCCTACAGATAGTATTACATGTATTATCCTACTAGCTTTTTTTTTTTTTTTACATTTAATGGAACACCAAGATGTCATGGAAAAAATCCTTCTCTGCTATATATAGTTGGACATATATTGGTGTTAAAGATATTCTAGTACTATATCCATTTCTAGATAGAATTTCTAGATAATTCTTTATTATTCTATAATAAATACATAGTCTACTTCATGCTTGGCTTTGTTTTTTGTTCTTTGCTGTCTTTGGTTCATTTTCCAATACCCCTCTTAATAATTTATTTCATATCATGCAACTCCCTTAACATTAACCAAATTAAAATTAATGTTCACTGAACTATTTTAATGCTTTCAGGGTATTTTTTTTTTTTTACTTTTCCTGTTTGTAATTGATCTTGCATTTTTGTCCTTTAAGCTGGATATGACCCATTCTAAGTAGGAACTCTTCCTAGCTGATGGTGAGTGCCATGAATATGATTTTCTTCAATTGTATAACCATATCGCAAAATCAAGAATTCAGCAATTTTAAAGTTAAAGTTTGGGATAAGTGAACAATGTCCCTTTTGTATGATTTGATTTGCTCTTTAGTTTACTCATTTTCCTGCATTGATTTTCATTACATTGATTTTATTGTGTTACACTTGTTCAAAGAGAGGAACGAAGAGCTGCATACAAATAGAAAGAATGTGCATAATTTCAGAGTAGGTAATTTTGATGAAAAAAAGAAAAGGAAACAACTTATGGATAATTATGTTATAAACAAAACAACTCCAAAAACTTGACTATATTGCTTCAATATCTTCTTTACTCTTTTTTTCAAAACAAAAACCAGCACAAGATTTATTTCAAATGTTGACAAACAACATACATCGAGAATCTATTGCTGCAAATGAGGTAAAGATTTTTCCTTTTAATGTTGTGTGATAATTCTTTTAGTCAGCTGACAATTCTTGATATCTTGATAGATAACAAATATTGGAAATATAGCAAAGAGGACATAAGCATCTTTAATACATGTTGATCAATGCAGAACCATGTAGGCTTGCTACATTTATAAGAAACTCTCAAATAATTGAAGAGCAACAATCAAAAACACACACATGCAATCAACTTCTATGAAGATGAGAGAGTTTTACAGGTTTCAAACCTATTATTTGGTACTGAAAAATGTATGACTGGACTATTTTTGGGGTACCTGAATATCAGAGGAACATCCAAAATCATAGGACTGAACAATGAAGAAAATATGAATCATATGAAGTTAGTTATTAGTGAATATAAATGAAGCCGAAGGGACATGTTAAACTAAGTTCAATGCAAGATACCTTTCAGGGAACATAATTCAAAGCAAATCCAAAATATGTTGACCCAATACAAGAGCCAATGAATTTAGTGAAATCTTTGGGATTTGGTTTCGAATAGCATGCCTGGAGTGGCTCTCCAGAAGCTGAAGCAGGATTTAGAGAAAAATAAATATAGCTATGCCAAGTTTTAAAAATCTAATTCACATTTCAATCAGTACTTTAATTGCTTCTTAACAATAATTCTTATGTCAAAGGAGACATTTTTCACATAGGTTGTTAAAAGTTCGCTGTTTACATTTTCCTTAGATAATAATAATAATGCAATTAAATCCAATTGTTTGAATGATAAACACAAAAATAATTTTGAAACATAAACCTTTACATTCAAGAAAGGAATCCTTACGGTAGTTTACTATTTATGGAATTATAGTCTTATCAGTTTTAGAAAGGAATACGCTAGTAGAATTATTCTACTTTATAGCTATGGATTGAATGTTAAAATACATCAATGCAAATCTTTTGGAATAAAAAAAGACTAGTAGAAATTTGAAGTTTAGAGAAATGAAGTTAAGAGAAATGAAAATCAAAATCGTTACCTCTGATTGTATTTTTATGCTACAAGGCTAACTGTGTTTTTTGTCTACAGGTGAAACTCGAAAAATTAGAATATCATGCAAAAGTTCATTTATTTCAGTAATGCAACTTAAAAGGTAAAACTAATTATGAGATAGACTCATTACATGCAAAGCAAGATAGTTCAAGCTGTGATTTGTCATAATTGTGATGATGATGGCTTACAGCTCATGAAAACCCCAAATCCACAATCTCAGAAAATTAGAATAATACATGCAATCAATAAAACAAGGATTGTACATAGAACAATATCGGGCCTCTGAAAAGTATAAGCATGCATATGTACTTAGTACTTGGATTGGGCCCCTTTTGCAGCAATTATTGCCTCAATGTGGCATGGAATGGAAGCTATCAGCCTGTGGCACTGCTGAGGTGTTATGGAAGACCAGGATGCTTCAATAGCGGCCTTCAGCTCTTCTGCATTGTTTGGTCTCATGTCTCTCATCTTTCTCTTGGCAATGCCCCATAGATTCTCTATGGGGTTCAGGTCAGGCAAGTTTGCTGGGTAATCAAGCACAGTAATCCCATGGTCATTGAACCAGGTTTTGCCAATGTGGGCAGGTTCCAAGTCCTGCTGGAAAATGAAGTTAGCATCTCCATAAAGCTCGTCTGCAAAAGGAAGCATGAAGTGCTCCAAAATCTCCTGTAGACAGCTGCATTGACCTTAGACCTAATGAAGCACAGTGGACCAACACCAGCAGATGACATGGGTCCCCAAATCAACACAGACTGCAGAAATTCCACACTGGACTTCAAGGATCTTGCAGTGTGTGCCTCTCCATTCTTCCTCCAGACTCTGGGTCCTTGGTTTCCAAATGAGATGCAAAAGTTGCTCTCATCAGAAAAGAGGACTTTGGACCACTGAGCAACAGACTAGTTCTGTTTTTCTTTAGCCCAGCTTGTTAGGAATGTAAGTCACCTAACAGTTGGGTTGGAAAATATATAAACCAGGACAGACATTATAATACTGTATCTTTAAGGGAATGCTAAAATTGTAATTGGGTGTGGTTCCTCAAATGGCCATAAGATGGAGCCAGAAACTTGGGTTGTTTAGTCTTGCTGTCCTGTTGTTGCTAGTTGCTAGTTGGTCAATGTTCCGATGTTCACTGTTTCCTAAATATTTCCCTGTTGACTGTTGCTGATCATAGTTCTTCTTGGAGTTGATGTAAGTCTGTTCCTGAACTGTTTATGATACTGGACTTTGTTATTGGATTATCCCTGGACTGAAAACTGACTGTTTAACTGTGTGTGACTTGTACTGTTTGTTGGACTTTGTTTAACCGTTTACTGGAAGTAAAAACCTACATTTTACTATAGTGTATCTGTGTGCTGGTTATGTGTTATTTTTCACCACTCTCACTACGTCTCCCTGTGTGCACTCATTCTCCTAACGGGGAATTATCACAACACAGCTAAGACACTTCTGACATTGTTTGTTGTTCAGAAGCGGCTTGAAAAGAGGAATATGACATTTGAAGCCCATGTCCAGGATCTGTCTGTGTGTGGTGGCTCTTGATGCACTGACTCCAGCCTCAGTCCACTCCTTGTAAAAGTCCCCAACACTTTTGAATGGCTTTTCCTGACAATCCTCTCCAGGCTGCGATCATTCCTGCTGCTTGTAGAATAGAATAGAATAGAATAGAATAGAATAGAATAGCTTTATTGGCCAAGTGTGATTGGACACACAAGGAATTTGTCTTGGTGTAAATACTCTCAGTATACATAAAGAAAAGGTACATTTGTTAAGAATCAAGAATCATAACATACAACACTTAATGATTCTTCCACACTTTTCCCTTCCACATAACTTTCTATTAATGCGTGTTGATACAGCACTTTGGGAACATCCAACTTCTTTTGCAATTACCTTTTGAGGCTTTCCCTCCTTATGGAGGGTGTCAATGATGGTTTTCTGCACAACTGTCAGGTCAGCAGTTTTTCCCATGGTTGCGATTCCTACTGAACCAGACTGAGAGACCATTTAAAGGCCCAGGAACCCTTTGCAGGTGTTATGGCTTAACTAGCTGATTAGAGTGGGACACTTTGAGCCTAGAATATTGAACCTTTTCGCAATATTCTAATTTTCTGAGATTGTGGATTTGGGGTTTTCATGAGCTATAAGCCATAATCATCTCAATTATGACAAATCACAGCTTGAATTATCTTACTTTGCATGTAATGAGTCTATCTCATATATTAAGTTCACCTTTTAAGTTGCATTACTGAAATAAATGAACTTTTGCATGATATTCTAATTTTTCGAGTTTCACCTGTATTTTAATTAATATATTTTTCATTCATTCCCATAATGGACAAATGGAGAAAGCACAGAGTCAAATATCTTTATAACCCCTTCCTATTGCTAAAAAAATTGAAAGGCTACATTTCAATATAAAGATAACATTATTGTTATGCTTCTAAGGCTTTAAGTTAATACAATCTGTAAAAATAACTTGTTGCATCAGGAGCTTAATGCAGGTACTTGGGACATTACGGGAATAAAAAATAGTAAAAAATGACCTTAGATTTAAAACATATATACATTTTATAAAAAAAAAAACTAAATAGATTTTGTAAATTCTACAGAAAAAAGTAAACATGTATTAATTTTACAAAAAAAAAAGAAGTTTTTGTTAAAAAGTATGAAACTAAGGTATTTGAGATCTACTGAGTATGATACGAATAAGGTAAGCAAGGATTTCTGTTGTCCATTACTCCCTTGGGTTTTCTAGGCAACTCCTTATAATCACTTCAGGTTAACATGACTAAGCAAGCTATAGATAAGACCTATGTGATATAATATCCTTATATGTCATATAAGGAGCCCTGGTGGCATAGTGGTTAGAATGCAGTATTGCAGGCTAACTCTGCCCACTGCCAGGAGCTCAATCCTGATGGGCTCGAGATTGACTTAGCCTTCCATCCGTCCAAGGTGGGTAAAATGAGGACCTAGTGGGCAATATGCTGACATTTTAAACTGTTCAGAAAGTGCTGAAAAGCAATATGGTGAGTATATAAATCTAAGTGCTATTGCTCTTTGTGAATGGGCCTTTAAGAAGGTGAGGCAGTGTGGAATATTCCAGATCAGGTAGAAAATTAGGGAGATGCACAATTAGCTCAAAGCCTAGTTTGGCAGCAAGGAAAATAAATTGCTTTCCTTTAGATTGATTTAAAGCAGTGTTTCTTTAAGATGCCAGCAGTCTGGGGGATTCTGGTAGTTGAAGTCCACGTATCTTAAAATTCCTGAGATTATGAAACACTGATTTTGGAGATGTTTAGTTTAATACATACAATGTAAATCCTAAAGTCTTCTACTTCTCAGGGTCAGGCAACTGGACTATAAATAATTTTATCTTTGATTGAATTGGGCAAGTTCCCCAATTTGTAACAGATTCCAGAGGATGTTACAAAAGTTTAAGGTTTTGTTGTTTTTGGTAAGACTATTTAAAATGGAAGTGTGATGTGTGTTTAAGAAGAATTTGGCAATAATGCTTGGTAGAATTGGATTGAATGTACATCATGCTTGTCAAATTGAATAGCTTCAGAGATTTGGTCCAACGGTTTTCTTTCCAATTTGGTTATTTTCAGCTGAATGTATTTAGGTGATTCTAGCATTTCAAAAGGATAGATGCAATAGTTTTTTAAAACTGTTTTCACATTTTATAGAAAGAATATATTTGTATCATAGATGTTGTTTTAGGTAAAAACCTACGACGATGTTCAGACAGAGACCTGACTTGTCAGGATTTAACTGAATTTTGCTCTAAAGACTACATACTGAATTCTGAAACAGTCCAGGGATAAATTACTTATGTAATTTATCCCACAAAGCCTATGAATGGGCATTCACCATGATTGGAAGGCCTACTCATCACAACACCATATCATTTCTCCTTCCTTTTACTTCAACCTCCATTTTTTTTTACTCCTTATAGTAATTCCTGATATGCCAACTTGCCTGTTCTATCCATCCTTATCCTTATTTCTCTACCTCTTCCTCCTTCCTACAGGGATAGTGATCCATGGCTCCCCCAGGGGCCTAGCTGCCTCCTTTGGTATGTTATGAGAATGTATAAAATCATCTGTAATAACCTTTTCACATTTCAGTCCAATTTGTATCAAGGCTTTCCGACTATAGATGCTCCTTGCCCCACAGGATTCAATCGAAAGGATCCAAGACACACACAGAATCATACATACCATAAACTATTTCGACTCCGATCCTCAAAACAATGCTATAGAGCACTGCACACAAGAACAACTAGACACAAGGACAGTTTTTCCCCGAACGCCATCACTCTGCTAAACAAATAATTCCCTCAACAACTATTTACAAAGTCTGCACTACTATTACTGTTAATCTTCTCATTGCTCCTTATCACCCATCCCCTCCCACTTGTGACTCTATGACTGTAACTTTATTGCTTGTAACCTTACAATTTATATTGACTGTTTCCTAGTATGAATTGATTGCTTATTGTACCCTATGGCTATCATTAAGTGTTGTACCTATGCTTCTTGACTCTTGATGAATGTATCTTTTCTTGTATGTACACTGAGAGTATTTGTGCCAAGACAAATTCCTTGTGTGTCCAATCACACTTGGTCAATAAAGAATTCTATTGTTCTATTAAGAAAAGTTGTAAAAAGGGCCAGAACTCATTTAACAACTCTTTTGGTTAACAACAGAAGTTTTGGGTTTAATTATAGTTATAAGTCGAGGATTGCCTGGACTATTTGATTGGTGTTCTTACAGAAGTTGGGCTTCTATGCTCTTTCTTCATGGTGAACTGATTCTATGGCTACCCCTCTTAATTAAATAACTCTGGGCAGATAAACAAGCCCTGAAAACAAAAACCTACATGTAAAAACAGAAACCTTGAGACATCATATGAGAAATGATCTGTCCCAATCATACTTCTTTGCTTGAGAATTCAACTAACTTCCCTTTCTAGGCCAGCTTTTCTGCATTTCAATGGAAAATATTTATCCAAGGCACACAGCCTTATTTAAAGTTCATCCAGCAACAGGTGTTCTTTTTTTACCCAATGAAAATGGCACCTTTCTAGTTGCTTATGACTTGGTTCTCCAAACCTCAAGGTAAATGAACAAATTACTTCAACGCTTCTATGTGAACCACACAGGAGTCACATTACTTGATCTTAAAGAAACAACACACAAAGCTTTATTGTTGCATTGGGTTTCAAACCATCTATCCCGTGGCTGGAGATCACTGATTTTCCCCACTTGTTGCTTATAGGTAAATAGATGACTTGGAGAGAGAAAAAAAAAATAACAAACTGTCAGGCAGCAATACCCCAAGAAACCTGACAGCTAAACAAGTCTGTTGATCCACCGGCCAGCCTGACCTTTTGCATTTGCTTGAAACAGCCTGTTTTAATTACTATTGGATACGATTGCACTCCAATAAACATCCCTGACAATTGGAAACAGCACCTTTATAAGCAAAAGGATTTGTAGAAATTTAATCTCTGCAGCTTGAACTCAACTTTGGGTATTATAGCAAGAGCAAAGTAACCTCTTGAAGAAGTTAATGGACAACTAAGTGGAATAGCTGCACGTGTCATCTACCGGGTAGAAAGGGACTGACAAAAACCCATTAGTGCCTGAAGGGGAAAGGCAAAGGCAGAAATTCTATCACTTCCAGATGAGCTGTCCTCACATCTTCCCCAAGCTCTCTATTAGAATGACAGAGAGGAGGGAGGGCGATTAATCCAAAGGTCATTACAATTATGCTCAGATTTATTTTGTTGAAAAAGAAGGGGGAAGTTATCAAGCATGCTAGCATTACAAACTGAAGCACTGAGACTTTTTAAAATCCATTTTGGTGGCTTGATGCTGAAAGTAGCAATTCTACCTGTCATATTAAGGAAGGAGGGAAATCAGAGAAGGAACTTTCCAGATGAGATTTCTGATAGAAACATGAGAAAAAGAGAAGGTTGTTTGATTCTTTCAACTCCTCTTGTTCATGATGAAGATGTCCATTTATTCACCTCTGTTGAATGATTTGCTCTTTCTTTTCTCAACGGACATCATCATATAATTTAGTCTGATTGGTTGGAGGATGTGTAGCTTCCTTGCATGTGGCTAATCCAAGAAGTAGGAAGATATGGGAATTGGGAATTTAGGAAGTGGCAACCATTAAAAAAAATTGATGGCCTAAACATAATTATTTGCATAATCGTTTCCATTTCTCCAGTGACTTGCTATTGTTGTATGTTGTCTGGTCACTCATCAAATTGAATTATCAAATTGAATGATACAATATATGTATATACAATTGGAATTATATTCTGTCTTGATTTTCCTGCCTCCTTGCATTTACCATTATAAGGTTATAAGTAAAGGTTCCCCTTGCACATATGAGCTAGTTGTTTCTGGTTCCAGGAGGTGATGCTCATGTCCATTACAAAGCCAAAGAGCCAGCACTGCCTGAAGTCGTCTCCGTGGTCTTGTGGCCAGCATGACTAAACACCGAAGGCACACAAAATGCTGTTACCTTCTCATCAAAGCGGTCCCTATTTTTCTTCTTGCATTTTTACATGCTTTCAAACTGCTAGGTTGCCAGAAGCTGGGACAAGTAACAGGAGCTCACCCCGTTACATGGTGCTAGGGATTTGAACCACTGAACTGTTGACCTTTCTGTTCGACAAGCTCAGCATCTTAGCCACTGAGCCACCGCATCCCTATTTACCATTATAACTCTTGTTATAATGAAAAAATTCTCTTCCTAATCAATTAAGATTTAATTTTTTTAAATACTGTATATTAAAATATTTTCTATTTTCATGTAAAATGTACATGATAGGATAAATATTATAATTTTATTTCCTTTTTTCAGAAGATGCACCCTAAACAATGCAAATATGTTCTAGGAAATGAATGGTTGCTTGCTGTGACTGATGCATACTTGTTCACTGAATGTTCAAATTAAGGGATTCTCAAACTTGTGGGTTTTTCACAATAAACTTCTTGAAGATCACTTAGAGATAATAACAGGGCAGAAGAACCATTATGCTAAGTACTCTACAAGCAATTCTGATATTGATGTGGAGAGAGAACTAACAGAGATGGTTAACAGAGAAATAAAGATGATAACAGAGAAAGATTTCATTCCATAAAAGTCAGTTTTCTACTGTCCAATGAGCTATACTGCTATTTTAAACCAAAACATCTGGAGACCTTTGTAGAGTTATATGAAGACACATCTATAACCTGAACCATATAAATCAGCAATTGTCAGCAGTCGTAATCCCAAGTTGCTGAAAGGTCTGTTATAATATCTAGCTGACTTCATTCCTTTCTGATCTCAAGAGCTAAGCAAGGTCAGACGTTTTAGAAGTTGAATAGGAAAGTACCAGGAAGACTACATTGAATTTTTTAAAGTTGAGAAGAAGACAATGGCAAGTTACTTTATTTTTGTGGGGAAAAACACTGGATGGATGGATCAATGGAATCATTAGGAATCAAGCTGATATCTTAATCTTTTACATATATGCAATGCTAAAACTTTTGCATAAACATATTGTATATGTATTTGAATGGATTAGAAATGAATGAAAATGCTGCCCTGGGTTGATCTCAGCACTGATTTGGGCTCTTTCATAGTAGTGTTATGACCAGTGTAGAGTTGCCTGAAGCTTATTTTGCAACACTTGCTTGGGAATTACTGAACTCAAGTGCTTTCTTGAGACTAAACACAACAGAGTTGAACTGTACAAACATGGTCCTGCAACTTCTAATGTTCAACTTTTAAGAAGGCTGAGGGCCATTTATTTCATTTTGTTTCTTTCTGCTCCTGAGAAAAAGAAATGTTTAAAGTATCAAGAACATTTGAGTTTTGGTCAAGGCTTACAGTAAATGATTTTATTATTTTGGCACCACCACGAGAGCAGATTCTTTTAAAATTTCAATTGAGAAAAGATGGATAAGTTGTTAGTATTTCTTTAGTTATCAGATGCAACAAGAAGAAAAGAAAAGTGAACATTAATTTTATTATATACTATAATCTGTCATATAGATGTATAGACATAAGTAGACAATGGAAGCAATTATAATGGAGGCTCTGTCCTACAAATATTCCACTGATGTAATTTGCTGACCGGCTGTCTCCCCATTATGACATAAGTCAACTTTAATTATTGCATGTCAAAGGGATTACTAATATTTTGCTGTAGAGTTTGCAGAGTGCTTGGTTTAGACATCTTAATCTGGTCTATATTGTGATTACTCAGTATTCCTAATAGCCCTTCTCTTCACCTTCTGTGTGTTGAAACTGATATCCTGGACTTTACATCATAAGGGTGACCTTCATGGGGAGTCTTCCTTGTGATGTAAAGGTCAGAGTGTCTCTGCTTCAGAAGTTCATTGTCAAAGTAGAGACAATGATGAAGTAGAGTTTGCATACTTCTGAATTAGAATAAGTGATGTTTCATGATATTCAATGAGCAAATCCATTAGGCAGACCTCTCAAACATTTCCAAATCTAGTTACAAAATTACACTGTAATAATGTCCCTATTTCACCTATCTTCACCCAACAACAGTCACAACTGAATGCTGAGATTACTTTAAATAGACTAAAAACCCAGCTAGCACCAAAACTAAATGTCATCAACCCTTCCAGCAGCAATGTAACAACAAAGCCAGCCCTACCATTGAAGAAGTTGCCTCTCACTGCAGAGAGTCTTAGAACGAGAGCAGGGGACTCCAACCTTGGCAACTTTAAGACTTGTGGACTTCAACTCCCAGAGTTCCTCAGCCAGAAAAGCTTACAGTTGCTAAGGTTGGAGACCTCTGAACTAGAGTGTTGAAAGGGGGAAGAGTAGGTTCCATCATTTCCTTTCTATTCTACCCAAACTGTTGAGTAAAGGAAAGGATGATGTCCATTTAGTTTGTTTTTTCAGGCAGCATAATAGAAGCTCAGTAGTTTTAAACTTGATGCAGATGAGATAGTGATTGTGTTAATGGCTTCTTCTTCATCTGGATGATTCTTCTGGAACAAGGTGGTGTTCCTTCAAAAGATCCCATTCCCAGCACAGTGTGCTTCCAGATACACCTTCATTTTGGACATGCATATCTGTTTCACAAATGGATGTACAAATAGTGAAGGCAGCTGTTGCTTTTATATTATATTTTCTTCCACTGCTGCTCCCAAGCCAGCTGTTGACTCAATAGTCAGTAACAGGGATTCTTCATGTAAGGAGATGAAGCGAGATTTTATTGGGGCCCAGCCCAGGACATGGGTGCTGTGGCAGCAAGGAAAAAGTAACCATATAATCTTTTGCTTCCCTTTCTCCTGCCTGGGGTGAGAGTTCAGGGTAGCTCAGCACTGAGGTCTCCATTGATAAATCACACCTACATGATAGTCTTAGGGCCCAGAAAGTTTTTTTAGACATCAAAACTGCATCAACTCATTCCATTTGTCTGAACAGAGCCCTCATTTCAATGATATTTGCCTTGATAAACTGCTGTCATTCTTGTTGATCTTGTCTGCTGAATACCATTGAAAATTGTCTTGAAAATTCATTGAATGCAAAATATAGTAGCAAGGACTGGGAATTTTGATCATACTATGCTATTATTCTATAGCCTGTCAGGTCCACATTGTGTCCTGCCATTTTGTTGAAAGTGGGTAGGGGGAAGGAGGACTTACTGGCATTTTCCACATGTTTTTTTTTTTTCTGTAACTGCTTGGGAATTAGGAGATGGAGCAGACTCCCTCCCAGCTGGTGCCAGACTGTTTTCAAGGCCGCCATGCCCTAAGACTGAACTATTATCTGCCTAGCACCTCAGAGATCTCAAAACAATCTTGCAGCATCATATTGGCTGTCAGTGGACTGGTCAGGGGTGTTGGGTTTGGGGATGGAAGAATTGCTTTGTACTTTGTGTGGGATTTTTCAGATTTCACCTGACTTTACTGCAACCACAATCTCTGAGTAAAAATTCTTTTGATTCAACTCAATGGATTCAAGAGTATTACTTTCCTGAGGAACCAGCTGATGCAGGCCCTTACAGTCTCCATGAAATGCTATTTATTTCTTGATCCAACTTAAGGTGCTGATATTAATCTATAAGGCACATTAAAGGTGAAACACCACTATCCACAGGAATGATTCTTGTTCTATATTTCTACTCAAACTTTGAGATATTCAGCAATCCCCTGATTAACTATAGGTAATCCTTGTCTTTCAAGAGTTCAATTAGTCTCTGTTCAAAGTTACAATGGCACTAAAAAAAGCGATTTATTACCATCTTTCACACTTAGCACTTTTGCAGGATACCCACAGTCATGTGAACAAATCTGATTCATATTTATGATGGTTGCAGTGCCCGGGGTCATGTGATCACCTTTTGTGACCTTCTGACAAGCAAAGTCAATGGGAAACCCAGATTCAATTAACAATTTAGTTAACAACTAAATTTAACAACCACAGCGATTCATTTAACAGTGGGGCCACAAAGGTCATAGAGTTAGATAAGGGTCAATGGCAGTCAGGGAGGGATTGAGCATAGTTTGTTTCTGGCTGCAGAGCGATTATAGGCTGATCTCTCTTTCCACCCTTGGCTTAGCTAATCCTTCTCCTGTTGTGTATGTACCATAGTTAATAAAGTATGAGCTTGAGGTAAAGTGTAGGGTTCTGGCCCTGCACTTCTGATTGGCTGTTAGGCGGCCAGATCGGATTGGTTAGTTCTGAGGAATCCGATTGGCCCTTAACAGAGGATTATTATTGGTTTAAAGAGCTAGCGTTCATAGCTCGCTATTGGACAATTCTCACAAGGGTTGCCTATATAAGGCAGAGTTCACTGTTATTGTTTGGAGAAGTCACTATGCAATAAAGAGCTGAAAGTTCGCATTCAAGACTGTCTCCATTTACTCCAACCCATGTCCAAGTACTTAACATCTCCTATGCAGCAAGATAGATAGACTCAGTTACAATATAGATGGGTACACCATTGGAAGATCTGAAGGACCAGGTTTAAGGATAGATCACCTTAGAGTAAACTTATATATGTAGTTGCTAAGAGTTTACAAGAGCTTGTTGGTACACACATCAATCAATATCAATCAACCTTTTCTGGTGGTGGCCCAGTGGTCAGACTGCAGTATTGCAGGCTAGCTCTGCTCACTGCCAGCCGTTCGATCTTGACTGGCTCAAGATTGACTCAGCCTTGCATCCTTCCGACTTTTGGTAAAATGAGGACCCAGATTGTTGGGGGCAATAGGCTGACTCTGTAAACTGCTTAGAGAGGGCTGAAAAGCACTATGAAGTGGTGCTTAAATCTTATAAGTCTAACAGCTACTGCTATTGCTAGTCTCTATCTTCATTCCCTCCCCCGCCCCTAAATTCTTGATTGCTGAAATTGAATGAAAAGCAATCATGGAATATGAATAGCTGTTCTGGATCAGGTCCAAAAGATTAGAAATAAGCTATCCTACTCTAGCACTATGTCTATTCAGGTGCCTCTGTGGTGCTTACAAGCAGGAGATGGAGACATACCCCTTCCTGCTGTGATTCCCTTGCAACTATTCCATGGAGGGAAGCTGTCCTTAAACTGAGTCTTCAACTCTGAGGAAACACTTGATGACTCTTGCTAATGGGGCTTTCCAACCTCCACATTGTTTTGCATTTATTTTATCAATGAAAGGTAGGAGCAAAGGACTCAGAATGGTCTCCCAATAACTATTAACATCAGAACTAGGAAAAAAGAAGATGACAAATGAAAAACTTCCAGGTTCGTTTACATTTAAGAGGTTTTAGTGAACTTTGTGTAAGTTAAACTTCTGAAATACTTGGCACTTGATGTGTTTGAAATCGCATTCTTTTCTTCTTTTCAGATATTCTAATTGATGGAAAAAATGGGTTGCCTGCATGTATTTTAAGCATCAGCTGCATAGCTAATTCAGAACAATTTGTCTTCATGTTTAAGAGAAATTAGAGTAGTGATGGCTGAGGTATGTATGATCACATGTTGTCTAGTTTGCTGAAGCTTTCAAGCTCTTTTGTCAGAGCTCTCTGAAACATCTCAGTGGCTATTCTCTCAAAACCAGAATATTTTATTTATTCATGAATTTAAGGTAATGGAAATGAACTTAATCAATATTAAACTGTGGCCTGTAAGCCAGTTGAAGGTTTGCTATAAATTGTTGGATTTCAATTCATCACTGGCAGAATACAAAAGGAGTTTTGTTTGATTTTCATATGCCCATGTCTATCACTGCTTCACTTCATATGCACCTGCATAGAAGAGGGAGGGAAGGGAGGGAGGGAAGAAAGGAAGGAAGGAAGGATTGTATTTTTTCCTTTTGCCCAGATTTCATTATATCCAGGCATTTCAAAAACTTTTTGCCTGAATAATCAAAAAAACACCACCACCAAACTGAAGCAAATTCTCATCATTTTGCCCAGGCAAATTAAAATAAATACAGCTATTGAAAGGGTCTTAGTTTCTGTAACACAGCAGCTTCTTTTAAAAAACAAAGAGACAACTTCAATTTTAAAACAGAGAGCCATTTTGAATGCACAGTTGAGATGACAGCAATTTTGATCACAGATGTTTTTATATCTCACCACAATAAACACTTATGATGAATTTACTGATGCACTCTCCTTGAGAAGTCAGTATGGAGCAGGCTGCTAAGGAGGAAGGACTAAGTAGGTATAATATGGTTTTCCCATGATAGGATAAGAGGGGGAGACACAGATTGTGTTTCTTGGTGTCATAAATGCACAAATGCAACTCTTTTCATCTGTGAAATGTTGAGAGTTAATAGGCAGAACTTGTTGGAGAAATGGGGTCAATCATTACTGTAACTAGAAATATGTAATGTTTTCTCTGCAAATATCTTTGTGGGTGCACATGTGCATGAGTTCTGACTATTTAAAATAAATATACTCAGATTAGGCATGTTTGTTCTTAATTGGCATAGCAATGATTGCAACCAAAGGAATCATCCAACCTCATGTTCCTATGAGATTATATTCCAATATGCTTTTGGTTTTTTTTTTTGAAGTCTTTGATGTTTTCGTGAGAAACAATTTAAGCTGGAAGAGCATTATGGTATTATGTGAAAAATAATATAAGAAGACCAGAAAATGCTTTATGCTAGGTTCTACTATAAAACTCAGTCTGACTTTGTCAGTCTTTCATATTTTGGGCACCAACCAGATGTATCGACTTCAACTTCCAAAACCCCCTTCAGCATAGCCATTGATGAGCATTGTGGGACTTGAAATCTACACATCTGGATCATACCTACATGGAGAAAACTGACACAAAAGCATTTACATTTTCTTTCTCACTGTCTCACCTCAAAACACCAAGGATTGAACCTGTAATCCTTTAGATACAAAATATATGTTCTACTATGCAAATATATGCAGTATGCACCTCATATGTAGTATGATTGTGCTATAACTCAGCATTATGCAATAACCGAAAATTGGAAATGGTGGTTACTGAGTTATCAAGCAACTATAAATGTTATTTACAACTGACTTTTCATTAGCTCCAGGGATGCCATTTTCCCAACTTGGTCACCCTCTAAAATTTAAGTTTTCATTTCCACAAAACTGGCAAAGGCCATGCTTGGCTTAGGAATTTTAGAATTGAAGCCCACACATATGGAGGGTACACAGGTTACACAAGTCTGTTGTGTTACTAGAGATTTGAGAAAATAACTGTGTCAGCTTGTAGCTGGAACAAAGATATGGACTGAAATATCTGTTGCCATGGGAAAACAATATTATGGGGCTGGTAGATGGCTTCGCTCTGAGCAGAATGAAGCAGCTGAACAATAAAGAGAAGAGATCAAAAACATTGGGCTTGCATATTCTGGTGGTAGAACAAACCCAAAAAAATGAAGAATGATGGCAAAGTAGAGATGTGCAGGTGCCTTGAACAAAGTGAGATGTGTATCTTAATAAATCATTTAGTTTCAGCAATAATTTAGGAAGGGAATGGACATCTTTTCATTGATCTGCAGCATCATTTTCTCTTTTTCTCTTCCAGCTGAGAGGTACAGTAGGCAGACCATGATGTACAATGGGCAAAGTTTGCAGAAAAATAAAATAAAAAGCCAGACATGAACCTTCCTCTCAAATCCATTAAGAATATTAAAACATTTATTGGAATAAATGTTACGACTACAACTTTTTCTATTGTTTCTCTTTAAATTTCTTGAAAGAGATACCCCCCAGCTGTTCTAAAGACTAAGTTCCTGTTCCAAGGTCAAGGTCTCTTCTACATCTAAGAGCAACAGTGATCAGAGATGGTTGCCCTTTCTTGGGTGTGCCCCAAATTCTGTTGGGCTTCTGGAATTTTTAGAAAGTCAAGCTGAGCAACTTGTCTTCATTGTTCTTATTCCAGAATGATGGAGCTGCAAGGTTTATCCTTCTCCCCTTCTTCTAGATATCAAGGCATCATGAATTGATAAGGAAATAACAAGAAGAAAAAATGGCTGGAGGATGACCACTCCTTCACTACTGGCAATTATTTGGAACTGTCATTCAAGGTCACAGAAAAAAAGTCTACCTAGAATGAGGTAATGTCACCAAATGAAAATGGAAAAATCAGAAGTTATGATGTGTTGGGTCTTAGGCATCAGCTTCAGTGATGCCATATTCCGTGGATGATGGCATTGCTTTCCCTGACAGTAACTGGCACCCTGTCCCTTCCCTTGTGTTGAAAAATTAATGTAATGCAATGTAGAGTGGGGGCAGAGGCAGAATTCCAGCTAACCCCTATTTTGGCATTTCCCACTGACTGGCTGGAAAGGAGCCAGCCTTTATGGACATTTGTAGCAGTGTTCTCATACTGCCACACAAACTATTTGAATTCTTTCCAGGCAGCTAACATAGCCATGGAATGGTGGTGAAAATAAGTCCCTCTAAACTCACACTAATGTTGATGGTTTAACTAGAGGATTGGCAAGGAATGTTGTCTATCTTTCTCCCTTAGGTGTATGGAGATGGGGGCTCTAATAATTGTAATAATTGTTCAGTATTGCATTTCAGAATTAAGCAAGTATTTATTTTACTCATTGAAGATTTATACGTGGGCTATATTTTGTTCCTCTTTGTGCTTAGAGAGACACCTGTGTACCTAGGATGATCTTTCTAATTTTCGATCCAATTAACTTAGATACTCCTTAATTTTAAGACAACATCATTACAATAAGGTATGAACAAGATTCTTCAATGGTCTTATGATAGGTAGATAGATAGATAGATAGATAGATAGATAGATAGATAGATAGATAGATAGATAGATAGATATAGATACAGTAGATTATAGATAGATACAGTGAATGATAGATATGATAGACAGAGAAGCCTGCTCAATAGACAGAGATAGATAAAGAGATAGATAGAAAAGAGATAGACAGACAGGCAGACAGACAAGATTCTGAACAAGATTCATGAACAAGATTCTTCAATGGTCTTATGATAGATAGATAGACAGACAGACAGACAGATAGATAGATAGATAGATAAAGGATAGGTAGATAGATGTAGATGTGGGTATGGATATTAACAAATGAATGATTGAATGAAGAATTTCTAAATAACTTTAAGGATTCTGGTGAAAAGTGGCTGGGAGATTTGTGATAAATTTGGTTCATTCCTGTTTAGTTTTTTTCTATTCCCTCTCTCCCTTTATTCTATTCAAAGGAGTTTCTGTAAGGTAATTTTATTGTTGAAGGAATTCATTCTCTTTGTTTCTCAGTTGTCATAGAGGATTCAGACCGCTTCCTTCTAAGTACCACCTGTATATGAGTCTTATGACTTTTTGATCCAAGTGACACACAAATCTTCTTTGAGCAGGCTTCTCAATGTCTTATCATTTATTTATTTTTATTGCTAATGGATTTTTAAATATTCCATTTTCTACACATTTTTATTTGGTAGAATTTAATAGTGTGCATGAAGTACTTTTAACTTGACTTTGATGTACACCATCTATCTGCATGCAAAATCAAGGCTTTTATTTACACAATGTCAATCAATTGCCTGTTACAAATACAGCCCATTAATATTCCATTAAAAAATAGAGTCCCCCAAAGAGAGAAACTGTTGAAAAGACCCATTTAAAATAAAATTGCTATGTCCTGGGGTAACTTAGGATTTTTTCACATGCAAACAGGAATTTTAAAAATCTAGCTATAATTGTAATAGAGTCAAACATAAAAAAAAAAAGAATTGTGTGTATCTTTCTCTGATATTTGCTCGTTCATTTTATAGAACATTGCTTACTAGATATTTTCAGAAGAATGAATAGGGAAAAAAATACATTTTTAGTTTATCTGCCATTGTTGTTCATCAAATCATGTACCAGAATGCTTTATTAGAAGGTAAGATCCAAGCTGCATGTGATCAAAGTTTTCTCAGAGAGCAGTTTAAAAAACAAGGCAAAAATGTCATGAAAGCAAACCAAAATGGAAAGTCATAGGAATTGTTCTCAGGAGGGATGGGTCTTTAATTCCCTCCCTGAAAGTGTGCTGCCCCATTCTCTATACACACATGCATGAGAGTCGATAGGTGTTTATTCAATTGCTCCCAGAGTGGTATTCAGCAGGTTCTGATGAGTTCTGGAGAACCGGTAGCAGACTTTTTGAGTTGTTCGGAGAACCGGTAGTGGAAATTTTGAGTAGTTTGGAACCACCACTGATTGGCCCCACCCCCATCTATTCTCTGCTTCCCGAGTCCCAGCTGATCGGCTGGGTCTTCTTTTGTTGCCCTGCACAGGAGAATGGAACTGGAAACCAGGTTAGTGGGGTGGGGAGAGAATGGGATTTTGTAGTAACCTTCCCTCAGGAGTGGGGAGGGAATGGAGATTTTGCAGTATTCTTCCCCTGGAGTGGGGTGGAAATGGAGATTTTGCAGTATCCTTCCCCTGCCGTGCCCACCAAGCTATGTCACACCCACCAAGCCATGCCCACAGAACCAGTAGTAAATATTTTTGAATCCCACCACTGATCCCACCCCAAACAGGACCTCAGAAAGCACCTTCATTGCACAGGTACAGATTCTGAGCTCAGCACAGCAAAAGTCACTAGGTAACCAAGTCCAATGGGCACACGTGAAGTGCAGCAAAACAATCCATGAGTCAAATGGATCAGGATACACAGCACAAATGTACAAGGCACAGAACTGGACACATTACTCCAGCAACATTCAAGTCTTCAGGATGGGATTAAGTAGGCAACGCGATGAAGCCTTCATGAGATGCAAGGTTGTGTCCTCATGAGTAGTCTAGCTGACCGATATTATGTCTGCCCCCTCTCTGCTCTCCATCACCTTGGATTTGGAGGAGGTATGGACTCCACCTCATCCTCATTGCTAACAGGCGACAATTGTTCCTGGTCCTAGCCTGGAGCTTCTTAGCCAATTTGCTGGAGCTGTGGCTTGCCTTGCTCAGCCTCAGCCTGTTGCTCATCTGATCAACCCAGCTGATGCTAGTGCTCTCCAAGCCCCCATCCTGACCAATGCTTGGCTTTGCACTTTCCTCTGCTGACTCAAATTCACTGCCCTCCTCTGAATTTGTGTCTGGAGAGGGGTCTGGGGGCAGATCCATGACAGAAAGGCTAAAGAATGTTTTCATTCCTGAAATAATTTTTGGTCCACTGGAAGGGGCAATATTTCGAGGGATGGGAAAAAAAGATTAGGGTCACGCCATAAGTTCTAATTAAACTTATGTTGCTCAGACCTATGCACAGGAATCTAACCAACTAACAACATTATTTTGGCACTAGATAAGGGTTAAGGGAATTCAAAAAAGGTTGGACTTAGATCACTTGTAGGAACATAGAGACTCCAGGTTAATTCCTCTTTTGACTCCATCCTCAGGTTCTGCCATTACTTCTCGATATAATGATGGATTACTAACTCAATTGGTGTTGTTATCTTCTATTTATTGATTTAATCATGTACCATATTGATTGTGAGATTTTATCTGAAGTGCTCAGCTTCACAAAATAATGCAGGATTTCTACTCTATCTTACCCCTCTCCTCATTCACCTTTTGTATCAGATAAACAAAATGAAGCATTGCTAGTTGCTTGACCAAATGGTTGCTTTTTTTTTAAACCATTCAGCTTTTATAATATTCATTTCGTGAATACACTGACAAGAACAGCACAGTTTTTCCCCATCAGGATGGCAATATGTTACTATGATTGGCAGGTCCATTTTATAAAACCCTTTTCCTAATTATCCCCAACTTGGAACTTGGCTTTTTCACAATGGCTGTGTATGACTTTGACATTTTCATGGAGCTATTTAATCAGGATGTGCAAAGTATTTGAAAGAACATTTTGCAACGTGTGTTAACACAAAGGAAACACTTCTCTTCTGAGCATGAAAAAATGTTAAAGCATCTGTGTCGTTCGCTGGGCTTCTGGTGCTACTTTCAAAGTTGATCCTGTCTCTCCATGAATGGGCATCCAGCGGCCTCTCCTTTCACCAGCAATTATAGGTGGAGTGTGGTCTGTGTATGCAGACATTTGCCGAAACAACCAGGGACAACTTTCAAAGTAGTCATATAATGTGGCTGTTTTAATGCTTGTCAGAAGTCTGAGTCATTCACACCAATGTGCATTGTGAATCCTCCCACCCACCCAAATCAGAGGAGGTGTTCAGCAGGTTCTGACCAGTTCTGGGGAACCAGTAGCGGAGATTTTGAGTAGTTTGGAGAACCGGCAAATGTTACCTTTGACTGGCCCCACCCCAATCTATTCTCTGCCTCCCTAGTCCCAGCTGATTGGCTGGGTCTTCTTTTGTTGCCCTGCACAGGAGAACGGAGCTGGAAAGTAGGTTAGTGGGGTAGGGAGGGAATGGGATTTTGCAGTAACCTTCCCCCAGGACTGGGGAGGGATTTTACAGTATCCTTCCCCTGCTATGCCCACCAAGCCACACCATGCCCACCAAGACATACCCACAGAACCGGTAGTAAAAAAAATTTGAATCTCACCACTGCCCCAAATACTTGGTTTTGTCTGCTACCTCTTACAATAGTTATGTGTTCCATTCACTCACTACCAATGACCTCATCAGTGTATAGATGACACTGGAAAACTCAGGCCTAATTGGTACTACTTTAACTTGCTTGTGTAAAGCTGGGTTTTTCATGTTTGTATCATTCCTGTAGCACAAACCGTAACCCTTTGGAGTCATTCATTTATTTCATTCATCCAAATTTAAATACAGAGCGTTGAATAATACTATTTTTCTAAAAATAACACCCCCCCACTTTTCTAAACTTTGGTCTTTTTAATAAACTACTTCCCCTTATTTCATGGTGCAAATTTCAGGGAATTGTGAACAAGCCTGACCATCCCAATCCAAATATGATTTCTTGGAAACTTTGTTAATATAGAAATCACTAAAGTAATCCTTGATTTACGACCACAATAGAGCCCCATTTTTTTTCTTGCTAAGCAACACAGTTGTTAAATGAGTTGTGCCCCATGTTATGACCATTTTTTGCCACAGTCATTAAGCAAGTTGTTTAGTGAATCACATCATTGTTAAGTGAATCTGGCTTCCTTCATTGACTTTGCTTGTTGAAAGCTGGCCAGAAAGGTCACATGCTGATCACATGACCTTGGGACAGTACAACTGTCATAAGTACATGCCAGTTGCCAGCTGCCTTAATTTTGTTGCAAGGGTGAGGGACCAGTGGCCCTCCAGATATTGAACTAATGTCTAACTCCTAACAATTGCAACTGGGATGTCCAACATGAGGGGTTTTAGATGTTCAGCAATATCCAGAGGATCATAAGATTCCATTCTGATTCTACTGACATGTCCCAGATACTAGACACTAATACCATAATCTAATTTAGCATGCTAAGGAATGTGTCCTATTTAATTTAGTGCACCTTGCTTTTACATAAGAATATGATAGTTCAGGCAAACAACCAATAAAAACTCAAGGTAAACCGTTCCAAACTGGATTGCAGAAAGTACGATTTCAGCAAAAGAGTGGTCAATGCCTGGAATGCCCTACCCAACTCTGTTATTACAGCCTCAACCCCCTCACAGATTTAACCTCAAACTGTCTACCGTGGACCTCACCCCATTCCTAAGAGGTCCTTGAAGGGGGAGTGCATAAGCGCACCTGTATGCCTACTGTCCCTGTCTTATTGCCCCCATTTATCTGTATTTACTCCCTTTGTTCTTGTTTATGTTCATATTTATACTCGTTCTCTTGTACATGTTTGATAAACAAACAAACAAACAAGCAAATAAATAAATTTATGTTCCAAAATGGAGTCTTACTTCATCCAGGATTTCACAGTTCAACCACTTTCCCTTCCCACTTTCCTCTCCCTCTCCCTTCTTTCTCCTCCATTGCTCTCCCTCTCTCAACCTCTACCATTTATATCAACTATATTTATATCTTCTAGATCTATATCTATCTATCTGTCTCTCTCTCTCTCTCTCTCTCTCTCTCTATATATATATATATATATATATATATATATATATATATATATATATATATATATATATCCCATCTTATTTTCTCTGGGAAAAAAGTCAGAACAGTTTCTTTTGCATTTTCCTCTTCAAAAACATATTCTAATAAAAGTTGGAAGTCTTCAAATGTATTTGCCCCTTGAGCAAACTTTTTTTCATTTAATATTGTGTCTGTTAATTAGTGTTTCAAATTTGCAAATTCTTTATTGGTTTATATCAGTGTAATACCCAAAGCTCATCTCGTTGCCAGATTTGAATGAAATATGATCCTGTTTATTCTATTAAAATGAAGGCTGGAAACTGTTACCCAAATGCCACAGGAATTCTTGCCATTTTCTCATCAAATTCCTCCTCCAATCCCCCTCATTTTCTTTTTTCTTTTTTTTCTTGTTAAAGTCACATTGTTTTAGATTTTTGTGCCTTGGCATTTAAATGAAATACACTGGGCCCCATTGGAAAAAAATATCTTCAGGGACATATTGTACATAATCTCTATTCCAATGAAGCAGGAGTGAATTTGTGTAATAGAAAATATGCTAGTCCTTTCCCTGCATAGATTTACTGTGATGTGACTATTGACTCATTTGTGCAAAGGGACATTTTGCAGATTAAACTTAAAAAAAGATTTAAAAAAGCTCTTCTCAACTCGGAGTAATCCAAAGTATACCTTATTTTGTAAACAGTATTAATATAAGGCCACTACTGTAAAAACCACATTAATTGAAGTACCATGTGTTTTGTGAAGCTTCAAGAAATTAAGAAATTAGACATTTAACAGCTAGTGATATACACACAGAGAGAGCACATAAATACAGAGAGAGTGTTAAATTTGACTAGAGTAGCTGATTGCAATTTGCAAAAAGCAATTATTCATTAAGAGTCCACAGATTTCCGTATTTATTTTTCAAAGTGCTTGAGACATCCTGGAGAGATATAAAATTCTATTTGCAATACTCTTGTCAGGGCAGGATTTAAAGATAGAATTTCAGAATCTTCCAGAGCAGAATTGATAGGAAGGACTCCATGTGTTGGCTTAACATGCTATATTTGGAAGTAAGGAACCAAAACACATTATCAAATAAAGACATCTTCCCACACATATAAGAATCTTATGGTCTGCTTGGATTTTTTTTTTAAATTCTGAGCATCAAGTTATTTTAATGGACTTCACTGGCCATAGCATGGACATCAATAGTTGGTTATCTGCTTTTTTTGAGCCATCCCAAAACTCGGAGCAACTCTAAAAACTAAAACTTGAAAAAGGTGGCGAGAGAGTATTATTAGACTGTTCACCTGTATTAAATATTAAAATTAAATAGTTTTTAAAAGGTATATAGAAGAATTTGTCTAGTTTAAACACAGATTTCCACAGGGCATAATGGATGGAAGGAACAAAGTATGTTGATAATGGGAATTTCAGGTGAATCAAATTCTTGGGTTTGAGGTCAGAATGCCAATAAAAAAAAGCTGGTATTTGCTTTCTCATCATGTATAGATTATCACTTTTCGTCATCGTAGTTTGTATAGATGGCAAAGTAAGTAAGACCTGGCTTGAAATCTCAGACATAATCCTAAAAACACCAGCATAGGTTAGTTTGATTCATCAATTTTGCCCCCCAGCAAAATAATATAAAAGACTTGCCAAAAAACAAAGATGAACTGCTCCGGGTGATATTTTGATTGTATATTGAATGTGGGCACATGCTGGTGTGAAAAAGGATACTCAGAGTTTCAAATATAAAACAATATTTTACCAGAAATAAACTCTCTTTTATTTCTAGTTGAATAAATTTATGATAAAGAATCGATGAAACAGGTCAAAAAAACCCAAATTCATTTTATAGAGAGTAATTTCCTAAATAAAAAATATTTATTTGATTTAGGTGCTGCCCATCTCATCCAATAGTGATTATTTAGGCCATTAATTATTAGGCAATTCTAAGACAATTAAGGCAACTCTAAGGGTACAAAAACATTTGTAGTATGAGTGTGAAATAAATATCTGGATCTACTTTGAATGATTATTCATATCTAGTTCTGAATTAAGTACAATCTAGCAGAGTTGTCTGAAACACAAAAGAAAATATTCAGGTATGCTATTTTTCTACTTACATTTTCCAGTATTGCTGGATCATGGGTAGACATATCCATTTTATATAGTGGCAGTTTTAGGCATAAACCTAACAAGCTACAGCTTAGAGTCTCATAATCTTTAAGGCCTCACAAAATTTCAGAATATCAGTTTCTTTGATTTCACAAACACGTTCAATATTACTTATATTAATAAAATAAGAGATCCACAATATTTATTTTCATTAGCATTTGACATACTGAATATCTTAACATACCTTAAAATTATTTTAATAATAACATTTATGTATTGCTTCCTGGGGATACTATATTATAATCTATGGAAGACATCAAGCCAGCCAAATGATATATATGTAATCCATAAATGTATTCATTTGAAAATAATTAGTATTTTTCACTTCAAAAGCTTTATTACAGGGATGTCAAACTCAGGTTGTCATGGCATCATCACTGATGTATCACAACTTTTTCCCCCTTTGCCAAACCAGTGGGCATGGCTGGCGCATGAGTTTGACAGCTTTGCTTTATTATTATATAGTGTATATAGAGACAATATAATATATATATAGTTATCTATCTTGTCGTGTGTGTGTATGTGTGTGTATTTCCAACATACGTTTCCAACAGAGAACTCACCAAAACAGAAACAGATGTCCTAACCAAAGGATTCAATTATGCTATAGCACCCAAAAAAATCCCCACAGAATCCATCATATGTGCAGTAGAATCCAGCCTAACCAAATTAAATACAGATGAAGCTGATAAAATAAGACACCAAGTTACCAACATCCTATACACAAGCAAACCACCCAAAAACAACTTGCAGAAAGAAGAAATTAAAGCGCTACAAACCCTGAAAAGAGATAGCAGCATAATCATCCTCCCAGCAGACAAAGGGAATGCCACAGTAGTAATGGACAGAAAAGACTATGAAACAAAATTAACAGACCTACTCCAAGACCCCACATACAAACCCATAAACACAGACCCAACCACATATCTGGAAAAATTAACCAAGAAGAAAATTATAACCAGCCACATGAGCAAAGAGATCCAACAGACGATCATCCCAAGAGAAAAATCTTCCAGATGCCCCAAACTATACGGCCTCCCAAAAATACACAAAGAAAGCATACCTCTCAGACCCATAGTCAGCTCCAGAGGAGCACCACTAGAAAACCTAGTTAAACACTTAGCAAAACAGCTACAGCCCCATGCTGAAACAGCAGCTTCACATATACAAAACTCATACCACTTCTTGGAAATGATCAAAGATCTACATGTGGAGCAAGAAGATCTGCTTGTAAGTTTCGACATGGTTTCACTATTCACTCAAGTCCCGATAAAAGAGACCCTTGAAATCATCAAAAATAAATACCAACCAGCTAAACACCTCATGGAACTAACAGAATACTGCTTTACCAACACATATTTCATATACAAAGGACAAAGATACAAACAAACTGAAGGAGCCCCTATGGGATCACCACTGTCATCTATCATTGCAAACCTGCTTTGGAAGAATTTGAATCCAGAGCCCTGGCCAATGCCATCCACAAACCCAAACTATGGTTAAGATACATTGATGACACATTTGTGATTTGGCCCCATGGAAAAGAAAACCAAAACAATTTCCTAACACACCTAAACAGCACACACCCCAAAATCAAGTTCACCATGGAAATGGAAACAAACAAACAACTACCATTCCTAGATGTACTAATCTACAAAAAAACAGATGGCACACTAGGACACACCGTATACCAGAAGAAAACACACACTAACTGCTATCTCAACGCCCAATCCCACCACCACCCAGCACAGATAAACTCCGTGGCTAAAACACTAATTACTAGAACCAAACGCCTGGCACACAAGACACACATCAAGACTGAACTATGCACCCTGACTAAAATCACCGGCTTGATCCACCAAAACACACTGAGACATAATAGAGACCCAGAAGATGAACAGACCTATGGAACAGCTGTCCTGCCCTACATAAGAGGTACTACAGACAAAATCAGTAAGATCAGTAAGATAGTATCAGTAAGATACTATTGAAGGCAGTCTAAGATACAAGGCTGCCTTCAAAACAGGCAGAAAAATAGCAGCCATCCTTAGAAACCCCAAAGATAAAATTGACCTGGAAAACCAAGGCATATACGAATTCCCCTGTATATCATGCCCGGCCACATACATTGGACAGACCAATAGAAGAATAAGTACCCGCCTGGATGAACACAAAAATGCAGTCAAAAAGCTGGAACACGCTTCCTCACTAGTCCAACACATGGAAGCCACAGGTCATAGCATCAACTTCAATGGCACCAAAACACTAGCCACTATAGAAAACCCCAGCCACAGAATCATCAGAGAAGCCATAGAGATTGAAAAAAGACCAAAAAGCATGAACAGAAGAGATGATTCCATCAGGCTGTCAATCATTTGGAAGCCTGCACTCACAAACAAAAAAATCTCCACACCACAAGCCAGGCAAACACCTGGGCACAAACAGATCCCCCCTGATACCTCCAGCTCAAACACACCCCAACCAGGCACCCAGATGAAACCTAGCTTCCTAACTAATGATACCTCCAGCTCAAACACACCCCAACCAGGCACCCAGATGAAACCTAGCTTCCTAACTAATGATAGCCGTCCATTTACCCGGAGCCAAGCTGCACTAAAGGCCTCCCATAAAGTAACACAATGTTGCCAGCCAATCAAGATTCAAAAAGAGCCAAAAAACAGACAGAAGATATTAGAAACACCAATCAAGCAGAACACAGCAAACTCCAAGACCAATAAACACAGACCAAGACTCCCAACCAATCAGGATGGAGAAAAAACCAATTTGGCACAGCAATAGGCTGCCCCAAATTCAAATCTGAAACCACTGTAAAAGTCTGACTCACAGATGAACACTATACAGAAGCCTGATGATGGCAGATGAGATTCTGCTGAAACGTTGCTACAACTTTAAAAGCATAACTACTATGACATGGGAAAATACCCGAACTGAGCTGAATGCCATACCTGTAAGTACCCACAAAAACTTAAGAAAACATATATGTATGTATGTCTATGGTATTCAGCTATGTTCGGGTATTTTCCCACGTCATTGTAGTTGTGCTTTTAAAGTAGTAGCAACGTTTTGGCAGAATCTCATCTGCCAACATCAGGCTTCTGTATTGTGTATTGTGTATCACAATACAGAAGCCTGATGATGGCAGATGAGATTCTGCCGAAACGTTGTTACAACTTTAAAAGCACAACTACAACGATGTGAGAAAATACCCGAGCAAAGCTGAATACCATACATGTAAGTACCCGCGAAAACTTAAGAATATCTATCTATCTATCTATCTATCTATCTATCTATCTATCTATCTATCTATCTATCTTTGGTTATTCGCGTTTTCTCCCGCGTAAGATTGGAAGTATCTAGGCAACGTTTCGATGAAGTCTCATTCATCATCTTCAGGGTTGTGTCTTTGCCTTTGTGCTTCTTGGAGTAATATGAGCTTGCAGCTGCTTCTTTCTTTTAACTGCTAGTGGGGGTGTGACTTGATTGGGTGGGGGCTTGGCTGTGTTCTGATTGGCTGGGGGTGTGTTCTCATTGATTGGGGGTTTGGCTGTGTTCTGATTGGTTGGGGGGTTGGCTGTATTATGATTGGCTGGGGGTGTGTTCTGTTCAGGTGGGGGCTTGGTTGTGCTCAGGTTAGTCTTAGTTGCTGTGGGATTTGAGCTGGTGAGCTGTGATCCTGCTGTTTGGCTTCACATTCGTGGTTGTGCCACATCTTCATGATGGGCGTCAGTTCGCTTCATGTATGGGTCGGAGGGGTTTGAAGCGGGTAGTGATGCAGCTGTGGTACGGCTTCTGGTCCGTGGTCGTATCTCATCTTCTGCGTGGGTGTGAGTTTGCTTTCTATGTGGAAGTGTGGTGATGGCATCTTGTGGTGACCCAATCTCACCATAGTAAGAAATTATGGTGTAACTTTTTAACAGGAGGCAACCAAGCTTTCATAGCTTAAAGCCTTACCTCAAGTCTAAATGTGGTACTGAATAAATATTCTGCCAATTTTTCCAAAGAACTGTAGGAAAGAATCCAGGATAAACCCTAATATTAAGTATGATGAATGAAGCAATTGCTGTAGAAAGTAAATTGTGGCACAGGGTGGCCAAGTGTCAGAAGAGAAGCCATGTACTATGCAAAATGATTTGTGCTCCTTAATCCACCCTACTATTTATGAAGGCAGTGGAGGATGTTCTACCATTGTCAATCTGAAGAAAAATTGCATAGTCTGCTGGTTTCTGTACAAGGAATGGGGTTGGGTAATATCTTATGCTTTGTCTCAAGAAGCGGTACAGAGGATGCTGCAGCCACAAGGCAGACAGTGTCTCCACCAACAGTGTGCTGGGTAGTGTGGAAGGCAGTAAGACAGAAGTCATTTTCAGAAGAAGAAGCTGAGAAAAGCTTATTAGTCTTTCCTATCTTTAGTGTCAAGGGAGTAGATTAGCATAAGTGCCACAGCTGATCCCCAGCTGTTGTCATGGCTCTAGGGAGGAAAATAATCTACAAATCTCGACTGGCTGAGAAGGGCTTTGCTCATAATCAACGCATGGAAGTGCATCACCCACCAAATAATTTATTGGAGAAATATGTGGGTGTGCCTAAGCAGCTGCTTTTTCTAAGAAGAAAAAGTTAGTTTCTGTACGATGTGGCCGGGGACATTCAGGATAAGCAATAGGATTAGCAAAAACTCTTAGATTTATGTGCTGTGTCATAGTGCTTTTGTCAGCTTTGGAAGCCATACTGAGATCTGATGCTCCCATGCTGCCACAGTTGGGCCTGGGAAAGTGGGAGGGAGGAATTCATTTGAGTATATCTGGTTTGATAAAATAAAATTATTTTGCTGATTCAAGGTCAGGGAGTGTTGCACATAGTGAAAAGGAAGTCCTTACTTTGGGATGGATGGTGATTGGGCCATGTGATGTGGTGATGGGAATGAATTTGTAGTCTTTACTTTTTGCAAGGAAGCCCGAAACTTTCAGATTTGGGATGCCACAGATGTACCAGTTACTATGCAAATAAAAGGAACCTTTGAGAGATGTCTGTCTCAGAGTTATTGCTTGGAATGGAGGTTTGCTGGAATGCTGACAACTTTACATTTACAGCCCGCTCTAAATGGTTTACAGATGCAAGAAATTGCCCCCAACGATCCAGATCCTCATTTTACTAACCTCAGAAAGATGGAAGGCTGAGTCAACCTGGAGCCGATCAGGATTGAACTGCTGGCAGTCGGCAGAACTAGCTTGCAATACTGCATTCTAACCACTGCCCCAGCATGTTTGCTGTATAAACCTATATAGCAGAACTTTGTGAGAAGAAGAAGCCTGATTCCCCTCTATTCCTGTTTTTAGAAGGAAGAAGTTCATTGAAACCTGAACTGCATGGTTCTCCTAGGTCCTTTACTTCAGTGTTGCATAGCAGGCATGAACCCAGATGTTTACTAAGGAAGATATACTGGACAGTTATCTACCTTTGCAGGAAGATCTCATCCTTGTTTTAACTACTTACAGGCACAACATGGTTTAGAATGGAAGCCTGACAAGTAAACCTTGAAGATTTTGTTGGCAATGAAGCAAAGAAATCCATATGCCTGCCAGATTACCAAGCGAGAGTTTAATTTTAGGGATTCTGTGATCATATTTATATTGATAAGGACATACTATATTGTAGTATGAACATATAGAAGAAGAATATACAGGTAACCCTGTAAAAACCATAACTGAGTCCAATATTTCTGTTGCAAAACAAGACAGTCATAAAGTTAATTTTGTCTTATTTTTTTTTACCTTTCTTGGCAGAACTGTTAAATGAATCCCTGCAGTTGTTAAGTTAGTTAACACAGTTGTTATATGAATCTGGCTTCCACATTGACTTTGCTTGTCAGAAGGTCACAAAAAGGGATCGCATGATTCGGGAGCACGGCAACCATCATAGTATGAATCAATTGCCAAGCATCTAATGGTCACATAACTACTGGGATGCTGCAACAGTCTTAAGTGTGAAAAATGACCACAAGTCACTTTTTCAGTGCCCTTGTAACTTTGAATGGTCACCAAATGAACTGCTGTGAGTTGAGGATTACTTGTACTATATAGAATAGAATAGAATAGAATAACAGAGTTGGAAGGGACCTTGGAGGTCTTGTAGTCCAACCCTCTGCTTAGGCAGGAAACCCTATACCAGGGGCCTTCAAACTTGATAGTTTTAAGACTTGTGGACTTCAACTCTCAGAAGCCCTCTTCCAGTCATGTTAGGAATTCTGGGAGTTGAAGCCCACAAGTCTTAAACTTGCCAAGTTTGAAGACCCTTGCTCTATACCATTTCAAACAAATGGTTGTCCAATCTCTTTTTAAGATCTCTTTTTAAATCTCTGGTGTTGGAGCATTCACAACTTCTGGAGGCAAGTTGTTCCACTGATTAATTGTTCTGTCAGGAAATTTCTCCTTAGTTCTTGGTTGCTTCTCTCCTTGATTAATTTCCACCCATTGCTTCTTGTCCTGCCCTCAGGTGCTTTGGAGAATAGCTTGACTCCCTCTTCTTTGTGGCAGCCTCTGAGATATCAGAAATCACTGGGAATCACAGCACCAGAGGATTCTGAGAGAACAAAGAGGAGCTCACCATAAGTTGGAGAGAAGTGGGACTTTGTCCAGTGGATCAACCTAGCAGACTTGCAACCAAGGCACTGGGACCACTTGCATGGCATCAGGCGCTTCTGTGAGAGTAAAGAGGAGCTTGCTGTTAGCTACAGAGAAGTTGGACTTCAACTCCCCAACTTAGACAAACAAGCTAACAGTAAATAACATCAAGGAACCACCAAAACCACTCCCATCAACACTGATAGAGAGCAAACCTTACTCCCTTCTAGCACTGATGATGTTACTTAGTTAGATAATGAAATGTCTGCAAGAAAACAACCAAGGGTTGTCAGAAGACAATAGTTTAACCCTGAGCTACAACTATTCTCTTCCATTGGTAAATTGGACTTCCAATGAAACCAGTGCCCTGGGGACTGAGCCACTGGGAGCATTTCCATAGCACCAAAGGCTTCTGGGACTGTGAAGTGGAACTCACTGTGAGCTACAGAAAAGTTGGACTTTATCTGAATCAAGCCGGAAAAGGTATAAGGACTCTTTCCTTGAGCAGGGTTGGACTAAAAGAAATTGAAAGATCCTTCCAGCCTTAAGATTCTATGAGAACCTGCAATCACCATAACGATAGGAAGGGATGCTGGAAGTTGTCATACAAGAAACCTCTATAGTAGTGGGAAAAAACAGACCTGCTAAATGTTCTCTTGTCATCAAGTTATTAAACTTTGCTAGAATAAGGTGGTGACTTCATTCCCTTTATATCCCTTTGCAAAATATCTGGAAGCATCACCTTTATTCTCCTTCCATTAGGCTCACATCTGCAGCCCTCATTAATGGCCAAACACAAGGAAAGCAGACAGATTGCACAACTTGGATGAGACCCAAGCTGTCTGTTCACTCTCCTTTAGAAGGCTGCACATGAGATTGTTCAGCTATCTCTTAATACTGTTTAGGAACTTTAAATCAAGAATCGGGGGCTCATTTGTAAACTCCATCCGGATGTTTTTTTTAAAGTTATTTTTTCAATGTCGAAGATCACAAGTGAGATGCATGCTTCCTGTAGTGGGCAAATGTATTTCAAGAAAATAAGTCAAGGGCAATATCTTATACAGTCTGGTTTTCTGCCACTGCCTTTCCTTTTCTACCTCTATGGAGATCAGTCAGAACCAAGATCCTCCAGCAATTAATCACACGATGCCTGGGGTAATAGGTGTGTAGTAACATTGGAACTCCCCTCTCTTAAATGTACCATCGAGTCATCTCTTGTGGCTTGGCAGACTAAAATAAGAGTCCTTTTGACTTCAGTGAATTATTTTTTTTAAGAAAAGTCACAGCCAACAACAGTATGCTACAGTTTCGTGATAATTCTTGTTTTGCATGCATCATTGGGTAATATGCTTAATATTTCCTCTACAGTTGCAGTTTTGTATCAGATAGCAAATGGGACTAGAATCTAAGTGGCATGGCTCAAAAGTTTGATGTCATGTGACTGTGTTGCTTAGAAATGGCAGTAGTAGCACTTCCTGTCAGCTTTGGAAGCCATATTGAGACCAGATGCTCCCACGCTGCCACATTTTGAGTCTGGGAAAATGGGAGGAGGGAATTTCTTGGAGTGCATGTAGTTAGACAAAATAACATTCTTTTTCTAATTCAAAGTCATGTTATTTTGAGATGGATGGTGATTGGGGCATATGATGTGATGATGGGATGGATTTGTAGTTTTTATGTATTGCAAGGAATCCCGGAACTTTCAGATTCAGGATTTCCCAATTTGTGCCAGTTTACTATCCAATTAAAACAGAACTTTTGAGAAGATCTCTGTCTCGGAGTCATTGGTTGGAGTGGAGGTTTTCTGGAACGCTGACACTTCCTCTTGCTGCCCTTACAGCTCTTCCTTCCTTTGTGACATCACAAAGTCACCATTTGTGACATTCTGCTGGCTTCTCCATTGACTTTGCTTGTTGGAAGCTGCCAGTGAAAGTTGAAAATGGTGGTCACAAGACTGCAGAATGCTACAATATCGCTGTTGTAAGCCAATTGTCAAGTGCCCAGATCATGATTATGTGACCATAGGAATGCTGCAATGGCAAGTGTTCCTTGTTTATAAGTTTAGCCATTGAGCAAGTGGATATTAAGTAAGGATCACCTTTACATCTATTTCAAATATACCTTTTAAAAAAGTCGGCCTTCTAATATCAAAGTATTTTCCTATGCAATTTTATCAAATATTTCTTTTTTGCTAGGTTATTTTACTAAATTATATATATTTTTCTATACAATTCTCTCAGAACATAATTCATGAATTAAATGCCTGTTTCTTAGTGGCTGAGTTCCAGTTTGGTAGGCTGCATTATTTTCTTGAAAAGTTATCCATCAAAGAGTTCTTTTTTAAAAAAATTATTTTGTCAAGCGATTATAAGATAACAGGTATAAGTATAAACATAGCTATGAATACATGAAATGGATAATAAAAGAAAAATAAAAAGAAACAATAGGAGAGGGATGGAAGGCACATTGTTGTGCTTATGCACACCCCCTACAGACAGACCTCTTAGGAAAGGGGTGAGGTCGATAGTAGACAGTCTAAGGTTAAAGTTTTTGGGATTTGGGAAAGAAACCACAGAGTCAGGTAGATTATTCCAGACATTGATCATTCTGTTGCTGAAGTCGTATTTCCTGCAATCAAGTTTGTTGCAGTTTACCTTGAGTTTGTATTTATTGTGTGCTCCTGTATTGTTATGGTATTGTATTGTATGGTATGATATTGTTATGTTATTGTATTGTTATGGTTTTGTTCTTGTATTGTATTGTTATATATCTGCAGGTGATATTTAAAGTTGTAAATGACAAATTGACGCAGGATTGGTAGGGTCTTCTTGGAAACAGTTGTGTGTGGATTAAAAATATATAAACTAATTCCCTTTCTATTGTTTCTTACGAGATCAAAGAGACTACCAGTGAACAACGACCAATGAATCTGTAGACACCACAGTTGTGAGGTTTAATCCATTTATGTACAAATCAAGTTACTGCTTGTCTGGAGATATCTGTGTATATTTACTGGGAACAATGAATAGTATTCCTTCAGGAGAAATTAAGCCACAGAATTAATTACCAAAATCTAATATCCAATAAATTGTATAGCTTATCATGGATGGTCAGTTGTGGCACTGACAGAAGGCAGCAAAACAATTTCCTCAGTGGTTCTTTCCACACAGAAGGTGCTGATATAAACAGAAAGATGGAAAAGAACAATGATGTTAGACAATGATCAAGGTCTACATTTCTCACTTAAACTTATCAATGAAGAATGCAATGTACGCTTACCTTTATGTAAATTCCAATAAATGATTTGATATATTTGAGATATATTTCGAGATTAGTGTCCAGGTGATAGCCTTTCTTTGGTCTCCAGAGTGGTATGGCCAATAATTTCTCCTACTTTTTCATTTTGACAAGTTTGGAAAGTGAAGGGGAGGAATTAAGGGACAAAACAACTATCCTCAACTTGTCCCCAAGAGGTCATCATGGTCTTGTTTGTTTTTTGAGTATGAATCTCAAACATGCAGCAGAAAGTGACTTTGACCAGGTGGAAGTTGGAATATAGTAGGGGTGTCAAACTCAATTTCATTGAGGGCCACATCAGGGTTGTGTTTGATCTCGAAGGGCATGGTGGAGTGATCAGCTCAATGTCACTCATGTCAGGGGGGAACCTGTGGTGGCCAAATGCTAAGGCAGGACTTCCCTGAGACTCTCCTTCACTTTCATTATAACCTTCCTTCCTTCCTTCCTTCCTTCCTTCCTTCCTTCCTTCCTTCCTTCCTTCCTTCCTTCCTTCCTTCCTTCCTTCCTTCCTTCCTTCCTTCCCTCCCTCTTCATTCTCCTTTCTTCTTCCTTCCCCCTTTTCCTTATTTTTCCTTCCTTGCTCTCTTCCCATCTTTCCTTCTTTTCTTTTCCTCTTTCCCTTTCTCCTTTCCGGTCCCTTCTTGCATACTCAAATGCCAAAGGTGAAGCATTTCTCCTTTTGTTTTGGTTTTAGTTTGTTTTGATAGCCCTCTGCCAGAGAAAACGAAACTCGGGAGGGCCGTGCACAGTCCCCCACACCCCATTTTCAGCTGCAATGGTCTCCTGCAAGCCTCTGCCAACAAAAATAAAGCTCGGAGGGGGGTTGCACGCTTCTCCCCCGCACCCTGTTTTCAGTTGTGATGGCCTCCTGCAGCCCTCTGCCAGCAAAAATGGAGCTTGGGGCTGTCGTGGCCAAAAAGGGGCACGGGAGGCATGCGTAAGTCCCCCGAGTTCCCTTTTTGTTGGCAGAGGCACCGCTGGTCAGTCTTTTGCTGTTTCCAGATTGGCCCCGTGGGCCAGAACTAAACACCTCATGGACCGAATTTGGCCTGTGGGTCTTGAGGTTGACACCCCTGGAGCATAGTATTGGATTTCAGGAAGAATGATCAACAGTGTGTGTGGGGTGTGTGTGTGTGTGTGTCTGAGATTTGTGATGAGTAACTTTGGGAAGGCCATATATTGACAGAGTCACATCTAATGCTCTGTTCTCCTAGTTTCCTCACAACCAAAATCCTGTGAGGGGGGTTGGGCCAAGAGAATGTGGCTGGACTTCAGAGTTTCTTTGAATGTCATAGTTAGATGGTACTTTTCTTCATTTCCCTCTACTTAAAGAAGAAGGGGACAATCTGCAGATTGCTTACCCAGCCCTCAAGATCCCATTGCAAATCTCCAATTACTTCACAGAAATTCATCAGCAAAGCAGCTGAATTTCTGGCTCCTGATTTCGGGCCTAAACATGGCAAAATAAAGAGATGAACGGGAGTGCAAGGCCTCTGGGAAGGGATACCCTCCATTCTTATCCTCAATCCCTGCCCCACAGTTTCCAAACTCCATAGAAAGCAGATAAAAAAAAGCTTCTGAGCTTATTAAGTCAAGAAGATGACTCATTGTTCTCCTGAATAAATGATAAAGAGGTTATGATTACTACAAACATGACAAGATGATCATTTTCCTCCTTCTCTATTTCATGTTCAGAACATGAATGTGTAGATGCTCTCTCTCTCTCTCTCACACACACACACATCCATCCATCCATGATAACTGATTGTGTTTAAGTGACTGGCTAATTTTTTTTTTTTGCCCCCTTTCAAGAAAAAGAAGCCAGAGGCATGTGTAAAACTAGTAGCTACCCAGAGTGGGAGAATCAGTTGTCTGCTGGGCAAATTGACAGCACTCATTAATCTTCGATGGAAACTTCTACCGAGCTCATCCTTTCACGCACCTGCCCATGCTGAAAGTAATTACTCGATGGCACTATTAATACGGAAGTGGAGATGGGGGTTATCTCCCCTTCTTAGGCATTGATTGCTGGCTGATTTGGGGGGACAACATTTCTCTTCCAGAATAATTGCCTTTGTGCTGTTGCAGTCTTTGTAACCCGAGGGTTAGGCCATCTTGCTGTAGTGCCAGGCCTTGACAATAGCACTGGAGTCCTCTGGGTAATGAACTAGAACTCAATCATAGCAAATTCCCTGAACAGCCAATGCCTAATATAATGTATCACAATCAGGAGTTCTTTCCCACAACCAAACAGCATTAAAAAGATTTGTTGGCTCTTTTGTTTCACACTTCCTTCCTCTGCCAAACAAACATTCATATTACAGACATGAAGTTGTCATGGGGCCAGATTCTTAGGGACTCTCGTCATCTCTGAGGAAAGGTGTGGGTGGTCACCTTTATTATTTCCCCAAATCAAACAGGATCCCAATCCGGGTTGGTCACTGGGACCAGAGAGTTAATGGTAGTGCTGGAACCCATTATCAGGGAACTTTGGTCTACCAGAATGTATGCTTTGGGCTATTCTATGCTTGGCATTTATGTGGTGGCTGGTTGGGTGTGGCTTTTTATTGGTTGATTGGGGTATGAGCCACAGGTATTCCATGACTTATGACCACAATCGAACCCCAAAATTTTAGAGCTATTCTCCAAAGCACCTGAGGGCAGGACAAGAAGCAGTGGGCAGAAACTAATCAAGGAGAGAACCAGTGGTAGGATTCATTTTTTTTTTTAACTACCGGTTCTGTGGGCATGGCTTGGTAGGTGTGGCATTACTTGATGGGCATGGCAGGGGAAGGTTACTACAAAATCCCATTCCCTTCCCACCCCACTAACCTACTTCCCAGCTCTGTACCTCTGTGCAGGGCAACAAAAGAAGACCCAGCTGATCAGCTGGGACACAGGAGGCAGAGAAGAGATGGGGGTGGAGCCAGTCAGAGGTGGTATTGGCTGGTTCTCCAAACTACTCAAAATTTCTGCTACTGGTCCTCCAGAACTGGTCAAAACCTGCTGAATACCACCTCTGGAGAGAACCAACCTAGAATTAAGAAGAAATTTCCTGACAGAACAATTAACCAGTGGAACTGTTATGTTCTGTGCATGGGCGCTAAGGAGGAGATGAGCCGGTGAAAAGTGAACTTCAAACTCTTTATTTACATGTGTAACAGCTCAGCTCTATGGCCGCAACGGCCCCCTTTAAATAGGCAAGCTCTTGAGTATTTAACCAATGAAAACACAGGGACCGCTAGCTCCGTTAACCAATGGGAGAGGCTCGTTAATAGCCAATCAGATTCTCCTGAACGGACCAATCCGATGTCGCTATTATCGGCCAATCAGAAGTGCAGGGCCAAAACCCTGCACTTTACTTCAAGCTCTTAATAATCTTTATTCAAGTACTTTTATTAATTCACAACACCCCTTCCCCCGGGTTCCGTTTAAGGGGTGCGGTCACATAGTCTTTGAGGGAGGGAGGTTGTTTTGATTGTCTATTTGATTTACGTTGTTCTCCCGGTATTTGGCTACAGTCTTGTTGGGGTAGGACGTTATCTGGTGAAGAGGGTGCCTCCAGTTCTGTATTCAAATTTTCATTGCCGCTAATGTTCTCGGCATCTCCTTGAGGCGAGCTCACCCCCATCCCCGATCCTTCTTCATGTGTTGCCTCTGAGCGGTCATTACTTCCGCTTAAGCTTTCGCCATTTCAAATTCAGCTTCCTCGGTATCTCCTCCCCCCTCGGTTTGGAAGTCAGGGGAGTCGGAGATCCCCGACTGTAGCCTTGAATGCAGCTGATCAATATGGAGCTTCCATATTCCATCATCGCGACATCTCACGTGGTATGATCTGGGGCCGGTTACTTGGACTACAGTTGCCTTGACGGATCGCCCAAAAAGTTCCTAGCGAAAACCAAGTTGCCAACCTGGAAGTTACGGCATTTCCCGCTGGATCCGTGTGGTTTTTCAGGTTCATATGATAGGTGCAGACGGTCGAGGTGGGAGCGGAGCTTCCGCCCCATCAATAACTCGGCGGGAGTTTTGTTGGTGACGCTGTGTGGAGTGATATGCTGCAAAAGGAGTATCTGGTTAATCTTGTCTTCTATATCGCCATAGTCCATTTTATGCAAGGTTTTCTTGACGAATTGTACCATGCGCTCGGCCCTTCCGTTGGCCGCAGGATGCGCCGGTGAAGTCAGCGCATGGCGAATACTGCGGTCCGCCAGGTACTGTTCAAAGGACAGCGCGGTAAATTGGGGCCCGTTGTCGGATACCAGAACGTCTGGTAATCCGTGTGTTGCAAATAGTCTGTCTAGTTTCCTGATGACTGATTCGGTTGTTGTATTTCTCATCTCATGGATTTTAAGCCAGTTCGAATAGGCATCCACCGTTAATAAAAATGTGTGTCCTTTGGTAGGTCCTGCAAAGTCCAGATGAATACAGGACCATGGTCCCCTCGGTGTTTCCCATTCAGTCGGGGTTGCTTTCGGAGGGGTGTTGCTTACTTCCTGGCATTTGTGACAAGCTTTTACCCATGTCTCGATCTGCTTGTCGATACCCAGCCACCACGCGTAGCTTCGTGCGAGGGCTTTCATGCGCACGATGCCGGGGTGGCCATCGTACAAGGTTCTTAGTATTGCTCGTCGTAACCGCTCTGGGACAACGACTCTATCACCCCAGATAATGCAGCTCTTCTGGGAAAATAGTTCCGTTTGTCGATTCTTGAATGGGACGTAGTCGTCAGGTATCTGGTCCAATGGCCATCCGTGCTTGACCCACTGAGGACTCGTGCTAAAATGGGGTCGCGTTTCGTTTCCATCGCGATATCTCGCTATTATCGGCCAATCAGAAATGCAGGGCCAGAACCCTGCACTTTACTTCAAGCTCTTAATAATCTTTATTCAGGTACTTTTATTAATTCACAACAGGAACAACTTGCCTCCAGAAGTTGTGAATACTTCAACTCTGGAGGTTCTTAAGAAGATATTGGACAACCATTTGTCTGAAATGGTATAGGGTTTCCTGACTGAGCAGGAGGTTGGACTAGAAGATCTCCAAGGTCCCTTCCAACTCTGTTTATTCTATTCTATTCTATTCTATTCTATTTCTGTGGCTAAGTGAGACATCTATTAAGTGAGTTTTGCCTCATTTTACAACTTTATTGGACAAATTTTTTGAAGTGAATCACTGCTGTTGATAAGTTAGTAAAATGGCTGTTAAGGGAATCTGGCTTCCTCCTTGATTTTGCTTGTCAAAAAGTTGCAAAATGTGATCACGTAACTTTTAGGACACAGCAACGGTCATAAGTATGAGTCAGTTGCCAAGCATCTGAAATCTGATCACATGATCATGGGGATGCTGCAAAGGTCGTAAGTGTGAAAAAAGTCATCTTTTACCAGTGCCTTTGTAACTTTGAACGGTCACTAAATGAAATGTAAGTCAAGGACTACCTGCAGTCCAAAAAGCACATGTTCTGGTGAGAGAGAAGTTCCCAGAAAATGGGCTCCAGCAGGGGTCCAAAAGCTCCGATGACAAAACCTCTGGTCCTGGTGACCAACCCAGATTGGATCCTGCAACATTAACCTCGGACCAATGGTGGGATTCAATTTTTGTTACTACCGGTTCTATGGTTGTGGCTTGGTGGCCGTGGCTTGGATTGGTGGGCGTGGCAGGGGAAGGATACTCTAAAATCTCCATTCCCACCCCACTCCACTAGCCTGCTTTCCAGCTCTGTTCTCCTGGGCAGGGCAACAAAAGAAGACCCAGCCAATCATCTGGGACTCGGGAGGCAGAGAATAGATGGGGGTGGGGCCAGTCAGAGGTGGTATTTGCCGGTTCTCTGAACTCCTCAAAATTTCCACTACCAGTTCTCCAGAACTGGTCAGAACCTGCTGAATACCACCTCTGCCTGGGACACACATATTTGTCTTCATTCGCCAAATCAAACAGTTGGATATGAAGAAGTAGGAATGAAAGCGAGGAGCCCTTTCTTTATCTGGGTGCACCCCCCCCCGAACTGCTTCCAAAATTCACAGCCAATTGAGGACTCTCCGTTGAGAAAGGCTGTGCATAAATGATTCACAGTACAATTAAACAGCCATGTTGTCTCTTATTTGATGATTATGTCCTTATGATTAGATGCAAAGAAACACGGGTCTCTCTTTGGACCATAAATAGATTTCTTTTAAATGCAGCTAGCAAGGAAAGCTGCATTTACTCAAACTCTCTCTCCGCTGAAGCCTGACTCCTGCTTTTCTTTGGGCTGTCCTGTGAAACATCTCTAGTAGTCTGATTTTAAGTTTAGATTTATGAATGCAAGGACCTGCACTCGCTCCAAGGTTTCAGTTGCAGTTCAAAAAGCACATAATAAATAATGGACGGAGAGGAGAAGGAGAAGAATAAAAGACAGAATGTTGGACCAAGCCATAATAAACAGAAAGCATGATGATCTAATTGGGAATTGGGGTTACCCACAGCTTTCTTGAAAGAGGCTCCTATGTCTTTTAGAGATTTGCCCCTGTAGTTCCTTGTGCACTGAATTTTTGAATGCTGGAGATTGAGAAAGACAGCAAGGTACTCATAGACCAAAAAAATAAATTAAGCCAAAGGGCCCCAAGTACACCGATACAATTTTATGGGAATTTGGAAAGGATCATTGCCATTCAAATCAAATAGAAAAGTACATCTTATGTTGAGGAAAAGATTCTGCTCAGATGGTATCTGCTTCTCTTAGGATATCATTATGGGTAATCCTTGACTTACAACAGTACTTTTACTGACCGTTCAAAGTTACAATGGCACTGACAAAAGTGACTTGGGACCGTTTTTCACACTTACAGCATCCGCATGGTCACATGATCGAAATTCAGGTGTTTGGCAACAAATGCAAGGATTCACTTAACAACCGTGGCAAGATAAAGTTGTAAAATGGGGCAAACTCATTTAACAAATGTTTTCACTTAGCACCATAAATTTTGGGCTCAAGCATGTTCATAACTCAAGGACTAACTTCAAGACTTTTGCATTTCCTTCTTATGACTAAATTTGGACTTTGGCCTTTATTCCAAAAGAGAATGTACTGTCTTAAGCAGGGCAGGACTGCTCTGGGTAAAGATAAAAATAAAGGAATTCGTGCAGGTTTTACTCTGCTAGTTGTAGCTGAATTTAGGAAGTGCAGTTAATCTCTATTTCTAGGCCATTGAATCAGCACACTCCGAAGACATTTCCATGGTTATGTGGCCAGCATGACATCATGCCACAGCACAGAGCGTGAAGTGAAACATAAAGTGCTATTACCTTTCCAACAAAGTGGTACCTATTTATCTTCTTGCATTTACAGGCTCTTGAACTGCTCGGTTGGCAGGAGCCAAGGGAAGTGATGGGAACTCACTCCATCATACAGTGAGTCAGGAAGAGGGGCTACCTTGAAAACAGATGGGCTTCCTTCCAGCCAGTTCTAGCCTGACACCATGGTTGCTGCATAACAGATAATCAGAAGGGACCTTGTAGGTCATCTAGTCCAACCTCCTGCCCAAGCAGGCGGCCCTACACCATTTTTGACAGATGGGAGTCCAATCTCTTCTTGAAAGTCTCAAGTGACAGTGCTCCCACAACTTCCAAGGGCAAGCTCTTTCTATTGGTTGATTGTTCTCACTGCCGGAAAGTTTCTCCTTATTTCCAGGTTAAATCTCTCCTTGTTCAGTTTCCATCCATTATTCCTTGTCTGGCCTTCGGGTGCTTTAAAAAATAGCTTGACCCCTTCCTCTCTGTGGCAGCCCCTCAAATATTGGAAGACCGCTATCATATCTCCCCTGGTTCTTCTCTTCACTAGACTAGCCATGCCTAGTTCCTGCAACCCTTTTTCATATGTTTTAGTCTCCAGTTCCCTAATCATCAAGCATTCTGGGGATGAATTTCTATCAAGCTAATGCCTCAGAGTTCTCAAAACATCTATGCAGCATTGTATTGGCTATCGGTGGATTGGTGAAGGGGGAGGTGGGGTTTGAATTGGGAGGGATAACTTAATGTTTTGTAAGGTGGAACATCAGATTCCAGGCCTGATTTCTCTGCAATCACTTTCTCTCAGTAAAAGTTTCTTTGGATAACTAATTGTTTCAAGAGTTGGGCTTTCCTGAGGGAATAGCTGAGGCAGGTCCTTACAGGTAGGCGTTGAACAGACCTTCTCTGGTATCTTTTAAGCCACTGAGCCACTGCATCTCTTGCTGCTCTAGGGAAAATCCTTAATTAAGAAATGGGCAGACGCTGATTCCACAACATCAATGGATAGGCAGGAAAACATTTCAAAAGCCATCAGGTCTGTTAGGGATAACATTGTTTTACCCTAACTGGTTTAGGTAAATAATAATATGTAATCATAGTTTGTTATGTTAAAGTGTCTGCAACTTTAACTGTGGGACAGTAATTAAGGGAGTGGTTGTGAATTAAGAAGCAAGACGACAGCTTGCTCTCTCTCTGGCTTTGAAGTTCCTGATTACTGCAAGGACACAAGACTGCATTCCTCAAACGGGAGAGAAAACAAAGGACAGACTTGTAAGTGTATTGACATAGGGTATTCAACAAGGACTTTGCTAACTGAATATCCCTGAATGGACTGACTAAATGATACATGACTATTGGACTGTTATTTTGACTATGCTATGAACTCATAATGGAATAAACTATATATTTGATAGCACAAGCGTATCTGTCATTTTTACTGTATGTTAATAAACACACAAGCTTAGCTCACTCATTTATCTGTGTGCCTATCTGACTAAGCTGCACATTCTGTTTAGCTTGTCTCCCTAACCCTGGTTGGGGAAACCAGGCTTAACACTGGTTATGGGCCCAGAGGCTGCAAAGTCAGTTTAACTAGGATAAAACAGATTTATGTAAAAGTGAGAGTTTGTGTTGTTATACATTACAGTAAACAGACAGCTGTGTTTTATTAATTATAGTTTTATATCCATATTAGAAAACATGGCACAAGTCAATCTACAAAGTTTGTCCCTTATATCCAAGTTGGATGGTACAAACTATGTATCATGGTCTATGAAATGTAGTCTGCTTCTACGAAGAGAAGGTTTGTGGAACATAATTGAAAATCCACCAAACGTAGAAGAATGGGATCCAGAGGATAAGGAAGATAAATTAAAGATAGAAGAATTTATGCATAAAAATGAACAAGCAATTTGCATTATTGCTTTAACCTTAAATGATATGCAACTTGTTTATATCCATGGAGAAAAGACAGCTGTTGGGTGTTGGCAGAAGCTGAAGAGGATTTATGTTCGAGATAATGTTGGTGCTCACATAAATCTAACACGGAAACTTTTCAGTACACATCTCCATAAAAATGGTGATATGCTGAGTCATTTGAAAACTATGCAAAGCATTTTTCAAGAACTGCACGAGAAAGAGCTTATTTTCTCTGAACTACACCAAGTCTATATAATTCTATCTTCCCTCGATGAAACCTATGATAACTATGTAACTTCACTTGAAATATTGCCAAAGGAAAGCCTAACTTTAACTGACATAACTGGCAGATTGATTGAAGAGGCCAGAAGAAGGCTTGAAAGAGACGAATTAAGGAGGCAGCAACCTCAAAAAGAAGATAATGAAACTCCTACTGCATATGCAATTAAAAGGTGCTTTAATTGTGAAGGAAGAGGACATTTGGCAAGATTTTGTAAAAAGGCAAAGCACCAGAACGCTGGCCAAAATACAAAAAGTCATCAAAAGAAAAAGAAAAATCCAGAGTTAGCCATGTATAGTAACGGAGCTGTAAAAAATAATTTATGGGTGGTTGACAGTGGAGCATCACATTGTATAACTAATGATAAGAAACATTTTATTAAAATGTGCAAGAGTACACAGCAGATATCGTTAGCCAATGGCTGGAAACTGAAAGCTAAAGGTCAAGGTATAGCATATTGTTCTTTTATAAAAGAGAATGTAAAAATGTTATATGTACCACAACTTAAGTTTAATTTAATTTCAGTTAGAATTTTGGTTAAACTAGGATATGTAGTTACATTTAAAGGAGATAACTGCATAATTGAAAAAGAAAATAAGAAAATTACTGCATCTTTAAGAGGTGAATTATATGTGTTAAATGATGATGGTTTAAAGGTGGCTAACACAGTTTATGAAAATAAGAAACCTCATGATGAATGTATTTACTTGTTACATCGAAGGCTAGGGCATTTAAATTTTAAAATGCTTAAGAAAACTGTTGAATTATCTAAGGGAATAAGTTTAAAACCTTGTAATAAGTATTTGCAATGTAATTCCTGTAATCAAAGTAAGGCCAGGGTCACACCGGCTAATAGAGTTGATGGATTTACTACCAAAGAACCTTTAGAGGTAGTATTTGCAGATTTAATAAGTCCTAAAAAACCAAGTGTAGGAGGAGCTCATTACATATTAAGTATAATGGACCACTATTCTAGATATGGGTTTTGCTATTTAATGAAGAGCAAAACTGAAACGTATCAAAATCTCTTTAATTGGATTAAATTTGCAGAAAGGAAAACTAAAAAGAAATTAGTAACTCTTATAACAGATAATGGTACAGAATTTACAAATAATAAATTCCAGAACAGACTAAGAATGTTAGGTATTCAACATAAAAAGTCTGCACCATATAGGCCTCAACATAATGCCTTTATAGAGAGAAGAGGCCAAACATTACAATCAATGACACGTACTATGATGTCTGATTCAGGATTACCTGACAATTTATGGGGAGAAGCAATAATGTGTGGTAATCATATATTAAATAATGTTGTTAATTCAACAACAGGTGAATTACCATTCACATTGTGGCATGGTACAAAACCTGATTTAAGTTACATGCACACATTTGGAGCACCAGCATGGGTGCATATCCCTACACAACTTAGACACAAAGGACAACATAGAGCTAAAAGATTATATTTTGTAGGATATACATCTAATCATAGATCTTATAGATTCTGGGAACCAGGTACATCTAGAGTTTACACCAGTGCTAGTGCAAAATTCCTAGAACATGTAGGATGGAATAGATTAGAGCAAGATTTAAATAATGAAGTAATTGTTGAACCCTACAAAAGGCAGAAAGAACAGAATAGTTATAAGAAGAGTCCAATTAAAGAAGTCCACGAAGAACAAATAGGACCAGAACAAGAGGAAACAGTTGATCAGGAAGAGTTACATAATCAAGAACAGTTAATAAATGAAAGTCCACCTGTAAGTCCTGTAATACCTAGACGTAATACACCTGTAACTAGACCACCTGATAGGTATCAAGCAAGTATAGTTTGCCAAGTAATTAAAGTTCCAACTAGTATAGATGAACTTAGGATGTATCCTGCTAAGGATCAGGAGAATTGGCAAAAGGCAATGGAAAAAGAACTAAATTCATTAAAGTTAATGAAAGTATATGAAGATGCCAAATTACCTCCAGGAGAAAAATCCATTGGGTGCAAATGGATATTTAAAGTAAAAACTGGAAATGATGGGACTGTTACCCATAAGGCTAGGTTAGTAGCTCAAGGATTTAATCAAACTGCATCTGATTATGATGAAGTTTTTGTACCAAGTCTTAAAGCAACATCTTTAAGAGCAGCATTAGTGTGGGCAGCTAAGAAAAACTATGTTATTAACCATTTAGATGTAGAAACTGCTTATCTACATGCACCATTGCAGCACACTATATATTTAAGAAAACCAGTAGGTATAAAAGACAATAAAGTAAATAGTAATGATTGTTGGAAACTCAAAAAGAGTCTTTACGGGTTGAAACAATCTGGGTTTGAGTGGAACCAATATATTGTGAAAGAGTTAAACAATATAGGTTTTAAATCTGGTTTAGCAGATCCATGTGTGTTTAAAAGAGAAAATAATGGAACGGTGTCATTATTGTTATTATTTACAGATGATATTGCTTTGATAACTAAGACTAATAATGAAGCTAATGAGATTATATCATTATTAGCCAAAAAGATAAAATTAAAGCATTTAGGTGAAATTAAAAAGTATCTAGGATTGACAATTAACAAAACAAAAAATGGTTTTAAGATATCTCAAGAAGATAAAATTTGCCAATTAATTAAAACGTTTAAAATGGAACTTTGTAAACCGGCAAAGACTCCAATGAGTCAGGAAGTTTGCCAAACTGATGATCAAAGTCCCAAATTTGATAAGTCCATATATCAATCTTTGATTGGCAGCTTATCATATATAAGCAATTGGTCAAGGCCTGATATAGCTTATAGTGTAAATCAGCTGGCACGTTTTAATTCAGATCCACATCAATGTCATTGGCAATCATTAAAGAGAATTTTAAGATATCTTAAAGGAACACTGAACCATGCATTGTATATAGAACCAAAGGGTGATTTGATTCTTAGTGCCTATGCAGATGCAAGTTTTGCAACTGATATAAACACTAAAAAATCAACATCTGGGATGGCTATATTATTTGGTAAGACACTAATAGGGTGGAGGTCAATCAGACAACAGCATATTAGCTTGTCCACGATGGAAGCGGAATTTTCATGTCTGTCATTATTATGCACTGACTTGATTTTGTACAAACAGTTATTATTAGACATGGGTATAACTGTAAAAGATTCCATTATTGTGTACGAAGATAATCAAGCAGCTATAAAATTAGCTACTAGTATTGCTGTAAAAACTAGATCAAAGCATACTGATTTAAGATACTTAAATGTTAGAGAATCTGTAAAGAATGGGCTAATTAAATTGGAATACTGCATGACGGAAGAAAACATTGCAGACCAATTTACAAAAGCTCAAGGAGTAACTAAGTTTAAAGAAAGTTGTAACAAATATGATTTAAAGATGTAAATAGTTATATTATTATTTCCTAAAAGGGGAGAATGTTAGGGATAACATTGTTTTACCCTAACTGGTTTAGGTAAATAATAATATGTAATCATAGTTTGTTATGTTAAAGTGTCTGCAACTTTAACTGTGGGACAGTAATTAAGGGAGTGGTTGTGAAAACACTTTAAAAGAAGCAAGACGACAGCTTGCTCTCTCTCTGGCTTTGAAGTTCCTGATTATTGCAAGGACACAAGACTGCATTCCTCAAACGGGAGAGAAAACAAAGGACAGACTTGTAAGTGTATTGACATAGGGTATTCAACACGGACTTTGCTAACTGAATATCCCTGAATGGACTGACTAAATGATACATGACTATTGGACTGTTATTTTGACTATGCTATGAACTCATAATGGAATAAACTATATATTTGATAGCACAAGCGTATCTGTCATTTTTACTGTATGTTAATAAACACACAAGCTTAGCTCACTCATTTATCTGTGTGCCTATCTGACTAAGCTGCACATTCTGTTTAGCTTGTCTCCCTAACCCTGGTTGGGGAAACCAGGCTTAACAAGGTCTGCCTGGAAGGACGGCCTCTTGAAAAAGCCCCAATCCTAACCTAATCTTTTTTGGGGAGGTGGCGGAAAAACTCATTAAAGAATAACAACTCTGGTGAGATATTTGCAAGTAGAGCTGTGTAAATGTTGTATTCCCCCTCCCCTGCCTGATTCTTATCAAATCTGATTCTCATATGTAATGCAAATGGGATTATCCAAATCATTCAACAAAGCAAGTAGCAAAAAAAAAAAAAAAAAGCCTTTCAGGATTTGCTCTTTAAAATTGCTTTCCTTCTCATGGGTGACTATCATTGTGAAAGTGCACGTCCACATTGAAACCTTGGGAATCTTCAAGTGGTTTCATCAGCTACATGGATCCAGAGGTTCCATTTCATTACAATCAGATTATGGTCCTCGGTCTTAATACTATTGTTTATGCCCCACAATGTGTTGTGCTTCCAACAAGCAGAAAGAGGGGCTAAGCGATTCATAAGTACACAGATTTGGGAGGAACATCAAAGGTGACCCTCTCATCTAACCTTTTTTTTTTCAGTGCAGAAATCTCACGAGTTAATCAGAGAACAGTTGTTTATGGACTGTATTGGAAAGAGATGGAAGTGTGGAATGTTGGTGAAATTTCCATCACATAAAAGCACCATCAGTGTTTGATTAAAGTTATCAGCCAAATTATGTAAGTAAGAAACCCAAGGGAGGCTTCTTTAGAGAGAGTGACTACTTCAACATCACTTTGCCAGCTTTCATTCTTAAAGGAAGTAGAAGTCACACTGTCCCAGTTTTTAGCCAACAATCTTAGTCTCTGTACAAACATGGTTTATGTGCTACTTGAACAATTTATTGTAACTGCAACTTGGGAAAGTAAATGAGATAGCAGATAGGGTTCATGGATAACATTGACTACAACTTACAGATTGGAACGTTTCACTGGTTAGTAGTCTAAGTTAGTATTCTCCAACTTGGAGATCCTCAGAAGCTTGGACTTCAACTTCCAAAATTCTCTGTAATGGTTGAGGTATATTGGTTGAGGTATTCTGTGACCAGGAATCAGCACATCTGGAAGCCTGGACTAGTCTGAGAGGCAGTGATAAGCAAATGAATTTTGTAGTTTATAAGCTCTTCAGACCTTATCATCACCTAGTTCAACTTCCAGCTAAAATGGAACATTTAGAATTATGATTTGAAGACCATTAGTAATCCTATTCCCCTTATAGGAATTAAATCTATTATCTAGCAACTCTTATTGTTGAATTATTCTAATTAGAGATGTGAAGACAAGAGACAGAGGCACAGAACAATTTTTTTAAGGAAAAGTAATAAGCATCTCCCCTTTTCTTCCAGATTTTCATAAGTCTACATCTAGTCCCACTTTAGTGCAATATTCAAGTTACTTGTCTAACATCAGAGCACCTTCCTTGCTTCTTTAGCATATAACATAACATATAAGCATTGTGTTCCGAACTAGCAGGCTCGTAAGCCTGCAAACCTAACTGGCCTTTTCCACAGCAGGCTCGTAATCCTGCAAGTTTGATTGGTTCGTTAACAGCGGGTTGTGATTAGTCGTTCAAGGCTGATCCGATTGGCTAGTTAATGGGTTGCCGCGATTGGACGGCCCAAGTGCGGCAAACTTAAACCATTGGACGCTTTGACAGCAGCCAGCTCTATAAAAAGGGCTGTTGCTGCCATATCTTTCAGCTCTGTTCCTGAAGTCACTAATAAAGAGTTTGGAGTCACTATCTGATGTCTCGTCTCCGTTCTTGCACCTACCCTCCGAGATAGAACACTGGCGACGAAGGTGGGATGCAGATGATAAGAGCTAATGTGGAACAATAAGAGCTGACTGAACACTCGCGAAGTAGTGACAGAGCATGTGGCTGACAATGCGCAGAGACGGCAGAATGACCAGCAGCGCGATACCACCTGCTTCATTTGACCCAGCAAACGAAGACTGGGACTCCTACATGGACAGGTTCCAAATGTTCTTGGAGACCAACAACCTGAAGGATACCATGCCCAGCAAGAAATGTGCGGTGTTCCTAACGCACTGCGGACCCACCATTTTCAAAATGGCAAAGGCACTAGCGAAACCAGCTGAAGTCAAAACTATGGACTGGGACACCCTCGCTCCCATTCTCCGGGTTCATTACGCCCCAGCAGTCCCAACCCTCATCAGAAGACATGAGTTTTACCAGAGGGACCAACGGGAAAGCGAAAGCATCGGGGACTTTGTCGCTGATCTAAGGAATCTGGGAGATCTATGTGGCTTCGCAAATCTGGAAGAAGCCATGAGATATCATATTGTCCTAGGTTTAAGAGACCTCACCGTTCAAAGCAAGATTATGGCAAAGGGAGACATCGCCCTTGCAGATGCCATAGCGGATGCTACTGCAGCAGAAGCAACCAAGAAGTGAGCAGCCCGAAGGTGCCGAGCGAATGGAACAAACTGCCAACCCCCCAGCGACATTGCAACGCCCTCAGAGAGACACACATCAACAGCCCACCATGAAGACATCGAATCCTCATCAGAAAGTGAAGAAGTCAACAGACTCAGATCAGAGCGAGACCAGCGAGGTCATAAAACCAGTTTTCAATATGCTGGATGCGGAAGAAACCACCCTCGAGCAGACTGCAGATTCCTAGATGCCATCTGTCGTTCCTGTGATAAAAGGGGCCACATCGCCAAGGTCTGCAGAAGCAAATGAGGATCCAGCCCCAAGAGGAACGAAGCAAATTTCTGGCAGAAAACAGGCAACCACCCATCAAACCGGGACCGCCCTAACCACCAGTGGAACCAGTACAACAGAAACCGAACACCTGCTACCTCTACCAGATGAGAGGAGGCACATCAGACTGTCATCATCGGCCACGCCTCATCAGTGGATGCGAAAAAAATCTGGGTAAAGGTCATCATCATGGAAGTTGACTCCGGGTCTTCCTTATCCATGGTCTTCTGGAAAACTCTCAAGCAACTGATCCCTGACATCTGCCGCCAGGACCTCAGCACCCAGAGACTTATAAAAGATTATTAAAAGATTACCAAGGCAATTGAATCCCAGTTGCTGGTTCTAGTCACATCCAGACTTATTAAAAGATTACCAAGGCAATTGAATCCCAGTTGCTGGTTCTAGTCACATCCAGGTCTCATTTAAAGACCACACCGCAACTCTACCTCTCACCATCGTTGACAGAGACCGACCCAGCTTGTTGGGATTACAGTGGTTCGTGCCATTAGGAATCAAATTGGCAGGCATCAACCAGACCATAAGCGAAGACTGGGAGGCGGCCCTCATCCAGGACTTTCAAGAAGTCTTCTCCAAGCAATTAGGCAAGTACAAGGGGTCCCCCATTTCATTTAATCTCTGCCCTGACATCGCACCCATCCATCTAAAGCCACGCCAAGTACCATTTGCTCTCAAACTGAAAATTGACGAGCAATTGGACAAATTAATAGCACAGGGCATGTTAGAACCCATCGACGATGGGAGACCCCAATTGTAACCCCCATAAAACCTGATGGATCTTTGAGAATCTGTGGGGATTACAAGGCCACCCTGAATCATGTGCTTCAACAGAGCGCATATCCTGTACCCATGGTCCAGCACCTTCTTCATTCGCTTGGGGGCGGAAAAGTATTTGTGAAGCTTGACCTAGCCCAAGCGTATCAGCAGCTGCCAGTAGACGCAAAGACAGCAGAAGTCCAAACCATAGTCACGCACAGGGGTGCGTTCAAATGTAATAGACTCCAATTCGGAGTAAGCATAGCACTGGGCATTTTCCAAAGCTTGATGGAAAGGTTGATGCAAGGCATAAAAGGAGTTGTACCTTATTTCGATGATGTATTGATAGCCGCCCCAACACGAAGTCAATTAGAAAAATGCCTAAGAACTGTCCTGCAAAAATTCCAAGACGCAGGACTCAAAGTAAAAAGGGAAAAGTGCCAGTTATGCACTGAGAGGGTTGAATTTCTTGGCTACCTTCTTGACAAGCAAGGGATTCACCTGACCGAAAAGAAATTGGCAGCTATTAAAAATGCTCCAAGACCTAGAAACAAGACAGACCTCCAAGCCTTCCTGGGCCTTATTAACTTTTATAACATCTTCCTACCCCAGAAGATGACTGTTGCTGAACCCCTGCATAGGCTCCTCGACAAGAAGGCTTCCTGGGTTTGAGGACGTCGAGAGGAGCACGCTTTCCAGCAAGTCAAAGATCTTTTAACATCAGATGCGGTGTTAATCCAATATAACGAGACACTACCCTTGACTGTGACTTGTGATGCCTCACCTTTTGGAGTAGGATGTATACTGAGCCACGTTCTACCAAACGGTACAGAGGCACCTATTGCATTCTTTTCAAGAACCTTGTCTAAAACTGAAAGAAACTATAGTCAATTAGATAAAGAAGCCCTTGCTATTGTATCTGCCATTAAAAGGTTCCACGAATACGTGTATGGAAGATCATTTTCTATAATAACAGATCACAAGCCATTGGCAGGGGATAAACCAACTCCCCACATTCTATTGCCAAGAATAACACGATGGTCAGAGTTCTAAGTCGCCTATGACTATCTGTTAACACATTGCCCGGCAAAAGGCATTCCCCATGCTGACGCCTTAAGCCGTTCACCATTGCCTGATTTCCTGGACAATCCAGCTCCTACGGTATCCACGCTACAAATTGAAATGCTTCCCTCACCTCCACTAACTGCACAAGACATCGTGTTGGAAACAAAAAAAGACCCTTGTTTGTCGCGGGTCCTCAGCTGGGTGGAGAGGGGATGGCCAGAAATCGAACCCAACGACAAGTTCAAACCCTTCAAAAACAGACAAACAGAACTGTTTTCTCAAAAAGGGTGCGTATTGCGGGGAGACCGAGTAGTATTCCTGAAAAGCTACAACACAGAGTCCTGAAAGTGCTACACGATGGACACCTGGGCATCGTGTGGATGAAAGCGCTGGCAAGGAGCTACGCCTGGTGGCCAGGTATGGACAAACAAATCGAAGCCTGGGTTGCCACCTGTAGCAAATGCCAAGAATCACATTCGGCTCCACCAAAAGCACCACCAATGGAATGGGAAAGGCCCAGGGGTCCATGGTCCCGCATCCACATTGATTTTGTGGGACCTACAAAAGGGCATACCTTCCTAATAACAGTGGACGCATACTCGAATTGGCTCGAGGTGAACAAGATGAAGACCACCACCGCTGAAGCGGTCATCAAAAAACTAAACAGACTGTTTGCAACGCACAGATTTCCAGATGTCTTGGTTTCTGACAATGGGCCGCAGTTTACCGCCCTGGCATTTGAACAATACCTAGCAGACCGGGGGATATGCCACGCCTTAACATCACCTGCTCACCCAGTGGCCAATGGCAGGGCTAAACGAATGGTTCAGTTCACTAAAACAACCCTGCACAAAATGGACCAAGGAAACATCCACGACAGAGTCACCAGGATGCTCCTCCTCCAACATATTACACCGAGCAGCACCACAAACAAAAGCCCAGCCGAACTCCTGATGGGCTGGAAACTTAGGTCACACCTAGAACGAATACACCCTGCATACACCCCAGAAAAGCCCCTGGATTCCAGCAGCAAACATTGCATGTTTAAGGTAGGAGACCTCGTATTCGCAAAGAACTTTACAGGTGACCCTTTGTGGGTCCCTGCCAAAATGACACAAGTTAGGTAGGTCCCCGTTCCTACCGATTAGAAACCACAGATGGAAGATTGTGGAAACGCCACATCGACCAGCTGCGTTCCAGGCTGACAACTACCCCCTCCGCGAATCCTGAACTCGGAACCAGAGGGGGAAGGGAAGCCGAGGATTTTGAAAATGAAGTAACACCTGGCCCAAACACCTGGCAAACCCACAGACCGAACAAGCAAGCCCAGCATACTTACCTGCTGAAGAGGAGCCATGGCAATTGGTCATGTCTCCAGGCAGTGGCAGCCGAGCGGGGTCAGCGAGTCCGGAAAATCCAGACAACAGAGACATTGAGGGTGGCCCCGAGTCACCTCCAGGGTTGCCCAGCAGTGAGGCCAGGTCACCGTTGAACGACCCACCAGAACCAGAATCCGAGCGAAGGCAGGTTGAACAACGCAAGTCAGGTAGACAGGTACGAAGACCTGCCTACCTGCGCGAATACATCACCCCACCCCTTAGGCAAAATCTAGAGGGGAGGGGTGTTCCGAACTAGCAGGCTCATAAGCCTGCAAACCTGACTGGCCTTTTCCACAGCAGGCTCGTAATCCTGCAAGTTTGATTGGTCCGTTAACAGTGAGTCGCGATTGGACGTTCAAGGCTGATCCGATTGGTTAGTTAACGGGCTGCGGCGATTGGATGGCCCAAGCGCAGCAAACTTAAACCATTGGACGCTTTGACAGCAGCCAGTTCTATAAAAAGGGCTGTTGCTGTCATACCTTTCAGCTCTGTTCCTGAAGTCACTAATAAAGAGTTTGGAGTCACTATCCAATGTCTCATCTCCGTTCTTTCACCTACCCTCCGAGATAGAACACATTGCATGGCCAGGGTTCCCAGTATTGTCTGGGATGCTACACATCCTCTTTACAATTTGTTTTCCTTGTTACCTTCTGAGAGGAGGTTTCGTGGTATCTGAACTAAAACACCCAGATTCAGCCAGAGTTTTTGTTCCATACAGGATCAACCTTGTGAAGCTTCCTTTTTCCACTATGTATTCAAGATGGAGAGTGATTAATATTTATATCTATTTATATATTAATGTGTAGGTATATACATATGTATGTTTATAGCATATATATATGTTATATATGTGTACACTTTTGAAAGCAGGCAACAGAATTTCATTTATAATGTGTGCCAGAGTCCCACAGAAAAAAAATAACAATAAAATGTCAATTATCTTAACTTTACTGCGGGGCAGTCCCACTTCCAAAACTTTATAATGTGGTTTGCTTCCATCCATTTCTAGCTGCCTAAGCAACCCCACCAGATTGACAAAAAGGCCTGAAAAATCATGTATTTTCTTTATGTTGAAGCAAATACTAGTCACAAATGATTTCACAGGATTTCTGGTTGACTGCATGTCAAGATGAAGAAGTACTGAGCATATGGCCTCAATAAAAGTCATGGAGCTATCTCTTGAATTGGAGCAAACTTCAACTGACAACGGTTTCTGTCCTCAAGTGGCTTCTTTCATTTGATTCTTCTAGATTGGCCCAGTGGGAAACCATCATGCTTCCCCCTTACCTTTACAATATACAGCAATCCGTTGAAGAACCAGTCCTGAGGAAATAAATAACGTTTCATCGGATTTGAGCCAAGTGCCAGAGAACCACCCCAGTGGAAATAATTAGGGCTGGGGGAGAGAGGTTGAGTGGTTAAAGCGAAAGGATTCTCTTAAGTGCAATTAAACTTCTATCACATAGTGAATTATTGTTCCAATAGATCCTCCTTGAGTGTCATGCTTTATACCTGTCATGTTAGAAATATCAATTAATAAAAATATTAGTGGTTTTAATGCAACAATAATACAGAATAGTTAATATTAGAAGAATTCAGGGATTCTCTGGATTTTGAAAAACAACTTTAGGCAGGCAAGTTAAATCTTGCTCCCAGTACAGGCCCTTCATGTGATATCACAGCACATCAAAATGAATGTCATGGAAAGGCATCTGGATATTTTACACAACAGCCTTGTTTTTCCTCATCTGCATTATGCAAACAAAAATACTCATTTTACTTCCATGGCACACTGAGAAAACAAAACAAATAATGTTGTATCTCCTTCCACTTGCTTGAAAATATTTTTTTAAAACAACCCCCTGGCATTAATTGTTGTTCTTTTTTTTCCCTTCCCCTTTACAAAGAGGTTGCTGATCAAAGTGTGAAGAAGCCTTTTATTTGACTGAGCTTTGGGCTCATGAAGGCAGATGTTTTTCTCCTTTGTCTTGTTCTGTTGATGTTGAATGCAAAATAATAACAACGGCACGTTTGGAAGGTTAGTCTGGAAAAAAAATTACACGACCGTCTTTGCACTGTGGAGAAATTGTGTGTAACAGTTAAGTGTGACTTCTGTTCCTCCAGAATGTCGCCGGGAAAGACATTTCTCTGAAATTATCCCGGATTAGACAAATAGATCCGGTCATATTGTAGGCTTGCTTCAGTTCGAGTGCCAAGCAAGTTCATTTTCTCTTCATTATGGCTGCCCTCCTCTTCTCCCCAATCACACCTCCCTTCGGAAAGTCAGGATAATTAAAATGTTCATCTGCAATCTGGCAATGGGCACTTGAGCTTGATTTAATTATGTTTTGCTTTGGTTCTGAACCAAAAACAATGGCCTGTCAGGGAGCTTGATAGAGCTTCATCTGTGACGGCCTTCTAGATGCACTTCTCAAGGAAAGAAAGAGAAGCCATGAGGCTAGAAGTTATAGTCCTACAGTCACAAGTGGGAGGGGATAAGTGATAAGGAGCGATGAGAAGATTAATAGTGATAGTAGTGCAGATTTTGTAAATAGTTGGACAGCATTGAGGGAATTATTTGTTTAGCAGAGTGATGGCGTTCTGGGGGAAACTGGCCTAGTGCTTAGTTGTTCTGGTATGCAGTGCTCTATAGTGTCGTTTTGAGGGTAGGAATTGAAACAGTTTTATGTGAGGGGTCTGTAAATATTTTCACAGCCCTCTTTTTGACTTGTGCAGTATACAGGTCCTCGATGGAAGGCAGGTTGGTAGCAATTGTTTTTTTTCTGCAGTCCTAATTACATTTGTTTGTTTGCTTGATTATTTATTTATTTATTTCCTGCCTTTGTTATTTTTGTAAATACAAGTACGGTAGTCCTCGACTTACAACAATTCTGTTCAAAGTTACAACGGCATTGAACAAAGTGACATGAGCGTTTCTCCCACTTACGACCATTGCAGGATTCCCATAAAAATTTGAATGCTTGGCAACTGACTTATATTTATGATGGTCTCAGTGTCCTGGGGTGATATGTGATCACCTTTTGGGATCTTCTAACAAGCAGAATCAACAGGGAAGCCAGACTTGCTTTGTAACCATGTTACTAACTTAATAACTGCAGTGATTCACTTTACAATGGTGGCCAGAAAGGCCCAATAAAATGGGGCTAAATTCATTGAACAAATGTTCCACTTAGCAACAGAAATTTTGGGCTTAATTGTGGTCATAAGTCAAGAACCACCTGTAACTCAAGGCAGCACACATACCAGTTTGATTTAGTGTTTAAGGCATGAACTAGAAACTGGGGGGCTGCGAGTTCTAGTCCTGTCTTAGCCAGGAAAGCCAGCTAGGGCTAATCACTCTCTCTCAGCCCAACCCACCTCACAGGGCTGTTGTTGTGGGGAAAACAGGAGGAGGAAGGTGTGTTGGATATGTTGTTGCCTTGAGTTATTTGTAAAAATAATAAAGGCAAGTTACAGATAAGTAAGTAATAAATACCTAATGTCTTCCTCCTCCTACCTCTCACTCAGGTTACTTGAAGGATTTCCATTTTCCAAGATAACAGATAACAGACAATCAGAGTTGGAAGGGACCTTATAGATCATCTAATCCAACCCCCCGCCCAAGCGGGAGACCGTACACCATTTCTGACAAATGTCAGTCCAATCTCTTCTTGAAGGTCTCAAGTGATGACGCTCCCACAACTTCTGAGGGCAAGCTGTTCTATTGGTTGGTTGTTCTCACTGTCAGAAAGTTTCTCCTTATTTCCAAGTTAAATATCTCCTTGTTCAGTTTCCATCCATTATTCCTTATCTGGCCTTTGGGTGCTTTAGAAAATAGCTTGAATTCTTCCTCTCTGTGGCAGCCCCTCAAATATTGGAAGACTGCTATCATGTCTCCCTCTTTCTCTTCACCAGACTAGCCAAGCCCAGTTCCTGCAACCGTTCTTCATATGTTTTAGTCTCCAGTCCCCTAATCATCCTGGTTGCCCTTCTCTGTACTTTTTCTAGAGTCTCAACATAATGTGGTGTCCAGCTAGATCTAGCAGAATGGACTTGCTGCAGATCCTATCAGCGAAAGAATGTTGGCTGGTAGGGATTAGAAAATGGGCTTTTTTCCGCAGTGTCCCCTTCATCCTCCTTCAGAGATTGTTCTTGTTGTTAGTTGTGAAGTCGTGTCCAACCTATCGTGACCCCATGGACAACGTTCCTCCAGGCCTTCCTGTCCTCTACCATCCTTCGGAGTCCATTTAAACTCATGGCTACTGCTTCAGTGACTCCATCCAGCCACCTCATTTTCTGTCGTCCCCTTCTTCTTTTGTCCTCAATCTTTCCCAGAATTACCCTCTATGGTTCTAAAAACCTGGCTATGCTCCTGAGCATGAATATGTCAAGAGCCCAGTTGGCTGGCTCCATTGCTAACTGGCTGCTATGTACAGTATATTTATACTGGGTGTTTCTATGCTTCTCATTGTTTTAAAATGTTTTTAGTATTTTTGATTGTAATATATATTTTTGAATTGTAAGCCCCCCCAAGTCATTGACTGAGATGGGTGGCTAAAGAAAGAGAATAAATAAGTAGTAAATCTTGATATTCTCAATACAGGTAGTCCTTGATTTATGAACCACAAATGGGACTGAAATTTTGGTCATGGCAGTCATTAGTTAAACAGATCTGATTTTATTGTATTGTTCTTACACTGGTTGTTAAATCAATCATGCAGTTGCAAGTCTGAATCATGAAACCGTTAAATATGCTGCCCCTTTCATTCTCTCTCTCTCTCTCACACACACACATACCAGTGTGGTTTTTAGAGAGTTTTACTGGTATTCTGGTAGTTCTCATCACCCAGCCTCAGAACTGTCCCAAAGAAAGCCAAGATTAACCAAGCCAAAATTAGTTCACCAGGCAATAAATGGCCAATAGTCCATAAAACAAATGCAAAGCTACTCCAGCAAGTAAGTTCACTAAACTAACTTAAAGCCATCAGGCAAAACTGAAAGTGCCTCCATGAGAGCTCACTTGTCAGGGGAAGTTCAAAAATCCAGCAGGAAGCACAAACAAACACACAGCTATGAACCAGACGTGCAGTTCAGGGTCAGTAATTAACTCAATTCCTGATGTGCCTCCTCCCTCGAGCAGGCCTCCAAGGAAGAGTCAGAGAGGTCATCCAAGGGAGACATCACATTAAGCGAATCACACAGTCATATTACGAACCCATTTTCCTGAATGGTCCAAACTGTGGTCTCATGGCCATGGGATACTGCAAGCAGTCATGAATGTGAGCTGTTTGCCAAGTGACTGAAATGTTGTCATGTGACTGAAATGTTGTCATGTGACAATGGGGGAGAGGAGCGATGCAATATTGTGCTATGGCTGGAAATCCTTTATGGACCATAAAGCATCCTTTCCGAGGCTTTCATAACTCTGAATAGTTGTTGAATAATTGGTCATAAATCAAGGACTACTTGCAAAATAGTCCTCAGTTAGTGAACACAATTAGAAATAACAATACAACCATTAAGCAAAGCTGTTACCAGATGAAACTTTCATTGTGCTTTATGTCAATGAAAGCTCAATCATCCTGGCCTAAAGTATCTTTAAAAAAAGTTAAAATCGTGGCAAATGGATCAAGGTTTATTAATCTGAGATGTTTCGTTACTCATCCAAATAACTGCATCAGTCAAAAAAAAATTGGGCAGAGAATGAGAATGGAATGTACCAACCCTTGCCCTATCAACTGCAGGGGTTCTCTCCAAAATATGTTGAATTTTGTAGCAGTTGTGCTTACAATCTTACTTTAGTTTTCCTTTGCTTTACAAACCTGGGAACCAGTGGGAGTTGCTCACACAAATACTTTTTCATCTCCCTTGTAATTGCACGTAGTCCCTAAACGAGACAGTCACTAAATGAGGACTGCCTGTACTGCAAAACTACTTATGATTCCTACAGCACCACGTGTGCTACTGTAGGCAAAATTATGTGAGCAAAATTACACGCATCTCTTATTAGTTAAAGAAATAACACTTAAGCCATTTCATGACATTCAGTCAGTTCTAATTCTTCTCAAAGAAGAGACAGGAAAAATATCACAGATGCTGCACTGAAAAGTTGCGGCTGGAACCGAGGCAGGAGAAATCAACATTCCCTTTCCAGTGATGGAACTGCAAAGTAATTCAAAGTCTTGTTTTGAAGACAAACAAAGCAAAATAAGTCAAGTTTCAGTGCTCAGGGAAATAAAAAAGGACAAGCACATGATGCTTCAACAATTCAACAATGTTAGTCTGAGATTTAAACAAGGCTTTACTTGTTTAAAACTTGCATTCATGTACAGAAAATCTCTTCCAGGGCTTCCTCTGTTTCACAAACAGCTTGTTCCAGTGAAGACACAGTGGTTCTTCTGAATTTTAAGCCAACCTCTTCAGAATTAGAGGGTGACAAGGGACATCAAAGTGGGAGGTGGTAATGAATTTCTGATGTGTTGATTCGCTTAGATCCTGTGTCCAGAAAGAATAGACCACTTTGAAAATAATAATCACTATTTAAGAGTCAACCTTTGGAAGTATTAGAAGACTTGTCCTGCACATTGAATCACAGCCAATTCAAGAATCATAGAAGAATATTAGCCCATCTAAAACCAGCTTTTGGAAATCTAATACTGAGTGGGAATCTTTCTCTTCTGTTTTTTTTTTTTTTTTCATTTTGCTTCAACAAACTTTTTGCAAGTTCTGGAATAGCAGTCCAATCCTTCCCTTTTCATTTCAACCCCAGTCCTAAACTAAACTATGTTTTCTACTTGACTTTCAGCAATCTCACGATAATGAAACCAAACCAAAACATTCTCCTTTGAGCATATTTTATAATTTGATTCAAGTTGCATCTTAAAAAGGTATTTAACTTTTTTTTCCTTTTCTCCGCCGGGTTCTTGGTTTTAGTTAATATTGGGTGGCCCAAAAGAAATAAAAGAACCATCGTCCTTGAGCTAGTGTTCTTCAGTAAGAAAAAGCCAAGGCTTCAGGCACATCAAAACATGTCAATCAGATGTAATTGCTCTCAAAGAGAAACCACATCAGACTGGAAGAACAAGAATGCGTCGTGAACACATGGATTCACAGCCTCACCTAATCTGCTAATGAGCTCCGACTGTTATTTTCAGATTCGCTCTTCAAAGATTTAACACAAGAAACATGACAGCAAAGGACAACACAGCAAAGACAGATCTAAATATTATATATACACTGATGTAGTTTACACACGTGAGGGTAGGCAACGATTTGCCATTTCGGATGGATTAAAGTGATAATGAGACAAATTGATTAAAAGCACAAAGGCTGCCAAGCATCAGCTCCTTCCTAGACTAAAGCAGGGGGTTTGTGAGTGTTCATAATTAATCTTAAACCGACAAAATTGGTGGGTGAAGGTTAGTTTGCACATTTTTTAATTCTCTTCCAGGTGTTTTCTTCAGCCAAAGAAATAGACTTATATATGAGGCAGTCCCTTCCTGCTGAGACATTTATACTAGTAGGGCGATGAATCACATATTCACCACCACCCCCACTTCACCAAACCAGGAGGATGTGGTCATGGCTATCAAGACTAGCGGCCTGTGCACCACAATTTGCAAACCTATATGTTGTGTTCAACATATTTCCTGGCGTGAAAAGTGCCAAGCATGGAGTTCTCTAAAGCCAGAAAAATGCAACTTGTTGCTCAGAAGTTGCATGTCTTGTTTCCTTGTAGGTCTCTGGGGAAGTCATTAAATTAAAGACCAGAACTTTGATTGGTGCCCAGCACTGGCTGGGTGCCAGAGAGAAGATCTCATCAAAGAGTAATGGAAAACCAGAAGTGTAATTTCCCTGCTTTCTTCCAAAAGAAGAAAGAAGCATGAACTGTGAAGGCAATAAATAAAATGTCTTATTGTATATAATATTGGCTGATCATTGGGCTGGTCTTCTGATGCTTTAGGATTTTTCTTTGCAAAATAAAGTCTTACCCTTGTTCTTATTGAAATACCAAGGAGGATCTTCTGCTTTTAGAACACCTTTATGATCTCTGCTCCTTCCAATTCATTTTGGAATCCATTCAGAAATAGCAAGCAAGCGTTCAAGATCGTCTTTCTCATGCCCAAAGAAATAATGGAAGCATATTGTCTATGTTGCTATTGAATCTATCAACATCTTCATTGGTCCCTTTCGCACAAAATGCAGAGGGCAGCAAGCTACAGAATCCATAACCTCATCCATATTGTGCAGCTGATCCTCTCCAAACTGAGCAGGAGCTTTGACTTTTTTTCTCATAACAAACTAAACCAAGCCAAAAATATTATGAGAGAAAGAGAGAGGGGGAGGAAGGGAAGGAGGGAGGGAGAGGGAGAGAGAAAGAGAGAGGGAGGGAGGGAGAGACATATGAAATTTTCCCTTCTATGGAGCATCATTGCTGTTGTAGAGATAATATTAATACACACTTACAATATTTTGTGGATTATTATCTGACCAATAATGGGCATAAAACATTACCAGCTAAAAAGAGAATTATGGATTCCTTTGGTGTATATAATTTGTTGTCCATTGTAACCACCCACCAAAGCATTCACAGTGAATAGAACAGAGTTGGTTTAATAATATCCTCAGCTCTTTGAATAAATTATGAATGCATCTTGACTGTGAGAAGGAGACAGAGACATTATGAAACGGAAAACAACCTCGTGTTATCATCACCCCTGTTCAAACCTATTAAGCTTCGATTAAATGAAAAGAGTCTTTCTCTTCTCCCCCCCCACCCCCCATTGTGCCTTTGTGCAACAAGTCATAAGTTGTGGACTTTAATAATATATTTCCTTCACCAGCAATAACACAGCAATTAGGAAGTGCTCAGCGAAGTAAAAATAATGGTAACTGCAGTGCAGATTAGTTTTGCTGAAGGGAGTTCATAGACAGAGAGTAAAACAACATCTTTGGAGCTCTTCCTGTTGTATAATTTCTTCTTTTATTTACTTATCATCTCACTTCAAGAGGACTCCTGGCAATAATGAGGCTACATAAATGCACACCCAAACCTAGGAAGGCGCTGCAAATTGTATCAAAGATAAATCTAATGATTACCTGTTATAATTATAGTGCAATCTTGTCTTCACTCATGGGGAAAATGTGCTGTGGTGAGAAAGCCCCAAGCTGGTGAGAGATTGCCGGTGTGCAAAATGTGTATTCATTATTTTTGAGCCTCCTTTGCCTCTGCGTGGCTGTTGGTAGAAGATGGATAATTTTGTTGAGCAGGCGCTACTTAGACAAGAGTTCACAAACCCTTCGGCTTGGACAGCAATAAACACAAGCAACCTGGTAAATAAGAAAATAATGACCCCCTGAAATAACATATGGGTCTTTTTTTCTTTTGCTTCTTTGGAAAATCTCCAGGATGGGTTTTGATTGCCTTTAAAAGAATGAATGAAAGAAAACCTCCATCTTCTCAGCCACCACATCACATGTTGAGCAGGGTAATTGCTTCATAAGTCAGCATTTCCAAACAGGCTCCTAATGCGAGGTTCAGCACAAGCCTATCATCGCTAACACAAAGAAATGTTTCTCAAAGTATAAAGCCCCCAAAAGCCGTGTGGTGAAATTGTACACATGTTTATTCCAAGTTAAATCCTCTTATGGTTAATAGGGCTTCCTCCCAAATAAAGAGGTGTAGGATAGCAGTTTGAGAAGGAAAAAAAATAAACCCTGGGCTTTTAGAAGTCAGAGATCAGATGAACAGTGGCTTGAGCCAAGAAAAGACTAGGACTACGGAAACAAAATCAACATCTTTGCTATTAAATATATTATTTTCGGGAGAGGTGATTAGATAGGGTGGTTTTATTTCTTTGATTATTATAATTCAACACAGGATGAAAAAAAGAAAAAGAAAAAAAAGAAGAGGCTTCGATCCCAAAACAAAATAACTCAGTCGGTTCATATAAGGAAAAATGTCTCTTTTCCCTTACAAACATCTGTTCTTCTGAAAAAGGATCCAGAATATTCAAAGCCTTCACTTGCTTGCCCATCACTTATCTCCAGCTGTGTGGCCCAGTTCCAGTGGTGGGATTCAAAAACTTTTACTACCGGTTTTGTGGGTGTGGCTTGGTGGGTGTGGCATGGCTTGGTGGGCGTGACAGGGGAAGGATAGTGTAAAGTCTCCATTCCCACCCCACCGCACTCACTTGCTTTCCAGCTCCGTTCTCCTTTGCAGGGCCACAAAAGAAGACACAGCCCATCCGCTGGGACTCGGGAGGCAGAGAATAGATGGGGGCAGGGCCAGTCAGAGGTGGCATTTGCCGGTTCTCCAAACTACTCAAAATGTCCACTAATGATTCTCCAGAACTGATCAGAACCTATTGAATACCACCTCTACCCAGTTCCTAACAGGCCATGGATTGGTACTGGTCCAAGGCCTGGTGATTCGGGACCCCTGGCTTAGAGCTTAAGAAGTGAATCAGAAATGGATAGTGTGACACCTACAGATGACTTCCAGACTCTTAGTGTTGTGAATTAATAAAAGTGCTTAAATAAGGATTATTAAAACCTTTAGAAAAGTGCAGGGTTCTGGCCCTGCACTTCTGATTGGCCGATAATAGCGACATCTGATTGGTCCGTTCAGGAGAATCTGATTGGCTATTAGCGGGCCTCTTTCATTGGTTAAGGGAACTAACATTTCCCGTTTCTTATTGGTTGTTTGATCAGCAGCTTGCCTATAAAAGGGCTATTGCTGCCGTAGTTTTTGCTCTGTTCCACAATGTTAAATAAAGAGTTGAAGTTCACTGTTCATCGCTTCGTCTCCATTTCTTGCGCCCATGCGCAGAACATAACACTTAGAATCCCTTTAAAATCCCTCAGGCTCTCTGCCCAGACTGACTTTTAAGAAAAATGTTCTTTATTATAAAATGTTGAAAGCTTCTAATACAGTTACATGCAGAAATGCTTCTTTCTGGGCCCTTCTGGGATCATCAAGAACATCATAGGAAGCTAGCTCACTTTCTGATAAAGGGATGAGTGGTGATTTTCTATTGCTACCATGGCAGCCATTTTCTGAGTAACTAACCAGTGTTGGGATTCACATATTTTTTTTACTACCGGTTCTGTGATCATGTTTTGGTGGCCATGGCTTGGTGGGAGTAGCAGGGGAGTGATACTATAAAATCCCCATTCCCCCCCACTCCTGGGGAAGGATACCGCAAAATCCCATTCCCTCCCCATTTCACTTGCTTTCCAGCTCCATTCTCCTGTGCAGGGTAACAAAAGAAGACCTAATCAGCTGGGACTTGGGAGGCAGAGAATAGATGGGGACGGGGCCAGTCAGAGGTGGTATTTGCCAGTTCTCCAAACTACTCAAAATTTCTGCTACTGGTTCTCCAGAATTGGTCAGAACTGGTAGAATACCACTTCTGCTTCTAACCTGACTAAATTATTTTAAGATCCAAATTGTGATGGAGTATAATAAGGAAGTAGATTCCCAGGAGGGAAAGGGTGCAGCCCAGAGGAGTAAGAGACAATTCAGTCCATATGTTATGTATGAGACAAAGAGGGTAAAGGCAACCTCTCCCTAATAGTTCACAAAGCATATCAAAATATATGCAGATAATGGATTATTCAGTCTGGTAAGCTTTTGTCTATAGCTGTTTTACAGGTGGCACTTACTCCCGGCGAGAGTTTCATCTTGGAAGAAACTCTACGTATCATTCTTGCTTTTGGGCCTGACCAAGCCATCATCAGAAATGTACTGCAGAAGCAATTATATTATGACTCATTCATTTCTCTTGCATGGGAAGTTATTTCTGAGTTGAGATACAATGAAAAACCAACCTGGGCCCAAAAATAAAACATGCAAACATCCATTCAAATGTAAAAATAAATAAACCAGAACAGCATGGATTTCAGCAGTCAAAAAACCTGGTTAAAAAAGAGACCTCTCTATTCACACCTGCAAGGAAAAACCATCTACATTTGCTTGACAGAAGCAGCAAGTTTAATGTGAGATTCCATTGTGGGCCTATTTGAACAGTGAGAAGCCAAAAACATCTGGTGACTTTCCAAACCATTGGGCTGACTTCAAAGATAATTTCCTGGTTCTTATCTACAACAATCTTCCTGCAAAACTGTGAAGGTATCTTCTAATAATCCAATGACTTTTTGGAACAGGGTAGCATATAACATAGATGACTGCAAAGCATGGAGATAAATCGACCAAAATCAGGGGATTGGTGGAAATGCTTTCTGTCCACCAGAAAATCTGCTCACCAATTTCAAGAAGCTCTTGGCTTAAAGAGCATATTTCTGGTTCCTTTGGAAATAAAGGCTGGGCCAATAATGATCCTTAAACATTTGCTTTGAACATTGGGGCAGAGAAGTATGCTTGTATCTATGACAAGTTGACCGATTTAGATAAAATTTTGACAGGTACTGGTGAAAAAGTAATCAAAAAACTTTATGCACATTTGCTAGAGTTTAAATTAAAGGAAGAACAAGTAAAAGAAACAATGATTGCATGGGGGAAAAATTTTGGATATGGGATTGACTTAGATAAATGGCAAAAGTTGTGGTCTCAAAATTATAAAATGACAATGTCAACTGCGTATAAAGAAAACTTGTATAAGATGTTTTACAGGTGGCACTTACTCCCGGCGAGAATTGCGAGGATGTTCAAGAATAAATCGGATAAATGTTGGAAATGTCATCAGATACCTGGTTCATATTACCACATGTGGTGGACATGCTCAGATGCAAAAAGATATTGGACTATAATCCACACATGGTTGGAAAAAATGACAAAACAACACATAGACTTTAAATCTGAGATATTTTTATTGGGAGTTATACTGGAAATATATTGTAAAGAATTGAAATATTTGATTGTAAATGTTTTAACAGAAGCGAGAATTGTATTTGCTAAGAATTGGAAAAATGAAAAAATACCTATGCAGAAGGAAATTATTAAGAAAATCATGGACTGTGCTGAAATGAGTAAATTGACATTTGAAATTAGAGAACAAGAGGATAAACAATTTTATATGATATGGGATTTATTTTATCAATGGTTAGATAAAAAGACATGGTAAAGATATAGTCTAGTAAGCCTTACAATAAAAGCTAATAGATTGATATAGAATACAATATAAAATATATAACCATTGGATGAATGTATAAGATTAAATCATAATGAAAATTAGAATATCTTGTATAAAATGATGGAAAAATAGTCAAATGAATGTTTAATAACTGATATTATATAAGCACAAGCTCGATCGATAAGGTAAGAATTTATAAAACTTGTGAATAATGGTAAAAAAAGGATAGCACAAAAGATTCTAACCAAATAACATACTGTATGTATATAATTGAAAAATGGTTCTATGTTTTTATGTTTCGTTCGTATGTTTGTTGTAAAAAATAAAAACTTTGTTTAAAAAAAATGAAAAGAAAAAGAAAAGTATGCTTGTATTATAGAATGTACCTTCTATTTCTTCAAGACTTCTTGCAATTGGATAAACTTAACTACAATAAGCAAACAAAACAACATGATGCACATATAGGAAGTTCTAATACCCTTGAAATTTTTTTAAAAATAAATGCTTTATTAGTATCAAGTAAATGCACCTTCATCTGCTAATATCCTTTTAGAATGCTAATTAAATGAACTTTTGATTGGACCCAACCAGACAATTTAGGGCTTACAGTTTAGTTGAGGTTTAGAGTTTACACAACCATTGTAGACAACCATTGCAAAGAACAAACCATTTCAGGCAATCTAACCACTTCCCAAATAAAGATGCATGTCCAATATTATATTATTTGTTTTTTGTCAACCCAATAAAAGAATACTAATTGGACTAGTTAGAATGAACCCATCTTTTTCCACAGATAGGCGGCACAGAGCTTTAAACTGCCAGCATCTGAATTTCAACATGAATTTTATTAGTACTAACTTCATTGTAACTTATCCAGCTGTAACCATTTCAGATTTAAATTAGCCTAACTTTAGCAAATGCATCATGTTTAATGCTCATTAAATTCTGCTTTGCTCAGAAAAGACAAGATAGTTCACAGCCAAGGAGAGATGGAATTTTTTTCCAGTGTTTCTCAGGCTGACCTTTGTGCTTTGGAAACCATTTTCACTGTAAATTAATTAATATCATTAGTATTAAGGCTCTCTCTTATCTCTTCTTAGGCAATTTCCCAATGAGACGGAGATATCAAAGGTCTGAGATAAATGCTCCTTCTCTCTGTCTGCTCTGCAACTTGGCTTGCAGTTTTTAAAATTAGAGAGTTGTTTCAGGGACTTGTGCAGAGGGCTCTTTGAAATCTGCCAAATTTACAGTATTGTAGTAACAACTGTCTACCCTGGCTTGACTTGGGTACCCATTTTGTTTTCCTGTGTTTAACCAACACTGTAGCACTAAGATGAAGGCAAGAAATCCAGATGAGTCACCTGTCAGCCTTGGAAGCCATATTTTACTTGAAAGCTTCAAGACTGCCACATTTAGTGCCTGGGAATTTGGAGGGGGGGGTTAGTAGAGAGGTGGAAGATTAGACTCAACAACATTCTTCTCAGAAAGTCAAGGACATGTTACCCGGCACCTGGAGAGGAGTGTCTAGAGGAATGTCTCCAGTTGGGATGTCGGTTTGATTGGACCATGTGATGGATTGGTGGGTGCAGGGGATGGATCTTCTTTGGAAGGGAAAACCCGGAACTCTCAGATTCAGGTTTTCCCAGATGTGCCAATAGAACAATAAAATGGAACTTTGAGCAAATGCTTGCCTCGGAGTTTATTGGGTTGAAGTGTCAGGCTCTGAGTTTGCTGCAGAGCCCATCAGCTTGCCACAGAGTCTGTCAGTGCCATGGAGCCCATCACGGAGGCCATTGGCTCCGAGGACATTGCGGAGCTCACTGTGGATCCCATTAGCTCTGAATATGATTCTCAGCATGTCAGTTGGCTGTGGAGAATGTCACCTTATCTCTGCTGCCGCCGGATCTCTCTTTCTGCTTGTGTGCTGATGGTATTTTGGGTCACTGTGGAATGTCGTCAACAGCACGACACGCTCCTGTCAGCTGCAGGATGGCTTCTGAAACAACAGCGGGGCTGGAGGATGGATTCTGAAGCAACTGCGGGGCTGGAGGATGGATTCTGAAGAAACTGCAGGGCTGGAGGATGGATTCTGAAGCAACTGCAGGGCTGGAGATGGATTCTGAAGCAACTGCGGGGCTGGAGGATGGATTCTGAAACAACTGCGGGGCTGGAGGATGGATTCTGAAGAAACTGCAGGGCTGGAGGATGGCTTCTGAAGCAACTGCGGGGCTGGAGGATGGATTCTGAAGAAACTGCAGGGCCGGAAATGGCTCTTTTCATGTGGCACATATTGTTAGAGGGGGGTTGGGGCACATATAGGTGGTAATGAAGCCGTAGGTTAAAACATGGTGAAGGTGGTACCAGGTGGGGATCAGGTATACACATCCTATCACCCCAGTTAGTTGGAACATTGACAGCACCCTCATTTGGATTTTGCACTGCTATGTGCTGAAATTAGTTTGCTGACAGGTATGAAGAGAGGTTTCTGTTTTTCTGCTTTACCTAACAATATGAAAAGGCTCGGGAGCTGCCTCTCATCTTTTCATTTTATCATACATTTTTCTTCACTCTGAAACCTTCCCTCCTGCTTGGGTTTTCTAATTTGGGTCCTCCCTTGGATTTTAATTAATGAGTTTTGGTCACCACAATATAAAAAAAGATGTTTTGACTCTAGAAAGAGTGAGAGGAGCATTCAAGATGATTAGGGGATTGGAGGCTAAAACGTACAAAGAATTGGGTATGGCATGATTGGGTGGCATGATAGCGGAGTTCCAATATTTGAGGGGCTGCCACAAAGAGGAGGGGGTCAACCTATTCTCCAAAGCACCAGAAGACAGGTCAAGAAGCAAAGGATGGAAAATAATCAAGGAGTGATCCAACCTAGAATTAAGGTGGACTTTCCTGACAGTTAGAACAATTAGTAATTAGAGGAATGACCTGCCTCTAGAAGTTGTCGATGCTCCAAACCTAGAGGTTTTTCAAGAAAAGATTAGACAACTATTTGTCTGAAATGGTACAGGACCATGAGGGTGAACCTATGGCACGTGTGCCGGAAGTTCCACTGTGCATGTGCATGCACCTCCTGCCAGCCAGCTGATTTTTGCATATCTGTCACACATGCGTGGGGGTGGAACGCATGCGGGAGATGTGTGCGCATGTGCAGGGGGCCCAGAGAAGCACCGAGGGTCACACTTCCATGCACAGGGGATGGGGGAGCGCAGGGGTCATGCAGGGGGTGGGGGCTCATGTGGGGGTGTGTGCGTGCATGCTCACGGCAACGGGAGAGCACAGGGGGTCACATGTGCATTGCATTATGAGTGCAGGCATGTGTGCGGACTTTCGGCTCGTGATGACAAAAAGGTTAGCCATCACTGGTATAGGGTTTCCTGCCTAAGCAGAGAGTTGCATTAGAAGACCTCCAAGATCCTTCCAACTTTGTTATTCTCTTATTCTGAGTAGAAAACCCAGGAAGGCTCCCAAATGTTGGAAAGCTGATTGCAGTGTGGAGAGCAGGATGCTTTCATATATTCCTCAGACACTTTCTCAACCCATGTAGAATTCTAGCGGATCAGTACAAAGGTGATTGTGGTGAAATAGTGATGGGATAGTCCAGAGAGGATTGGTTTTTAGTAGATACAGGTAATCAGAGTTGGAAGGGACCATGTAGATCTTCTAGTCCAACCCCCCGCCCAAGCAGGAGACTCTTATACCATTTCTGACAAATGGCAGTCCAATCTCTTCTTGAAGATCTCAACTGATGGCACTCCTACAACTTCCGAGGGCAAGCTGTTCCATTGGTTATTGTTCTCACTGTCAGAAAGTTTCTCCTTGTTTCCAGGTTAAATCTCTCGTTCATTTTCCATCCATTATTCCTTGTCTGGCCTACAGGAGTTTTAGAAAATAGTTTGACCCCTTCCTCCCTCTGGCAGCCCCTCAAATATTGGAAGACCGCTATCATGTCTCCCCTGGTCCTTCTCTTTACTAGACTAGCCAAGCCCAGTTCCTGCAACCGTTCTTCATGTGCCTTAGTCTCCAGTCCCCTAATCATCCTGGTTGCTCTTCTCTGTACTTTTTCTAGAGTCTCAACATCTTTTTTGAAATGTGGTGACCAAAACTGGATGCAGTACTCTAGGTGTGGTCTTACGAAGGCTTTATAGAATGGTATTAGTACTTCCCTTGATGTTGACTGTATCCCTCTGTTAACACAACTTAGGATTGTATTAGCTTTTTTGGTGGCAGCTGCACACTTCTGGCTCATATTTAGCTGGTTGTCCACTAAGCTCCAAGATCCCTCTCACAGTTACTGCTATTGAGCCTGGTTTCACCCAGTCTATATATGTACTTTTGGGTTTTCTTGCCTAAGTGTAGGACTTTACTTTTCTCTATATTGAATTTCATTTTATTAGGTATGGCCCAGTGTTCTAGTCTGTTAAGATCCATCTGGATCTTGAGCCTATCTTCTTGGGTGCAAGCTATTCCTGCCAGCTTAGTATCATCTGCAAATTTGGTAAGTTCTCCTTCTATTCTCTCATCGAAGTCATTAATGAAGATATTGAAGAGTACTGGGCCAAAGATGGAACCTTGTGGCACCCCACTGCTTACTTCCCTCCATGTAGACTTAGACCCATTAAGGACTACTCGTTGAATACGGTTTGCCAGCCAGTTGCGAATCCATCTAGTGGTGGTGCTATCTATTCCACTTTTTTCTAGCTTACTAAGAAATAGGTTGTGGTCTACTTTGTCAAATGCCTTGCTGAAATCTAAATATATTATGTCCACAGTATTTTGGTGGTCTACTAATTAAGTCAATGTGTTGAAGAATGAAATAAGATTGGTTTGGCATGATCTGTTTTTAACAAACCCATGCTGACTGCTAGTTATTATTTACTTGTTTTTAGATGTTGGCAGATCTGTTTTTTTATTATATTTTCCAGTATCTTCCCGGGTATTGATGTTAGGCTGATTGGTCTATAGTTTCCTGGGTCTTTTTTCCCCCTTTTTTGAAGATGGGAACTACATCAGCTCTTTTCCAGTCCTCTGGTAGTTCCCCGGTGCTCCAGGATTTTTGAAAGATATGGTGCAGCGGTTCTGAGATGACCTCTGCCAGCTCCTTTAAAACTCTGGGATGTAATCCATCAGGCCCCGGTGATTTGTTTTCATCAAGTATAGTATAGCAGCACTCATTATAGCAATGGCACTTAGACTTATATACCGCTTTGTAGTGCTTTACAGCCCTCTCAAAGTGGTTTACAGAGTCAGCTCATTGCCCCCAACAATCTGGCTCTTTATTTTACCCACCTCAGAAGAATGGAAGGCTGAGTCAACCTTGATCCTGGTGGGATTTGAACTGCCAAATTGTAGGCAGTTGGCTGCAGAAGTAGCTTGCACAGAGGTGATATTCAGCAGGTTGTGACCAGTTCTGGAGAACTGGTAGCGGAAATTTTGAGTAGTTCGGAAAACCAACAAATACCACCTCTGACTGGAGATTTTACAGTATCTTTCCCCTGCCACGCCCACCAAGCCACACCCACAGAACCGGTAGTAAAAATTGAATCCCACCTCTGAGTTTGCAGTACTCTAACCACTGTGCCACAGAGGCTCCTTTTATGTTACACATTGGGGTGTTACATTGTACTTCTGAACTCCAATCAGAACTATAATTTGATAGTGGGAATGGATGGTGTGTACAGGATATTTGTATAAAACTGGATAAATAATTTTGCCTTGTGGAAAAAGTTCGCCTCACATCCTAATATTTTCAAATTTGTTATTCCATCCATTCATCCTGCTCAGGATGATCATCAATGATACCTTCGTACCTCACTTTTATTTCCTCAGCAACTGAAATTAATGCTCTATACATTGAAAATAGATCAGAAGGGGCACCAAATACACATAAGGCATTATTCTTGGAAAAATGGAGTTGGAAAACTATAAGAGCAGATAAGCTACCACAACCTATAATCCCTTATTCTTGACAGACAGAAAACCCTGATTTTAGAGACTACACCAGGATCATGTACATTTAGAGCAATGGTCTTGCATAATGTAGCTGTCCAAGTCCCCAGCTGATAAGAGATTTGTACACAGAAGATGGGAGTTTTTTTTTTTTAACTTGGCAACTTTAAGATTGTGGATTCAACTCCTAGAATTTCCCAGTCTGCATGAATTGAAGTCCACACATCATAAAGTTGCCAAGTTCAAAAAACACTGTAGCAGTGTAGATGTTTACTCAAGACCTTTAGATAAGAATTCTCCTTCATTAGTATGGCTAATTTTCTCAGAAAAACAGGCCTTTTCAGTGGTTGCTTCCAGCTTGGAAATCTTTCCTCAGTGAGACATGCCTGGCACCATATTTATTATTTTTTACCTTAGGGGAAAAACATTTTTATTTTCCCAAACTCTTTAACTGTTGTGGTTGGCTGGCAGCCTGTGATGACGGCAGCAAAATTGGACAGTGGGGAAGAACATGGGCCAATCCAGGAGTCTGGACAGGACTCAGACAATGGTCCTGCATCTGATACAGAGATGGAGCCAGGGCCACCTGGGAGTTATGTGCTCCAGAATCTGACAGCAACAAAGCAGAGGAACAAGGGGAACCTGTTCCCAGTATGCGTGTGCACAGAGCTGCCAGAAGGCAAGAGCAGTTAAGACAAAAAGGGTGACTCGGGAAGAAGGCTTGGAAGTGATTGCCCCTCCCCTAAGATATGAAGGAAGTGCAAAGGGACAGGAACTTTTGCAGAAAGCAACGTTGTTTGCTCTGGTCAGTTTGGAACCTGAAAGCTCCGTGGTGAATTTGTGCTCCATTTGGTTTTGAAAGACTAATTGGTACTTTCGTCATTGGCAGCACTTCAAGAAAGTTAAAGGTGCATTCTTATCAGACTTCTCCCAAAGAACTTTGGCAGACTTCTATGGGACTATTTATAACTGGTTGAGACTCATTATGGGCCATGAATGGCAATAATTCATAGCAGTTGAAGTAAAATAAAAAAGTTTTGGATTTAATGTGTGTTTGTTGGTGTCTCAAGAAGCCTTAGTCAGAACATTAACAACATCAACAATAATGCTTCATTTTTCTTTGTACTTTTGTATTTTATATTTTGATAAACTAATAAAATATTTGATCCCTAAACAACACTGTGGTGATTTTTAAGCTTTTACTGCTGCCCTAGTTTTATGACTGCCTTTTTAAAAAATCTCTATCTTCTTCCATATATTTTACACAATATTTTAAGATAGGTCGGGTTTCTAAAATGCTGCGATTAAGCAGGATTTTACTATAAACCTAAGATTTTATTTAAAAAAAAGTTATAACTCAATGTTTCGATTTAATTTACGAATCTAAAACAACCTAGAAGATTCCAGCAGAATGATAGCTGTCCTTAGTGGATCTTCCTTGCCAATTAATGGAGAACTGAGACAGTAGAAGGGCCATCATTCTCTTCCCTGTTGGCATATTTTTTTTAAATCTAATGCTTGAATAGGGCTAGAAATTTAGAAGTTTTATACATCCTTTATGGGTGCAATTATTTGCTCATTAATTTTTCTTTCCCCACCCCTCTTCAAAATTAACTGTAAGTCTTCAGGCACAAGCAGATGTATCAACTCTATGATTCTAAACATTCATTTTAAGGAAAGAAAATAGCAATTATTAAAATCCTCTTCCAACATATAAATCACTCTGGGTTGTTATTACATCGAGAGTGTTCCATTATACTTTTTTATATTAATTCTTAATTGCTTTGATTTTTCCCCCATCTGAAGATATAATTGGAAACAATATTTTTTCCTCTTGTTCTAATTAAAATATTTTAATAAATGTTTATTTAGATACTATGTCATGGAAGGTTGAAGCCCTGGCTGCCTAATGTAATGTAAAATCAATTAGGGACAGAAAAGTATCTATTTTTAATTTGCCAGAGTTGGATATATGGTGGTTACCATCTGTGGGGAAGAGGTGGGGGGGGGGGGGAGGGTTTGAGGGAAGAAAGAAGCAAGCAAGATCTGCATAAATCTTCTTTAAAAATACTCATGATTTTTATTAATTTTCAACATGCTGCATCATTTGTCTATTCATCTATTCAAAGGTAATCTGTTTTAACTTCAGGGCTTTGGGAAGATGGCCACCCTGTAATATTCCGTTGCTGATGCAGCTTCTGGAGAGGGTGGAAGTGAAATTCATAAACTGCGGCAGGTTTGGTATGTTTATTTGTGTCATGCAATCACTGGCATGCAAATCCTGCAGCATGGCTGCGTTGCGTATGCAAGCCATGTATCTCATCATGTTCAAAAAAAAAAAAAAAAAGAAACAATGCAAAGATTTGAACATTGCATGGCAATTAATAACATTTCTGCCAGCGTAAATACAGTTTTTTTCCCTCCCTCATAAATCATTTCCAGCCTGTCAAAATGGATCTGCCTTGGCAAAGAAACAAGGGTAACATTTTAATTTTCCTCATCTGACAAGATCAGTTTCTGTAGGTTTTCTCTCTCTTCCTTTCCATAGTCAGTTATTGGATTTATATGAGCACCTACCTACGGTAGAAGTAATAAAAATGAGTATGGATAGACGAGGAACAATGGGGAAATCTGACTTTTGAATAGCTCCGAGCAAATAAAAAAGTGGTACAAAAATGTACCACTTGCACATTTATGTAAGAAATGAATAATAAACCAGAACATCTATCTGCGCTACGTTTTATTTTAAAGGAGAGTGGCCCAAAGGTTATGGTTGAATGTATTTCATGCCCTAAAGATCTTATGCCATAATTCTACTCAAGAATGCTAAGAATGTGAATTTTTGAAGCCTCTATTTTTTTCAAAAATACTTTAGTGACCAAGAAAGTTAATTTCTGATGAAGGGAGAAGAAATTATAAAACTAAGTTGTCCTAATGAGAATGGTGTAGAGCTAATTTTCAGGGACATTGAATCCTATTTGACCATAATTTGTGACAATTGGAAAGCAAATTGTTGTCTTACACACCACTGCCCCAAAATAAGAATTTAGCTTAATGCCTGGGCCCTGTCTTCACTTACACATCCTCACATTTCCCTAGTAATATATATTTTCCAGTTGAAAGAACTGGCCAAAAGATACACATCTATTGTCAAAATGACCCTGTCTATAACACAGACAAACATCCAATAAATCTATGAAATTATCTTAAGAGCCTTATTGTACGAATGGATGCTGTGGATTCTTCAGATCGCCTAATTCCAAACTTTAAAGGTTTCCACTTTCACACAGTTGAATTTGGGAATTAATAGAGGCGTATTAAGCCAATATATCTGAAATGCTTTGAACGGAACATCAAAAATTCTGCATAAATGTTAAGTTATGCAAATACTTTTGCATTTCTTCTCAAGTGACATTTGTCATAGTTTGGTAACTGGATTTGCTTGAAGGCAATATTAGAGTTGGGTCATTTGTCTTGACTTGTGGTAGGTTATTGTAATTCTTCCACTCTTAAAGTGGATTTCAGATGAAGGTAAATTTGGCCAACTGTCTCTTAAACTCAAATGTGTGAAAAATCATCCTCTGCAATCTTCAACAAAACTTCAGTGGAGGTTATAACTCGAAAGGCAGCTTTGTTTGTTTGTTTGTTGTTACATATCCTGAACTTTAGTTCCATATCTTGAACTTTATTCAAACTACCAGAGTTTTAATTTAGTCAAATTCAATAAAATGTCAAGCCAGTGCTGTTTATCCTGTGGATTACATTTATTGCTCACTGCAGAATTTGCTAACATTTTGATTTCTAATTATTTTTTTGTTTATCCATGTGGCAAAATGCTTTGCTCGTTATCCTCAGACCAAGAGGCCAGTTGAAAATTAGGTTTCTCATTTTAGCAAGTATTCATGTGCTCTCCACAACCCACAAGCTACACAAAACAATCAGGGGTCTGGTCGCTGAGGTTTCATTTGTCAGATAGACAGGGAATGGACTTGCTCCACATTCAACGGGCTCCATACAATCCAAAAACAATAGAAAGGCTGCACCACCCGAAAATCAGATTTCAGGAATAACAACTAAGAAAGCAAGACTGAAAACAACACTATTTTACTATTTTTCTGTTCCCAAGTAGATATTTTTTTTTTAAAAAAAGCAAGCTCTATGGAGCTTGTTGCTAATTAACTTCAGCCAGATCACAGCTATTCAAGAGAAAGCGGATTAGAGAATGATGAGTAGAACTTTACTTCCAAGACAATTTTTTCGGTGAGAGCTACTTCTACTTTGTAATTAATACAAATATATGTATTAGAAAGTAATATGTAACGCTACATTGATAGAATCTTGCAAGTCTGAAAGAACAAATGTCCTGCTCACCACTTGTAATTGATATACTCATTAAGCAAGTCCTTCCTAAGTTTCTTTCCTTGATTGTTAACCAACTGCAGGGTACTGATTCCTGTTTCTCTTGTCTAATGGTTTCCTAGGCAGCATCTCCTCTTCCCCTTCCTCAAGGTTATTCATGCATTCCATTACAATTATGGAAAAGTCTTTGCTACAACAGATTGGATAATAATATGAATTTGAACCTTGAGCCAAGACATTTCTTGTGGTTCAAATCTCACAGCATCAGGAATACATTAAATGACTTCAGACTATTTACTCATCACTTCCCAATAATAATACTTCATAGAAATGTTACGAGTGGTTATGAAGAAATAACATTGGTAACACTTGTGGTAAGCACATATTACCTCATTTTGGGGTCAATGTGCTTTTTCATTGCATGTCAGAACAAGGTCTGCTTTTCTTTCATGTTAGAGATTGCCCAAGGCATCAGGTTGGCCACTATGCCTTGTTCATCTATAAGCAGCCTATAGGTTATATGTTCCTTTGTTAACAAACATAGATAGGTTGCTAAAGTTACCTCCAGAAGGAAGGAAGGAAGGAAAAGGGGAAGGAGAAGGAGAAGGAGAAGGAAGAGATTGAGAAGGAGAAAGAGAAGGAGGACGAGGACGAGGAGGAGTAGACAAGAAAAAAGGGACGAAACTAGATTTACAGCAATCTCTCATCCCTTGATTGGCAATTTCTATTTTCTGGATGCAATACTGTAGAAGACCATTACAACATATTTTTACTTGAAGTCAAAAGAGTCATCAAACTATATGTACCATTAACAACTCCCAAAACCAGAGAAAACAAATTACCCATAACAATATGGAAGCTTCAATCCAAAAAGAAATCACTTTGGAGGAAAAACAAATCTGGTCACGTTGCGAACTTCCAAAGCGGTATATGGTGATACAGGAAAATAGAATGTCATATCTGGAGAAGCTCTGTTGCCATTTCTCCCATCAAAACTCTGGGTCCATCTCTTGATCCTGTTATTTGCAGAGCCAAGAAAAACATAGTATACGTTGTACAAACACTATTAGGGGAGAAGCAAATGCGAACCAGAAAAATGTTGTGGAGGCACAAAAAAGTCAAAAATTTGTCTCAGAGAGTTGATATGTCTACATTTTGCTAAAGTATCTTTTTAAAAATCCCCAAATCTAATCATATTTTTCTTCTTTTACACAGGAAGATTCTTTGATTCTAACCGCCATGAATCAATTCACACTTTACTTCCCCTCTACCCTTTCGGAAACACTCCTATGATTTTTCAAAATGGGAAAACCAGATGCTTTATGTTAGGTAAGATAGGCCAACAAGAATACTGAAGCCAGAATTGGCTGTCATTTGCTGTCAAGCACACAGAGTAGCCAATTCAGGTTTGTTGCTAAATATACAAAGAAGTCTCTACGAGAATGCTGGAAACTAACTCTGGACGTTTTGGGATGACAATTGCAAAAGCTGCTGGGACTGAATTGCCAGGGCAAGATGGATAGGATATAGTTGCAGTCATGACAAAATACCCCTTGATTTCCATTTTGGCCCAATTCACCGGATTTCCACATACAGCAGTGTTGAGTTCACACAATGTGCTGGGTGAAATGTAATCAGCTATTTTATGGTTCTGTGTGGGGCAAACCCAGCCCAAGTTGCTTTAAGGTTTAGTGCATTGTGTCAGTCTATGCACTGGGGTTAATATAGAAAACCAAACTTTAATTAACTCTGAGGAAGAGCATTAGGCATATATAGCCACCAGTGATTCTTTCAACAGATACATTTCTATTGTGAAAGTGGAATAGGTACCCCCAGTAAATGTAGAACTACTTTCAGCCTGTGGGAGAAAATCCTGCTACACAACTTCTTTCTCAAAAAATCTCATCTAAACCAACCAAGGGCATTTCTATAGTTTTCATTCAATACATGTGTTGAATGGATTGCATTCTGTGTCTTCTTTTTCTTGTTATCAGGTTAGTTTTAAAGCTTATGAAAAAGTTTTTTGGCACTGGGTAAGAGTAATGACAGTGAATAGCAGAAGTATCTCTTCTGCAGTTTCCCCCATGGTTTTGCATTAACTGGGCTATGATTTGTTTTCCTGCATTCAGTTTTAATATGTTTCTTATCAGGGTTGCTAACGTTGCACTTTGTTAATGTAGTACATTTAAACATCAGCAGATGGGGCCCTTGGTTCCCTTGAAGAATTAGTAGGTAGGTTTGTGCATTTATAATCTCGCTGGCATGAGTATGTGTTTGTGTTTCATATCACAGCATCTTACATTAATATTCTCTCTCTCTCTGAAATAGATAGGGATACAGGCATGATCAGAGTACACAGGACTGTGGACAGAAATACTTCTAAATAGAAGTGCTTACTCCCGTTAAATTGTTGTGAAAACTTTATTCTCCAAACAGCTCTGGTTTAGAATTCAGTGCTCAAGTGAACAAGTTTTTAAATATGCATTTAAGATTTTTGGTTAAGTATCAAAAGAACAAAAAAAAAAATGCACGGAAAAGAGCAGTTAGAAAGGGACAGGTGGAGAATCTGATCTGCTCAGTTGTACCACCTTGGAGAGGAAACATTAATTTTCTGATATATAGAAAGGAAATCCATTGTACAACTACTGATAGATTTGGAAAAAATAAATAAAATAAAAACTTGTGTGTGACAAGAAGGCACTGTAAATAATAGACTGAAGGAATATGTCATGGAGGGGAGATTTGTTGTGCAGTCACAAATAAGGAGCTAAAAATCCATAGGCACCTTTTTCAATGTAAATCCATATGGAAAATGCTCAGTAAATGGAAGGTGGGCAGATAGACAAAACTTTCAGTTAGCAAATTAATCAAATTAATTGTCAAAGGTCGAATTAATCCATGCTTGAAAGATTAGAGTGAGAACCTAAACTCAATAAATGTGCCTCGGTTTCTCTTGGTTATTAATATTTCTACCTGCTGCACAATTTTCATTCTGTGTATTACATGTTTTACCCCTATAGCCAAGACAATCAGCACAACCATAAGTATGAACTTTCTTTATTGTAACATTAGGTTAATAGAATCTTGCAAGACAGAAAGTATATATTTCTGTCTTGCAGAAATATTTTCAGAGAAATATTCCTTTCTCCAGAAAACTAGAGAGGATTCCTTCTGGCTTCAGAAGGAGGCTTCCTCCCTCCCTCTGTGAGCTGAGACATCTTTTACATGTCCATTGTCAATTCTGTGGGCCTTCTTCCTGTCCTCCAAGGTCACTTGCACATACCATTATAATACATGGGGATTCCTATTTTTAGCTTTGCTAATTCAACGGCCTGGTGTTTATTTTGCGGATGATGTTAAAGCTGATTGACTACTAATGTGCCAGTAGTACATTCAAAATTCTGGTAGTACATTCAAAATTAAAAATAATTTTCAGCTCAGAAGGGTTTCATGATCTAACACAGATATGGTTTCATCATCTAACACATGATTTAACACAAAGGAAGGCAACAAACAAAGGTATCCATAGGAAGAGAGAGGTCAAAAAAATGTTTATAAACATTAAACAAAAATCAGAAAGATAGCAAATTGTGGAACAACTGGAATTATGAAGAATGCTAAATAGGAGAAATATACATGGTGTCCAAAACATTGAAGTGTTTGTGGGCATTGTTTCTGCATTACACTTTTAATGTTAAGAGGCCGAAAAGAAAGAAGGCAGTCAGCAGAGTTGATTGAATGAAACAAAAAAAGATTTTAAGAAAAGGAACTGAGGTTTATAAGGAGGGAAATCTTCAAGTTTTTGTAGGTAAGAAGTAGAAAGTGGAAATGGAAGTCATGGGATGGAATGGAACAGTTGATAGCAAGAACTGGCAAAACCCAATACTTTCAGTGGTGTGTATAAAGCAATTATATATTAAATCTGGTGATTGGGCAATGCCATCCAGTATTGTGTGCTCTGATTGGTTGCAGTTTTTATGGTTTGTAGACAGGAAATCCTTCCCACATTTTTTTTTTTTAAAAAGGACATTCTAGGACTTAAATTTTGAGTCTTTGGCATGTGATGACTTTGTAACAGAAAATAATCATTCATGAGGAATCACATGAAAAACTCACCTTAAGGCAGCCACAGATGATGCTATATATCCAGACTTGGGTTTATAAGTTTGTTAGATGGGACCCCAACTGAGAACCAACTGTATTTGTTGTCAGCTTTTGGAGGAATAATGTAATGTGGATGGAATAAATATGCAATATGTTTTAAAGAAGTGAAAATGAGCATGGCTGGTGAGAAGCAGTGTGCGACAGTAATGGCAAAGGAGAGATTATTATTTGAACAATTGAAGTCGTTGGACCTGCCACTTTGAACCGAATGAGTCTTTTATTTGAAGATACCCTGTAGAGAGGATTTTGACACAGTGCCTCCTAAGCCATAAATATTGTTATGGCAAGGATAGATCAAAATGGATCTTGCCATCCCATTCTAATATGTCATGCCGAAAGAATTGCTTTCTGCATAGGTGAAATACTGTACAAGAGATAAAAATATGTATGAGAGTATGCACTGGCCATTTGTTAAAAGGTCGATATACTGAGATTTTATCTGAAGAAGTACAATCTAGCATATTAGGGAATTAGATAGTATAACAAATATGAAGAATTACTTATTGAAAGTGACACTTTTACCCGTCTGATTATTTTCTGTCAAAGATGAAGTCATGGGCACTGGATATTATAATGAATTAATGCATTGCTTGTTGGTCTCCCCAGATCCAGGTAGAATTTCAGTCTGGGTTGTGATCTGGTAATGATGTTACACATATGCAAGCCAAATTGTTTATTTATAAGTACAGTAATAAAAGATGAATAGGACATAGAATTAAAAAAAAAAGACTTTGGATTCAATGAAATCTATCAAGTGCTAGACTGAATAGAGTGCACCTACTATTCATGCTAATCTAACCTTTTGAGGGTTGGAAGCTTCATAATCAGCTGTAGTTACTGAAAAGATCCATTCTTGTTTCCCATCAAACGATCTTTGATATTTGTCCTAGCCCCAAAGATAGATCGGGATATAAGACAGGAATTGTTCAAATTGGTCTGTTGAATCTGGGGTTCCATGAGAATTTAATAGATTGATCCTGAATCATTTTCAGTTGCTCGGTTAGGTGGAAATATTGACATTCAGCTTTGATTGGAGATTTAAGCTGTATTTATCCTTCATCTTAGCTGGACAAAGTTCTGATACATTTTTGGGTCCCCATTTCTCTTTCCATTCTTCTCTTTCTCTTCAACTTTCACTTTCTGCACCTGGCTCTTTTTGATGCAGAAGTCCCAGGAACAAAGGAAAATTGTGTTTCTCCTCCCATTTTAAAGCTTGAGCAGCGGAGTTGGACTAGAAGACCTCCAACTCTGTTATTCTGTTCTGTTACTCTGTTAAAATGCATTTTGATATTTCTTTCAGACAACCATTAAGGAATTTTATATTGCCCAAGCTGATGGTGGAAACTGTTCTGCTTGTGTTCGTGTTATTATGTTCAGAGGTTTGGAATCAAATACGTTGTTTTTCTCATCCAAACCACTAGAGTTCTGATTGAGTAATGTTCAGTGTTCTACAGTATTGTTTTAAATTAAAAGGTATTCATTTACATCCTTAACTCTTTCTTAATGAAGATTTTTGTCTGGGAATTGAAACATCTGTTCAAAAGAGTCTTCCATCTATCATTTAAAAATATTTTATTAAATTTGCACCTGGCAGTGCAGCTATGGTTAAAATTCAGTTCATTATAAGACCCATATTGGGCCAGATTATAACTCTCATTTCAAATCTTATCAGTCTGAAACTCTGCCAATCATTTTTGTTTCTTTGTTGGTTAAATCAAAGGAAGCAATATTAAATTTGATTTTGTTTCCTTCCCAGAAATAATGAATAGTCTGCTTCATAAAAATTAAGGAGATTTATAGACAGAATCTTTTGGGAAAAAAATGGTTGAATATTACAATGTTGAATATTAGAATGTACAATGCTTTCTTTCTTTCTTTCTTTCTTTCTTTCTTTCTTTCTTTCTTTCTTTCTTTCTTTCTTTCTTTCTTTCTTTCTTTCTTTCCTTCTTTCTTTCCTCTCTCCCTCCCCCGTCTTTCTTCTTCTCTTTCTTTCCTTTTTATTGTGTTAGTAAAATATTTATACATTATTTCAGTGCATTGATATTTGTAGGATACACATTTTTGACATTCTATTATTTATCTTACCCTATTATCTTACCTTATTATTAGAGACATGGTGGCTCAGGGGCTAAGATGCTGAGCCTGTCGATCAGAAGGTTGGCAGTTCAGCAGTTCAGCGGTTCGAATCCCTAGCGCCGTGTAATGGAGTGAGCTCCCGTTACTTGTCTCAGCTTCTGCCAACCTAGCAGTTTGAAAGCACGTAAAAAAATGCAAGTAGAGAAATAAAGACCACTTTGGTGGGAAGGTAACACTGTTGAATCAGGCTGGCCACATGACCACAGTGATCTCTTCAGATGGCACCAGCTCTTTGGCTTAGAAACGGAGATGAGCACTGCCTCCTAGAGCCGGAAACAACTAGCATGCATGTGCTAGGTACCTTTACCTTTACTTTATTATCTTGGATGCCTTTGGGTCTATAGCCTCCAAGAAATAAGATTGGAGGGTGTTGAAGGTCAACCTGAAGCTGAAGAAGAACCTTGGAAGAAATGGATTATCTAGACCTGTTTTAGTCAGATTTCAGGATGGGTTTTAGTACTGAGATCACTTTGATCACACATCTTGATTATCTGTGATGGGACCAGAGTGGTGTTGGTATATCCATCCTTGTGCTCCTTGATTTCTTTGTGTCTTGTTATACCGTCAACCATGGTATCAACCTTCTGAGGCTGGCTTCAGGGGTTAGGGATTGGGTCACCATTTTAAGATGGCTCTCTTCCTTTCTCTTGGGCCAGTTCCAGTAAGTATTTGATGGCAGGGAGAATTTGTTCCCTCGGGCCCTCACTTGTGGGATGCCAAAGGGTTCTATTCTTTCTCCCCCATTCTTTTCAACATCTACATTCAACTGTTCAATGAAACCATCCACCAGTTTGGGGGTCAGTATCATCATTATATTGATGAAAATATGATACATTGATGAAGTATGTTTTTCAATCCTGGGGTGGCTGGATTCTGTCTAATGCTTAGAGGGGTTTGGATGGGGATAATTGTCTCAAATATAAACAGGGTTTATGGCCATGAGCTCCATTACTAATCTGAAATAGCATTCTAAGGGAAGAATCCACTAACCAAACAGAAAGAAAACAGCCAAGACAAAATATGCCTTCTATTTCTGAGTAAGTGAGCTATGAGAGTATGCCACTGCTGCATAAGAATCTTGGTAGGTTTATCTTCAGGAAAAAACAATAACCCTTATTTATTGATTAAATTTTTATGCCACCCATATCAGTGATAGAATGAGTCTAGGTGGCTTACAGTATAAAGAGGTAAAAAAAATGGAAATACAAAGTGATTAAAATTAGGAACATTAAACAGAAAGCTAAAAACCAACAGGATGGATGACATGGGAGTGGAAATCTTTTCTATCCCATTAGTCAGTCCCATGTAGCATGCCTCAATTGGGAGCCAAGACCAGCTGGCAGAGCTAGCTTTTCAGCTCTTCCTGAAGGCCAGGAGTGAGGGCAGACCTCACTTCCAGTGGGAGAATATTCCACAGGATGAGGGCCACAGCAGAAAAGGCTCTTCTTCTGGCAACCACGATGGTTCTACTTACTCATTGAATGAATCTATGAAAACTCCCCAATTGTGAATCTATCTGGGATGATGCAACTGTATCCAGAACTAAAGATGAAAACACTTCAGATCTTGAAGCCCCTTAAACCCACAGCTGCTCCAACTTATCAGGATGCAGTTACAGATAATCAGAGTTGGAAGGGACCTTGTAGGTCATCTAGTCCAACCTCCCCACCCAAGCAGGAGACCCTAACCATTTCTGACAAATGACAGTCCAATCTCTTCTTGAAGGTTTCAAGTGATGGCACTCCCACAACTTCTGAGGGCAAACTGTTCCATTGGTTGACTGTTCTCATTGTCAGAAAGTTTCTCCTTATTTCCAAGTTAAATCTCTCCTTGTTTAGTTTCCATCCATTATTCCTTGTCTGGATTACAGGTGCTTTAGAAAATAGCTCGACCCCTTCCTCTCTGTGGCAGCCCCTCCAATATTAGAACACTGCTATCATGTCTCTCCTGGTCCTTCTCTTCACTAGACTAGCCATGCCCAGTTCCTGTAACCGTTCTTCATTTGTTTTAGTCTCCAGTTCCCTAATCATCCTGGTTGCTCTTCTCTGCACTTTGTATGGAGCCTCAACATCTTTTTTATAGTGTGGTGACCAAAACTGGATGTGGTCTTACTAAGGCTTTATAGAGTGGTATTAGTACCTCACTTGATCTTGATTGTATCCCGCTGTTAATGCAATTTAGGATTGCATTAAAGCCTATTGTCCCCCATCCAGACCCCCCCACCCACAGCTTCATGCACTTCTGGAGCTACGCCATCACTTGGGTCACCAGAGATGATATAAAGTGGTGTATCATTAACATATTAAAAGATACCTTATACCATTGTGCTTAGATTTAACTAATGCTACTTAAATAATATTCTTCTCCTCCCCCTCCTCCTCCACTCTCCTCCCTCCTTCTCCTCTTCATCACTGCATGTCTTCTCTTTTTCCTCCTCCTCCTCCTCTTCCCCCTCCTCCATTACTATATGCCTATATCTCAATAAATAGTAAAGTAGAGATAGAGTTCCATCTTTCCCCCCTCTCTTCATGTTCACATGTAGTCTTGACCAGTCTCTGTCAAAAAAATCTTTTGAGACATGGTTTTCCAACACATGATAATAGTGTTGATATTCTCAAAAGATGCCCAAAGTTTCTGAGGCAGATAGGATTTATTTTGGTACACTATGCTTTTAGTATAATTTTCAACCAGAAATTAATCTTTTGTTTTTCATGAATTTGAACAGTTACTTTTGGTTCATGAATTTTTGAATATATAACTTGAAATTACAGATATTAAATACCAATTAGCAGCATAAGTTTTGTTGGCAAGCAAGTAAGTGGTTTTTTTTTTGCATATACACTCTTGTCTTCGTCTTATTTTCAAAATGTTTTTGTGGTTGTTATCCATTCTTCAACATTTCCAATTTTTCATACTTCATTAAACTGAATAATTAATCTTTCATGGAGAATGTTCAAGCCAAAATTGTATTTTCTTGATGCACTCAAATTCTTAACCTTCTTTGTTTTTAATCATTTCTGATGTTATCACGATATCATCCATTTTAACTAAGCCAATGTTCTTCTTAATCTTTCTTATTGCATTTTTATTAAGTTCTTTTGGGTTATCCAAGACATTGCTCCAAAATTTTCATGTTTCACCTTGATCAGGATAAGCATCTACGTTTATTGTATTTCCTTGGTTTGTTCCAAACAGTATTTAAAAAAAAAGATTTATTATATCTTCATATTGTTCAGTTTATTTGGAAATAGCTGGACTTATTCTTTTAATTCTTCTGAGTCTCCTTTAATCAAGTTAGTGCCAAGATTATATCTTTTTTTTTTGAGAACTTTTCTTGATCTTATTATTTTTCAATTTTCTTTCATTCAAATTCTTCAGATTACTGATATCAGCTCATAATTTATTGGTCTTTCTTTCAAATCAAACTTTTCATTTTGGTGATTGATTTTGTTGTTTTTATTTTTCAACATTATATCCCAGTACCGATGTTATCACTGCTATACTATAAATTAGTTGATCAGTTTCAGCCAATGCATTTGTTTCAGTATTTTTAACTAACAAATTTTCATGTTTCAGAACTTTTGGTAGTTCTTTTGAACTCATCTTTTTCACTACTGGAAGCCTTTCCTTATAGCCTTTTTCATACATTCAATAATTTTTCTTTACAGTTCCATTCATTTACCAGAGAGTTTCTTTTGCTTAATATTTTCACCCTTTCATCACTGTTATCTGTCTTGAAGTTAATTAAATTTGATGTTGCTTTACAAATTTTCATTTGTTTTATGATTTTAATTTGTGTTGTGATTATCAATATTATTAGCATTCTCAGCTAGTTTTTCTCACTGTCAATTCATTATCCATAAAAAAAACTTTTCCTCTAAGGATAAATCTTTGTTAATCACTGCTCATCAGTTTCTGAGTATGAGTATTTATATTTCCATGTATGAAACATTCTCATTTGAAATAATTTTAGGATTTGATCCAAAATACCATTTCCAAATTGCTTGATTTTCTTCTTTTGCTTTGCTGAAGAAACATGAAATAACTTTCTAGTTGTTTTACAGCTGGCTACCCTGCTTGCTTAGCAGGACTACCTGAATCCTGCAGGCTAGTTATTAACAGATGCCCTGGAGTTATTGTATCAAACAGTCCTTGTTGATCCCAGGTGATAGATGTTCCAGAATGGAATTCTGAATCAGTTATCACCTGGGGTGAAAACCACCTTGTGGTTCAGGGTTCAGCTGTCACAGGTTTATCATTGAAAACAGGATTGCACCATAGTTCAACTGCCATCTCTACCAACATCTATCCGACAAACTTGCCATAACTATGTTACCACCAGCATAACTCCTGGGATCATAGAGACATACAGATTCTCTTACCAGGTATTGTTATTATTATTTTTGTCATTGTCATTGTTAAGCCTGGGTTCCTCAACCAGGGTTAAGGAGACAAGCTAAACAGAATGTGCAGCGTTAGTCAGATAGGCACACAGATAAATGAGTGAGATAAGCTTGTATGTTTATTAACATACAGTAAAAATAACAGATATGCTTGTGCTATCAAAAGATAGTTTATTCCATTTAGAGTTTATAGCATAGTCAAAATAACAGTCCATTAGTCATGTATCATTTAGTCAGTCCATTCAAGGATATTCAGTTAGCAAAGTCCGTGTAGAATATCCTATGTCAGTTCACTTACAAATCAGTCCTTTGTCTCTCTCCCGTTCGAGTAACAAAGTCTTGAGTCCATGCAGTAATTAGGGATCATCAAAGCCAGAGAGAGAGCAAGCTGTCGTCTTGCTTCTTTTAAAGTGCTTTCACAACCACTCCCCTAATTACATTCCCACAGTTAAAGTTGCAGACACTTTAACTAATAAACCATGATAACATATTTATTATTTTACCTAAACCAGTTAGGGTAAACAATGTTATCCCTAACATTCTCCCCTTTTAGGTTAAATAATAATAATAACTATTTACACTTTTAAATTATATTTGTTACAACTTTCTTTAAACTTAATTACTCCTTGAGATTTTGTAAATTGGTCCGCAATGTTTTCTTCTGTCATGCAATATTCCAATTTAATTAGCCCATCTTTTTACAGATTCTCTAACATTTAAGTATCTTAAATCAGTATGCTTTGATCTAGTTTTTACAGCAATACTAGTAGCTAACTTTATGGCTGCTTGGTTGTCCTCGTACACAATAATGGAATCTTTAACAGTTATACCCATGTCTAATAATCACTGTTTGTACAGAATTAAGTCAGTGCATAGCAATGACAGACATGAAAATTCTGCTTCCATCGTGGACAAGCTAATATGCTGTTGTCTGATTGACCTCCACCCTATTAGTGTCTTACCAAATAATATAGCCATCCCAGATGTTGATTTTCTAGTGTTTATATCAGTTGCAAAACTTGCATCTGCATAGGCACTAAGACTCAAATCACCCTTTGGTTCTATATACAATGCATGGTTCATTGTTCCTTTAAGATATCTTAAAATTCTCTTTAATGATTGCCAATGACATTGATGTGGATCCGAATTAAAACGTGCCAGCTGATTAACACTATAAGCTATATCTGGCCTAGACCAATTGCTTATATGTGATAAGCTGCCAATCAAAGATTGATATATGGACTTATCAAATTTGGGACTTTGCGCATCAGTTTGGCAAACTTCCTGACTCATTGGAGTCTTTGCCATTTTACAAAGTTCCATTTTATACGTTTTAATTAATTGGCAAATTTTATCTTCTTGAGATATCTTAAAACCATTTTTTGTTTTGTTAATTGTCAATCCTAGATACCTTTTAATTTCACCTAAATGCTTTAATTTTATCTTTTTGGTTAATAATGATATAATCTCATTAGCTTCATTATTAGTCTTAGTTATCAAAGCAATATCATCTTTAAATAATAACAATAATGACACCGTTCCATTATTTTCTCTTTTAAACACACATGGATCTGCTAAACCAGATTTAAAACCTATATTGTTTAATTCTTTCACAATATATTGATTCCACTCAAAGCCAGATTGTTTCAACCCGTAAAGACTCTTTTTGAGTTTCCAACAATCATTACTATTTACTTTATTGTCTTTTATAACAATTGGCTTTTTTAAATATATAGTGTGCTGCAGTGGTGCATGCAAATAAGCAGTTTCTACATCTAAATGGTTAATGACATAGTTTTTCTTAGCTGCCCACACTAATGCTGCTCTTAAAGATGTTGCTTTAAGACTTGGTGCAAAAACTTCATCATAATCAGATGCAGTTTGATTAAATCCTTGTGCTACTAACCTAGCCTTATGGGTAACAGTCCCATCATTTCCAGTTTTTACTTTAAATATCCATTTGCACCCAATGGATTTTTCTCCTGGAGGTAATTTAGCATCTTCATATACTTTCATTACTTTTAATGAATTTAGTTCTTTTTCCATTGCCTTTTGCCAATTCTCCTGATCCTTAACAGGATACATCTTAAGTTCATCTATACTAGTTGGAACTTTAGTTACTTGGCAAACTATACTTGCTTGATACCTATCAGGTGGTCTAGTTACACGTGTAGTACGTCTAGGTATTACAGGACTTACAGGTGGACTTTCATTTATTAACTCTTCTTGATTATCTATCTCTTCCTGATCAACAGTTTCCTCTTGTTCTGGTCCTATTTGCTCTTCATGGACTTCTTCTTTAATTGGACTCTTCTTATAACTAGTCTGTTCTTTCTGCCTTTTGTAGGGTTCAATAATTACTTCATTATTTAAATCTTGCTCTAATCTATTCCATCCTACATGTTCTAGGAATTTAGCACTAGCACTGGTGTAAACTCTAGATGTACCTGGTTCCCAGAATCTATAAGATCTATGATTAGATTTATATCCTACAAAAAATAATCTTTTAGCTCTATGCTGTCCTTTTTGTCTGAGTTGCGTAGGGATATGCACCCATGCTAGTGCTCCAAATGTGTGCATGTAACTTAAATCAGGTTTTGTACCATGCCACAGTGTGAATGGTAATTCACCTGTTGTTGAATTAACAACATTATTTAATATATGATTACCACACATTATTGCTTCTCCCCATAAATTGTCAGGTAATTCTGAATCAGACAACATAGTACTTGCCATTGATTGTAGTGTTTGGCCTCATCTCTCTATAAAGGCATTATGTTGTGGCCTATATGGAGCAGACTTTTTATGTTGAATACCTAACATTCTAAATCTATTCTGGAATTTATTATTTGTAAATTCCGTACCATTATCTGTTATAAGAGTTACTAATTTCTTTTTAGTTTTCCTTTCAGCAAATTTAATCCAATTAAAGAGATTTAGATACTTTTCAGTTTTGCTCTTCATTAAATAGCAAAACCCATATCTAGAATAATGGTACATTACACTTAGTATGTAACGAGCTCCTCCTACACTTGGTTTTTTTGGACCTATTAAATCAGCAAATACTACTTCTAAAAGCTCTTTGGTAGTAAATCCATCAACTCTATTAACCGGTGTGACCTTGGCTTTGCTTTGATTACAAGCATTACATTGCAAATACTTATTACAAGGTTTCAAACTTATTCCCTTAGATAATTCAACAGTTTTCTTAAGCACTTTAAAATTTAAATGCCCTAGCCTTCGATGTAACAAGTGAATACATTCATCATGAGGTTTCTTATTATCATAAACCGTGTTAGCCACCTTTAAACTATTATCATTTAAAACATATAATTCACCTCTTAAAGATGCAGTAATTTTCTTATCTTCTTTTTCAATGATACAGTTATCTCCTTTAAAGGTAACTACATATCCTAGTTTAACCAGAATTCTTACTGAAATTAAATTAAACTTAAGTTGTGGTACATATAACATTTTTACATTCTCTTTTATAAAAGAACAATATGCTATACCTTGACCTTTAGCTTTCAGTTTCCAGCCATTGGCTAACGATATCTGCTGTGTACTCTTGGACATTACAATAAAATTTGTTATCATTTGTTATACAGTGGGATGCTCCACTGTCAACCACCCATAAATTATTTTTTACAGCTCCGTTACTATACATGGCTAACTCTAAACTTTTATTTATCTTTTGATGACTTTTAGTATTCTGGCTAGCGTTCTGGCGTTTTGCTTTTTTACAAAATCTTGCCAAATGTCCTCTTCCTCCACAATTAAAACACTTTTTAATTGCCTATGCAGTAGGAGATTTATTATCTTCTTTTTGAGGTTGTTCCCTCCTTAACTGATATCTTTCAAGTCTTCTTCTGGCCTCTTCAATCAATCTGCCAGTTACATCAGTTAAAGTTAAACTTTCTTCAGGCAAAATTTCAAGGGAAGTGATGTAGTTGTCATAACTTTCATCTAGTGAAGATAGAATTATATAGACTTGGTATAGTTCAGAGAAAATAAGTTCTTTCTTGTGCAGTTCTTGAAAAATGCTTTTCATAGTTTCCAAATGACTAAGCATATCACCATTTGTCTGGAGGTGCATCCTGAAAAGCTTCCGTGTTAGATTTATGTGTGCACCAACATTATCTCGAACATAAATCCTTTTCAGCTTCCGCCAACACCCAACAGCCGTTTGCTCTCCGTGGATATGAACAAGTTGCTGGTCAGTTAATGTTAATCCTATTATGCAAATAGCTTGTTCATTTTTATGCATAAATTCTTCTATTTTTAGTCTATCTTCATCATCCTCTGGATCCCATTCCTCTACGTTTGGTGGGTTTTCAATTATGTTCCACAGACCTTCTCTATGTAGAAGCAGACTACATTTCATAGACCATGATACATAGTTTGTTCCATCCAACTTGGATATAGGGACAAACTTTGTAGATTGACTTGTGCCATGTTTTCTTATATGGATATAAAACTATAATTAATAAAACACAGCTGTCTGTTTACTGTAACGTATAATAACACAAACTCTCACTTTTACATAAATCTGTTTTATCCTAGTTAAACTGACTTTGCAGCCTCTGAGCCCATAACCAGTGTTAAGCCTGGGTTCCCCAACCAGGGTTAAGGAGACAAGCTAAACAGAATGTGCGGCACACAGATAGGCACACAGATAAATGAGTGAGATAAGCTTGTATGTTTATTAACATACAGTAAAAATAACAGATACGCTTGTGCTATCAAAAGACAGTTTATTCCATTGAGAGTTTATAGCATAGTCAAAATAACAGTCCATTAGTCATGTATTATTTAGTCAGTCCATTCAAGGATATTCAGTTAGCAAAGTCCGTGTGGAATATCCGATGTCAGTTCACTTACAAATCAGTCCTTTGTCTCTCTCCCGTTCGAGTAACACAGTCTTGAGTCCATGCAGTAATTAGGGATCATCAAAGCCAGAGAGAGAGCAAGCTGTCGTCTTGCTTCTTTTAAAGTGCTTTCACAACTACTCCCCTAATTACATTCCCACAGTTAAAGTTGCAGACACTTTAACCAATAAACCATGATAACATATTTATTATTTTACCTAAACCAGTTAGGGTAAACAATGTTATCCCTAACAGTCATTATTATTCTTTCTTGAACATCCATTAATTGTTTAATAGTGATTTCTTGGGTTTGTTTGTTTTTTTGCTTTAAATAGATTTAGTGTTTGTGTTAGGTTCCTTAAACATTTTTTTCTTCCATTCCTTATTATTACCTTACAACTTTGTCTGTCAGAATTTGTGCATTAGGGTGGGCTTTTTGTTTTTCAGAAGAAGCCTTTTTTAGCTTTTTTAATTCTTAGATATTATCAGACAGCCATGGTAACCTTTTCTTGGTCTTGATTAGTCCCTTCTCGCATCATAAGTGACATCCCAGTGAAAACTTACTTATTGTGGTTCTGAATAATCTCCAGAATTTATGAAAAGATTTTAACTCTTTTTGTTTTATCAATGCCCTCATTTTTGGTGAATTGTCTCCTTTATAGTAAAATGTGACTGATGGTCTCACCTGACAGTTTCCTGCTTACCTATATGCTAAATATAAGAGCATTATGTTCTCTGTTTCCTATTGGTTTCCCAATGAATATATTTCACACTAGATCCCAATAACCAGATAATATTAAATCTAATGCTGTCTCACCTATGATTAGTTTTAAAGCCAATTGTTGTAAGTGTCAGTTCCGCCTCAACTTGGTCCTTTAAGCAAGACTGATCCTTGACTCCATTCGTTGAGAAAGGTACAGTTTACTAAAGGCCAAGTGAAATACAAGAAAGCAAACTCAGAACTGAAATTTGTGCACCAAAATCCCTAGGTTTCACTTCCTACCCCAAATCACTTCCCTCTGATAGTCTCTCATTGTCCAATCAAATTCAGATGAAGTGTTTTGGGAACAGTCTCTTCAAATATGGGCTAGCTGGTATGCAGCTACATGCCATTCTCAGCTGTCTGACCTTGAAGTTGTGTCTCTAGAAGATAAGGTGGGCAATGAACTTTCCTCCCTCCCATCCCCTTCCCTCCCACAAAGTTCATGGCAGACCAACAAATGTGAAGCATAGGTGTGAGGTGGCAGATCTGGCCAGGTCTGGCAAGGCATTTTGGGAATCCAATGACCAGATCTCATTATCATGCAGTATGCATGAATGCACCCATTTTTGGGGTTCCTACTCCTTTGCTATGGCATTAGCTACTCATAAGCATGTTTCATCGTTTCCTTTTTTTCTGCCATGTACACATCACATTGGGGCAATTAAAAATGCTCTCCTAGTTTTAAAATAGCATTTTACATGTCTAACATGTTTTTTTTTTTTTACTGTGGATATGAGCTGACATGCTTTGCCAACCATTTAGTTCAGTGGTGGAATTCAAAAAGTTTTAGCACCAGTTCGGTGGGTGTGGCTTCGTGGGTGTACTTTGCACACATACACGTACTTTGCATGTGCATGCACCCCAAACACATACTTTGTGCAGGCACAGAGGCATTCCAACTCACCTCCTGCAAGCCTGCACTGTCCTGGTTGCTTCAACAGCTGCCATGCAGCACTGTGCTGTTCCGTGCAAAGCAGTTGCACTTCAAAAGTAGAGGATAAAGGTGAGTATGGGAGCCCAGGTGGGCAGGTGGGCCCAATAGCAGAGCAGTAGAAAGAACTAGTTCGGTCTCCGCTGCTCATCACCGCTACTGGCTCATCAGAACTGGGCTGAATCGGTAGAATACCACCACTGATTTAGTTGTTGGGCAAGGGTTGTGATCTGCTCTGCTCCAGTTAGCCACTTTAGGCTGTGCTGTCCTCCATCTTCAGATCTGCTTTGATTGCTTTGACTGAGCTGCCACATAGATATTTGACTGAAAAATGCTTCACGTGTGATTTTTATAATACTTTCAGACAGGGATGGGATTCAAATTTTTAACAACCGGTTCTGTGCGTGTGCCTTTGGTGGTAGGTGTGGGTTGGTGGTCTTGTGACTGGGTGGACAGGGCTTGGTGGTCATGTTATTGGCTGGTGTGGCCAACTCAATATTACTCACATCGAGGCATGTATATCCTCTCCTGGCCTCTCATGACTGTGGGGATGCTGCAGCAGTCATAAGTGTGAAAAATGGTCATAAGTCACTTTTTTCAGTGCCATTGTAACTTTGAATGGTCACTCCACACAAGCAAAGTACAAGCAAAGGAGGGGGGAAAAAAACTCCAGAGAAGTTCTTGAGACAAGAAGTCTAGTCCTGCCAAGAATGTAATAAGGGTTAATGGAGAGGCAGTTTCTGTAAGCAACACCAGAATGTTTCCTTCCTGCCTTCCTTACAGAATTAGGCCAGTAATTTCTTCTAACAACTGGTTCTCCGAACTGCTTAGAATGTTAACAACTGGTTCTAGTGAATAGGTACAAACTAGTAGAATCCCATCCCTGCTTTTAGGGTGACATGCGCTCCTGGGTTTAGCCCTCTTTTAAAAGAGCATTAGACCTGTTGTGAATGAATAAATGTGTAATAAAGTTATCTTGAGCTTGAAGTCAAGTGCAGGGTTCTGGCCCTCACTTCTGATTGGCTGTTAAATGGCGAGATCAGATTGGTCCGTTCAGGAGAATCTGATTGGCCATTAACGAGCCGTTCTCATTGGTCAACGGAGCTAGCGGTCCTAGGTTTTCATTGGTTGAATAGTTAATAAGTTGCCTATATAAGGAAGGCTATAGCAGCCATTGTTTTTGAGCTGTCAAACCATGTAAATAAAGAGTTTGAAGTTCACCGTTTCACCGGCTCATCTCCATTATCCGCACCCATGCTCCAAACATAACAAGACCCCCCCTTTTTTAAAAAAATACAACAACACATGGGTTTAGCTGTTCTAAAATAACATTAGTCCTACTTGCCTTGCCTTTATAATCCAAGAAACAAGGGAGGGACCCCTCTGAGACATTTGCCATGCCCCCATTTCTTTCATGGCTAAGGTAGACTGGCATCTCCATTATTCGCACCCATGCTCCAAAAATAACACTGGCAACGAAGGTGGGATTTGGAGACGTCAGAGCTGACTGAACAACGAAGAAGATAACCAAGCATGTGGCTGAAAACGCACAATGGTGGAACCATGTCCGGCGGCGTCATACCACCCGCTCTATTTGACCCAGCGCAAGAAGACTGGGAGTCCTACATGGATCATTTTCAAATGTTCTTGGAAACCAATAATTTGAAGAATGCCATGACCGGGAAGAAACGGGCGGTATTCCTAACGCACTGTGGGCCGACTGTATTCAAGATGGCCAAGGCCCTAGCGAAACTGGCTGAAGTGAAGGCTATGGACTGGGACATCCTTGAACCCCTACTGAGAGCCCACTATGCACCGACCGTACCAACGCTCGTAAGGCGGCATGAGTTCTACCAAAGAAACCAGGAGAAAGTGTTGCTGATTTTGTCGCAGACCTCTGAAACCTGGGAGGTCTGCGGATTCGCCGACCTGGAAGAGGCTTTGAGAGATCGGATAGTTCTGGGATTGGATCCACTAAATGTGCAGAGTAAGCTGATGGAGAATCTGATTGGCCATTAACGAGCCGTTCTCATTGGTCAACGGAGCTAGCGCTCCTAGGTTTTCATTGGTTGAATAGTTAATAAGTTGCCTATATAAGGAAGGCTATAGCAGCCATTGTTTTTGAGCTGTCACACCATGTAAATAAAGAGTTTGAAGTTCACCGTTTCACCGGTGGCAACATCAGCCTTGCTGATACCATCACTGATGCTACTGCAGCAGAAGCAACCAAGAAGTCAGCTGCCCAACTGCACTGCAACCGCGCTCCGGTACACCAACTGACCAGCGACATTTCACCCAAGTCAGAAGGACAGCTTTTGACGGCCCACCACGAAGACCTCTCTTCGTCGTCAGACAGTGACGAAGAAAGGTCCATCGACTGCGGTCCTATTGGGACCATTACCCAAAGTCCCAACACCCATGCGCTGGCTGTGGGGCCAACCATTTCAGGTCAGAATGCAAATTCCGCGACGCGCTCTGCCATGAGTGTGGGAAACGAGTCAACATCGGACGGGTCTGTAGAAGCTTCCTAGGACCCAGCCAGACCTCGACAGTCGACAGGAAACCGTCTTGTAAGGCGAGAACCAGTAAACCACTCCGACAGAAGCCAAACCTTAAATCGCCCCATGAAGCGAGAGGAGGCTCACCAAACTATCACTATCAGTCACGCCTCTTCCTTGGATACCAAGAAAATCCGAATTAAAGTGGCCATCGAAAACCAGCCCTGCCAAATGGAAGTCGACTCGTGATCGTCTCTCTCGATAGTTTTCTGGAAGTCCCTCAAGCAACTCATCCCTACTATCCGGCGCCAAGACCTCCGTTCCCAAAGACTCATACTTAAAGACTATCAGGGAAATAGGATTCCAGTCGTGGGATCCAGTCGAGTCCGGGTCTCATTCAAAAACTGCACAGCGTACTTACTTCTGACTGTGATCAACAAGGACCGGCCTAGCCTGTTAGGCCTCCAATGGTTCACGCCACTCAGCATTGAAGTGGCAGGCATTAACCGAATCGGCGGCAGTGACTGGGAGGAGGACCTCGTCCATGAATTCAGGGACGTCTTCGCAGAAAAACTAGGCGAGTACAAGGGGACCCTGATATCGTTTAACCTTAATCCAAAAATAGCTCCCATCCACCTTAAGCCTCGTCGAGTTCCTTTTGCCCTAAAACCGAAAATCGACGAACAGCTTGATAAGTTAATAGCCCAGGGAGTGTTAGAGCCAACCGATCACTCTCCCTGGGAGACCCCAATCGTGACACCCATCAAGCCAGATGGGTCGATTAGAATTTGTGGGGACTACCGAGCCACTTTGAACCACGCCCTGCAGCAAAACGCATATCCGGTGCTGGTGGTGCAGCACCTTCTCCATTCCCTGGGGGGCAGAAAAGTCTTCGCTAAACTAGACTTAGCTCAGGCATATCAGCAACTACCAGTTGATGAAAAAACGGCACAGGCACAGACGATCATTACGCACCAAGGTGCCTTTAAATGTACACGGCTCCAGTTCGGAGTGAGTGTAGCCCTGGGGATTTTCCAGAGCCTGATGGAAAGACTATTACAAGGGATTAAAGGCATTGTCCCCTACTTTGATGATGTGTTAATCGCTGCCCCAACTTCAAAAATTTTATGGGATCGTTTAAAATTAGTTCTCCAGAAATTGAAAGACGCAGGTCTTAAAGTGAAGAAAAATAAGTGTAAGCTGTGTACAGATCGTGTTGAATTTTTAGAGTATTTAATTGACAGTCAGGGCATTCACCCTACCGATAGCAAATTGAAAGCAATAAAAAATGCTCCCAGACCCCGGAATAAGGCCAACCTCCAGGCGTTTCTAGGCCTTATCAATTTTTATAACATATTCCTGCCGCACAAAGCGACTGTCGCTGAACCTTTACATCATTTACTGGACAGAAAAGCAATTTGGGTATGGGGTCATAGAGAAGAGCAGACGTTCCGTAATGTGAAAAAACTACTGACTTCGGACGCTGTACTAATGCAGTACAATGAGACCTTGCCGTTAACTATCACGTGTGATGCATCGCCTTTCGGAGTGGATGCCATTTTGAGCCACGTATTGCCTAATGGTAGCGAAGCCCCTATTGCCTACTTTTCAAAGACGCTTTCAAAAACTGAGCGAAATTATAGCCAGATTGATAAAGAAGCCCTTGCAATTGTGTCTGTTGTTAAAAGATTTCTTGAGTACGTGTACGGCCGGGCTTTTACTATAATAACTGACCACAAACCTTTGCTGGGAATAATAGCCGGAGATAAACCGACTCCCTACATATTATATCCCAGAATGACTCGCTGGTCAGAATTCTTGGCTGCTTATAATTATCGGCTGCAATACCGCCCTGGGAAAGCCATTCCCCATGCCGACGCATTAAGCCGAGCACCGCTTCCAGAGACTATCGACGACCCCACGCCTACAGTGACAATGTTGCAGATCGAAGCACTTCGTACACCACCATTAACCACCCTTGATATCGCGAGAGAAACAAAATGTGACCCCGCCTTTGCATGAGTCCTCAGTTGGGTGGAACGTGGATGGCCATTGGATCAAGTATCAGACGACTTTGCACCATTCAAAAGTCAACAAACAGAGTTGTTTTCTCAAAAGGGCTGTATCATCTGGGGCGATAGAGTCGTTATCCCAGAACGACTCCAACAAGCAGTACTGAGAACCTTGCACGATGGCCACCCCGGCATCGTGCGCATGAAAGCCCTCGCATGCAGCTACGCGTGGTGGCCAGGCATCGACAAGCAAATCGAGACTTCGGTCAAAGCTTGTCATAGATGCCAGGAAGTAAGCAATGCCCCACCAAAGGCAATCCCAACCGAATGGGAGACACCACGGGGACCATGGTCCTGTATTCATCTGGACTTTGCTGGGCTGACCAAAGGGCACACCTTCTTGTTAACCATCGACGCCTACTCGAACTGGCTCGAAATCCACTGAATGAGGAACACAACAACCGAAGCGGTCATTAAGAAACTGGAAAGACTGTTTGCAACGCACGGATTACCAGACGTTCTGGTATCCGACAACGGGCCCCAATTTACCGCGCTGTCCTTTGAACAGTACCTGGCGGACCGCGGTATTCGACATGCGCTGACTTCATCTGTGCATCCTGCGGCCAATGGAAGGGCTGAGCGCATGGTACAATTCATCAAGAAAACGCTACAAAAAGTGGACTATGACAACATCGAAGAAAAGATAAACCAAATCCTCTTTTTACAGCATATCACTCTGCACAGCACCACCAACAAAACTCCCACCGAGTTGCTAATGGGATGAAAGCTCCGCTCCCACCTTGACCGGTTACACCCAGCGTATGAACCGGAGAAACCACACGGATCCAGCAGGCGATGCCGTACCTTCCAGGTAGGTGACTTGGTGTTCGCTAAAAATTTATCGGGCGATCCGTTGTGGGTAGAAGCGACTGTGGTCCATGTAACCGACCCAAGATCATACCTAGTACAATGACGTGACAATAGACTATGGAAGCGCCATATCGATTAACTACGATCAAGGCTGCAATCAGGGATCTCCAAGTCCTCTGATAACCAAACTGGGGGGGGGGGGAGATACAGAGGAAGATGAACTGCAACTAGAAGAAAATCTTTTTGAAGGGAACGATAGCGGAACGGAAACACGAGAAGAGGAATCAGGGATGAGAGTGAGGTCACCTCAGGGTGATACCGAAGGTGTTGGTGACAACGAAAACTCGAACTCAGAGTCAGAGACACCCCTTTCGCCAAACAACGCTTTACTTCAACAGGAGTGCAGCCAAATGCCGGGTGCACAGCAAAAATCGAATAGACTAACAAAATAACCATCCGACCTCAAGGACTACGTAACCGCACCCCGTAACCGGAACTCGGGGGGGAAGGGGTGTTGTGAATGAATAAATGTGTAATAAAGTTATCTTGAACTTGAAGTCAAGTGCAGGGTTCTGGCCCTGCACTTCTGATTGGCTGTTAAATGGCGAGATCAGATTGGTCCATTCAGGAGAATCTGATTGGCCATTAACGAGCCGTTCTCATTGGTCAACGGAGCTAGCGCTCCTAGGTTTTCATTGGTTGAATAGTTAATAAGTTGCCTATATAAGGAAGGCTATAGCAGCCATTGTTTTTGAGCTGTCACACCATGTAAATAAAGAGTTTGAAGTTCACCGTTTCACCAGCTCGTCTCCATTATTCGCACCCATGCTCCAAACATAACAAGACCCCCCCTTTTTAAAAAAAATACAACAACACATGGGTTTAGCTGTTCTAAAATAACATTAGTCCTACTTGCCTTGCCTTTATAATCCAAGAAACAAGGGAGGGACCCCTCTGAGACATTTGCCATGCCCCCATTTCTTTCATGGCTAAGGTAGACTGGCTGTGGCCTAATGTGCAGCTCCTCCTCCTCTCTCTAGAACATTCTTTCAGACCATTAGAGCCACAGATTGGGTCTCTCTTATCCTCAACATGTTTTTTTTTCTTTTCCTCAAATTCCTCTGAAGCCTGAGAACAACATGGGTGCATGGCTGTCTAAGCATCTTCAGCTCAGCAACCTTGGTTTCAAAGGAATTTATTTCCCCACCCGAGAAATGGGATCTCATTGCACCCAATCCAATCACTCGATTTATGCTGAAGAGACAGATCATAATATATTCTGACTTACTTTGAAAGGAGCACAAAAGTGTACTCTCCTCGGTTGACTTTCTATGTTCATGTCAGTTCTTCTTTATCTTGGCTTTCTTCTTCTTTAAACATAGTTTGACCAAAAAGATAATTTGACCTAAAGTATGCTTTTACTAAGTTTTCATTTCCAGAGATACCGTTCTGACTCAGCTCTCCAAACACGACAAACCCTCTGAAGCCAATTCAAAGATTCCTTTATTAGAAGCAGCCCCAGGAAAAAAAAAAAAAATTCTCTCACTGAAAGCTAACAAGTTCATCTGGCCGGGAGATGAATAGTTGTCTGCCACATCTATGCACCTGCCTTTTATCCCCAGAGCTAGGATGGCGCTTTGCTAGCAGTGGTAGCTTTTCCTTCCCCAGTATCGCCCCATGGATTTCCACTGCTCTCCTCTCCTTTGCTTTCTGTGCATCCACACATCAGGCACTGGACCCAGCTGTTCCTCCTTTTCCTCATCAGCCACCTCCAGACCTGGGGGCTGTTGACTCTTCCTCTGAGGGCTGATGGATGTCCCAGGCTCTGCTTCTGCCTCTCTCTCTGCCAGTTCCATTCCCTCTTTCCCATTGGAAGGTTCTCAGGTTGCTTTGATGCTAACCTTGACTCCCACACCTCTTCTTCCTCTGATTCAGCTGCTGGAGGGGCCGGTGGCTGACAGATCACAACAGATACACTTTCAACACTGCAGATTCTTGAAGTGCAGATGTACTGGAAGGTCTAGCTATCATTACTTCGTCCACGTACATCTCTCACCAAACATTTATTTGTCAAGCCATTGACAGTTGACTTCAACCAAAAACAGGATTTTCCACCATTTTTTAAAACAAGATTTATGGAGAAGTAATGATGTTGTCATCATTGTCAACTAAAAAGATAATCCTTTGGTCTTTTTAGCTGCCAGAAAAAGGGAGTGGGGAAAACAAGGCATTCTTGAAATGCCTAGATAATCACCCCAGTAGCCCAAAGTTGTCAGAGCATAAGAAGGTTATTGGAGAGCATAATGGATGGAGATGGATGTGTCCCATTGGAGAAGTCACATCCAGGGGGTGGGGGGAAGACCAGGGTCAGGGGGAAAATGTGTGATGTGATTTAGTATCAGCTGCACGTGCCAACATGGCAACCTCTAATAAATCAATTTTCTTTTCTCTGAGATGTGGCTAGAGACTTTTGATTTGAATGAGGGTGGATTTGTTGGAGCCCTGACAATCATCTTCTTTTAATGACCCCATAATCCCTTGCAGGGTGGAGCCTGGGCAACTGAATGAAGCTGAGTATTTATTGGCCAGGTGCCCTTCCTGTCACCAATGCGGAATTATATTCAACAGATATAGTCTCAATGTGCCCAGAGAGAGAAATATCTGCCTCTATCTAGGATCAAACTTACAGCCTCCTGATTGTGAGTGAGAACTTCACCCTTAGGCCACTGCACCACCCATGGAGAAGAAATGAAGTAAGGTTCCAAAAATCCCTGCAACTGGATTCCCTTCATATCAGAACAGAATTTATCTCTCAACATATTAAGGTAACTTATCTCTCAACACGTGTCAGTTTCTTAATTACAGATTCTATGTGAAACAGTGAGTGGACTATTTCTCTGATAGTTTAGGACTCTGCAGATGGCCAAGCTGAAGATCCCACCCAGGCTCTGAACATACCCATAGACATTTGAAGGATATTGATGCAGAAGAACATGGAATGGTCAATCTGCACTACATTTGCGTTATGGGTGGGGAACCTGCATTATGGAAAAACAATCAGCATAATCGCCTCCAGTCACCAACAATCGCCACACATCGCCTCCAGTCACCATTTGTGGCCTTGTAGCATCTCAATGTCATGCCACCAACTTTTAATAACAAAATGGTCAAAATTTCACTGATGTAATTTCAGATTGGTTTTTGAATTTTGGTGGTTTTGAAGGGGCATGGTAGAAATATGACTCTAGGAGACTTCCAACTTCGATTCCTGAATTTAATTTCTTCTTCAAACACAACAAAAAGAAGCTAAAAAGTGCAACATTGCTTCTTCTGATACTAAACATATAACTTCATGACACTGTACACCATGAATAAGTGTATGATGTGCAGTTCATTTTTTGTGGTGAATTTAGGAATTTTTTTAGGAATATATAATCTAATAGTAAATATAATATGATGTAATCATAGATTATAATATTTAATTACCAATCTGAGTACCTGATGTTTGGAAATGTTCTGTGGCTGATTGTGCCATTCATCTGCTGCCTGGTATAATGGTAGCTACAATTAAGTACCAAATTTACCTAGAAAAGCATATTGAGTTTTGAATTTATCATCAAGGTTTTGATGAAATGAATTTAGAAATTGGCTAGGCTGACTAAAGAAAGTATCTGAGATATCATTTCCTAGAATTATTAAAGTCATTATCCAGTTTCCTGTCTCTCATTCACTCATTCTCTCTCTCTTTCTCCCTCTCTCCCTCTCTGTGACAGACAGAAACACACGTACATGCACATCCCTCTATTAATATTGTTATGTTCTCTTCTTTTGTTTTCTTTTTCTTATTATCTCACTCATACACACCCTCAATCAATATTCCTCTGGAGTATTGAATAAAGATCTTTTTGTCAATATATACAGTAACAAAACCATGAAACAACAACATTTAACTGGATGCTGCCAAAAGAAATCTTACAAACTACAATGAACTGATAAAGTCTGATAAATACATAACATGCAGACTTTTTCAGCAAGTATAACAATAATTTTGTTTTACCAAAGTCTTCAAATATCTGATCAATAGATACATGTTTCTTTGACATTATTGTCTTATAAGTCGCATGTCAAAATGTTCTTGCAATGAGTTTCTTCTTTGGCTGATTTATTCTAAGCATCTTATTACCCACAATGTACTAACTATGAGAAATGTCCTTAATATGTGATCTCATTGTACTTTTACGTGGTGGTCATCCATTTGTTGGCTTATATATTTACTATTATTTCTAAAGACAATTCCAAATGAAATAAATACAGCTCTTCCTTGCTTAACCCATGAGGTAAGCTTGATAAAGTATAAAGTATATTTAAATGACTTAGCTGGCAATCTTATTTTGCTTTTTCTTGATGTCAATGAATATACTTTTCCTTATTATAATATGCCTGAAATATTTAGGACAAATACAAACGCTTTTTGAAGCAATTATTTTCCTTTTACTTAAAAGTTCCTCAAGGAAAGGTTACCTTATCATCAACAAATTCCTTATTGTCTATTAAGGAACATTTTATTTCTTAATTCTCATTCTAGTAGATTTTAAGTTTCTATTTAGCTCCTCTAGAAAGGCTGACATCATATGTGCTTGTGTGGGTGTGTGTATCCTTCTGCTGCCAAATATCTTGTAATATCAATGTTAATAAACATTTGTGTAAAAGCTAGGTATTTTAACACAAGAATATTATTCTAGAAAGTTATCTCCAGTGATGTGCTTATATGTATGCATACATAAATTTTTATGGGGTGTGTGTGTGTCTGTGTGTATGTGTGCGTGCATGTAAGCTTCAATAAGGGACACTTTGATCAATTATATTTTGGGGTGAGTTTTAATTTTATTCAGTTTATTCCTGAGTGTTATTTGTGTGAAAACAAAATGGAGCAAAAGGCAGTGAAGAGTCTGAAGAAAAATGGAAGAAATTGTCCTGGATACTATTTTGAGTCCTTCCATACATCCTGAATATGTTCATGGAAATAATATTGTATATATAAATACTCCATTGTGTCCTATATTCTAGAAACATTTAGGTAAAATGTTCAGTAAACAAGGAGCAGCTGCCTTTTTTTTTTTTTTTTAATAAGGAGGGCTGAATTTTATAGAATCTGTTGGAGTTCTTGCAATGGATGGTCCATAAGAAGCAGGGTTGGAGTCCAAAGTATAGATAGAGAAATCCTGTCTCTTTTTGACACCTTATATTCCTTAGACTAAGCACAAGGAAAAGAAGACAGAGGAAAAATAGCAGCACAATGACAAAACTTTTCAAGCATTTCTGGAAATTTTTGCTCTGCCTTGGAATGCTTAATCCAAGAAAGAAAAATGAAGGCATCCTTGAAGAAGATTTTCAGCTTAGAATCAGGACTTCATAGGGCTCTTCTGATAGTAGAAAACTTTTCAAAAGGATAGATGGAAAGGGCACCCCTCTTGTTAGGCCATACTGGGGGATCCAAGTTTGCATAATCTAGGGTTTAAGGTTTTAAGAGTTTTAATAGCAGATGTCTAATTTTGGATGACAGTATCAGGTATTTCATAGGTGTGGTGCAGAGATGTCCTGAGATCAATTGGATTTTGTGGCGAGGCGGGAATTTCCTGAACTCGTTCCTTTTTTAAAAGAAAGGGAAGCAGACACATTTTCTATTTCTCAGGGAAAAGGAAATGAGCAACAACACTGTTAAATAGTAAAATATTCCACAGAAAGTGTATTTTTAGTAAAAAAAAAAAAAAAAAGTGGAGAGGAGGAAAGCTCTTGCTTTGAAAGCCCTTTTAGAATAAATGAATTTGAGAAAGAAAAACGACCTAGGACAGAGTTTAGAATAAAACGAGTATAAACTGAATACACAATTTATCTCTGTTCCTCCCTCAACTAAAATATCTCTAAGTTTTAGAGTCTTTATCTATTAAACTTTAGAATCTAATAGTGCATTCTACTAATCTTTCATCCAGTTTATGAATTCCAAAATTTTAGTTTTGTCTGCATAACATTTTATGATAATTGCTCTCACTTTCCATTCCATGAAAGACTTTGGAGGGAAATTATGGTTTGGATGAAAAGTCATGGGTACACATAATGGCAACATTCAGTGATATCTAGCCAAGAATGATTGACAACATCTGTAACTACTTATTATGTCAAGGCTTCAGCACACCGATTGATGGGAAATGATGTATAATAAATTAGAATGATCACACATCATTTCCCATCGATTGAAATGTCAAATCCTTTGATGGAGTAATGAGTTATGGCCAATGCTACTCACTGTCTTAGTAGGAGATTGATTACTTATCCTTTCATCAATGTGATCAAACTAAGAGAGCCAAAGTGGATGCGTTGTCACAAATAATGTTCTACTTTTAAGATAGAAATGAAGTACAGTAGCTACATGAATAACACTCTTTGTATAATAATATTATGTTGACCATTTCTCCCTATTGGGAGTAATGAAAACTGTTCTTCCTATTTATCATGATTTTCATACTTTGAGATGTCTAAGTAGTAGAATTAACATTTCCAGTTATCACTGGAAGCCTACATCCCAGGCCAAATGCTTTACCCATGCTGGTGGTGGGAAACTCTAGTAGTGCACAGGAACCAAGATGTAGTAAAATCCTCCAACTTTACAAAAATACAAGTCTATGGGAAAAATGTTCTTGATATAATTATGTGTAAAGGATAAAAGATAAAATGAGAGCATGTGCCTTAAAACCATCAGGGATTTGACAAATGTTCTTTTGGGTAACTGGGAGTAACTACTAGGGCTGGGGAAAAACAAGAAGCAAAATATATGTGTAGATATGGCCAGAAATAGCTACTGAAGTGAACCTAGGGCAAAAGCATAGAAACATTCAATAACTGAAGAGCTTGGTACACGTTCCTGCCCATTCCAAAGGATTTGAACAGGACTAGTTTCTGGGTGTGAATATTAATTTATCAAACATATCAAAACTGGCTATGATACCATTGGGCTGCTTAATTATCATATCCATGTACATATATGTTGTACTGAGATGTTATTATGTCATTTTCTAGAGTACATGCTAATTTACACCCCATGTAAATTAAAATCTGTTGTTACATCTTCTAACCCCCACTCCTTTAACCTCAAACTAAATACCATTGACCTCATCCCATTCCTAAGAGGTCTGTAAGGGGCGTGCATAAGTGCACCATTGTGCCTACCATCCCTGTGCTATTGTCCCCATTTATTCATACCAATTTCCTATATTCTTACTATGTTTATACTTATACCTATTAACTTGTAAGCGATTGACAAATCAAATAAATAAATCAAATAAAAATATAGCATTGTATCAGAAGCAACAGGGAGTGAATTGGCAACTTTGAGTGGCCCTTCAGAGTTATCAGGAAGGTACTAGAAAAGCCGTATCAGGTGAAAGAGGAGGAAGGAGGCTGCAAGTAGCAACTTATCCAGATGTCATTGTTTCAAGTACTTATGTCAGCAGAGAACATTAATTATTATGCTACTTTCTTAATTTGCTGGGGGTTTTTTTTGCATCTGTTGTAGGTCTAAGTGCTAAGTGTTAATTCAGAAAAACTCTGTCTTCAATCGATGATATGGTATAAAATGCAAGTTGGCTAAGCCAGGATGCAAGGTTGGGAGGTCACAATGAGAGGTATATCAGTTGGCAGGATGTAAAGCAGAGGTGGTATTTAGCAGGTTCTGGAGAACTGGTAGTGAAATTTTGAGTAGTTTGGAGAACCAGCAAACGCCACCTCTGACTGGAGAATTTATAGTATCCTTCCCCTGCCACACCCACCAAGCCACAGCCACAGCCACAGAATCAGTAGTATAAAAAAATTGAATCCCACCAGTGATGTAAAGGGCAGAAGAGAAAATCTTGAGGAACAGGAGGAGGAGCTGCAGCCAAGACAATGGTAACATAAATTTGAGAATGAATTTGAATTATTACCTTAGAAACTGTTGAGGCCAGAATCTCCCTAGTTTTTGTATAAATTGTATAATCTGAGGTTGAGCAGCCTAAAAAACTGTAATTTCCTTTCCAGGTTTTGGAATTCCCTCACATGGAAGAACAGGTTAGCACTATTATGAGTCCTTTGTTTTTGTCCTTTGATCCTACCTGGATTGGGATTTTGAAATGGGTTTCAATTGGTTATATACTGGTTTAGCGTCAGGCACCAAGAATCAGGAATACTTGCTGAGTTTAAAACACCAAGGAGTTTATTATTGCCACCTATACACAAGAATCTGGTCAACTAATTAATTGGTGTCAGATAAGAATCAATGGAAATTCACAAGGGACTGGACTGGGTTTCCAATGGGAGTGCAAAGATTCTAAACTTATAACACATTAAACTCTACCCTCCAGCTCAGCCTGCTCCTCTCCTACAACTAGTTTGTTATTCCTTTCTTTTCATGGCTTTTAAAACCAATGTTTAATCATAGAAGACCTCCAAGGTCCCTCCCAATTCTATTATTCTATGTTCAACTGTGTTTTTAATTTATTGATTTATGGTTTTATTTTTAAATTGTTAACTCATTTTGAATGCCATATTTTGGGAGAGAGACAAGATATGGAATAAACAAGTAAGTAAGTAAGTAAGTAAATAAATAATATTATTACTAAAACTTCAATGAACATAGTGGAATTTAGTATAGTTAGTTTCGAATGTTGAAATCAGTGGTGGCATTCTATCGGTTCGGCCTGGTTCTGCCGAGCCGGTTGCAGCGATGAGCAGTAGAGACTAACCGATTCTCTCCACTCACCTGCTTGGGCTCCTGGACTCACCTTTATCCTCTGCTTTTGAAGTGTAGCTGCTTTGCACAGCACAGCAAAGTGCCGCAGGGCAGCTGTTGAAGTGACCAGGAGAGTACAAGTTTGCAGGAGGTGAGTTGGAATGCCTCTGCACCTGCGCAAACACCTCTGTACATGTGCAAAGTGCACGTTTGACATGTGCACGCACGCAAAGTGTGTGCATGAGTTCAAGGTGCGCCCAACAAGCCATGCCCACTGAACCAGTGGTAAAACTTTTTGAATCCCACCACTGGTTAAAATAACATATTATCAATATGTTAAGGTAATATCAAATTCCAAGATAGGATAAAACAGCTGATGCATTCAAATAAGCTGGAAGAAGGCTGATAATGTTATTAGATTTGTGAGTTGATATTTGAGTTCCCTGACTCCTATTTTTAATCCAAGGAAAAGAAAAGTAGATTTTTGTAACGTTCTAGTTTTGTCCCATAATTCTGAAACTTGGTACCTATTCTCATATCCACATATTCAGCACTTGATCACCGTGTCCTTAGATCTGTCTCTCATGTTAGTTAACATAGATGTCACAGCCAATGTGTGAGCTCAGTTCCTTAATGGATGATAAAGTTTTGTGCCTTTACACACGTTTCTCAGAAGAAATGCCTTTGATTTCTGCTGTAGGTAGTTTCATGAGTAAACACACTTTGGGAATTTCTATAGGGCCTGGCATGCTATCTCTATAATAAGCGGTGATGGTTTAACCAAATATAGTAAGTAAACTATAACTATTTCTTGCTCTTCTTCTGACCCTCTTAAAATAAGTGCATAATTTATCACAAGTCCTATATTTAATCCCAACCTTCTGAAGAATGGTGCAGAGATATTTACTTATTATGCATATGCAAGAGGTTGATTTTAAATATTTTAAACCATCTCCTTTACCTGTTCCCATAAATATGTAAAGGCTCTGTATATTCTGTGGGCTGTAATCATTGGCATTTTTCATAATTTGTATCAATTCAGATATGCAGCATCTGAAACTGTCAAACCTATATTTTAATGCTTTTGTTTAAATGCAAAAAAGGTTCATAGAGGTAGGAATATCTGTGCCATTTCACTGTGTTTCATGGCAATCATAACCTAAATTTGCATGAATATTTAATTAATGCTTACAAAAATAAACAAAACATTAAGGTTTAATTATTTTATTTTCGTCTGTAAAAGATGATAAGATGGTAAGATTTACAAAGATGGGTAATAAATGGTTTTGACATTATAATCCCCAAACATGGTATGAACAGAATGCAAAAATAAATGGGTTCAGGTGAAAGGAAGAAGAACAAACTTAAACATAATGATGTCTTCCAGTTGGAATAGAAACTATTCAAGATGAAGAGGATTCCAAAATGGTTGGTCTTTCTAAGATGATGGAACAATTTCATCTGTTGCTTTCTACTCCTGGTCCTGTGTTTTGGTGACTTCCATCACTATCTCTACAAAAACAAAAATCTAACCTGGAGAAAAAAGCTATCTTTTAAACTATTTCATTTAATTTAAAATGTTTCATTGCTCTTACTTACAAGAAACCCCTGTACCTTTTGAATATTATGGAAATAATTCAGATGCCTTCTATTCCTGGTCTGCAAAGGAATAGTTTTGCAAGATAGTGACTGATATTTCTTTTTTAAAAAAAATTATTTATTTATTTATTTTGTCAAGTGATTATAAGATAATTATAAGATAAACATAGTTATGAATACATGAAATGGATACATATAAGAAAAATAAAACAAACAAAAAATAAAAGAAACAACAGGACAGGGACGGGAGGCATGTTGGTGCACTTATGCATGCCCCCTACAGAGGAAAGGGGTGAGGTTAAAGTTTTTGGGGTTTGGGGAAGAAACCACAGAGTCAGGTAGAGTAGTCCAGACATTGACCACTCTGTTGCTGAAGTCGTATTTCCTGCAATCAAGTTTGGTGCAGTTTATCTTGAGTTTGTATCTGTTGTGTGCTCTTATATTGTTATGGTTGAAGCTGAAGTATTCATTGACAGGTAGCACATTGCAATGTATAATTTTATATACTATACTTAGATTGGACTGAAGGCATCATAGTTCTAGGTTTTCTAGGTCTAGAATTTCTGGCATAGAATATTCTGCAACGAATAGAGGAGTGGAGAACTTTTCTTGTGAAATATTTCTGGACTTTCTCAACTGTATTAATATCAGATATGTAATGCGGGTTCCAGACTGATGAGCTGTATTCAACTATTGGTCTAGCAAATGTTTTGTATGCTCTAGTTAGTAGTATGATATTACCAGAGAAAAAGCTACATAGGATTAGGTTAACAACTCTTAATGCCTTTTTTGGCTATGTAGTTACAGTGGGCTCTAGCACTTAGATCATTAGAGATGAGGACTCCAAGGTCCTTGATAGAGTTTGGATCATCAACAAGGTCTTGACTATTCAGCTTGTATTTTGTTTTCTGATTATTATTTTTTTGCCAATATGTAAGACAGAGCATTTATTTGTTGTGATTTGAAGTTGCTATTTGTTTGACCATTCTGATACATAGTCAAGGTCTTTTTGAAGGGTAGCAGTATTGTCTGTGGTGTTAAATAACTTTACATCATCAGCGAAGAGAACGCAGTTGCTCTTAATATGATCAAAAAGGTCATTTATGTAGAGCATGAAGAGAGTTGGTCCTAGAACACTGCCTTGGGGACACCACTGTTGACAGATACAGAATTTGATAGGACATTCCCAATTTTGATCATTTGTTGTCTGTTTGACAGGAATGCTTCTATCCAGTTATGCAGGTGTCAAGAGATACCATAAGATTTTAGTTTTAGGAGTAGTTTGTCATGTACCACTGAATCAAAGGCTTTACAGAAGTCTATGTAAATTGCATCATTGCTTTGCCCTGATCAAGTTGTGTAGTCCATATATTTTTGCAGATTACAGGATAGTTTTTTTCAAATTGTTTGTTAGAGAGTAGGTTGTTTGTCTCTAAGTGGAGGATAATGGATTGGGAACTTATTTCTCAACAGTAGTGACTCTGTTTTCTTCCATGGCATAATAGAATAAAGTATATCAAGTAACCTGTGCTAAATGCTAAATAAATTGACTTCCATGGTCCTTTTTTTAATTGAAAGTTTTTAATAGCTGAAAGACAGATATAGAAATACAGTATATATAGAAAAGAAGAAGAAAATGTGCAGAAAAGAACAGATAAAGAAAGAAAAAAGCAGTTGCAAGCTGCTTTCTTAACAACAATTGTAAACAAACTCATTATCCCTTTCCCTGCTTAATATTAAATAATCATTTCAGTTCCCAAATATCTTGTGTTAATTGTTAATTGTCAAATCCAGAAATTACTGATTCACATTTTTCAATTTTCAGCAAAAATGGTTTTTGACCATAACTTAACATAGAAAAATGTACAATTTTTATATTCAACATCCTTAATATGCACATTGTTAGCATGATTGTTCTACTTCTTAATAAATGGGTGATTTAAACTATTCAAATATATTATTTCCACCATGTTTGGAGTGAATCTGCAGTTGTCTTGATTCATTCTCAGATTTGTGTTTTTGCAATCTAGATATAATCATTTTATATATGCAATCTTTATATACAAATATGCAGCTAATATTATTTGAAACTCAAAAAGCTGAGCAGGATTAGTATTTATAAAGGAGACCACCCACATATACAGGAAGAAAGGAAAAACAAAAACGTTTTGGAATGGCATTTCTCAAATTTGGCAAAGCTGACTGCAGAATTCTGGGAACTCAAGTCCATACATCTTCAAGTTGTCAAATTTGGGGAACTGCTATGGTAGAAGCAAAGACCAATTCATGTCAATATTGTTACCGCTGGTAAGCAGGGGTGTCAAACTCAAGGCCTGGAGACCGGATGCAGCCCACGGGTTGTTTAGATCTGGCCCATGGTGCTGCCCTTGAAACAGAGAAGGACTGGCCCACAGTGTCTCTGCCAGTGAAAACAGAGCTCAGGAGGGCCGTGCATGGCAGAAGGCTGCAGAAGGCCTTTGTGGATGAAAACAGGGCCTGGGGGGGGGGGGCACACACGGCCCTCCTAAGCTCTGTTTTCACTGGCAGAGGGTGTCACAGCCAAAAATGAAGATTGGGAGTGTTAAGTCTGGAGCATGGGTGCGAATGATGGAGACGAGCCGGTAGAAACAGTGAACTTCAAACTCTTTATTTACATATTGTGACAGCTCAAACTGGAGGGCTGCTATAGCCTTCCTTATATAGGCAACTTATTAACTATTCAACCGATAGCAAACCTGGAGTGCTAGCTCCGTTAACCAATGGGAATGGCCTGTTAATGGCCAATCAGATGCTCCTGAACGGACCAATCCGATCCTGCCATTAACAGCCAATCAGAAGTGCAGGGCCAGAACCCTGCATTTGACTTCAAGCTCAAGATAACTTTATTGGTATTATTCATTCACAACACCCCTTTCCCCTGGCTTCTGCCCACGGGGCACGGTTACATAGTCCTTAAGGTAGGACGGCTGTTTTGTTAGTCTTCTCGATTTTTTCAAAGTGCCTGGCGGTTGGCTGCACTTCTGCTGAGGTAGATCATTGTTTATCGGAAGGGGTGCCTCTGGTTCTGAGTTCGCGTTCCCGTCATCACCAATATCACTGGCCACTCCCTGAGGTGAATTCCGGTCCCTGGTTCCTGTTCCTGTGTTTCAGTCCCATTATTGGTTTCTTCAAAAAGATTTCCCTCTAATTGCAATTCACTTTCCTCTATATCTCGCCCCCCAGTTTGGTCATAAGGGAGTTCAGAAGTGCGCAACGGTAGCCGCGATCGTAGTTGATCTATGTGGCGCTTCCAAAGTCTGTCGTCAGGGCACTGAACGAGGTATGATCTTGGGCCAGTTACACAGATTATGGTCGCTTCTACCCACAGCGGATTGCCCGATAAGTTTTTAGCGAATACTAAATCGCCTACCTGAAAGGTACGGCATCGGCCGCTGGATCCGAGTGGTTTTTCCGGTTCGTAGGCTGAGTGTAATCGATCGAGGTGGGAGCGGAGCTTTCGTCCCATTAGCAGCTCGGCGGGAGTTTTGTTGGTGACGCTTTGAGGTGTGATGTGCTGTAGGAAAACGATCCGGTTGATTTTCTCGTTGATGTTGTCGTAGTCAATCTTTTGGAGAGTCTTTTTGACGAATTGTACCATGTGCTCAGCCCAACCGTTGGCCGCAGGGTACGCAGGTGAAGTGAGCGTATGTCGGATACCGCGGTCAGCCAGGTACTGCTCAAAAGACAGCGCGGTAAACTGGGGCCCATTGTCAGATACCAGAACGTCTGGTAATCAGTGGGTTGCAAACAGTCTTTCCAGTCTTTTGATGACCGCGTCAGTGGTCGTGTTGCTCATTCTGTGAATCTCGAGCCAACTCGAGTAGGCGTCGACGGTTAGTAAAAACATGTGGCCTTTGGTTGGCCCGGCAAAGTCCAGATGGATGTGGGACCAGGGTCCCCGTGGCGTCTCCCATTTGGTTGGGGTTACCTTTGGTGGAGCGTTGCTTACTTCTTGGCATCTCCTGCAAGTTTTAACCCACGATTCGATTTGTCTGTCGATGCCTGGCCACTATGCGTAGCTTCGTGCGAGGCCCTTCATGCGCACGATGCCAGGGTGGCCATCGTGCAAGGTTCTTAGCAATGTCTGTTGGAGTGGTTCTGGGATAACGACTCTATCGCCCCAGATGACACAGCCCTTCTGGGAGAACAACTCTGTTTGATGACTTTTGAATGGTGCAAAGTCGTCTGGTACTTGGTCCAATGGCCATCCGCATTCCACCCATGTGAGGACTCGTACTAAGATGGGGTCGCGTTTTGTTTCTCTTGCGATGTCACGGGCACTTAATGGCAGTGTGTGGAGTGTCTCAATCTGCAACGCTGTCATCGTTGGTGCAGGATCGTTGATAGTTTCAGGGAGCGGTATACGGCTCAGCACATCGGCATGGGGAATGGCTTTACCGGGACGATATTGTAGCCGATAATTGTAGGCAGCCAAGAATTCTGACCAGCGGGTCATTCTGGGAGAAAGTATGTAGGGAGTTGGCTTGTCCCCAGCGATGATCCTCAGCAATGGTTTGTGGTCAGTTACAATGGTGAAAACCCGGCCGTACATGTACTCATGAAATCTTTTAACAGCTGATACAATCACCAGGGCTTCTTTATCGATCTGGCTGTAATTTCGCTCGGTTTTCGAGAGCGTCTTTGAGAAGTAAGCAACAGGGGCTTCGTTACCGTTAGGTAACACATGGCTCAAAATGGCACCCACTCCAAAAGGCGATGCATCACATGTAATGTTTATTGGCAAAGTCTCATTGTACTGCATTAGTACGGCGTCCGAAGTCAGTAGTTTTTTCACATTACGGAACGCCTGCTCTTCTTTGTGACCCCATACCCAAATCAATTTTTTATCTAATAGACAATGTAAAGGTTCAGCGACAGTCGCCTTGTGCGGCAAGAATACATTATAAAAATTGATGAGGCCTAAGAACGCCTGGAGGTCAGTCTTGTTTTGGAGTCTGGGAGCGTTTTTTATTGCTCTTAATTTGCTATCAGTAGGGTGAATACCCTGACTGTCAATTAAGTACACTAAGAATTCAACACGATCGGTACACAATTTGCACTTATTTCTTTTGACTTTCAAGCCTGCTTCCTGGAATTTTCGTAATACCAGTCTTAAACGCTCCCGTAAGATTTTTGGAGTGGGGGCGGCAATGAGCACATCGTCAAAATAGGGGACAATGCCCTTGATCTCCTGCAATAGTCTCTCCATTAGGCTCTGAAAGATCCCCGGGGCCACACTGACTCCGAATTGAAGCCCCGTACACTTAAAGACACCTCGGTGTGTTACGATAGTATGTGCCTGTGCCGTTTTTTCATCAACTGGCAGTTGCTGATAAGCCTGAGCTAAGTCTAGTTTAGCGAAGACTTTTCCGCCCCCCAGGGAATAGAGGAGGTGTTGTACCAGCACCGGATATGGGTTCTGTTGCAGGGCGTGGTTTAGGGTGGCTCGGTAGTCCCCACAAATTCTAATGGAGTCGTCCGGCTTAATTGGTGTCACAATCGGCATTTCCCATGGGGAGTGGTCAGTTGGCTTTAAAACTCCCTGGGCAATCAACTTATCAAGCTGCTCGTCGATTTTTGGCTTTAGAGCGAACGGAACTCGACAAGGCTTAAGGCGGATGGGAGCTATCTTTGGATTAAGGCTAAAGGATATTGGGGTCCCCTTGTACTCACCTAGCTTTTCCTCAAAGACGTCCCTGAATTCGTGGGCGAGGTCTTCCTCCCAGTCACTGCCGCCAATTCTGTTTATGCCAGCTACTTCATTGCTGAGTGGTGCGAACCATTGCAGGCCTAACAGACTAGGCTGGTCCTTATCGATCACCGTCAGGGGTAAGTACGCCGTGCGGTTCTTGAATGCAACCCGGACTCGACTGGATCCTGTGACTGTATTTCAGTTCCCCCGATAGTCCTTTAACACGAGCCATTGAAATTGAAGGTCTTGGCGCCGGATAGTGGGGATGAGTTGCTTGAGGGTCTTCCATGAGACCATTGAAAGAAACGATCCCGAGTCAACTTCCATTTGCAAGGTCGATTTTCAATGTTCACATTGACCTGAATTTTCTTAGCGTTTAGTGAAGAAGCATGGCCAATAGTGAGTGTTTGGTGGGTCTCTTCCCGTCTCGCTAGACGATTCATGGGTCGGTTTCTGTAGGAGTGGTTTACTGGTTCTCGCCTTACAGGGCGATTCCCTGTCGATTGGCGGAGGTTGGTTCCTTTCGAGGTCTGGCTGGGTCCACGGAGGCTTCTGCAGACCCATCCGATGTCGCCTCGTTTCCCGCACACTCGTGGCAGAGCGCGTCGCGGAATTTGCAATCGGAGCAGTAATAGTTGGCCCCACAGCCAGCACATGGTTGTTGGGACTTCGGGTAACGGTCCCGATTGGACCGCAGGCGATGGACCTCTTCTTCGTCGCTGTCTGATGACGAAGAGAGGTCCTCATGGTGGGCCGTCTGCAGCTGCCCTTCTGCGTTAGGTGAAATTTTGCCGGCCGGTGGGTGTGCTGGAGCACGATTTCGGCTTAGTTGGGCAGCCGACTTCTTGGTCGCCTCCGCTGCTGTAGTTTCAGCTATGGCGTCTTTAAGGGTGATGTCACCCTTTGCCATTATTTTGCTCTGTACGTTTAGAGCGTCTAGCCCAGGGGTCTCCAACCTTGGCCCCTGGAAGCCTGGTGGACTTCAACTCCCAGAATTCCACAGCCAGCTGGCTGTGGAACTCTGGGAGTTGAAGTCCGCCAGGCTTCCAGGAGCCAAGGTTGGAGACCCCTGGTCTAGCCCGAGGACTACTCGGTCTCTCAAGGCCTCTTCTAGGTCGGTGAAATCGCAAAGGCCTCCCAAGTTCCGGAGGTCTGCAACGAAATTGGCGACACTTTCTCCTTTCCGCTGGTTTTTTTGATAGAACTCATGTCGTCTTACGAGCGTTGGAACGGTTGGTGCATAGTGGGCCCTTAGTAGCGGTTCGAGGATGTCCCAGTCCATGGCCTTCACTTCTGCTGGTTTCGCTAATGCCTTAGCCATTTTGAATACCGTTGGGCCGCAGTGCGTTAGGAATACCACCTGTTTCTTCCCGGGTGTGGCATCCTTCAGATTATTCATTTCCAAAAACATTTGAAAACGATCCATGTAGGACTCCCAATCCTCTTGAGCTGGATCGAATGGAGCGGGTGGTACTACGCCACCGGACATGGTTCCACCGTTGTGCGCTTCAGCCACGTGCTTAGTTGTCTTAGTTGGCTCTGATGTCATCCAATCCCATCCTCATTGCCAGTGTTAAGTCTGGAGCATGGGTGCGAATGATGGAGACGAGCCGGTAGAAACAGTGAACTTCAAACTCTTTATTTACATATTGTGACAGCTCAAACTGGAGGGCTGTTATAGCCTTCCTTATATAGGCAACTTATTAACTATTCAACCAATAGCAATCCGGGAGCGCTAGCTCCGTTAACCAATGAGAATGGCCTGTTAATGGCCAATCAGATGCTTCTGAATGGACCAATCTGTTCCTGCCATTAACAGCCAATCAGAAGTGCAGGGCCAGAACCCTGCACTTGACTTCAAGCTCAAGATAACTTTATTGGCATTATTCATTCACAACAGGGAGCACGTTTTTGCTGGTAGAATGCTTGGGCCTCCACAAGTGACATCATGCTGGCCAAGCCCACCCCAGCCACGCCCACCCCACCTCACAAGGTCAAATACAACCTTGATGCTTCCCTCAATGAAATCAAGTTCTATACCCCTGCAGTAGAGCATCAAATATATCCCCATAAAATCACCAAGTATTGTATTAGAGCTAACTTTGATTCCGCTCCCCCCCCCCGACATACTGTTTTTTGGGAAACATTATTTTACCAGGACAAAAATCTAACCTGGAGAGAAAAAGTATTTCATTTAACATATTATCTTGCTCTTACTTACAAGAAGCCCCATGCTTGTTGAATCTTATTGAAATAATTCATATTCAGCTTTCTTTTGGGCTCCCTCTTGTGGTACTTTCCTGAATCCACACTCGCTAATGTGCGAGCCAAATGTTCTCTTTTGCTTCTTTTCCCCTCTGCCGATCAATGATACAAAAGTGCATTATGTATCTATCACTGTGCTGACAACCACTAGGTCTGCATGTTAAAATGTATATAATTTGAATGAAGCCATTTTATGAAAGGTTTTTTTAAAAGTGCAAAGCCATTACTGTGCTTCTTCTATTGAAGCTTTTAAAATTACACATAAGCGAAGCATTTTTGCTTTTGATTTGGAAACAAAAAACTTCTGAGATTGCTTGAAATGAGTGTCTTCTCCCAAAGGATGCATCTTTATTAGCAGCTTAAGTGTATATTTAGTCTTGTCATATGTAAAATTTTTTTTTTTTTTTTAAATTAGTATGGGATAAAAATTTCTCCTTTTTTGTTTTTACAAGGAGCTCTTTCATGATACAAACACGAACAATAGTCCTTTGGCTGGTTGATATAGATTTGCTGACACTTTTTTTGGTGAAAAAAAGAGAGAGAAGGAAACAGCGCATATCTATTAAGCATTCAATGCTATTTTATAAGAAACATGTAACTGACAATGTGAAACAATATTAAAATGACTAAAAGGTGAAATACGTTGCGCTATATATATTGTGAAGACATACTGCAGAAGATAAAAACATCTCAAGAAATGCAATATAATGTAGAGTGCAGTTGCTTTGTTGTTATTGTTCTTCAGATAGATCCTTCATACTAGTTTTATCTTTTAAAAGAAATCAATGCAAAGGTTCTTCATTTTATTACTTATTAATTTTCAAACCCATTCATGAAAAATCAATGTTGACTGCTCAACTTTATATCCATACACTCAAAGTTGCATATTTGCGCACTTTTGGATGTTAGGACAATTGAGTAAGAGTTTCCCTTGGGTCCTAGAAATTATCCCATTAAAGGCTGCTAAGCAGATTGCTAAAAGGTGGCCATGAGTCATGCAGATAATCTTTTTAACACCATGCCGTTCTTCACTAAAAAGAAAAGCTGAGCATCCCAAATGACAAACCAGTAGCAAAACCAGCTTCCTTAATTCCCAGTCTAAGATGCTTTCCTGTATTCTTCTTACCCAAGGATGGGAATTTCACAAGGATGGACACACGTTTGATTCAGTAATAAAGGTTTAGAATGCAAAAAATGGGGACCAACAGTTACTCCTGGGCTTCCTTCCTTCCATTCTTCTGGGTCCTATTTAGATTTTGTACTGAAGATTGCTTAGAGCTTCTAACCCAGTGGTGGGATTCACATTTTTTTTACTACTGGTTCTGTGGGTGTGGCTTGGTGGGCATGGTGGATGGGGAAGGATACTGCAAAATCCCCTTTCCCTCCTCACCGCACTAACCTGCTTTCCAGTTCTGTTCTCTGGTGTGGGACAACAAAAGAAGGTCCAGCCAATCCGCTGGGACTCAGGAGGCAGACAATAGATGGTGGCAGGGCCAGTCAGAAGTGGTATTTGCCAGTTCTCCAAACTACTCAAAATTTCTGCTACCGGTTCTCCAGAACTGGTCAAAACCTGCTGAATACCACCTCTGTTCTAACCATAGTCACTAAATCACTAAATCAAACGTATGTCCATCCATGTATGAGTACATACCCTTCGATAAGAAGAATATAGGAAAGCACCTTAAACTGTGTTAATCAAGCTGGTTTTGCTACTGGTTTGTAGTTCACTTGGTCTATGACTATGAATTACAGAATATTTTTCTGAGGGTAGCACAATTATTCTTTAAATTGTCTTGAGTTACATACAGAGGTGGTATTCAGCAGGTTCTGACCACTTCTGGAGAACCTGTAGCGAAAATTTTGAGTAGTTCAGAGAACCAGCAAATACCACTTCTGACTGGAGATTTACAGTATCCTTCCCCTGCCACGCCCACCAATTCACGCCCACAGAACCAGTAGTAAAAATATGTCAATCCCACCAGGTTACGTACAGCAGGAGTCCCCAACTCCTGGTCCATGGCCTGGTACCAGTCCATGGCCTTTTGGGAACCAGAAGTTCCATTTGTACAAGCAGTGAGTCCACGTGTGGAATCATCCTCTTTCCCTTCCCTCACAGAGCCAGAAAGGTTGGGGCTCCAACTGCCACTACTGCTACCACCGCCACTAGCTGTCTGCAGAGCCAGAAAGGTTATGGACCACTGACATTCAGTTTGCTCCCCTGGAATGCTCCAAATGCTTTGAAATAACTTGTCTGTTAAGCCTCAAAGCAATTAAATGCTTTCATTTATTAGAGATTGAAGCAAATAAAAAGTTGGTAATGGGATGGTGGGCAAAGAACCCCAAGTACGCTCCTACATGAAAGGACTAGAGGCAGAAAGCAATTTAGTAATTGTCTCAGATAATTTAAGCAAAAAGTATATTTCCTCCAATCTACTGAAATTGGAGAGGATTTCAATGTACTATTTATTTTGACTATTGTTAAGTTAGTAAATGTGACAAACATGTTGACATTTTTGGTCACGGTTTTCACTCATTTGTTTAAAATGAGGCCAAAAATAAAAAGAACAAAAACATTATGGATGGGAAAATGTTCCTACATGTTCACATAAGACAGGAGAGAGGATGATATTTACTTTATTAAATGTATAAAATGGTGAAGGAGAAATGCCCCATCACAAAAAAGAAAGTGAAAATACACATTTTGGAAGATGAAACCTCTCTTCCCGGTGACCGATCCAGATTGGATCCTGCAACATTATCCTGGGATCCATGTATTCCAGTGATAGGATTCAATTTTTTTTACTACCAGTTACTACTGTGGGCGTCGCTTGGCAGGTATGGCTGGGGAAGGATACTGTAAAATCTCCAATCAGAGGTGGAATTTGCCAGTTCTCAAAATTTCCACTAACGGTTCTCCAGAACTGGTCAGAACTTGCTAAATACCACCTCTGGTATATTCACTTTCATTCATGACAACACACATACTAACAAAGCAATCCTTCAGTTGACCTAATAGTTTATTACATATATATATGTTAATTTATAATAAATGCACATTTAGAAAGAAGGTATCTAATTTAAATGGAAATATAATACAACTAATCATTCTGGAACTGGTATGTTTCCTCAGTCTTATAACTGTTTACTAAAAGAACAGACCTAGCAAATGGTACTGTAAAGGTAAGGAAGATCTTTTCTTGCAAAATGTGATCTGGAATGAAAACAAAGAATGGAATAGAAAAAATACAATTTATATCTTGGCTAATATTCAGCTAACTGAAAGATACCATTGTAGGAATTACAACCTCCCAAAGTCTCTGCGACTTGTCATAGTTTGAAAATAATATGATGGATGTATGAACATCCATTTACTCAGGATACATATGGACACGTGGTTTAAGGAAAGCCAAATCAACACTCATTGATTTTTGTGTTTAAGCCAAATCTTGTCGTCCTTTAATACTTGGGTGTGCTTTGATGAAATATCATCACTATAAAAAGTATTAATATTCATAGGAAGTCTGAAATAATTCACGACATTCTTGAGTAACGTTGGCTGATGTATGATGGTAAACAGTATCATTTACACTGAATCCTAAAAAATAATAATTCACCAAGACAAGTTCTCATACACCAACTAAAGCTCATATTTGTTGTTACGATTTCTTGGCTTACATGTCGAGTAAATTTTCAATTAACTGCACAGAATTCAGAGTAATTATTCATTTTATTATAGTCAGTTTAGATATGGTAAAGATTAGGAGAGTAAAACAAATCATTTTCATGACAGAGGCTAGCGATACATTATTGTGGTTCTCACTATTTTGCCTCCTGCATAAAGATGATATATGATACCTATTTCTATTTTGTATTTTTTAATTCCATGACTAACTCTTTGGACTGCTTTTTTTTTTGTTATTGCTTTTAATTTGCTCTTTAAAAAATTGACTATACACTTTATAAGAGAAGATGGTTTGGTGTCCTAATGTATCAGTTAGTATGGACTTATATGCATCCATAGAAAGTAGAAGGGGGAAGAACAAATACTGCATGTAAACAAAATAACTTTTTGTTGTTTAAATGTGGAAATGATATTTTATCTGGAAATCTTCATCAAACTTTTTCTTTTACACCTGAGTGCAGTCTAACTAGATCTCTAATTGAGTACAGCAATATTTCTCAACATTGGCAATTTTAACATGCGTGGCCTTCAACTCCCAGAATTCCCCCAATCAGCAAATGTGGCTTGGGGAGTTCTGATAGTTGCTGTCTACACATCTTAAAGTTGACAAAACTGAGAAACAATGAACTGTAAGCATTTCCATCCTTCCAGAAAGAATATTGCATATTGATAAAGTCTATTTTATGTATCATGAATACATCTTGCTGTTAGGATGTAACAAAGCAGTTTGCCTGGAAAAATTAGAAAGAAATATGTTTGTGTGCAAAAATAATCTCAATGGCTTTGTTCAGTAGTGCTGACAAAAAACCCAAAAACCTCTGCAACCATATTTTCTGTTCCCACAAATTCAGAATTGAATGAAAACTACTTTTCACAAAATGAAAAACATATAGAAATATATGCCTAATAGCAATAGCTATGAGACTTTCAATTGTATTCCCAGGCCCATTTGTCTTTCAATATATTGGGACAATTATTTTCTTGAAATTTCAAAATAAGCTAGCAATGAAATGATGCCACATCTGGAAACCAATCCTTTGCAGCTGGCAGTTTGAACATTTCAATAGGGTCTATTGAAAACTATTGGATTTGTTATATCCAGGCTGAGGTAGTAACCTACAATCCATGAAGCTGAAGATCCAGAGCCAAAATACATCTGCTGCTGTTGACCAGATAAAGAACAGATTCAAAAATACATAAATCTGTTATGCACAAATAGGGCTGCAAGGGGAAAAAAGACAGGGCTAGGCTATGTCTATTATGGATTATTGTAAAAGGCAGAGTTAGGATCACAAAGAGCAGTCAGGACTCAAGAGCTGAGTTTTAGTAATTTATACATTTACTTCCTTATTAGTAGCAAAGTGAATACTTAAATAGCACAGTCCTAATTGTACTTGGATTTTGAAGCATCACTGCCTTTTATTGCTATCAATATGTTTATGGCAAACCACTAATAAACTACAGGTACTCCTCAACTGAGCCCAAGATTTCTATTGCTAAGCAAGATAGATATTAAGTCAGTTTTGTCCCATTTTACAACCTTTCTTGCCACGGCTGTTAAGTGAATCACTGCAGCTGTTAAGTTAGTAGTAAGACTGTTAAGTGAATCTGGCTTCCCCATTAACTTTGCTTGTCAGAATGTCACAAAAGGTGATCACATGACCCCTGGACACTGCAACCATCATAAATACAACATGCCAGTTGACAAGCACTTGATTAGGTGACCGTGGAGATACTGCAATGGTTGTATGTTTGAAAAATGGTCATAAGTCACTTTTTCAGTGCTGTTTTAACTTTGAACGGCACTAAGAGAATGATTGTAAATTGAGGACTACCTGTATACCACACAAAAACATGAAAAATTTAAAGTTTGGGTAAATAGGTTCATTTCAATGCTGATACCAACCTGGATTCTAGTTTGAGGGCATATCATAATTGAGAGATTGTGGTTAACAACACCTCTGTCCCTCTAGCAAGGACGCTGATGAACTAACTAGCTGTAGCACCAGTATGAAGATCTCCAGCAAACTTCAATATTACAATAGAACAGAATATTTATTGCTCATGATTGAACTATGGAGTCCTTGCTGCTGTTTGTGCTTGGTTGTTTGCTTGCAGATGTTTCATTATCCAACTAGGTTACAAGGTCAATGCTGTTTGCTCCCTGTTTATATACAGTAGCTTACCCTGCCAGTTTTGGTGGGAATATGGTTTGATATCTCTGTAATCACGGTATTGTTTTCTGCTTGAGTGTTTGCGTGGTATTAATCCCTGCTTATCTGGAAAGGATGTGTTCCAATCTTTTTGCTTCCATCTTAGCTTTCTATTGTCTCCTTTGAATAGTATGTAAATATGGTTTATTTTTATGTGTCTACTGATAGCTGGTTTGTCTGATTGCCAAACTTCCAGGAATTCCCTAGCACTGTTAGATTTAGCTGGATGCTCACAGTTTTTCAGTTAAAACGATGGTTGTGTCGGTCCATGTGTGGTGAGATGGATTCAGTCAATTCAGCCAGTGGTGGGATTCAAAATTTTTTTACTATTGGTTCTGTGGGCATGGCTTGGTGGGCATGTCAGGGGAAGGATACTGTATAATCTCCAGTCAGAGGTGGTCTTTGCCGGTTCTCTGAACTATTCAAAATTTTCACTACTGGTTCTCCAGAACTGGTCAGAACCTGCTGAATACCACCTCTGAATTCAGCCATCAATAGCCAGTGTACATTTTCTTTGGTTCATGGATTGATAAGAACATTGGAAAGAATGATTCCTAAAAAAGTGATATGTCTTGCGAAAAAGTGAATGCAAGAACAGGACTCATGGATTCCATTGGATTCCATTGGATTCCAACTGGCATCTGGGCATTTCTGTGGGGCTCCCTTTTTCCACTTGGGATGGGCTGTTGGGAAGACTTTATCTTTATCTTCTAATTTCTGTGTTTCTCACTCTGGTGGTAATATTCCTACAGCATGTGTGTGGGTGAGTATTTTCTCCAGCTTCTTCCTTTGCAGATATAAAAAATAATTATTAGGCTGGCATCTAAGACTCTCAAGCAGTTGCAGAACTTCCTGGGGTTCATGAAATTTTACCAGCATTTCATCCCCTCATTCACCAAGGTGGCCATGCTGTTGACTGACCTTCTTAAGACCAAGCATACACTGACCCAATCAGGCACTATAGTGGACAATACCCATAACAATAAGGAAGCTTCAATACAAAAAAAAAAATCACTTTGGCAGAAAAACAAATCTGGTCATATTGCCAACTTCAAAAGCCAATGCAAAAATTTATGCCACCAGATAAAGACTGAATGCACCAATTATCACATTAAACAAGAAAAAAACCTTCTATGCACCAATTCCACCCATACTTTCTACAATTTTGTAAACAACAAACTAAAAGACTCAAGGTCCATCCCACCCCTGAAAGGACCGAAGGGTAAAGACTGCAATGATGACACTATTAAAGCCAACCTCTTTAACACATTCTTTGGCTCAGTATTTGTAAACAGCAATGGATCATGCCCAGTATTTCCTCGTCAAACCACAGACAACTACAATGATCTAATACATATCGATTTTACAGAAGACAATGTTGAAAAAGCACTACGCAATCTAAAACTATCTCTATCTATTGGACCGGACGGAATATGTGCCTACTTCTTAAAAAAGCTATCCACTGCCATAGCCGAACCTCTAAGCATAATCTCTGAAAAATCTTTCAGGATCAGCTCCTTGCCAAAACTATGGTCACAAGCCATGATCATCCCCATCTTCAAAAAGGGAGACCCCAGCCTAGTTGAAAATTACAGACCAATCTCTTTATGCTGTATCACCTGTAAAGTCATGGAATCAATTATTAATCAATCCATTATCATCCACTTAGAAACAAACAACCTACTCTATAATAAATAATTTGGTTTTAGGGAAAAAACTATCATGTAATCTGCAACTCTTACACTGCAAAAACATATGGACTACACAATTCGATCAGGGCAAAGCAATAGACATAATCTACATAGACTTCTGTAAAGCCTTTGATTCAGTGGTACATGACAAACTACTACTAAACTAAAATCTTATGGTATCTCTCAACACCTACATAATTGGATAGAAGCATTCCTGTCAAACAGACAACAAATGGTCAAAATTGGGAGTGTCCTATCAAATTCTGTACCTGTCAATAGTGGTGTCCCCCAAAGCAGTGTTCTAGGACCAACTATTCATACTCTACATAAATGACCTCTATGACCATATCAAGAACAACTGTGTTCTCTTTGCCAATGATGTAAAGCTATTCAACACCATAGACAATACTGCTACCCTTCAAAAAGACCTTGACTATTTATCAGAATGGTCAAACAAATGGCAACTTCAAATCTCAACAAATAAATGCTCTGTCTTACATATTGGCAAAAAATAATAATAATCAGAAAATAAAATACAGGCTGAATAGTCAAGACCTTGTTGATGATCCAAACTCTGTCAAGGACCTTGGAGTACTCATCTCTAATGATCTAAGTGCTAGAGCCCACTGTAACTACATAGCCAAAAAGGCATTAAGAGTTGTTAATCTAATCTTATGTAGCTTTTTCTCTGGTAATATTACACTACTAACTAGAGCATACAAAATATTTGCTAGACCAATAGTTGAATACAGCTCATCAGTCTGGAACCCACATTACATATCTGATATTAATACATTTGAGAAAGTCTAGAAATATTTCAAAAGAATAGTTCTCCACTCCTCTACTCGTTACAGAATACCTTATGCCACAAGACTAGAAATTCTAGACCTAGAAAACCTAGAACTACACTGCCTTCAGTCCAATCTAAGTAAAGTATATAAATCATACATTGCAATGTCCTAACTGTCAATGAATACTTCAGCTTCAACCATAACAATACAAGATACAAACTCAAGGTTAATTGCACCCAACTTGATTGCAGGAAATACGACTTCAGCAACAGAGTAGTCAATGTCTGGACTACTCTACCTGACTTTGTGGTTTCTTCTTCAAACCCCAAAAACTTTAACCTTAGACTGTCTACTATTGATCTCACCCCTTTCCTAAGAGGTCTGTAGGGGTCGTGAATAAGCACACCCACATGCCTACCGTCCTTGTCCTATTGATTCTTTTATTCTTTTATTTTTCTTATGTGTATCCATGTATTCATAACTATGTTTTTACTTATACCTGTTATGTTGTAAGCAATTGACAAAAATAAATAAATAATAAAAATAAATAAATAAAAACAATGGAGTGCCAATGGGCCTTCAAAACATTAAAGGTTTTGTTTGCTAAGGAGCCAGTCCTTAGGCATCCGGATCTTGAGTGGGACTTTGTGGTCCAAGCCAATGCTGGTGACATGGCCATGGGGCCTGTCCTTCTCCAAGTCAATGAATGGGGGAACTTGTGGACTTGTACTTAAACCTTGTGAAAGCTTACTGACACTGAAAGACAGTGGGCGATTTGGGAGAAGGAAGCCTTCATGGTCTGACGGGTGTTGATGATGTGGTAGCATCTTCTAGAAGGGAGTCATATAACCTTTGAGGTATACACAGATCACAAGAACTTGAGGCACTCCAGACCCTGCACAAAGTATCCCCCAACAAGTCCAGTTGGTGCAGTACTTTAAGTATTTCCTGTTCATCTTAAAATATATTCCTGGAGGAAGGAATTTCTGGTAGATGCCCTGTTGAGAATACTGCAGTACAATAGTGTCTGGGAGAAGGTGGTTCATGCCATTATACCTCCTTCTCAACCAGTGGCTCAGGTCACAACCTGACAACCAACATCAAAAATGGCTCATGACTGGGACTCCCAGTTTGAAGTCTCTTCGGCAACAGACAGAAATCCACGATCATGCGCAGTTTTGATCTGAGCTCGCCACTGGAGTGCCCCGAGCCAGCTGGTTTCAGGGCTAAGCCACCCTGTAGAGGTGGTGAAGAGGGGGGAGACCTCCAGCAGGTTGAGGAGAGCCGCATCTCTCCTCCTCAGCAAGCCTTTACTCCCATTCCCGAAGGCGGTTGCAGCGGTGGTCATAAATAGCCACCACAAAGGGGAACTCAACCGGAAAAGAATGTGCAGGAGGAAGATAAGAAAGTGAAAGTTTTGGATGACCGGGTTAAATTGTAAAAGCAACAACTAAGGTACCCTGGAATTTAAACTTACAAAAAAATAACATTGCTCCCAAAGAAGAGTCAGAAGCAGCAAAGGAAAGTGAAAAGGGAAAGGTTTGGCATATTTTCCCCCTTCTCTCTCCTTCCCTATACTGACAACTAACAGACTTAAATAAGAAATTGGAAAAATCCGCTTTGACTTTAATAGGCAATTAAGCTGAAAATAAAACAAAATGCTAAAGGGATAATAAAAATTTCTGGACACTAAAATTTTTCTTTTTCATAAGCAGGAAGGAAGAGAAAAAGAATAAGGGCAGAATCTGGAAGAGGGAGGAGACTGCCTGGAATTAAAAAGAATCTACAGTAAAATTTCAACAAGACTTCTAAAAGATACATTTTAACTGAAACTTTGTAACTAAACAGTAACCCCAAAAAGAGAAAGTGAAAAAAAGAGCAAAAAGAAACAGCTAGCGTGTATTTGGATTATTTGGTGATCTTTGGATTCTTGGTTATTACATTTGAATGACTAAAATTAATCGGGTGGCTGTTTAAAAATTTATACAATGGCACCACTTCTGGATGAATTGAAAATGGAACTTAAAAAGTACAAAGAAGATGCACAAGAAGTGAAGGGTTCTTTTGGCTTCGTTTTTCAATTCTTAGAAATGGGGATTTGGAACTATGAGAAACAACAAGAAACATCTGCAAAACAAGAAGACTGGGACAAAGAAGAAGCCATCTTTAATGAACAAGTAATTTTATGTGGGGAAGAAAAAGGAAAGGGGGGGGGAAGAGAATGGAGAATTTAAGACTCAAAAAAACAACCAAAGAAAAGAAAAATAATTCAAAAAATAAGTATAATACTGGAAAGCAACAGAAAAGGGGAATACAGAAGAGAGTAATAGAGGTAGAGAGACAAGGGGGTAAAAGGGGGAGAGAGAAGAAGAGAGGGAAGAAAGAAAGGAAAAGAAGTTACAAAGGACCAGAGCAAGATATAGAGAAACAGGACCTATTTAGAGATAATGGGTGAAAATCTAACTGAAAAAGGGATTCTGTAAAGGTACGTAAGATTGTATTGTTATATTAGTAATAGAAATAACTTTAGAAAATTGGAATCAATGTATGATTAAAATGACGGATAAAATAGTTAGTGCAATTTCGTGAAATGTTTGTTAATAAAATAAGTGAAATAAAATAAATGAGAAAATTGAATTAGGAAGGAACGGGAACATTTTAATTAGCTAATGTTTTATAAAATATAAGTGAAGAGGGGGGGGGAATTAATTATGGAAAGCTTATAATTGTTCCCATAGAAGTATATTTAATTGAAAAGTAATGTTAAAGAAGTTAAGACTTTAATGAATATTAATATTAATGACAGAATTAAAATGGAATGGAATGTGTTGTTTTAATTATAGACATTTATAATTTTTTCTTTTTTTAAGAATACAATGTGTATTTTAAGAATATCCCAAGCAGAATCCGAATGGAAATTATGTATTATATTGAATGTTATAACTTTAGGGTATATATTGAAGCCTAAATAAGAGTTAAATGGATAAACTTAAAAAATATAAAGGCGTCATACTCCAATCGGTAACTACAGGAGAAATTTTGTTTGATGAGAAAAGATAATAGATAATTAAAACAGGACAGACAAAAAATATAAATACAATGATTTGCATTGAGATGGGATAATTCAAATAAAATTGAGAAAATTAAAAGAGGGGAGAAGCTATTCAGAAAATGTAAAATAGTAATAAGATATGGAATAGAATATAAAAATGAGCATGAACCTGAATTTGTGTCTGTATGAAGAAATGTAACCCAGGATTTGTATTTTTTTTCTCTTTGTGAAAACTCAAATAAAATTTACAAAAAAAAAAAAAAAGGCCCATGATTGAGGTTTTCTTTTATATCATAATATTTATTTATTCATTGGGTGGTTCTATGATTTTTAATGCTGTAGGTGGGGAATGAAATATGTCACTAGTGAATTCTTCCATCCTTATATATGGACATTTTTGATCCCTTCTCTCATAGATCAGGAGCCCACAGCAGAAACAAGAATTATCTTCTCAGTTTGAGGAAGTGTAAAGTCATGCAAAAAAAACACACACACCAGAAACTGAAGAAACCAGGACAAAGTATAGTTCAAAACAAATGTCTCACAGGCATGCCAGCATCCAGTTAGCCAGGAAATAATTGATCTAAGCTACTAAACATTTTTTGAAATGTTTATGAATATTCAGCACCATACATCCTTCTAAAACAATCCATGCTGTACCTCATTATTCCCTGCAGTGAATTAGAGTGAAAATGAGAAAATTAGGAGATGACTCCCCCTTTTAAAAGATGGATCCAAAGACACTGCTTATATAAATGAATGGTACTATTAATGACATGAATGAATTATAGCTCACTGATGTATACTATCTACATGTGAACCTTAGAACAATTCTAATGAATTGCTGTCAAGGGTTACATTCCTGCTGTAACGTTGCTAAACAAGTTAAAGATGCCACAGTCTGCTTCAGTCATGTCTTCAGCGAGATAAAGTCAGACAACTAAATGTAATATATCTTTCCAGCTCTTACGACCTGTTCTGTAAAGAATTGTGTCATGGAGATAGCTGCCCCACAGGGTTATTATAGACAACATGTTGTAACAAGAGTTAATGTAGTAGTTCAGCAACTGGAATTTTGATGTATACCAAGTTGTCCTTTGTCTTCATTATAAAATGATCATTTTTCAAAGTAGAGGCAGTTTTCATTTTTAAATAGTTTAGTTGAAAAATGCTTCATTTTCTAGTTTTTGGGTTATGGGGAGTATTTCTTAGTAAGGTAAACTGTCATTTAAAGGACTTTTATTGCCCCCCCATCAAATAATTTTAAAGGACTTTCAAACTCAATTTTTTAATGTTAAAATTTTAACTTCTCCCCTGTCTGCATTTCCCGAAGTGGAGGGTTGTTTGTTTTTTTGGCATGGTGTTCTTCAAAGTAGCAAAAAGAAGGATGAGAAGGTGAATTTTTAAAAGGACAGAGTTGTACTCCCAACCTTGAGGATTAATGTATACTTGCATACTAAAGTGCATGTAAAAGCAACAGGACACTCTTGATCATGGTTTAAAGGTATGGATTGTTGTCCCTAGTAAAGATGGCTTTTGAAATCAGTGAAATATTGGGTGCCAACATTAGCTTGAAGGGAACCAAGTGAAACTAAAGGGAAAACCTATTGATTTCCAGCAGTGGATGGCTCCTATTTGCTTTCTGTTGCTTTGTTCATGCTCCATTTGCTAATGTTAGGCATTATTAGATTTTAGGATGGTGGTTTTGCCTGCGTTTATAGCTGAAATAAACTCACTGCAGTTTTGAGATATCTTTTGGAGTCCACTTTGTGAGTTGACAGACCCCAGGAGTTGACCTGGTAGAAGCAGTAATGTTTTAATGGAGGGTACTTTTTTAAAAGGTTCTTCAAGGACTATGAGAGATACTATTGTTAGAAACTGAAAATGGAGATGCTCAGATCTTTTAAATTTCAACACTGAGCTTTACTAAGGTTCTGGGAATTATTTAAGGATGTCTCTTGCTGGTGTAAATCCCATACATACTATTTGAGAGTTGAATGGGGAACCTTCAGCTTGTCATCTGTAAGGTTTCCAGATAATTTTTATATGCCATAGCTACAGGGATCTTCAAACTTGACAGCTTTAAGAGTTGTGGACTTCAACTCCCAGAATTCCTCCTTCAGTCATGTTATCTCAGGAATTTTGGGAGTTGAAGTCCACAAGTCTTAAACTTGCCAAGTTTGAAGACCCTTGCCATAGAACCTTCCCAAAGAACAGGCATGGGTTTTCCTTTAGGAATAAAGCACTAAAATAAGCTTCACTAATGTATTTTGAGAAGGTTTTCTGACCCAACTCTTTTTCAAAACAGTTCAGATAGTTTACATTTACATTTTATTTGATTTGTCAATCGCTTACAAGATACAGGTATAAGAATAAATATACTGTAGTTTTGAATACATGAGATAGATACTTATAAGAAAAATAAAAAACAATAGGACAGGGACGGTAGTCATGATTGGTGCACTTATGCACGCCCCCTACAGACCTCTTAGGAAAGGGGTGAGGTCAATAGTAGACAGTCTAAGGTTAAAGTTTTTGGGGTTTGGGGAAGAAACCACAGAGTCAGGTAGAGTATTCCAAACATTGACCACTCTGTTGCTGAAGTCGTATTTCCTGTTGCTCTTAATATGATCATAGAGGTCATTTATGTAGAATATGAAGAGAGTTGGTCCTAAAACACTGCCTTGGGGGACACCACTGTTGACAGGTATAGAATTTGATAGAACGCTCCCAATTTTGATCATGTGTTGTCTGTTTGACAGGAAAGCTTCTATCCAGTTATGTAGGTGTTGAGAGATACCATAAGATTTTAGTTTTAGTAGTAGTTTGTCGTGTACTACTGAATCAAAGGCTTTACAGAAGTCTATGTAGATTGCGTCTATTGCTTTGCCCTGATCGAGTTGTGTAGTCCATATGTTTTTGCAGCGTTGGGCTTTCTCCTTCTAGTGACATCACGGTTATGGATCCACAGACATCAGAGTCCATCCAAATGAGCTAATTTAATTCCTTTGTTCCTTGAATATCTTGTTTTACTTTGGTAAAGAAATATAACACCCTGGAGTCAGTAATCACCAAGTATCAAATTATTCCTCAAATATTCAGCTAGTCTTGAGAATGAACATTTTGCACAGATTACAGGGCCTTTATTCACATTTCAGGGCTTTTTATACACATTTCTTTCTAGGTGGTTTGGACCAGGAACTTTCTTCTATTGTTAAAAATTATTTGCATTACATCTTCATTTGATATCAAACACTTATTAAACATGTATTTTATATCATATTATGAATGTTTATGGCTTGTAATATACAGATAGTCCTCAAATTATGACCACAATTGAGTTCAAAATTTCTGTTGCTAAGGAAGACAGTTGTTAAGTGAATCTTATCCCATTTTACGGCCTTTCTTGTCACAGCTGTTAAGTGAATCACCACAACTGTTAAGTTGGTAACATGGTTATTAAGTGAATCTGGCTTCCTCATTGATTTTGCTTGTCAGAAGGTTAAAAAAGATGATCACATGACTCCAAGAACACTGTAACCATTGTAAATATGAGTCTGTTGCCAAGTATCTGAGTTTTGATCATGTGAACAAGGAGATGCTGTCATATGTGTGTTGGTCCTAAGCAACTTTTTTCAATCCTGTTGTAACTTCAAACGATCACTAAATGAATTCTGTAAATTGAGGACTGTCTGCATAAGCTCCAATAACTATTATTTCTATTGCTAATTGTAATCCACAGAAATTCTGGAGAGACATGTACCTTTTGGTTGTTCATATTATTTCAATCTAAAGAATAGAATAGAATTCTTTATTGGCCAAGTGCAATTGGACTCACAAGTATTTTGTCTTTGGTACATATGCTCTGTGTACATAAAGGAAAAAAATACATTCATCAAGAATCATAAGATACCTTACTTAGTGACAGTCCTAGGTTACTAATAAGTAACCAAATTGTACTAAGAAACAAATAAAACAATATAAATTGTAACGATACAAGCAGCATGGTATAGTCATAAGTGGGAAGAGATAGATACATATTCTTTATTAAATTTTAAATATTATTTAACATTAAAGCATATTCTTTATTTGGAATCTTCTTACCCCAAAGTGGATAGAACACAGCCTTTGAACACACTAGACTGCTTAAAGAAGAAGCTGCTGGTATATTAAGTCCCCATTTTCTGCAACTCAGAATCACTTCAAGAGTGAGATGGGTGGCATATAAATTTAATAAATAAAGGAAAAGAAATAAGCTTTAAGAGTGTGCTGCACTTACCAACCAGTATCATATATGAGATTACAGTTGGGGAATCCCAATATCCCTTCACTCATTCACAAATATGTCACTGCATGATATTTGGCTAGACAATATATAACAATTTAACTTATTTCATCAGGTGGGAGGGATGGAAAACTCTGGATGCTGAGAGCGACTTGGTAAAGGCCAAGATAAACATGTAAGAAAATATTACTTCCTTCTACAATTGAGTAACCCAATTCCATAGAGTAAAAAGGCCAAATGGATTTTATTTGCCTGAAAATCCTTAGGTCTCTCTGACCTGTCAGCATGAATGCTATAAACATTTTCAGCAGGAAGGACAGAACCGTCCGTCTTTCCTTCATCACTTTGTAGCAGCCTACAAAGTGGAACGGGACTTTGTTTTGTAATTCAGAAGAGCAAAACACTTATGGAACTTTGGTGAGGCTGATAAGAAACTAAGGGGAACATGACATTATCAAGCTGGACATCTTTCCTCTTAATACAAGCTTTTCAGCAGTCGTGATGCAATTGGAACATTTATGGATTAAGGGGAGTTTTATAAGCATCTTTAATCCAAAGGTGTTTATAAGCCTCTCTGGATCTTTCACAGACCCAACATTTTTTGAAAGAAATCAATAGCACAAGCACAAGTCTAGTAAGCCAAACTTCTTCAAAATCATTTCGGGGGGCCAAAAACATTTCCACCAACCAGGGCCAATTTCCTGCAGGTGAGCCAAAAAGCAAAATGCTACTTTTCAGTCCCTGCATCAAATTTCACATACTTCCCCCCCCACAAATGAATTAGCAGTTGAATTTTATTCAGCACAGCTATTGGTACAGCTCTTGCCTCCATATCTAAGAATAGAAGAGAGTAAGGGAGACTGGTCCAGATCTGACCTACAACCAGTGGTGGGATTCAAATAATTTAACCACCAGTTCATCCAGGGTCAGGTTGGCTGCCGTGGGAGGCGTGGCCAATCCAGCTCCAGCTCTGCCACACATGTGGGATGAGCCTCCCGCCAGGGTCAACCTGACCTTGGGTGAGCTGGTTGTTAAATTACCCATCCTATCAAAGTGGATCCTGGGTGCTGTGCTACAATGGAGAAATGGGAAACGGAGCAGCCAGCAGTGTTAAGCCTGTGTTCCCCAACCAGGGTTAAGGAGATAAGCTAAACAGAATGTGCAGCGTTAGTCAGATAGGCACACAGATAAATGTGTGAGATAAGTTTGTATGTTAGTTAACATACAGTAAAAATAACAGATACGCTTGTGCTATCAAAAATATAGTTTATTCCATTTACAGTTTATAGCATAGTCAAAAAAACAGTCCATTAGTCATGTACGTTTTAGTCAGTCCATTCAAGGATATTCAATTAGCAAAGTCCATGTAGAATATCCAATGTCAGTTCACTTACAAATAAATCAGTCCTTTCTCTCTCCCTTTCCAGTAGGAGAAAAACGCAGTCTTCAAACCATCCAGTAATTAGGGATCATCAAGCCAGAGAGAGCAAGCTGCCGTGCCTTGCTTCTTTCATGGTGCTTTTACAACCACTCCCTTAATTACATTCTTACAGTTAAAGTTACAGACACTTTAACTAACAAACCATGATAACATATTTATTATTTTACCTAAACCAGTTAGGGTAAACAATGTTATCCCTAACATTCTCCCCTTTTAGGTAATAATAATAATATAACTATTTACACCTTTAAATCATATTTGTTACAACTCTCTTTAAACTTAATTACACCTTGAGCTTTTGTAAACTGGTCTGCAATGTTTTCTTCTGTCATGCAGTATTCCAATTTAATTAGCCCATTCTTTACAGATTCTCTGACATTTAAGTATCTTAAATCAGTATGCTTTGATCTAGTTTTTACAACAATACTAGTAGCTAACTTTATGGCTGCCTGGTTGTCCTCATACACAATAATGGAATCTTTAACAGTTACACCCATGTCTAATAATAACTGTTTGTACAAAATTAAGTCAGTGCATAGTAATGATAGACATGAAAATTCCGCTTCCATCGTGGACAAGCTGATATGCTGTTTTCTGATTGACCGCCACCCTATTAGTGTCTTACCAAATAATATAGCCATCCCAGATGTTGATTTTCTAGTGTTTATGTCAGTTGCAAAACTTGCATCTGCATAGGCACTAAGACTCAAATCACCCTTTGGTTCTATATACAATGCATGGTTCATTGTTCCTTTAAGATATCTTAAAATTCTCTTTAATGATTGCCAATGACATTGTTGTGGATCTGAATTAAAACGTGCCAGCTGATTAACACTATAAGCTATATCTGGCCTTGACCAATTGCTTATATATGATAAGCTACCAATCAAAGATTGATATATGGACTTATCAAATTTGGGACTTTGATCATCAGTTTGACAAACTTCCTGACTCATTGGAGTCTTTGCCGGTTTACAAAGTTCCATTTTATACGTTTTAATTAATTGGCAAATTTTATCTTCTTGAGATATCTTAAATCCATTTTTTGTTTTGTTAATTGTCAATCCTAGATACTTTTTAATTTTATCTTTTTGGCTAATAATGATATAATCTCATTAGCTTCATTATTAGTCTTAGTTATCAAAGCAATATCATCTGTAAATAATAACAATAATGACACCGTTCCATTATTTTCTCTTTTAAACACACATAGATCTGCTAAACCAGATTTAAAACCTATATTGTTTAACTCTTTCACAAAATATTGGTTCCACTCAAAGCCAGATTGTTTCAACCCGTAAAGACTCTTTTTTGATTTTCCAACAATCATTACTATTTACTTTATTGTCTTTTATAATAACTGGTTTTTTCATATATATATAGTGTGCTGCAATGGTGCATGCAAATAAGCAGTTTCTACATCTAAATGGTTAATGACATAGTTTTTCTTAGCTGCCCACTCTAAAGCTGCTCTCAAAGATGTTGCTTTAAGACTTGGTGCAAAAACTTCATTGTAATCAGATGCAGTTTGTTTAAATCCTTGAGCTACCAACCTAGCCTTATGAGTAACAGTCCCATCATTTCCAGTTTTTACTTTAAATATCCATTTGCACCCAATGGATTTTTCTCCTGGAGGTAATTTGGCATCTTCATATACTTTCATTACCTTAAACGAATTTATTTCTTTTTCCATTGCCTTTTGCCAATTTTCCTGATCCTTAGCAGGATACATCCTAAGTTCATCTACACTAGTTGGAACTTTAGTTACTTGGCAAACTATACTTGCTTGATACCTATCAGGTGGTCTAGTTACAGGTGTAGTACGTCTAGGTATTACAGGACTTACAGGTGGACTTTCATTTACTAACTGTTCTTGATTATCTAACTCTTCCTGATCAACTGTTTCTTCTTGTTCTGATTCTATTTGTTCTTCGTGGACTTCTTCTTTTATTGGACTCTTCTTATAACTAGTCTGATCTTTTTGCCTTTTGTAGGGTCCAATAATTACTTCGTTATTTAAATCTTGCTCTAATCTATTCCATCCTACATGTTCTAGGAATTTAGCACTAGCACTGGTGTAAACTCTAGATGTACCTGTTTGCCAGAATCTATAAGATCTATGATTAGATTCATATCCGACAAAAAATAATCTTTTAGCTCTATGCTGTCCTTTGTGTCTCAGTTGTGAAGGGATATGCACCCATGCTGGTGCTCCAAATGTGTGCATGTAACTTAAATCAGGTTTCGTACCATGCCACAGTGTGAATGGTAATTCACCTGTTGTTGAATTAACAACATTATTTAATATATGATTACCACACATTATTGCTTCTCCCCACAAATTGTCAGGTAATCCTGAATCAGACAACATAGTACGTGCCATTGACTGTAGTGTTTGGCCTTGTCTCTCTATAAAGGCATTATGTTGTGGCCTATATGGTGCAGACTTTTTATGTTGAATACCTAACATTCTAAGTCTATTCTGGAATTTATTATTTGTAAATTCCGTACCATTATCTGTTATAAGAGTTACTAATTTCTTTTTAGTTTTTCTTTCTGCAAATTTAATCTAATTAAAGAGATTTAGATACGTTTCAGTTTTGCTCTTCATTAAATAGCAAAACCCATATCTAGAATAATGGTCCATTATACTTAGTATGTAACGAGCTCCTCCTACACTTGGTTTTTTTGGACCTATTAAATCAGCAAATACTACCTCTAAAGGCTCTTTGATAGTAAATCCATCAACTCTATTAGCTGGTATGACCTTGTTTTTGCTTTGATTACAAGCAAAACATTGCAAATACTTATTACAAGGTTTCAAACTTATTCCTTTAGATAGTTGAATAGTTTTCTTAAGCATTTTAAAATTTAAATGCCCTAGCCGTCGGTGTAATAAGTGAATACATTCATCATGAGGTTTCTTATTATCATAAACCATGTTAGCCACCTCTAAACCATTATCATTTAACACATATAATTCACCTCTTAAAGATGCAGTAATTTTCTTATCTTCTTTTTCAATTATGCAGTTATCTCCCCTAAAGGTAACTACATATCCTAGTTTAACCAAAATTCTAACTGAAAATAAATTAAACTTAAGTTGTGGTACATATAACATTTTTACATTCTCTTTTATGCAAGAACAATATGCTATCCCTTTCAGTTTCCAGCCATTGGTTAACTATATTTGCTGTGTACTCTTGGACATTTTAATAAAATTTTTGTTATCATTTGTTATACAGTGGGATGCTCCACTATCAATTACCCATAAATTATTTTTTACAGCTCCGTTAATATACATGGCTAACTCTAAATTTATATTTATCTTTTGATGACTTTTAGTATTCTGGCCTGCGTTCTGGTGCTTTGCTTTTTTACAAAATCTTACGAAATGTCCTCTTCCTCCACAATTAAAACACTTTTAAATTGCGTTTGCACTAGGAGATGCGTCCTGAAAAGCTTCCGTGTTAGATTTATGTGAGCACCAACGTTATCTCAGACATAAATCCTCTTCAGCTTCTGCCAACACCCAACAGCCGTTTGCTCTCCGCAGATATGAACAAGTTGCTGGTCAGATAGTGTTAGTCCTATTATGCAAAGAGCTTGTTCATTCTTCTGTTTAAAGTCTTCTATCTTTTGACTATCTTCCTCAATCTCTGGATCCCATTCCTCTACGTTTGGTGGGTTTTCAATTATATTCCACAGACCTTCTCTTCGTAGAAGTAGACTACATTTCATAGACCATGATACATAGTTTGTTCCATCCAGCTTGGATATAAGGGACAAACTTTGTAGATTGACTTGTGCCATGTTTTCTTTATATGGATATAAAACTATAATTAATAAAACACAGCTGTCTGTTTACTGTAATGTATAACAACACAAACTCTCACTTTTTACATAAATCTGTTTTATCCTAGTTCAACTGACTTTGCAGCCTCTGGGCCCATAACCAGTGTTAAGCCTGGGCCCATAACCAGTGTTAAACCTGTGTTCCCCAACCAAGGTTAAGGAGACAAGCTAAACAGAATGTGCAGCGTTAGTCAGATAGGCACACAGCGTTAGTCAGATAGGCACACAGATAAATGTGTGAGATAAGTTTGTATGTTAGTTAACATACAGTAAAAATAACACTTGTGCTTTCAAAAATATAGTTTATTCCATTTAGAGCTTATAGCATAGTCAAAAAAACAGTCCATTAGTCATGTATCGTTTTAGTCAGTCCATTCAAGGATATTCAATTAGCAAAGTCCATGTAGAATATCCAATGTCAGTTCACTTACAAATAAATCAGTCCTTTCTCTCTCCCTTTCCAGTAGGAGAAAAACGCAGTCTTCAAACCATCCAGTAATTAGGGATCATCAAGCCAGAGAGAGCAAGCTGCCGTGCCTTGCTTCTTTTATGGTGCTTTCACAACCACTCCCTTAATTACATTCTTACAGTTAAAGTTACAGACACTTTAACTAACAAACCATGATAACATATTTATTATTTTACCTAAACCAGTTAGGGTAAACAATGTTATCCCTAACAAGCACAAGGGAAGAAGGAGGAGCAGGGAGAAGAAAGAGGGAAAGTGGTTTCCTTTCCTGCTCCATTGCCCATTTTTCCATTGCAGCACAGGATCCAGTTTGATTGGGGGGGGGGATTTAACAACCAGTTCAGTTGAACCGGTGTGAACCAATTGAATCCTACCATTGCCTACAACCAAGTAGAATAGCTAAGGAACCATACTTAGGGAGGTTACCGCTGCTGAAATACAGGTGGTTCTTCACTTAAGACTGTAATTGAGCCTGCCGATCATTGTTGTAATTCATGATGACTGTAAAATGGTTCTGTCATGTAACTAATCTGATTTTCTTAGCTTTTTGTTGAGGTTGTTAAGGGAATCACTGTGGTCCTTAAATGAATCCTCTGTTAGGTATTTGCCAGATCTAACTCTAGTTTCTGTCTTGGTTTATCTTTCCCAATAAGCAATAACTGAGTCAGAAGATCATTTGAAAGAAATTGTTACAGCACTCTGAGAAAGCTAAGTCTCCCTATGAAAAGGGGGAACCTGGAAAAATGGTTTACGTTTACTTTTATAATCAGCACAACAAAGAACTTCAAAGCAAAAGTTGATTGGTTTTGAAATAGTCTTCTGTTCAGTTACATCACACAAATTGAAGCATCCAATAATATGCAAGCCTATTCATAGAAAAGAGTATTGTGTTCTGAATAAAAGTAAAATATTTGGAAAGGAAAAAAAATAAAATAGGTATGGGTAAGATGCATTCTCAGCACTTGCCAAAATTTACTATTTTCTTTGTTCATGGAAGCTTGAGAAGAAGCAAAACTGTTATCTACAATGTATGGAATTGTATCCTGCCAATCCTGGTTTCTGAAAGAAATGCTTTTCTTTGAAGGTTAGGGCTCATGGGAAACTATTTGCAATATAATTCAAAAAAAGCAAATGTTAAAATTCAAGAAAACCATCATTAGCTAGCCAGGGCAACAGTACCACAAAAACCATGTTTCGGGTATTACAAAGTCCATCAGGGAGCCCCACAGGCATTAAGTGAAGCAACAGTTTGCTATAGGTGGCAGTTTTACCAAAACTCAGAAGTTGCACAATGTGGTCACATAACCGCAATACGCCACAAATAGCCATAAATGTGGCCCAATAGCCAAGCACCAAAACTTTGGTCATATACTGTGGGGGAGGGGAAGAGCCCTGGCTGTCAAAACTTTGAAATTGGATGATAAGTAGCCCCAAGGTAGGTCCATCAAACTTCTAATGATTGCTAAGAGACCAACTGTAAATTAAAGACAACCTGAATAGGCCAACAGCTGTTGCTTCCATGCTCTTCCTAACGGTAGAGTACATAATGGAACACCTAGGAGTATGTATGATGGAATACAGAGATGTATGATGGTGATATATGTTGTGGTGCCAAACAACATTTGCAAGGAGTATGAGAGGCTTCAGGGCCTGAAGGAGGAACTTGAGAAGATGTGGAAAGTTAAGGCCAATTACACATTCAGCAGGCATTTCAAAAAACATTTGGCTCAACCAAACTCTTCATTGCCTAAACAGAAAAAAAGAAAGAGAATAGAGGTGGTATCTCAGATCTTTTTGGCAAATGGTGTTTCTTCTTCTGTAGCTGACATTTATGCAGAATGGGGATATTTCTCTCCTGTACATATTAGCCTGCTCTTCCCTTTCTCACAATGCATATGAATGGTTAAAACAGCGTTGTGTAAATTATGCAATTGTGGGTGCTAATTTTGTAGTGTTTATAATCACCTTTCTGATTGCAGCAAATAAAAGAGCCAGCATCAAAAATAGCAATGGGGAGAATATTCTGAGTTTTGCTTGCATGTGTGAAGGTTGATTTCTTCACCTAATTAAAAAAAAATGATTTGGGAAAAGAAAAGTGTGTGTGTGTGTGTGTGAGAGAGAGAGAGAGACTTTAGTACCATATGTTTATGTATGTAATATAACAGATAATATTTTTATTACATAATATTTTCTCTGAACTCCTTACTGACTACTACCGGCAGTAGCCAATTAACAATTGAACAATTAAAGTCTGGATGATGACTTTTCGTAATATCCTCATAGTAGTATTCTTTATTATGAAGTTATGTAACAGAAAGCATATTGTGACATTTCAAAGATGCACACACAAACATATATATGAACACATACATACATACACATACACACATAAAGCACACCAATCAATGGCAATTGTGGCATTTTTTGGTTTGCAGGATAGTGGTTAGGAGACATTCTGTTCTCTATGCAGCAAAAAATATGACTGCAATCTTATCACAAGGCTCTCTGTTCAAGATCTGGTTTTCATTGATTAAGTCATGTTGGATTTAAATTATTTTAGGAACTTTTTTTTTTTTTTTACATCAGAATACTTTGTCATACCTGCTACAGAACCTGTATTATGTTTTATGGCGGCAAGGCTGATTTTTACTCAGAGCAGGACCTTCTCTGCTGTAAAGCCACCCCAATAAAATGGATTGCCCTTTCATTCTGCCCAATTATTTGTGGTTTCCTGGAAAACAAACATACGTTTTGTTTCATTCTTGATGCTATGCCATGATCTTTTGCTGCCAGGTTTCACTTACTGTGAATTATTCAGGCCCAATTTTTTTGGCAGGATGGTTTTTTTTTTTTTATTATACAAATAATGTTGTGCATTATTTTAATAGGAGTCGATTAAATGCAGCCAAGTAGCTTAAAACTGAGATGCACCTTGTTTTTATGAATGAAATCATTCTTGTGGGTTTCATTGAGGTTTTTCCAACCACGTCCAAGATATATATATATGATTCCACCAGACTGTCAGTTATTTGGAAGCCTGCACTCACAAACAAACAAATCTCCACACTACAAGCCAGGCATACACCTGGGCACAAACAAATCCCCCCCACCCGATACCTCCAGCTCAAACACACCCCAACCAGGCACCCAGATGAAACCTAGCTTCCTAACAAATGATAGCCATCCATTTACTCGGAGCCAAGTGGCACTAAAAGCCTCCAATACAGGAACACAATGTTGCCAGCCAATCAAGACACAAAAAAGACAGAAGATATTAGAAACACCAATCAAGCAGAACACAGCAAACTCCAAGACCAATAAACACAGACCAAGACTCCCAACCAATCAGGATGAAGAAAAAAACATTCTGGCACAGCAGTAGGCTAGCCCCAAATTTAAAACTGAAATAACTCTAAAAGTCTGACTCACAGACAAACACAATACAGAAACCTGGTGATGGCAGATGAGATTCTGACGAAACATTGCTACAACTTTAAAAGCACAACTATAATGACGTGGGAAAATACCCGAACAAAGCTGAATATCATACATGTAAGTACCCGCGAAAACTTAAGAAAACATTATGTATATGTATATGTATATGTACATGTATATGTGTGTGTGTGTGTGTGTGTGTGTATATATATATATATGAAGAAATTATCTCCAGTAATTCTAGAGTGAGACAATTTAACCTATCCTTTAGTGCAGAGGTGGTATTCAGCAGGTTCTGACCAGTTCTGGAGAACTGGTAGAGTGGAAATTTTGAGTAGTTCAGAGAATTGGCAAATACCACCTCTGACTGGCCCCACCCTATCTATTCTCTGCCTCTTGAGTCCCAGCTGATTGGCTGGGTCTTCTTTTGTTGCCCTGCACAGGAGTATGGAGCTGGAAAGCAGGTTAGTGGGTTGGGGAAGGAATGGGGTTTTTGCAGTAACTTTCCCCCAGGAGTGGGGTGGGAATGGAGATTTTGCAGTATCCTTCCCCTGTCATGCCTACCAAGCCACACCCACAGAACCGGTAGTAAAAAATTTTTGAATCCCACCACTGAGTCACATGCAATCCTGGAGTTACACTTTGCCAACTTCTGCTGTAGCATTTTGTACAATATTTGTTCGATATAGCATGAACGTAGATGACATCAATTCAACTGTAGAGCAGTTGATACAAAATACAAAGAATATTAAATACTGCCAAAAATATAATAGCTCTGTTTGGGAGACAAATTCTGCTCTGCAAGTTTCTTAACAGGATTAGCTGTCAATATTCATATATTACACAACACTGGGTCATTTTATGTTCTTGATTTCTGATAAGTTATTAAATTGTTAACAAAATGCAAGCTTTACCTACCACATTACCCCATGATTTCTGGCTTTCTGGGAAATCCTCTTTACTATATAAAGAAGCCATTTGCATGCCTCCAATGCTGAACTAGATGTAATTTGGATGAATGGCATAATAAAACATTGAAAAAATAATCCTGCCATGTAGGCAGGTTGTCTTTCGATTACCAAAGTCTGTATTGTTTATTTTTTCCCCTGCATGTGCTCACACTAGCTACAGTTCAGTAAGGTTGTAAAATACAGGCTGGATCCGTTCCAACAAGAGTGTTTTTATGACTTTTGTAATACAGCATTTAACGTGTTCTTGGCTGAGTCTATTAGCCTTGTTGAACCTTTGTTTATGAGCTTCTCCAGCCCCATTTGGTGAGCTCTGGTGAGGAATTTTTGGGTTCTGGCGCTGCAGTTTCATTGATGCTAAAGCAGATATAGAATAGAAGAATAACAACAACGGGGAAAAAAAGCTGTTATTGAAAACATTTCTTATCAGTTAGTCCTTGACTTATGACCACAGTGGAGCCAAGAGTTTATGTTGCTAAGTGAGAAATTGTTAAGTGAGTGTTGCTCCATTTTCAGACTTTTCTTGCCACATTTTGTTAAGTGAATCACTATTGTTCAATTAGTAACCCGGTTGTTAAGTGAATCTGGCTTCCCCATTGACTTTGCTTGTCAGAAAGTCACAAAAGGGGATTATGTGACCCCAGCATACTGCAACTGTCATAAATACGAATCTATTGCCAAGCATCCGCATGTAAATCACTTGACTATGGGGATGCTGCAACGGTCATAAGTATGAACAATGGTCATAAGTCACTTTTTTCATTGGCATTGTAACTTCAAACACTCACTAAACAAACTGTTGTAGGTCGAGGACAACTTTTATGGGAAGGATGAATGCAATAATCAATAGGGACTGACAGGAAATAGAATTCAGTAGCTTTGCTGTGATCTGAATGTTGGCAAGGGTGGGATTTTATCAGTTCGGACCGGTTCTATAGTACCGGTTGTTATGATTCTGTGCAGTTTAGAGTACCAGTGCCTTTGGCTGGCCCCGTCCCTCTCTGCCCACCCCTCCCCTCCCTTCCCAGTCAGTCCTTATTGTCGTGTCCGCAAAAAGACGCCAGGAGTCGGTGACTTCGTTTAAAGCTCTTTATTAAGAAGCTAAGAACCGAACCGGCGGAAAGGAAAAAGCCCGCGGCTTTTATTCTTTTCGCCGCGGCGGCCGCGGCCAATGGCAGCATTTCAAGTCTCCCGCTCTTGGAGCGAGCCAATCGCGGGAGACTCTTAACGAGCCAATCGGCGCGGCTCGCCTGGCCAATTAGAAATCCCCGCGCTTTAGCCAATCAAAGCGCGGGGATTTCGAGTATGTAAATGAAGGACAGAACACCCCTCCCCTCTTGGTTCAGTCCTTACGTTGCGTAGTCACGTAGGTAGGCGGGGCTCCGTCTAGTCCTACTTGACCTGCGCAACTCAGTTGCAAGCTGTATTTCAGCCGGAGCAGTCGGGTTTTTGGCTGCTCCCACTTCTGTGCGAACCGGTTGGTTGATCGGGCCGGTTCCTTCTCCGTGGCTCCCACCTGGGCCTTCCGGGTTGGTTGAGCTACGGGTTTCGCCGGTCCCGCTTGGTCTATCCGGGTCGGTTGAGCTGGCTTGATGGTTCTTCTCCGGTGGAGGATCGCGATGGCTGCGTTCCGGTAAGTACTGCTGGTTTATTTTTTCTTGCGTTTGGTTATTCGGGCATTCCCTCCCCCCTTGGTTTGTGTTTTGGGGGGTGGATTCTTTTGCTGTCCTAGACCTGAGTTGGTCAATGTGTCGTTTCCAGGCTCGCCCATCTGTGGTTTGGAGCTGGTATGAGCGTGGGCCTGTGATTTGGGTGATGACGGCTGGGATCCATAGGGGGTCCCCCGTCAGGTTTTTCGCATACACGAGGTCCCCGGGTGCGAATGTTCGGTATTTTGTACTTGAGTCTGGGGACCGCTCCGGGTTATATGTTGGGTGTAACCTGTCGAGTGGGGACCTCAGCTTCCTACCCATTAGTAATTCGGCTGGGCTTTTGTTGGTAGTGGTGTTCGGGGTGATGTGTTGTATAAAGAGGAGTCTGTTAATTTTGTCTTGGATCTCCCCGTGGTCCATTTTCCGGATGGTTTTTTTGGTAAACTGGACCATCCGTTCCGCCCTACTGTTCGCCGCCGGATGCGCCGGTGCTGTTAATGCATGGCGGATGCCCCTCTCCGCCAGGAACTTCTCGAAGTCGAGGGAAGTAAACTGGGGTCCGTTGTCGGAGACGACGACGTCTGGGAGGCCGTGTGTTGCAAAGAGTTTGCAAAGTTCTTTGATCACGGCCTCCGTGGTTGTAGATTTCATGTCGCTTACCTCCAACCAGTTGGAGTAAGCGTCAACTGTTATGAGGAAGGTATGTCCATTTGTGGGACCGGCAAAGTCTAAATGGATTCTGGACCAGGGCCCCCTTGGTGTTTCCCACTCCAGGATGGGTGCTGTGGGTGGGCTGGGTCTAGTCTCCTGGCATCGCTGGCACCTAGCTACCCAGGCCTCTATCTGCTTGTCCATCCCTGGCCACCAAGCGTAACTTCTGGCCAGGGCTTTAGTTCTTACGATGCCAGGATGCCCCTCATGCAACATTTCTAAAACCTTCCCCTGCAGTCTGTCCGGAATGACCACCCTGTCACCCCATAAGATGCACCCCTTAAGCAGCGAGAGTTCGGTTTGGCGGTTTCTAAATGTCTTAACGGACTCGTCGTTGTCCCTTTCTGGCCAACCTTTTTCCACCCAATGCAAAATCCACGCCAGGCGCCTGTCTTTAATAGTTTCCCGGGCAATGTCTGACGCGGTTATGGGTAGGTTGGGTAGGTTCTCGATGCTAAGGGTGTTTGTCGTTGGTGCTGGGTCAGGGTCGGAGTCCGGTAACGGCGAGCGGCTTAAAGAGTCCGCGTGTGAAATCTTCTTACCCGGTTTGTGTATAAGTTCGTAGCTGTAGGCTGCCAGGAACTCGGACCACCTTGTTATCCGGGGAGACAGAATGTTCGGGGTGGCTCGATTCCCTGCAAGGATGCCCAGCAACGGCTTATGGTCTGTTACAATGGTGAAGGGGCGGCCGTAAAGATATTCGTGGAACCGCTTAATGGCGGCAACTATAGCCAAAGCTTCTTTGTCCAGTTGTCTATAGTTCCGCTCTGGCTTGGTTAGAGTCCTGGAAAAGAACGCGATGGGTGCTTCTTTTCTGTCAGGAAGGGTATGGCTGAGGACAGCGCCGACGCTGAATGGTGATGCGTCGCAAGTGACGGCCAGGGGCAAGGTTTCGTTGAATTGGATCAGGACGGCGTCGGAGGTGAGGAGGTCTTTAGTTTTTTGGAAGGCGGCTTGCTCCCGTTTCCCCCAAGTCCAGGTTGCCGCCTTATCCAGGAGCCTATGCAAAGGCTCCGCCGCCATTGCCTTTTGGGGTAGGAAAACATTATAAAAGTTCAGTAACCCCAAGAATGCCTGTAATTCAGTCTTTGATCTAGGGGTGGGGGCCTCTTTGATAGCTTTCACTTTTTTACTTGTGGGGTGAATGCCGTGCCGGTCTAGTAGGTAGCCCAAGAATTCCACTCGTTCCGTGCACAGTTGGCATTTCTCCCTTTTTACTTTAAGTCCCGTTACTTTAAATTTGGTTAAGACCTCTCTGAGTCGGTTTTCTAATTCGGCTTCGTTTGGCGCCGCTACTAACACGTCATCGAAATAGGGCACCACCCCCTTGATGCCCTGCAGCAAACGTTCCATCAGGCTCTGAAAGATGCCTGGTGCCACGCTGACTCCGAATTGGAGTCGGTTGCACTTGAAAGCCCCCCGATGGGTAACGATGGTCTGGGCTTCCGCCGTTTTTTCGTCGACCAGCAACTGCTGGTATGCCTGGGCGAGATCAAGCTTGGCAAAGACCCTGCCCCCTCCCAGTGAGTGCAGTAGGTGTTGCATGATTGGGACGGGGTAGGCGCTTTGTTGCAGCGCGCCATTTAGGGTGGCCTTATAGTCCCCACAGATTCTCACTGACCCGTCTGGCTTGACCGGGGTCACTATTGGGGTCTCCCATCGGGCATGGTCTATTGGTTGCAACACCCCCTGTTTGACGAGCTTGTCAATTTGCTCGTCTATCTTAGGTTTTAGGGCGAATGGTACCCGCCTAGGTTTTAGTCGCTTGGGGGGGACGCTAGGGTCTAGATCAAATGAGATAAGGGGCCCCTGGTACTTGCCCAGGCTTCCGTCGAAGACCTCCCGGAACTCCTGGGCTAGCCGCTGTTCCCAGCCGTTGTCGGTGACGTGGTTGATTCCCGTGAGAGCGATGTCGAGCGGGGCGAACCATTGTAGGCCCAGCAGGCTTGGGCGGTCGCGATCGACGATTGTGAGGGGGAGTTGTTCGGTGCGCCCCTTATATGTCACATTAAAGTTCTTGGTGCCCACTACCGGGATGCAGTTTCCCTGGTAGTCTTTCACAATAAGTCTTTGGGCGTCTATGTTCCTCCTTTGGAGGGTAGGCACCAACCGTTTTATCTCGTGCCATGCAATCATGGAGAGGTAGGACCCGGAGTCCACCTCCATTTTGCATGGTTGGCCCTCGATATGGACCTCGACGTGGACCTTTCTGGCGCCGTCGGAGATGGCGTGGCCGATGGTTACCGTCTGGTGGGTCTCTTCTCTGCGCCGGTTGTCGCCGCCTCTCGAGGGTCGTTGGATCCGGTCCCATCGGCTGTCCGATTGGCGATCTCTGGTCCGGGGCGGTGGGCTTTCCCTTCTTCGGTCGTGTTGGTCCCATCTGGGTGGACTGCGAGTCTTCTTTTGGTGGCAAACCCGGGCGATGTGTCCCTTTTTCTCACAATGCCGACAGATGGAGTCAAAAAATCGGCATTCTGATCTGGGGTGGTCGCCGCCGCAACCGGCACAGTTGGTCCTCGACCTACGACCTCTGCGGTTCCGTTGGTCGCGCCCCGTCTGCACTCGATGTATGTCTTCTTCGTCTTCGGACGTGCTGGATGCAGAATGGAAATCGCCGTGGTGTGTGGTTGTTTCGCTTTTTAGGTCGGCCGACCTTGCCGGGTTGTTGTTTCCGCCGCGGTCTTTCACGTCTGGTTTCCGCATGCTGTCGGCGGAAGTGCGGGTTGCTTCTGCGGCTGTGGCTGCGGTGAGGGCGTCTGCTAGACTGATGTCGCCCTTAGCCATAAGCCGGCTCTGGAGCGCAGGGTCCCATAGGCCGAGCACGAATCGGTCTCTCAGGAGGCTGTTCAGGCTGTCAAATTCGCAGAGCCCCCCTAGGCGCCGCAGCTCGGCGACGAAGTCGCTCAGTTTTTCACCCGGTCTCTGGTCCCGCCGGTAGAATTCGTTGCGCCGGATCAGGATGGGGACCTCGGGAGCGTAATGTCGCCGAAGGATAGGTTCGAGGACGTCCCAATCCATGGCGGTTGCGTCGGCCAGCTTGGCCAATGCTTTGGCCATCTGGAAAACTTCGGTTCCGCAATGGGTGAGGAAGACGGCGCGTTTTAGCGGGCCCGAGGCGTCCTTCATTCCGGTGCACTCGAGGTACATGCGGAAACGGTCGGAGAACGATTCCCAGTCCTCGGTGGCGGGGTTGAAGGGGGCGGGCGGTGCGATTTTCGCCATCTCGGTGCTTAGTCTGGCTTTCGTCGGACACGGGGTTCAGTTCAGGGTCTGGATCCCATCCTCGTCGCCAGTGTCGTGTCCGCAAAAAGACGCCAGGAGTCGGTGACTTCGTTTAAAGCTCTTTATTAAGAAGCTAAGAACCGAACCGGCGAAAAGGAAAAAGCCCGCGGCTTTTATTCTTTTCGCCGCGGCGGCCGCGGCCAATGGCAGCATTTCAAGTCTCCCGCTCTTGGAGCGAGCCAATCGCGGGAGACTCTTAACGAGCCAATCGGCGCGGCTCGCCTGGCCAATTAGAAATCCCCGCGCTTTAGCCAATCAAAGCGCAGGGATTTCGAGTATGTAAATGAAGGACAGAACACTTATTGTGCATGCGTGACATCGTGTGCGTGCCCAACATTGTCCCTCCTTAAGGTATTTCTTTTTTTCCCTGCCAACAATCAGCTGCTCCAATGATCAGTTGTGCTGGGATCCCCCTTGCTGTCTTACTGCTTCACCCAGGAGGCTTCCCTGAGGCCCAGGAGGCTTCCCTGAGGCCCAGGAGGCAAAAAGGGGTAGGTAGGGTGTTGTGCTCCATTTTTGGCCTCCTGAGTCTCAGGAAAGCCTCCCTGGAACAAAAATGCACCCACCCAGGAGGCTTCCATGAGGCACAGGAGGCCAAAAAATGGAGCACAGGGGAGGGCTGAAAAAGAAACAAGAAGAAGCCACACCTACCCAGTCACATGGCCACTCCCACCCAGCCACTCCCACCCAGCCACAGCCACAGAACCGGTAGTAAAAATATTTGCATCCCACCCCTGAATGTTGGGTGTACTAAAACCCACATAAGATCTCAGCTGGGCATTGAATGATGCCATTCTGCCTTACTACAATGTGTGTGAAGTCAGTGGTTTCACTAGGGGTGGGAAATGTTACAAAGAAACCATCAGGCAACAGGAAAATTACTCCTCCCTGCTTCCTGGTTCAGCTGGACTCAGAAGCAGCGGTGGGATTCTATTGGTTTGGACTGGTATGGTTGAACAGATAGTTCTGATGATCATTCTGACCTACCCCTGCTCTTTCCCATGCTTTATTTCCTTGTTTAAGAGCACAGCTGATTCACATAGCAGAGCGGTTTTTGCCGTGCCTCAGCTGTTTTACTCACCGGGGCTGCAGTATTATAGATGAAACCTGGCTTTTTAAAATGGTGTGCATGCACACAAACCAGTTGTTACATCAGTTGAATCGCACCACTGCTTGGAAGCAATGATGAATTTTTATTTTTTTATTTATTTTATTTGTCAATTGCTTACAAGATAATAGGTATAAGTATAAACATGAGTAAGAATACAGGAAATAGGTATGAATAAATGGGGACAATAGGACAGGGACGGTAGGCACAATGGTGCATTTATGCACGCCCCTTAATTTGTTTTTTCACAGCCCTCTGAACCCTTTTAGGATAAGCACAGAGCAACAAAAGATGGTTAGAATTGCTTTTCTACAAAACAACAACAACAACAACAACAGAGTAATTCCAGTGGATGAAATGGATGAAACTCATCTTCCAAGCTTAATCCAAGCTAAACCTCAGATCACAAGACAGTATGTGAACTATCTGACTGGGTTATTTAACATCCAACTACTCCAACCTTTTGTTTCCACACATTTTGAGTAATTAAACAGATAGGCATATGCATAATAGTTATATCTCAGTATTTTTTATTTGGGGATCTACATTATGGCTTCAGACTAACACCCTAACATGAGGGTGGCACTTAGCTGATGTAACTTAAGGCTTTTGTGGGCCCATCTTCCCTCTATTTATGCTATCCTTTAATAAAAGAATTTCAATTGAAGGTCATCAATGCTGAGGGATCCTGTAAATTAATTATGTGCTGGGCACACCCATTTAGGATTGGTGGTGGGTTTAAACAAATATCTCCTCAATTCAAGGGCGTTCCTGTATAACACCCCCAAGGTTTAATTGTGAAGGTGGTTGACATTACTTGTCTGAATACAAGTCAGCAGCAAGCCAATTCTATATTTCAAGAAAAAGTGCTGCATAAATACATTTCTCTTTAAATTTCTGTTATTCTCTCCAACAGCAGTTTCCAGAGTACATCTGAGTGTACAGCTAATGACCCATGAGGAATAAGCAACTGTTTAAGTAAAATGCACTATGAAAAAGCTTTTACCAAACAGCATTTTAATATTTTAAATAGATTTTCCATTGCAGGGCCTTTGTAACTGGATTAGTTCTCTGATGTGTTCTGACAGAGCTGTTGTTAGGGATACTCCATTAACTTTGTCTGTCATCTTATTTTCCCAGTATCCAACATAACACCGTTATATTTCATAATTTATATTGCTATCGGTGCTGATTTGTAAATGTGCAAATTATAATTAACAGCGGCTACTACTTCTATTAAATCTTAAATCATTCTTGCAGCCTAGATTTTCCACAGCAGATGGAGCCCTGCAATATGCAAATAACTGTTTCCTTAAGTCCTCAGTGGTTTTAACCACCAGTTTAGATTTTTTTCCCTCCTCTTCCCCCCAGCCCATTTATTTTATGTTTCCTGTAGTGTTTGTGTTAATATTTAGTGGTTGTGTTAATATTTCTTCACTACAGGTACCCAATAAGAGTCTTATGGGCAATTGCCTTTGTTGCATTGTCATCTTGTCCATTTCATTAACCAACTCTTCTTCATGTCACCTGCCTTGTAAAGGCAAGCACACCTTTAGTTTCTACCTCTGCATAAGTACCATGTTTCTCCAATGATACGACCTCCCCCAATAGGAAGACCCAGCATGTTTTCTAGGCATAAAATGAAATTAAGCCCTTCCCCCCAAATTTAGGCCTATTTTAAAACATGCAAAATGGGGGGAAGTGCAGGGGGACTTGCCGTTAGGAGTGCCCCATGGGCAGCAATTCCTCACCACTAGCTGCTCCTAATGGCCGATCATGGCAGAGCGTGGAGAGCTCCCTACTCCTGCCAAGCACCTTTGCGGCAGACCCAAGACCTTCAGTGCCCGCCGCTGTTGATTTCCCTTCTGCCCATGCCGCCGCCGCATTTGGAGCGGCCACTTCCATGTTTGGAGCACCACTGCTGTTTGGAACACCGCTGTCATTTGGAGCTGCTGCTTCTGCATTTGGAGCTGCCACTTCCACGTTTGGAGCGCTGCAGCTATTTGGAGCACTGCTGCTGTTTGGAGCTGCTGCTTACGCATTTGGAGCTGCCGTTTCCACATTTGGAACCCCACCGCTGTTTGGAGCACTGCCGCTGTTTGGAGTTGCCATGTCCGCATTTGGAGCTGCTACTGCGTTTGGAGCTGCCGCTTCCGTGTTTGGAGCACTGCCGCTGTTTGGAGCACCACCTCCATTTGGAGCGCCGCCGCCACTCCAAACACGGCAGCAGCTCCAAATGTGGAAGTAGCAGCTCCAAACATGACAGCGGTGCTCCAAATGGCGGCGACACTCCAAACACGGAAGCAGCAGCTCCAAACGTGACAGCGGAATGGGTAGAAGGGAAAACAACAGCAGCGGGTGCCAAAGGTCTTGGGTCTGCAGCAAAGGTGTTTGGTGGGAGTAGGGGACTTCTCTGCGCTTCGCTATGATCACCCGTTAGGTTGATCGGCTGGTGGCGAGGATGCCCGCGGGATGCTCTAGATGAGGATGCAAGGGGGGGGAATTAAGTCACTCCCGAAAAGACGGCCTAGCCATTTTTTCAGGTCTCAAAAAAATATAAGACCCAGCCTTATTTTATGAGAAACACGGTATTTTCTTAAGAGTTGTTTCATTATATTTTAATATGTAGAGGAGAAGCAAAAGGTAGGGGGGAGGGAATGGAGAGGGAGAATTGCCAATACGCCCACATAGTTTTTAATTTGGAAATCAATCTCGGCACACAATTTTATCCTCAGACTGAGCAAAAAGCATTTAAGATTTTATACTGTTTCTTAAACATTCTATTAAATGTCATCAGCTGATTCAGGGAAATCTATCACAAAAATATTACGGATGTAAAAAATGTATAAATGTAACAGATAATCACTACATTAGGAATGGATGCGAAATCCTTTCATTTATCAGGTAACTATGCAGCAGTAAAGGGAAAAATGGATAGAATATGAAATTTTTCTGATGGATGTCATCGTAAGGATGAAACTCCTATTCCTGCTGTTTACTGATGTGCTGTTCTAGTTACAAACACCAGCCTGGCATTAATGCAGCCATCTGTGTTTTGGGAGAAATTTGGAAGAGATGCAAAAAATGCTGGATAGTCCAATCAGATGTGTGCTGTTGGTACAATGAGCTATGCCAGTGCTGGTGATGACACAAATTGGATTGCCACTTTTTGCCCTCAGAGTCAGAGTTGATGCCAACATCGCACATGCTAAATTTACCCAATTGATTTCAGTACTAGATTATTGGAGATTCTTTGATTTGTTTTGAATGCTCCTGATGAAGTTTCAATGACAATCTCACAGTCACTGAAACCAAGGTGGATTTTTTTTCTCCCTTTTGTTCTCTACTCACTGATGTTCCTGATGGATAATTATGCATCATCAGTAGATCTGTTGGAGACAGAAGTTGGGGGAGAGCCTGAAGGAGATGAAATACTAGAGGTATATAAACCGTGTTTCCCCCAAAATAAGACCCTGTCTTATTTTTTTTGCCACCAAAAAAGGCACCAGGTCTTATTTTGGGGGGATGTAATCCACTGACTAACCTCATTTGCACACGTTGCCCCTGGTCTCCTTTTCGCTGTCAGAGGCCTTCAGGAACAACTTCTTCTGCGGCTGGTAAGGCTTTCCTGAAGGCCTCTGCATCTGATAACAGAGTTCCAGATTGATCCTGAGTTTTGTTATTAGCTACAGAAGACTTCAGGAAAGCCTTGTCAACCTTGCCAGCTGCAGAAGAAATGGGCCGGCAAGGCAGGGCTCAGGGTGTATGAGGCCTGGCTACAACTGTTCAAAGGGAAGTAATAGGGCAGCTCCACCCCCCCCAGCTTAATTTTTATGTGCACTCTGGAGTGAGGAGGATCTTTATCAGGGCTTTGGGGGGCAGGTAGAGCTTATATTGGGCATACATGTAGGTCATATTTTTGGAGAAACAGGGTAGGAGATGACCAGGCTGAGCCTAAATGTATTATCAGTCTTGAGTTCCTTCATGCCCTACAAGAGGTCTAAGTCCAACCCACCTTGAATTCCATTGTCTCTTATCTACCACCAATTTGCTTTAACTAGTTCAGATTCTAGCAGAGAGTGTAAGCATGCAATAACCTGTTTTCATTTGAACCATTCTGGCTCTGGATTTTTTTTATGTTTGACAGTGTCCAAATGTAGCTAGATTGGGGTCACAAGCTAAATCTGTCCCATTGCTTCTTTCAATATAGCTGATAAACCAAGGATGGATGGGTGGATAGAAGATGACCAAGCCCGAGCTTCATTAAGATCCTGGGATTAGGGGTGGGCTAAGGGCCAAGAGGAGGGCCTCCCAAACAATAGTGCTAGCCTATCAGTGACCTCTTTCTGGAAGCCTGGCACTGTCCATTGGCTGTCACATTTGTTGTGTATGTACCATAGTTAATAAAGTATGAGCTTGAGGTAAAGTGTAGGGTTCTGGCCCTGCACTTCTGATTGGCTGTTAGGCGGCCAGATCGGATTGGTTAGTTCTGAGGAATCCGATTGGCCCTAAACAGAGGATTATTATTGGTTTAAAGAGCTAGCGTTCATAGCTCGTTATTGGACAATTCTCACAGGGGTTGCCTATATAAGGCAGAGTTCATTGTTGTTGTTTTGAGAAGTCACTATGCAAATAAAGAGCTGAAAGTTCACTATTCAGAGGCTGTCTCCATTTACTCCGACCCATGTTCAGTACTTAACAGTGGCGATGAGGATGGGATGTGGAGACGTCTGAACCGAAGAAGCCAGGAAGCAATACTGAGCACGTGATAGATGACGCCAACAACGGAACCATGTCCGGCGGCATCGTACCACCCACTCCGTTCGATCTGAACCAAGAGGATTGGGAATCCTACATGGATCGCTTCCAAATGTTTCTCGAGACGAATAACTTGAAGGACGCCACACCAGCAAAGAAAAGGGCGGTGTTCCTGATGCATTGCAGCCCAGCCGTATTTAAGATGGCTAAAGCACTCGCCAAACCTCGAGAAGTGAAAGCCATGATCTGGAATGACCTCGAACCCATCCTGAGAGACCATTACACGCCAACCGTGCCTACACTCCTGAGACGCTACGAGTTTTATCAGAGAAACCAACGAAAAGGGGAGAGCGTGGCCAATTTCGTGGCGGACCTTCGAAATTTAGCGGGCCTCTGCGGGTTCGCCGATTTAGAAGAGGCACTTAGAGATCGAATAGTTCTGGGATTAGATGCACTAGGCGTGCAAAGCAAGCTGATGGCAAAAGGCGACATCAGCCTTGCTGACGCCATCGCCTTAGCCACAGTTGCGGAGGTGACCAAAAAGTCAGCTGCACAACTACGGCGAAGCCGCACTCCGGTACCACCACCGGCCAGCGAAATCTCACCTAGCACAGAAGGGCAGCTATTAACAACGCAACACGAGAACCTCTCTTCGTTGTTAGACAGCGATGAAGAAGGGGTCCATCGACTGCGGTCCGACTGGGACCCTCGCCCGAAGCCCTTACGCCCTTGCGCTGGATGTGGAGCCAACCATGCCAGGGCCGAATGCAAATTCCGCGATGCACTCTGCCATGAGTGCGGGAAACGAGGCCACATCGGCTGGGTCTGCCGCAGCTTACCAGGACTCAGCCAGGCCTCAAAAGGGGCCAACTATCGCCAATCGACAGGAAACCGTCCTGTAAGGCGAGAGCCAGTAAACCACTCCTACAGAAATCGAGCTTTGCAAAGAGAAGAGGCTCACCATACTATCGCTATCAGTCACACCTCAGCTTTGGACACTAAGAAAATCCGAGTCACGATAGCCATCGAGAACCAGCCTTGCCACATGGAGGTCGACTCGGGATCGTCCCTCTCGATGGTGTCTTGGAAGACACTCAAGCAACTCATTCCCGCAATTCAACACCAAGACCTCCAATTTCAACGCCTCATCCTCAAGGACTACCAAGGAAATCGAATCCCCATTGTCGGGTCCTGCCGAGTCCGAGTCTCCTTCAAGAAGCATACAGTGTACTTACCTCTAACGGTCACCGATAGAGCTAGGCCTAGCCTACTAGGCCTCCAATGGTTCGTGCCACTCGGCATTGAAGTGGCTGGCATGAACCGAGTCAGTGGTTGTGATTGGGAGGAAGACCTTATCTCTGAGTTCAGTGACGTCTTTGCGGACAGCTTAGGTGAGTATAAGGGGACCCCGATCTCATTCAGTCTAGATCCAAAAGTAGCTCCCATTCGCTTGAAGCCCCGTCGAGTTCCGTTCACTCTTAAAGCAAAAATCGACGAACAACTCGACAAACTAATTGCTCAAGGAGTGTTGAAGCCCATCGATCACTCTCCATGGGAAACCCCTATTGTAACACCCATTAAGCCAGACAGGTCAATCCGAATTTGTGGGGACTACCGGGCCACTTTGAACCATGCCCTACAGCAGAATGCCTATCCAGTTCCGGTGGTGCAGCACCTCCTCCATTCCTTGGGGGGGCAGTAAGGTTTTCACTAAATTGGATTTAGCTCAAGCTTATCAACAATTACCAGTGGATGAAAAAATGGCTTAAGCCCAAACAATTGTAACGCACAGGGTGCCTTTAAATGTACCCGATTGCAATTCGGAGTTAGTGTATCCCCGGGGATCTTCCAGAGCCTTATGGAAAGGTTATTACAAGGAATCAAGGGCGTGGTCCCGTATTTTGATGACGTATTAATTGCAGCCCCTACCTAAAAAATCTTACAGGACCGTTTGAAATGCGTCCTAAAAAAATTCAAAGAGGCCGGACTTAAGGTGAAAAAAAATAAATGTCAATTGTATACTGACAATGTTGAGTTTCTAGGGTACCGGATTGATAGCCAGGGCATTCATCCTACCGAGAGTAAATTAAAAGCGATCAAAAATGCTCCCAGGCCACGCAACAAGGCCGATCTCCAGGCGTTCTTAGGCCTCATTAATTTCTATAATGTATTTTTACTGCACAAGGCAACTGTCGCTGAACCGTTACACCGATTATTAGATAAGAAAGCATTGTGGGTATGGGGTTACCGGGAAGAGCAAGCGTTCCGGAATGTTAAAAAACTGCTCATATCTGACTCTGTACTTATGCAGTATAACGAGACTTTGCCGTTAGTTATAACCTGCGATGCATCGCCTTTCAGGGTGGGTGCCATTTTTAGCCATGTACTGCTTAATGGGAACGAAGCCCCTGTTGCATACTTTTTGAAGACTCTTTCACAAGCAGAGCGGAACTATGGACAAATTGATAAAGAAGCCCTCGCAATCGTTTCAGCTGTAAAAAAATTTCATGAATATGTGTATGGAAGGACATTCACCATTATAACTGACCACAAACCGTTGCTAGGGACAAGCCAACCCCCTACATATTATCCCCTAGAATGACCCGATGGTCAGAATTCCTAGCTGCTTATAATTATCGGCTGCAATATCGCCCGGGGAAAGCCATTCCCCACGCCGATGCATTAAGCCGAGCCCCGCTTCCAGAGACTCTCGACGATCCGGCACCAACGGCAACCATGTTGCAGATCGAAACACTCAACTCGCCACCTATGACCGCCTGAGACATCACGAGAGAAACCAAACGAGACCACACCCTAGCTCGAGTCCTAGGCTGGGTAGAACGTGGATGGCCATTGGACCAAGTACCAGATGACTTCGCACCATTCAAATCTCGACAGACTGAACTTTTTTCCCAAAAAGGCTGTATCATCTGGGGCGATAGAGTCGTTGTCCCAGAGCGACTCCGGAAGACGCTGCTGCAAATTCTGCATGAGGGCCACCCCGGCATCATGCAAATGAAGGCGCTTGCACGAAGCTACGTATGGTGGCCGGGCATGGACCGGCAAATCGAACAGTGGGTTAAAGCATGTTCCAATTGCCAACAAGTCAGCAACGCCCCACCAAAAGCCATGCCTACTGAATGGGGGATGCCATGTGGACCCTGGTCCAGAATCCACCTGGATTTCGCGGGGCCAACCAAAGGCTATACCTTCCTGCTGATAGTCGACGCATACTCCAATTGGTTTGAAATTCATCATATGATGGCTACGACCTCCGAGGCGGTGATCAAGATTCTTAACAGACTCTTTGCAACCCACGGATTGCCAGACATCCTGGTGTCCGATAACGGGCCACAGTTTACGGCACTAATGTTCGAGCAGTACCTCGCTGACCGCGGCATCCACCATGCGCTCATCTCGCCTGCGCACCCTGCGACCAATGGCCGAGCTGGACGCATGGTCCAATTTGTTAAAAAGACAAAAAAGTGTACTATGACAATATCGATGACAAGGTCAACCAAATTCTCTTTTTGTAACACATAACTCCTCCTAACGTCACCGGCAGAACTCCCACCGAACTACTGATGGGGCGAAGACTCCATTCCCACCTCGACCGGTTGCACCCTGCTTATGAACCGGAAAAGCCAATAGGATCCAGTGGCCACTGTCACACCTTCCAGGTAGGAGACCTCGTTTACGCATGAAACTTATCGGGCGACCCATTATGGATAGAGGCGACAGTAGTACGAGTGACCGGCCCCAAATCCTCCGTAGTGAAATGCTGTGACAATAAACTGTGGAAACGGCATATCGACCACTCACGGTCACGACTCACAACGGCCAGTCAACAACTCCCCCATGACCAAACCGAAGGGGGGGAGGTACAGAAGAAGATGAAGTTCCAGGGAACCTGTTCGAAGGGAGCGACGAACTAAGTGATACTCAGGAAATGGAGCAGGAAGGAGAAACGTTTGCACTGCAAGAAATTGCAGCTGAGCAAGAAGCAGAACCACTGCCAAACAACAATCTACCTCAACAGGATTGCAACCAACCAATCCAACGAAAATCCAAAAGAGTTAAAAGACAACCGTCCTATCTAAGGGACTATATAACTACACCGTAATTAAGAAGCCAGGGGGAAGGGGTGTTGTGTATGTACCATAGTTAATAAAGTATGAGCTTGAGGTAAAGTGCAGGGTTCTGGCCCTGCACTTCTGATTGGCTGTTAGGCGGCCAGATTGGATTGGTTAGTTCTGAGGAATCCGATTGGCCCTTAACAAAGAATTCTTATTGGTTAAAAGAGCTAGCGTTCATAGCTCATTATTGGACAATTCTCACAGGGGTTGCCTATATAAGGTAGAGTTCACTGTTGTTGTTTTGAGAAGTCACTATGCAAATGAAGAGCTGAAAGTTCACTATTCAGAGGCTGTCTCCATTTACGCCAATCCATGTTCAGTACTTAACAACATTCCTTGACCTACGGCTGCACCTATGGAATGGAGGAGGGATGGGATCTGTGCCTTGATAGAATTTTTTTTCCAGTCCCTGATGAGATTAACAAATGACTTTGATCAGCATCAATGTAAGAATAGCACAGTAATTCCAATTCTCAGTTTGAAAATGTACCCGGGAAGTGGTTCTTCCTCTGTGGAAGCAAGCAAGCAAGCCTGAGAGAAAAATTCAAGAAAGATAGGGGTAATGAAAATTGTTCTTGCAAAAGGCAGTGAAAAAAATGAAAAGCAAGCAGCACATTTGGATACAAGTCCATGTGAACTTGCTTTCTTAGCTACCCTGTTCCTCATTATAATATACTGTATTTTTCGCTCCATAAGACTTTTTGTCCCTCAAAAGTGGGTGGAAATGTCTGTGCATCTTGTGGAGAGAATATTGCATCATGGTGCTGGTCCTTTGGTGAATAGCAGCCAGGCTGTGGCGAGTGTGTGTGTGTCCTCTTACCGTGCTGAAATCTGCCTCTTCTGTCTTTGTCATTGCCTCTTCTGTCTCTTTTCCACAATGTAGGAGTCAATAAGCAGAGCTGGCACATGAGCGGATACCTATCTGTGGTCCTCTCAGGCTCCAGTTCAGAATATTTTTTTCTTGTTTTCCTCCTCTAAAGCTAGGTGCACCTTATGGTCAGGTGTGTCTTATAGTGTGAAAAATGCGGTAGATAGAATGATGGAGGTAATAGAAATATAACAACCATTGACTTTAATGGAAAGAACTCGTGTATAACATGGTAGCTTTTCCTCCTCCCTTTTCACTCCACCTTGCTTCCTCTAGTGGTCTTGATACCTTTCTATTTCCAAATAAATGATGAAGAAATTTGATTAATTCTTATTGGTAAAGAATCTTTTTCCCCCTTCTGTTTATCATGTCCAGTTCTCTGAGACTGCCTGTAGTTTTCTTGGCAAGATTTTTCAGAAATGGATTGCCATTGTCTCCTTCCTCGGGTTGAGAGAAAATGACTGGCCCAAGATCACCTTCACACTCAAGGCAGGACCAGAATTCATGGTTACCCAGTTTCTAGCACAATGCTTGAACTGTTACACCAAATTGGTTATCTCTCTTACCCAATTTCAGTTGAATGGGATTTATATGTGAACAGATACATGTTTGTACGGTATCTGCGTTTTTCCTCATAATTTTCTGATATATGTATTAGAGCTGAAATGCCAAAAGGATTATGTGGAGCAAATATGCAAAAAATGGATTAGATTTGAAGAAAATTGTTTGTGAAAGTTTGTATCCTGAGAAAAAGTTTGTTTAAAAAATGTGTTCTGCATTTACTAGAAAAAAGGACAAACTTGAATTAATCCTTGAGTCCACATTTGTAACTTGGATAATTTGTTTTCCCGTTCCTTAAAATTTATCCAAAGTGAAAATTAGACAGAGTGAAAATTCATTATCTTTATTGTATTCTGTATGAATGGAAGATAACATTTTAAACATTTAATCAGGATAAAAGCTATTCTTCTTTTCAGATAAATCCTAAAAATCAGAGCAAAGTATCCTGTCAGCGACATTTGGAGATATTTTCAGCAAATTGGGGTAGCCCATTAACAGGATGCCTCCCACTGCAAATCCTCCTGAAATGCTCCCCTTTGTTAAAGTGAAGTTGATATACCCTTTTTTCAATCAGCTTACCAAATTTATACAGAATTGAATGTTAAAAACAATGTAATTTTGGAAAACAGATAGATAAATATTTGCGGCTTAGGAGAGGTGGAGTCTGTGGGTCACATGCTTGTTAGATGTTCCTTTTACACAGAGATTAGGAAAAAAACATATTCTGCCAATAACTGCTAGGTATCCTGGCTGTTCTGATACTACCTATCTTCAGTGGCTGCTTAAGGATGAACAGTCCATAGTTAGAGTGCAGGTGGCCAGATACTGCGTAGCAGCACTGGTGATTCATCGCAAACACGTGTCTTCTCCACCATAGTTACGTTATATAACAAATGTGGCAAACTCTTTGCACTGCTTAGTTCTTTCCCTTTTAGCGTTGAACCTACAATGGGCCACACAGTTTATGGATTGTAATTTTAGTATAGTTAGACTTTGTATAATTGACAGACTGGGTTTTGTTATAACTAGCTCGATTACCTGTGCTTTGCTACAAAACTATGTGGACAGGCTTAGTTTTGGGGGAAGAAAATAAGGAAAAAACAATTCTGCCTCTGCTACCAGCATCCATTGGTATTCACACCTGTCAGTGTGCGAGAGATTTGAGGGCTGTTTGGAAACTGAAACAGTATTTGCTGTGTAAGCAAGAAGGAGACAGCAAGGAGCCTGAGTGTGGCTTAGCTCAACTGTTCTGTACTAAAGCTGCTTGGTGCTGTGAAACTAAAACTGAAACTGAAACTCCTGTCCTCTGCTTGTATTTTGCACTTGGAACAGATTTCTTTTCAGGTGGGTAGGGGGAGTAGAACTCCTTAGCATCAGAGCTTATTAGTAATAATATACAAAATACTAATGTTCTGATGGTCATTTTGAAAAATCCTTTCTTAGTGAGCACCTAGAAGCCAAAAGGAACATATTTGCCAAATTTCAAGTTTGTAGCTTTACGGTTCTGGAGATTTTGTGAAGATGCATGAGTGCTATTTCGCTTTTATATAGAGAGAAATTTCAGTTGTTATTTATTATTTTATATTAGAATCTTTTATTGTATATTTACTGAGCATTTTATTGGTTCAGGTCTCTGGTCTAAGACTGTAATAAACCAATTGAGAAAGATAAATAATAAATTCATCAGGCTCACTTTCCAATTTTATAGCCAGGTTTGTTCCTTTTGTCCTAAATTGTTCAAATATTTTGCACCAAGTTTACTCCTTTCTGTATATTATTCTGTACAATTCTCATTCATATCTTTTACTTTCCTATGGCTCTAAGCACTTGTAATGATAGTTCTGGATTTCTGATCTTTTCAAAATTCTAAACAGCACACTGGTGTTGGGGCAGACATGAGAAGCTACCAGATACATCTGTTAACCACTGTTTGAGCTCTCTGCCAGATGTGAATGAATGCTCCCATAAAAATTATTGGATAGCAATACAAGTTTAAACAAAGAATTCTTTTGTGGCCATTGTGAATTAAATCCCTAGTGTTGACATACTTACCCAAATATTTCCTCTTTTCCTAAGGTTTATGTCATGTCCCAACACATGCCAAAATGAGTTCATTTCTGTCGAAAACGTAGACTACATCATGCAGTTTATATCTGAAATTGTCTAGCAGCATTTTCTTTAACATCCAGCCTTGTATTATTTTGTGATTGTCAGTGCTTAACCAAGGGAAGCATGATATAGGAGATCTGGAAATAAGATCCATTACATTCAACTATGTGGATTTATGTTGAACAGTGTCAGGTACAAGCAACCAGAGCAAGTTCCAAATAGCTAATGTATTGCTATCTACCAAAGTTACAAGAATCTAAGAGCCGCAGTGGCTCAGAATACAGTATTGCAAGCTAACGTAGAATGCAGTATTGCAGGTAACTCACTGCTCACTGTCAGAAGTTCAGTTTTGACTGGCTCAAGATTGACTCAGCCTTCCATCCTCCCAAGGTTAGTAAAATGAGGACCCAGATTGTTGGAGGCAATGCACTGATTCTGTAAACCACTCAGAAAAGTCTGTGCCTATGTGACCTGGAATTGGTGGACCTGTCCTTGGTCCCCTTGTCATGGTCAGATCACAGTCTGGTGGCAATGAGTTTTTCAAGAGCTACACCCCCTGCAGGGAGGCAGGACGTATTAGATTGGTCTGCCCCTGTCAACTAATGGACCTGGATGGGTTCCAGAAGGAGCTGGGGGTTATAACTGCAGATCTACTGTGCAGTCTAGCTAACTCTTAGTCACTGTTTGGAATAGGAAGGTGACTGAGGCTCTGATAGGATTGCATCCCATGTGACCTCTCCTTACTGTAGACCTCTCTGCGCCTCATTGTATACAGAGGAACTGAGAGGGATGAAACTCATGAGGAGACGTCTAGAGCTCTGCTGGCGGAAGACAAAGGATGAACTCGGTTGAACACAGGTAAGAGCTGCGATCAAGGCCTATTTCATGGCAATTTGTGCGAGGAAGTGTAAATATTTCTCAACACTAATTCCATCTGCAGATAATTGCCCAGCAACCCTCTTTAAGGTGAGCCTCCTCCTTCTCCTGGGGAAGGAGGAGTTTGGAGTCCACCTGAAGGAGCATGCTGATAAATTTGCTGATTTTCTGGAAGACAAAAACACGCAACTTTGTTCCCAGTTAGATGCCGGCATGGTTGCTGATCCAGTGGAAGCCCCTGAGGCAGGTTCTTGCCCTATTATCAGAGAACAGCTTGACCCTGTTGCTCCCAAGCAAGTGGACAGGATCCTAGGGAGTATGTGCACAAGCACCTGTGTTTTAGACCCATATTTCTTCTGGCTTGTGAAAGCTTCCCAGAAGATGACAGGTGGGTAGACTCTGGCAGTGATTAATGCTTCCCTACAGGAGGGGACAGTGCCCCAGCCTTTAAGGAGGCTGTGGTCTGCCCTATTCTTTTTTTTTTTTTTAAAGAATTTTATTGATTTTCTACAGACCAACAAAACATTAAAACATCAACTCTCATATGTACATCCAGCGTGTCGGTTGGTTCATCAGTTTTGTGCATTCATTTTGTAGTCTCAATTACAATTAAGTTACATAACAACTCATATTGTCAATCCAAACTTATATATATCCTAATATCGCTTTTAAAAAAAAAAACAAAAAAACTTTTGAGTATACTTTTAATCATTCATGCTTTATGAGATAACAATACTTTAAATAATTTATTCTGTAACAAATCATATAATCATACCTTTATAAATATAGTATACTGTCTAACATTCTAAATATTCTATCATCGTATTTTATCATCTAGCCATTGATAAAAAAGATCCCAAATTTCATAAAATTGTTTATCCTCTTGCTCTCTAATTTCAAATGTTAATCTACTCATCTCAGCACATTCCAATATTTTCTTAATAATTTCTTCCTGTAATGGTATTTTCTCATTCTTCCAGTTTTTAGCAAATACAATCCTAGCTGCTGTTAATACATTTACAATCAGGTATTTCAAATCTTTACTTTATGTATCAGGTAAGATTCCCAATAAAAAGATCTCTGGTTTCAAGTCTATGTGTTTCTTTGTCATTTTTTCCAACCACATGCGAATTTTAGTCCAATATTTTCTAGCGTCCCCACAAGTCCACCACATATGGTAATATGAGCCAGGTATCTGATGACATTTCCAGCATTTTTCAGATTTGTTCTTAAACATTCTTGCTATTCTTGTCGGGGGAAAGTGCCACCTGTAAAACATCTTGTACAAGTTTTCTTTATATGCTGTTGACATTGTCATTTTATAATTTTGAGACCACAATTTTTGCCATTTCTCTAAATCAATCCCATATCCAAAATTCTTCCCCCAAACAATCATAGTTTCTTTAACTTGTTCTTCCTCTAATTTAATTCCCAGTAAATAACCATATAATTTTTTAATCACCTTCTCATCAGTACCCATCAAGATCTTATCTAAATCAGTCTGATTATCATAGAATCCCTCCGTTTTAGAATCTTCATCATACCTTGAATGTATTTGCGCATATGAAAACCAATTCATCCTTATACCTTGTTCCTCTAAGTTTTGGATTGATTTAAGTTCACCCTTTTCATCCAATAGTTCCCCATATCTAACTGTTTGTTCCTTCTTATAAATTATAGGATAGGAAAATGCTTCAATAGTCGATAACCAAACTGGAATTTTCAAATAACATTGTCTTTTTATCTTCTCCCAGTTTAACCACAAAGACTCCCATATATAATGTCTTCTAAAATAACCCTGTGTTTTAGTTCCCTTATACCATAAAAAAGCATGCCAGCCCAACAGCAAATCATGCCCTTCTAGTGTCAACAATCTAGCCTTTCTTAATGTTATCCATTCTTTGACCCACATCAAACTTGCAGCTTGATAATACAATTCCCAATTAGGCAGGCCAAAACCTCCTCTAATTCTAGCGTTTTGCAAAAGCTTTAGCTTTATTCTCGCTTTTTTACCAAGCCATATAAACTTCAACATGATTTTATTTAAATCTTCAAAATAGTCTTTTCCAAGCCTAATTGGTATTGTCTGAAACAGAAATAGAATTCTGGGTAAAATATTCAACTTAATTGTTGAAATTCTCCCTGTTAATGACAATTGCAAGTTTTCCCATTTCTTCAAGTCTGTAGCTATCTGTTGTTTAAGTTTAATATAATTATTCTCTTTTAATGTGCTACATCTTGCTGTCAAATATATCCCCAGATACTTAACCTTATTCGTAACCTGGATTTTCAAGAGGTCTACCAGTTCTTCTCTTTGTCTCAGTAGCATGTTCTTTGTCAAAATCTTTGTTTTATCTTTATTTATTTTCAAACCAGCCATCTCACCATATGTCTCTATCTTTTCTAATAACTTTGGAGCTGTTTCTAGCGGGTCTTCCAGAATAAAAGCTAAATCATCAGCAAAAGCTTGTAGTTTGAATTCTTCCTTTTAAATTTTCATTCCTTTTATGCTTTTATCATCCCTAATATTTCTATTCAACACTTCCAAGGTCAACACAAATAGCAAAGGAAATAGGGGACAGCCTTGTCTTGTGCCTTTTCTTATATTAATAAAGTCTGTGAAGTCTCCCTCCATCATTACCTTTGCTGTCTGTTTATTGTATATGGCTTCTATTGCTTGAATAAATTTTCTGGCAAAACCCATCTGTTCCAATAGTAATAACATAAATCTCCAGTTCACGTTATCAAATGCCTTTTGAGCATCTAGGAATATCAAAGCCTCATAGGATGAGCCTCATAGCATTCCAAAGTATCCAAGATTACTCTCATATTGTCTCTGATTTGTCTTTTTGGCAGAAATCCATTTTGATCTGGATGGATAAAATTATTTAAATATTTTTTAAGTCTTTCTGCTAAAATTGAAGCAAAAATTTTATAGTCTGCATTCAATAATGAAATAGGTCTATAGTTCTTAATTTGTAATGGGTCAGCCTCTTCTTTTGGAATAAGTGTAATTTAAGCCTCTGACCATGTTTTGGGTATCATCTTCTTTGACATAACTTCATTCATAACCTCTAACAATGGGATGCTCAATAATTCTTGAAATGTTTTATAAAATTTTGCCGGAAGCCCATCTGGACCTGGTGCTTTCCCATTATTTTGTTTCTTAAGTGCTTCATTTAATTCCATCATTGTTATATTGCTTTCTAGCATTTCTTCAGTCTCTTTAGGTATCTTCGGTAAATTAGCATTCTGTAAATACTGTTTGACTTTTTCCTCATCAATATTCTCTTGTTTATATAGTTGCCCATAAAAATCTCGAATAATTTCCTTTTTCTCCTTATTACCATAACAAACTTGGCCTTGATCATCTGTTAGCTTCAATATTTTTCTTGATTTCTTCTCCTTTCTCAGTTTATATGCGAGCCATCTGCCTGGTTTATTTGCATCTTCAAAGTAGTTCTGTTTAGAATTTCTAATTTTCTGTGCCAGTTCTTCTTTCTCTATTAATTCCATTTTATGTTTAATTACATCTAGCTTCAATTTAATATCTTTTTTCTGTGGCATTTTCTGTAATTCTTTTTCAAGTCTTTTATACTCATCTTCCAAGGCCTTAGAAGCTTGCCTTTTCCTAATATTCTTTTTTCTTGTATAATCTATTATCAAACCTCTAGCATATGCCTTCATTGTATCCCAAACATTCTGCATTGAAGTATCTTCTTTTTATTTTCTCCAAAGAAAAAAGCCAGTTCCTTCTCCATCCATTGTATAAAATCTTTTTCCTTTAAGATAGTATTATTTAATGTCCATCTCAATCTTTTTTTTTATCCCTTCCATTTAATTGTCATTGGGCCATGATCTGCCCAAGTACTTGTTTCGATATTTGTTTCTTGAATATTAGATATTAATTCTGTTGAGATCCAGATCATATCTAATCTGGACCATGATAAATGTCTATTTGAATAAAAAGTATATTGTTTAGCTTTAACATTTCTTTCTCTCCAAATATCTTTTAAAGTTAATTCGTCTGTCATTTTAAAAAAGGATTTAGGGAGAATCTTTCTATTTTGCTTTTTTGTCATTGCTATATAGTCCAGTTTATTGTCCACAATTCCATTAAAGTCTCCCATCATAATTATATTAACGTAGTCCAGTCCAATTATTTTCATGTGTAGTTTTTTTTATAGAACTCTTCTTGTTTATCATTCGGAGCATAAATTGCAATCAAAAGTATTTTTATATTATTGTCCATTATTTCCACCATTAGTACTCTTCCATCTTCATTCGTATATGTCAGTTTTGCTGGGATAGCCCCTTTAATGTACAGAACCACTCCTCTTTTCTTACATTGAGTCAAAGAAGTAAATATTTTCCCTAGTTTTGGCTGTACTAACAATTGTTCATGTTGTTTTTTAATATGAACTTCTTGTAGACAAATTATATCAAATTTTAATTTCTCTAATTTATGAAAAGTTTTCCTTCTTTTAACAGCTGAATTAAGTCCATTTATATTCATTGTGATCAGTTTTTTTTTCTTCCATGATTATGCTTTATATTTAGGTCTAACAGCTCTCGTGGATCTCACTTCACACTGTTCTTTACTATCCACCTGTCCACCTACTGCACCTTTCTCTTTTTCAGTCTCCAGTTGTTCCTCTTGAAACTCAATTAATGAGACCTCTTTCTCTGCCTCCTCTTCTCTTCTTCCAAGAAATTCTGCATGGAAAAGTTCTGCTTTCTCAATTGAGTCAATTCTATGTCTCTGCTCTTGCCACGTAAACATTAATCCTTCTGGAATCAGCCATCTATAATTCACTTCGTTTTCCAGTAGCATTTTGGTCAGAAATCAATATTCTCTTCTCATCTCTCTCGCTCTTCTGGGTATTTGTTTTAAAACCACAATCTCTTTGCCTTTGTATTTCAGTGTCTTCTCTCTTACCAATTGTAGTATTTGTGTTTTAATGGATTTTTTAGTAAATCTAATATGGACTTCCTTTGGTAATTTACTTCTCATCGCATATCTTGTATAAACTCGATATACCTCATCTAGTCCATACATCATCTTTTCCTCTGTAATTTCCAAAGCATCCACCAAAATTTCTATCATTATCGCAGCCAAGTTTTGTCCTTTTTCTTCTATATTTTGAAATCTGAGATAAAATTCTGACCTTTCCAACTCCCACCTCAACATCCCACTTTTATCTTGTTCAACCACTGTTAATCTATTGTCAATATTTCCAATCTTCTCCTCTCTTTGTTTACCTTCTTCCTCAATTTTTTGGAATCTCTCCTCATACTTCACTATCATTTGTTTAATATTTTCCACTTTTTCATCAGTCTTCTCTGTTCTTTGTTCAGTGTTTTCTATTCTTTGTTCAATGGTGTCTGATTTTGTCTTGAGATCTTGGATTCCTTGCATAATCATCTGTAAAGTTACTTTTTCTTGTTCTTTATCTTGCTTCAACATTGTCTGAATTAAATGTTGTCCTCCAGCTGGTGGGGAGGCAGAGGTAGAGGTAGAAACGCCAGCTGATATTGGTTTCCTGCCCATTTTAATGCTTCCAAAGCTTCAAATTCTTTTTGACTTTTAATCCAACTGGTAGAGTAGCCAATTATAATCCAAAATGGAAAAATCCAATTGTAAAAGGCCCAAAGCCAAAGAAGAAAAAAGAGAAAAAGAAGAAGAAAAATCTTCAGGTTCTTCTAGACCCTAATCCAATTACGAAATAGTCCACCATAAAAAAATGAAAAATGGAAAGAAAAAAAACTCCAAAAATAATAATATTGATTAAGAAAAAAAAGAACAAAAATATTGAGAAGTCTCAATAATCAAAAAGAAAAAACAGAGTGGTCCAAAAACATGAATAGAAAAAGCAAAAGGATCCCAGTAAAAATAAGGAAAAATAAAAAAATAAAGAACAAGCTCTGAGGCTTTCCCTTTGAAATAAAAAGCAAAAATAAGAATATTACTAGAATTGGAATTTACAAAGCGGCTGGTGAGTAGGGGTATCGCAAGTAATATATATATATATATATATATATATATATATATATATATATATATATATATATATATATATATATATATATATATATATATATATATATATATATATATATATATTTTCTGAGGTTCTCGCGGGTACTTGTATGTGGATCTTTGGTTATTCGGGTTTTCTCCCGCGTAAGATTGGAAGTATCTAGGCAACGTTTCGATGAAGTCTCATTCATCATCTTCAGGCTTGGTCTTCAGCTCTGTGCTTCTCAGAGTGATGTGAGCTTGCAGCTGCTTCTTCCTTTTAACTGCTAGTGGGGGTGTGACTTGATTGGGTGGAGGCTTGGCTGTGTTCTGATTGGGTGGGGGTGTGTTCTCATTGGTTGGGGGGTTGGCTGTGTTCTGATTGGCTGGAGGCGTGTTCTGTTCAGGTGGGGGCTTGATTGTGCTCAGGTTAGTCTTAGTTGCTGGAGGGTTTGAGCTGGTGAGCTGTGATCTTGCTGTTTGGCTTCGAGTTTGTGGTCGTGCTGCATCTTCATGGTGGAGGTCAGTTCGCTTCATGTATGGCTCAGAGGGGTTTGAGGTGGGTAGTGATGCAGCTGCAGTGCGGCTTCTGGTCCGTGGTCGTGTTTCATCTTCTGTGTGGGTGTGAGTCTGCTTTCTACGTGGAAGTGTGGTGGTGGCATCTTGTGTGGCTCTCAGGGGTGTGGGTCTGGTGTCATTCTTCATGTTAGGTACGTGTCTGTTTATGAGGGCGGGTTTCCAAATGGCTGGTAGGCGGGAGGCATCATCTTGTTTATTCATGCTGTGTGGGCGTTTTTCTATCTCTATGGCTTCTCTGATGATTCTGCTGCTGAAGTGTTCGGTTTTGGCGATAGTTCTGGTATTTTTAAAGTCAATCTCATGTCCTGTGGCTTTGAGGTGTTGGACCAGGGAAGAGGTCGGTTCTTCCTTTTTGATTGAGTTCTTGTGTTCTTCAATGCATGCACCTATTCTTCTGTTAGTCTGTCCAATGTGTGTGGTGGGGCAGGCAGTGCAAGGGATTTCGTAATAATATTTTGTAATAATATTTTGCTATGCTCTCCCTCTATCTTATCACATTAAAATGTCCTTGAGAAGGAGTCTTCTTACAGTTCTCTCCAATTCAAATAGAATATTTTCAAGCCTCTATTTGGCAGTTACAAAGTTTCTTAATACTCTTCCCCCCCCAGCCAGAAAAAAAGGATAATTTATACAAAAAAAAAAAAAAAGAAATACCCAAAGGGAGCCTCTATTCTAAAAGAAAATTAAATAATCAAAAGGAGCATAAAAATATATGTAAGGGAAAATTCAATCCGGTTACCTACAAAGTCACACTAAAGTCCCCCCAAAAAAGTAAGAAAAAGAAAAAAAATTCCAAGCTTCAATTTGACATCACTTTAAAAAATGCCAATCATACAGTTTTTGTCAAAAAAAAGAAAAAAAAAATCTCACAGGTTTCTTCTGTATTCAGGGTGCCCTTTCAAATCTCAGCAAATTTACAACAAAAAAGAAGTTTCTCACCCAGCTGACACACTTTCACTTCCAGCCACTTTCTTTCCGGAGCTGTCCCGACTTCAGCAGCTATGGAGGCTGCCTCTCTGCTGCCAGCAAAAGGGCTTCTCCCGGATCAAACCAGAGATTTTGCGATATCTCTGGGATCCTGGGACAGTGCCCTTCACAATCACCATCTCTACAGGATGGTTTAGGTCCGTTGGGACTGACCAGGGGCAAAAATATCAGCTGCGATCTCAGAGCCCCGAGATCGCAGCTATATCGCCGAAACGAAGCTCCGCCTTCTCCTGGTCTGCCCTATTCTTAAGAAGCCATTGCTGTTGGATAATTTCTGACCTGTTTCCAATCTTCCCATTTTGGGAAAGGTTGTTGAGGAGGTGATTGTGCTGCAGCTCCAGCAGTTTCTGGGTGAAATGGATGATCTTGACCTCTACTAGTCAGGATTCAATCCTGGATTTGGGACAGAAAATTGCATTGGTGGCACTTTTGGATGATCTCTGGTGGGAGTGGGATGGGGTAGTGCATCCATCCTTGCTCTACTTGACATTTTGGTGGCTTTTGATACCATCGACCATGGTATTCTCCTGGACTGGCTTCGGGGGATGGGAGTGGGAGGCCTTATGCGATCCTGGTTCATTTCCTTCCTCTGTGGCTGCTCTCAGTCAGTATTGATTGGAGGGGAGAGATCCAGTCCTTGCCCACTGCTTTGCAGAGTTTTGCAGGGCTCTGTACTCTCTCTGTTCCTGTTCAACATTTATATGAATGTTGGGTGGGTGAGATCATATGCTGATGATAGTTAGCCTGTGTGGTGATTTAAGTGATGCCATGTCCTCCTTCTTGCAGTACCTGGAGCCTGTTAGGAGCTGGGTGGGGGGCAATGGGTTGAAACTAAACCCTGGCAAGACTGAGTGGCTCTGAGTTTGGGGTTCACTGGCTCAGGAAGAATTACCACCTTTGGTTTTGGATGGGGTAGCACTACCCCAAACAGACACTGTGCATAATCTGGGGGTTCTTCTAGACTCACAACTCCTGCTCAAAAGCAGGTGGTGGTCATGACCAGGAGGGCCTTTGTGCAACTGTGGGTTGTGTACCAGTTACACCCTTTTCTGGACCAACAATTTCTATTCACAGTCACTCATGCCCTAGTCGCTTCTTGTCTTGACTATGAAGAGCATCCAGAAGCTCCAGTTGGTGCAAAATACAGCAGCCTGCATGATTTTGTGCAGACCCTGGGGTACACATGTATCATCTCTCCTGTGAGAGCTGCATTGGCTGCCAATTTCTTCCAGGTGCAATTCAAGGTGTTGGTTATCACCTTTAAAGCCCTTCATGGCTTGGGACCAGGTTATCAGAGGGATCGTCTCTTGTCGGTCACATCTATCCAACCAATCAGAGCAGGGAGGCAGGGAATGCTGCAGGTCCCATCCCCAAGGGAGATACACCCATGGAGAAGGTGTTTCCCTTTCTCTGGAACATCATTCCCCCAGAGATTAGAATGGCCCGTACTCTAATATTCTTCCAGAAGGTGCTGAAGACCTACCTGGTTCTGTCAGTGGGCCTGGAGAATCCAGAACAGGATGGAGCCCATTAAATGGCTGGTGTTATCTGCTGTTGCCGGGGGGAGGGGGGGGTTGAGTTTATTATACATTAATTTATTTGATTCTTTTTATTAGTTTTATTGTTTTAAATGTGGTTTTATATTCTGTAAGCCTCCTTGAGTTACCATGGGCAATATAAATTCAACAAATAAATAAATAATAAATAAAGTATTGTGAAGTGGTATATAAGTCTAAGTGCTATTATTGGTGCTATTGCTGTCTCCCCAGACTGCTTGGGAACAACCAGATAAGGCTCACAGATCTTGGATGAGGTTGAGCTTATGACTCTTGTATATGTGCAAGACTAAGCTAACTTCATGTTTATGGCCCCTACTAGTCTAGTTGGCAGACTTCCACAAGTACACAGAATACAACAATTTGATGAATTATTTGATGAATTCATTGAATGATTTAATAAATCTCACCATATCAATAGATTGTAAACAGGGCTCATTCCAAAGCCTTCATTATTCATTTCCTTTATAACTTATTCTTACCTGTGAAAAGAATGTGGGGTCATCCACATTGGCTCTATCCTCTGTGACAGTTCTCTTAGTCAGAACACTAACCTTCATGGATGGAGATGGTACAGAAATGCTTTTAGTGGAAATCAGTATCTAGTGGTGCAGAGAGGACTGCAGACCTTGAGTATGAATACATGACAATCTCCTTGATATCTATGGAGATTCTCTGTAATTCAAGTCATGGTTGTCCCAAAGATCTGTGAACCTTTCAAGAGGCAGTTGGACTTTCTGGATTTTCTTTGAAGATGTTTTGCTTCTCATCCAGGAAGCTTCAGAGCTGAAGAAGGTTTTTGGATGAGAAGCAAAACGTCTCCAAGAAAAACCAGAAAGTCCAGTTGCCTCCTGAAAAAAGAAGCACCTTTGGGACAATCTTGATTTCCAAGAGGAATATAGTATAGAAAGCAAGACTAGCAAACTTGGTCTTGCTTTCTTGTCTCGTGACGGGAGTATGTAAAAGAAAAACAAGTGACCAGGATGTACTTTGCCAAGTTTGTTTGGACTGTGAATCTTAAACCTTTTTAAAAATGTATTTATTAAAATTTATCATAATGTAAAATATAAATGAAAATGAAGATAATAGGGAAAGGGAAAAGAATAGAGAAAGAAGTGTGGGGTAGAGGCAAAAGAAAAAAAAAGCAGTAACTTCCAAATTTTGTCATGCAGTAAAATGCAAACTAAAGTTACAACCTCAGCTTTTTCCTTTTACGTACTGTATTTAGTGAACTCTAGCCATTTCTAAAACAAACTAATCTAATCTGTAAAATTTCATTTTTTTTTTCCTGTTTCCAAGTAGAAACAAAACTGGATACCTTTCTTTTCTTTCATTAAAACAGCTAATTTCAAATCTTAAATCTGATCCTAGTTTTGTGGATCTTTACATCACAAGTTCATATGTTGAGAATCACAGGAAACTAATTTAACAGAACTGGATAGTTACTGTGTAGCCAGGCAGATGAGAGAAAAAAAAAGAGAGGGCATTTAAAATGCAACAGCAGGCAGAAAGATACTCAACAAGATAACTTTGCTTCTACAGGTGCAATTCAATATGTTCAGTGGTGGTACTCGACCGGTTCTGCCCGGTTCTGGAGAGCCAGTAGGAGCGATGAGCAGCAGAGACTGAACCAGTTCTCTCCACTGCTCTGCTGTTGGGCCCACCCGCCCACCCAGGCTCCCATACTCACCTTTATCTGCTGAATTTGAAGCCCAGCTGCTTTGCGCGGCACAGAAGAGTGACGCGCAGCAGCTGTTGAAGTGACCGGGATTGTGCAGGCTTGCAGGAGGTGAGTTAGAATGCCTCTGCCCTGCGCAAATTTAATGCACATGTGCACGCAAAGTGTGTGCCCATGCAAAAAGTGCGCCCACCAAGCCACGCCCACCGAACAATATTTGGCAATGTGGCAACAATATTTGAATCCCACCACTGAATATGTTGCTTGTCAACAGACACTTGGATATCTTCCAAGCTACCTGATCCCATTTGGTTTGACTCTCTAGTAGGGTCTTGTAAGAGAGGTTCATTCCAGGCCTCTTTCTCTCTCTCTCTTTGTTTTTTTTTTGTAAATTTTATTTGAGTTTTCACAAACAGAAAAAAAACAACAAATAAAACATCTTTTTTGAAAGTAGCGTAATCCCGGGTTACATTTCTTCGTACAGACACAAATTCAGGTTCATACTCATTTTTATAGTCTATTCCATATCTTATTACTATTTTACATTTTCTGCATAGCTTCTCCCCTCTTTTAATTTTCTCAATTTTATTTTAATTATCTCATCTCAGTTCATATCATTCTATTTCTATTTTTTGTCTGTATTGTTTCAATTATCTATTGTCTTTTCTCATTAAACAAAATTTCTCCTGTAGTTACTGATTGGAGTATGACGCCTTTATATCTTTTCCCTAAAGTGGTAACATTCAATATAATACATAACTTCCATTCGGATTCTGCTTGATACATTCTTAAAATACACCCTGTATTCTTAGAAAAAGAAAAAAAATTATAAATGTATATAATTAAAACAACATTCAATTCCAATTCAATTCTATCATTAATATTAACATTCATTAAAGTCTTAACATCTTTAACATTACTCTTAAATTAAATATCATACTTCTATGGGAACAATTATAAGCTTTCCATAGTTAATTCCCTGCCCTTCACTTATATTTTATAAAACATTAACTAATTAAAATGTTCCCGTTCCTTCCTAATTCAATTTTCTCATTTATTTTATTTCACTTATTTTATTAACAAACATTTCACTAAATTGCACTAACTATTTTATCCTTCATTTTAATCATACATTGATTCCAATTTTCTAAAGTTATTTCTATTACTAATATAACAATACAATCTTACGTACCTTTACAGAATTCCTTTTTCAGTTAGATTTTCACCCATTATCTCTAAATAGGTCCTGTTTCTCTATATCTTGCTCCGGTCCTTTGTAACTTCTTTTCCTTTCCTTCTTCCCTCTCTTCTTCTCTCTCCCCTTTTTACCCCCTTGTCTCTCTACCTCTATTTCTCTCTTCTGTATTCCCCACTTCTGTTGCTTTCCAGTATTATACTTATTTTTCGAATTATTTTTCTTTTCTTTGGTTGTTTTTTTAAGTCTTAAATTCTCCATTCTCTTCCCCCCTCTTTCCTTTTTCTTCCCCACATAAAATTACTTGTTCATTAAAGATGGCTTCTTCTTTGTCCCAGTCTTCTTGTTTTGCAGTCATTTCTTGTTGTTTCTCACAGTTCCAAATCTCCATTTCTAAGAATTGAAAAACAAAGCCAAAAGAACCCTTCCCTTCTTGTGCATCTTCTTTGTACCTTTTAAGTTCCATTTTTAATTCATCCAGAAGTGGTGCCATTGTATAAATTTTTAAGCAACCACCCGATTGATTTTAGTCATTCAAATGTAATAACCAAGAATCCAAAGATCACCAAATAATCCAAATACACGCAAGCTGTTTCTTTTTTGCTCTTTTTTTTCACTTTCTCTTCCTGGGGTTACAATTTAGTTGCAAAGTTTCAGTTAAAATGTATCTTTTAAAAGTCTTGTTGAAGTTTTACTGTAGATTCTTTTAAAGTCCAGGCAGTCTCCTTCCTCTTCCAGATCCTGCCCTTATTCTTTTTGTCTCCTCTCCTGCTTATGAAAAAGAAAAATTTTAATGTCCAGAAATCTTTATTATCCCTGTTAGGGATACACCCTAGCAGAACGTGCACGGCAGTCAGGCAGTCAGGCAAAATATGAGAGATAAACGTTTTTGTAGCTTACACTCAGTAAAACAGATACACTGTGCTAGTTAAATAGTTTATTCCAGTAAGAGTTTTAGCTTAGTCAAAACAGTCCATATATCATTCACTAGTTCAGTCCGTTTGGGGATTATTCAGTTGCAAAGTCCAGTGTCGAAAAAGAGGTCAGTAAACTTACAAATATCAGTCCAGTAATATATCTTCTCACAGTAGAGATATGAAGAAGTTCAAACCTCTTTTCTTCCTTCAGCAGCAGCAGCAGCTGAACACGCAGTTATCAAACAATCAATCCATCATAGTCAGCAAGCAATTCAGTAAGCCAGCAATCAATCAAATTCTCTTGTTCCCTCTTATGGCAGTTTTACAGCTGCACCCAAAATTACATACTTTGCTGTTTAAAGTGACACATACTTACTTACAATCATAGTTTATATATATTATTTTACCCAAACTAAGTTAGGTAACCTTGTTATTCCTAACAATCCCTTAGTTTCCAGAAATTTTTATTATCCCTTTGGCATTTTGTTTTATTTTCAGCTTAATTGCCTGTTGATGTCAAAGTGGATTTTTCCGATTTCTTATTTAAGTCTCTTAGTTGTCAGTATAGGGAAGGAGAGAGAAGAAAAAAAAAAGCCAAACCTTTCCCTTTTCACTTTCCTTTGCTGCTTCCGACTCTTCTTTGGGAGCAATGTTATTTTTTGTAAAGTTTAAATTCCAGAGTACCTTAGTTGTTGCTTTTACAATTTAACCCAGTCAGCCAAAACTTTCACTTCTTATCTTCCTCCTGCACATTCTTTTCCGGTTGAGTTCCCCTTTGTGGTGGCCATTTCTGACCACCGCTGCAACTGCCTTTGGGAAAGGGAGTAATGGCTAGCTGAGGAGGAGAGATGCGGCTCTCCTCAACCCTGCTGGTGGTCTCCCCCCTCTTCAGCACCTGTACAGGGTGGCTTAGCCCTGAAACCAGCTGGCTTGGGGCGCTCCAGTGGCGAGCCCAGACAGAAACCATGCATGATTGAGGATTTCTGACTGTCGCCAAAGCCCTTCAAACCGGAAGTCATTCCAGGTCTCTTTAATTAGAGATGGCACTTCCTGAACCTTTGTAACTACTACCATAACCCTAGAGATCTGGACAAGCTTACCCGGCTGGCTTTCAGAAAGGCTATCAAAATCTGGTTGTTGCTTTTCCAAGAGGTCTAGGGAGTGGGGTTGTTGTGAGTGATTCCCTCCTATAATTGGGAAATTAATGAATGCAGAATTTTGTTTGATCCTGTGGGTGCAATGTCTTTGCAAGGTATTGTGATTTATGTTTGAAACTGGACTTTGTTATCTTATTTTCATTAAGCTGCTGAGAGTTGTTTGGCTTATAATCACTGAAGATAAACATAAATAACGGAAGCTTTGAGTGAAATCCTGCATCTAAAAAAAGACCAGCCTCCAAAATCAACAGAGATTTGGGTGTGGGTCTGGTGTCCTTCTTCATGTTAGGTACTCATTTGTTAGTGAGGGCGGGTTTCCAAATGGCTGGTAGGCGGGAGGTATCTTCTCGTTTATTCATGCTGTGTGGGCGTTTTTCTATCTCTATGGCTTCTGTGATTATTCTGCTGTTGAAGTGTTTGGTTTTGGCATAGTTCTGGTATTTTTAAAGTCAATCTCATGTCCTGTGTCTTTGAGGTGTTGGACCAGGGAAGAGGTTGGTTCTTCTTTTTTGATTGAGTTCTTGTGTTCTTCAATGTGTGCACTTATTCTTCTGTTTGTTTGTCTGATGTATGTGGTGGGGCAGGCGGTGCATGGGATTTCGTATATTCCTTGATTTTCTAACTCGATTCTGTCTTTAGGTTTTTTTAGGATGGTGGATATTTTTCTGTTTGTGCAGAATGCTGTCTTAATGTTGTGTTTTTGGAGGATCTTGCTGATTTTGTCTGTAGTGCCTTTTATATATGGGAGGAGGGCTTTGCCATTCTCTTGTTCTCTGTCTTGGATTTTGGTTGGGGTTTCTTTTTGGATTAGGTGGGTAATCTTCTTTCTTTGGAATCCATTGGCTGTTAGTACATTAGTGAGAGTGTGTAGTTCGGTTTTTAGGTGTTGTTCATTGGCTAAGCATTTTGCTCTGGAGACGAGTGTCTTGGCTACGGAATTGATCTGTGCTGGGTGGTGGTGTGAGAGTGCTTGTAGATAGCAGTTTGTATGTGTTTTCTTCTGATAGATGGTGTGTCCTAGGGAGCCATTGGATTTTTTTGTATACTAAGACATCTAGGAAGGGAAGTTGATTGTTAGCTTCTGTTTCCATGGTGAATTGTATTTTGGGGTGTAGACTGTTGAGGTGTGTGAGGAAGTTGCTCAGTTTTTCTTTCCCGTGTGGCCAGATTATGAAGGTGTCATCTACGTATCTGAGCCAGAGTTTGGGTTTGTGTTCATTTTTTCTAGAGCTTGGTTTCAAAGTGTTCCATGTAGAGGTTAGCGATGACAGGTGAGAGGGGTGATCCCATGGGTCCTCCTTCTATTTGTTTGTATTTTTGTCCATTGTAAGTGAAGTATGTATTGGATAGGCAGCGGTTGGTCAGATCTAAGATGTGCTTGGGGGGGTTGTATTTGTTTTGGATGGCTGTCAAGGCTTCTTTTATAGGCACTTGGGTGAAGAGGGATATGACATCAAAGCTCACTAGTAGGTCGCTGGGTTGTAAGTTTTGTTTCTTTATGATCTCAATGAACTGGAATGAGTTTCTTACGTATGAGTTGATGGATTCTGCATAGGGCTGTAGTTGTTTGGAGAGAAATTTGGCTAGTTTTTGTAGAGGTGAGCCTATGGAGCTGACTATTGGTCTAAGTGGGGTTCCTTCTTTGTGTATCTTAGGGAGACCATAAAGCTTAGGGCATCTGGATGATTTCTCTCTTGGTATGATTCTTTGCTGGATTTCTTCGCTGATGGGAGAGACTTTATTTTGGATCTGGTGGTTTTTTTCTAGATAGGTGGTGGGGTCTGTGTTTAGGGGTTTGTATGTGGGGTTTTGGAGTAGGTTGGTAAACTTGGTTTGGTAGTCAGATGTGTTCATAACCACTATCGTGTTGCCCTTGTCTGCTGGTAGGATTATTATGCTGGTGTCTTCTTTCAGGTTAAATAGTGCAGTTTGTTCTTTGGATAAGCAGGAGAAAACCCGAATAACCAAAGATCCATATGTATGTATGTATGTATGTATGTATTTATGTATTTATGTATTTATGTGTATATGTATATATATATATATATATGTATGTGTGTGTGTGTGTGTGTGTGTGTGTGGTATTCAGCTTTGTTTGGGTGTTTTCCCACGTCATTGTAGTTGTGCTTTTAAAGTTGTAGCAACTGGGTTCATCTGTGAGTCAGGCTTTCACAGCCGTTTCTGTTTTAAATTTGGGTATCAAATTTAAAACAGAAACAGCTGTGAAAGCCTGAAACACAGACGATCCCAATAAACAAGCCTGATAATGGCAGATGAGATTCTGCCGAAAAGTTGCTACAACTTTAAAAGCACAACTATAATGACATGGGAAAATACCTGAACAAAGCTGAATACTATATATGTGTGTGTGTGTGGGTGTGTATGTGTGTGTGTATACACATACATACATATTCATTTTTAGTTTATATTTTTCTACAGCAACATATAATTTTTCAAATGTCATATGTAATATTTATGATTTGCCTATAACAAATAGCAAATCATAGAAAATGGCAAATAATAGAAACATGGAAGAGATATAACACAATGACTATATAATGCCTTCCAATTCACTATATATTGTGACTGTACATTTTTTGATATGGTATAAGCTGACAATGAAATAATTTTTTCATAGAATTGAACTCACTTCCTGGTGACAATGGGGACACCACCATATTGTTTTCTGAGGAATATACGGAATGTACAGTATTGGCCATTGCCTTCTCCTACTGTAGTTACTTTTCAACCATCCTTTTAAAGTTCCCAATCTTTAGCTTTCTGGTGCTCTTCCATCCAGAAACGAACAAAGTCTGCCCTTGTATAACTTTTTTTAAGATCAAATAACAAGAAATCAACAACAAATAATAAAAAAAGAGTTTGGATTTGGCAAGCTTTTGAACTAAAAAGCATGGTAAGAATTCCTCTGTTGTTTAAGCCAGCTGTCCTAGCTATTCAAAACAAGATAGGTCATGACATCCTGAGTAATTTGCTTTGGTCTGTATGATTAAAAAAAAAAAAGCAAAGCGAAAAAGGCAAGGGGTCGTGAGGGCATCATATGGGGGAAATGAAGAGTTTAACTATTTAACTACTGCTGAATTTACAGTCTTGATTAGAATATGCTCTTGTACATAGAGTATATGCTGTTGGTACTGGAAGGAAAGCTTCCATTAATTACAATAGCACTTAGACTTATATACTGCTTCATAGTGCTTTACAGTCCTCTCTAAGTCAGCATATTGCCCCCAAACAATCTTGTCCAATTCATTTGGACAAAATGTAATCTATGTAACTGTCACATTGGATCCATTGCTGCAAAATAGTTAAAGCTGTCTTCATTCTGCAATTACCTAGCAAGGGAGATACCATGATCACAAACATAGTGGTTACTCCAGGGTAAAGTTCTCATCCACTGCACTGTGAGTGTGCTGACCTCTAAGATTTCCCTAAATGCGGGAAACTCAAGTATTGTAAACTTCCCAGGTACCCTGTGGTAAGATGGGTGGCCAATATTTTTGATAAATAAATAAATTAGAAGCACATGCTCAAAAGATTCTTCAGGAAGTTTGGTTGGTGGTTCCCGAAGGGTAACTGAAAGATAATGATTCCTCAATCTCACAGATTTTAAATGGCTATAGTAACAGAGTACTTGGAAGAATTAGCTGCCAAATTAAACAGTGAGTAATGAAAACTGCTTCGTGTTTAAGATCATTATTCACTCAACCACATTAGTTTCAGTAGCACAAAATTGAATTCTAACAAGTTAGAGCCTTGACTTTGTGCATGTTTGGGAATTTATGTGACCATATTAAACAGTAGGAAGTGCATGACTTGGAATGTCAGAATATGTAGTATAATTTTCAGCTATTGTATTGGGTTCTTCTTACTCATTTTTTATCATTTAGCCCTGATGGCGCAGTGGTTAAAGTGCAGTGTTGCAGGCAAACTCTGCCCACATTATGGAGTTCGATCCTAACAGGGCTCAAGGTTGACTCATCCTTCCATCCTTCCAAGATTGATGAAATGAGGACCCAGATTGTTGAAAGCAATATGAAAATAATGCTTTGACATTGTAAACCACCCAGAGGGTGCTATAAAGCACTATGGGGTGGTATAAGCCTAAATGCTATTGCTATTGTTGTCACATTTGAGATTTTGGCATTTAATTGTGCTTGAAACAATGCAAATGAAGTTCATTTTATATTTCTGGTATCATAACCAGAACTCGTATGTATGTACATTCACACAATTTGAGCCTAAATACCCAGGACTGATGTATCATGGATGTCTTGAGTACTTAGGTTAGCAAGCATCGGGAGAGTATGAAATGGTGACAGCACAGTTGGGTTTGGCAGAATTGTGAGCTCACCATGAATAATAGAGCCATTAATGAAATTGCAACTGATGAAGCAATAATACCAAAAATAAGTTGAGAATGCATCCCATTTTATTGATCTGACTTAGAAGCACGATGGACATCTAATATAGAAAAAGCTGTGCTTTGAATTCTGAACAGTTCAACCTATCAGTGAAATATTTGGAAGGAATCCCATTGCCCTGTAATTGTTACTTTGTCATATACAGTATCAGTGTTTTGAAAGCTGAGAGAACCAGAATAATGTGCAAAATTATTCAAATTTGGTTTCTGAAGAATATGAAGAATATTCTGAAGAATATGTCCAGGTATGCCATGTCCTTTTAGTTTGTCTCAGTTTGCACTAATCTGGGAAATACTGAAAAAGAAATGGACATGTGTTATGAAACTGTCCATACATCTGGACTCAACTTACAACCATTTCTTTAGAGTCTATTCAAAGTTACAACAGCAATGAAAAAAAAAAGATTTATAACAAGTCCGCACATCGACAGCCATGGTCATGCCCATAGTCCCATGATCAAAATTTGGATGTTTGGCAACTGGCATGTATTTATTATGGTTGCAGTGTCCTGGGGTCATGTGATTCCTATTTGACGACCTTTTTAGACAGCTTCCAACAAACCAAGTCAACTGAGGAAGCCTGATTTCTTCAGCAATCACATGATTCACATAACTGATTTGCTTCATGGCTGTAGTCAAAAATCAGGTCATAAAATCAGGTGCAACTCATTTAACAATTGCCTTGTTTGCAATAGAAATTGTGGCCATAGGTCAAGGACTTCAGCAGAATAATAGCAGCCATCATATTTCTCTGGATGAGGGACTTCTGATTATATAATTAGTTGCAATAGAAGACTGTTGGGTTAAGGTGAGTTCCAACTTAAGGTGGTTTCAATTGCTTTGTTCAATGAGATTTGGTGAATCAAGAACCAACCTTTCTAATGCTAATGTAGTTGAGAGACATCCCTATATAACTCATATGACTAAAACATACAAAGAATGGCTGCAGGATTTGGGTTTGGCTTGTCTAAAGAAAAAAAAAAAGAATTATTGCCGACATGGTAGCAACAGTCCAGTGTTTGAGGACAAAAAAGAGGAGGTAAAATTATTCTACAAAGCACTGGAGGGCAGGACAAGAAACAATGGTTGGAAACTAATCAAGGAAAGAAGCAACCTGGAATTAAGGAGAAACTTTGTCACAGTGAGGACAATTAACCAGTGGAACAGCTTGCCACCAGAAATCATGGGCACTCTATCAATGGAGGTTTTTAAGAAGAGACTAGACAGTCACTTATCTGAAGTAATATAGGTTTTCCTGCTTGAGCAGGGGGCTGGATTAGAAGACCTCTAAGGTCCCTTCCAGCTCTAGCCTAGCCTAGCCTAACGACCATTAACACCAAGAGATATTGCTCCATATTGATACAGGCTATTTCTTTGATTATAAACTGTTTTAGAAGCTTTTGAAATCAATGAGGCTTCATACAACCTTTGTGTAATAAATCTTATAATAAAAGACAGGGCATAGATTCTGTTTTTGGAAATATATGTGGAATAGTAATGGGAGGGAACCATGTCAAGAAGAGTGGAGAAGAAGAATACAGCAAAACAAGGGTTAATTTATCTAACTTTAAAAAAAAACAAACACCAGTGGTAAGTAGATTTAGATTCAGAGTAAAGAATTACTGTAATTAGCAGTTTTGAATGCATGTTGCTAAGCAACTTTAATATATGTAAAGAATGGGAGACTTTTTTCTCTTTCTTATTTTTTGGATGTCCTTCATAATTTAGTAAAGTTTGTGGAAGTTTTAATTTTCAGATTCAGCTGCCTCAGCTAAGGAAATTAATGAAATTAATTCTTAAGGACTTCAATGAATCTCCTGTTAAGTATGACTGAGTTGGGATCCATCCCAGAATATTTAGTATCCAAAACGAATACTAAATGGGTAATTAATGGGCCATACTAATTAACTGATTGTGACCCACTCTAGTGTTTGGTAGAATAGTTTCTTCCTATTAGGCTTCTAAAGGGTGCGTGTGCACACAAACATGTGCATGTTGGTAGAAGAAAAATGGCTGATTAGAAATGTAGTATTAGCATACTACCAGCTCACACTGTCACCAAAAAAAAAATCAAAAGCAATGATTGCCAACCTCATCAAGAGACCAATGAGACCAATATGAACAATATGACATTGTTGGAAGAAATATCCTTCTGGGTTAAGTTCCAAATGGGGAAAAAGACACTGGAAACATAGAGGCTGTTCAGAAAGATGGTTTAATGGTGGACAGGACCACATGGCTTAGAGCTCCAAAGTGAAAAGGATGATCACATGCTCCAAGGTGAAAAGAGAAGATCAAGAAGAAAGACCAAGATGCTGAGAGATTGGCAATTTCTATTCACTGGATGCAATATTGCAAAAGACAATTGCAACATATTTTTACTTGAAGTCAAAAGAGTCATCAAACTATATGTACCACTAACAACTCCCAAAACCAGAAAAAAACAGATTACCCATAACAATAAGGAAGCTTCAATCCAAAAAGAGATCATTTTGGCGGAAAAACAAATCTGGTCATGTTGCCAACTTCAAAAATTTATGTCACCAGATAAAGACTGAATGCATCAATTATCACATTAAACAAGAGGAAAACCTTCTATGCACTAATTCCACCAATTCCACCTGCGCTTTCTACAATTTTGTAAACAACAAACTAAAAGACTCAAGGTCCATCCCACCCCTGAAAGGACCTAATGGTAAAGACTGCAACAATGACAACATTAAAGCCAACCTCTTTAACACATTCTTGATTCAGTATTTGTAAACAGCAATGGATCATGCCTAGTATTTCCTAGTTAAACCAGACAACTACAATGATCTAATACATATCGATTTTACAGAAGACAATATTGAAAACGCAGTACACAATCTAAACCATCGGATCGGACGGGATATGTGCCTATTTCTTAAAAAAGCTATCCATTGCCATAGCCGAACCTCTTAAGCATAATCTTTGAAAAATCTTTCAGGACCAGCTCCTTGCCAAAACTATGGTCACAAGCCACGGTCATCCCCATCTTCAAAAAGTGAGACCCCAGCCTAGTTGAAAATTACAGATCAATGTCTTAATGCTGCGTCATATTAAGAGCAACTGCATTCTCTTCGCCGATGATGAAAAGCTATTCAACACTGCAGACAAAACTGCTATCCTTCAAAAATACCTCCACTATGCATCAGAATCGTCAAGCAAATGGCAACTTCAAATCTCAACAAATAAATGCTCTGTCTTACATATTGGCAAAAAAAAATCAGAAAATAAAATACAAGCTGAATAGTCAAGATCTTGTTGATGATCTAAACTCTGTCAAGGACCTTGGAATACTCATCTCGAATGATGTAAGTGCTAATACCCACTGTAACTACATAGCCAAAAAGGCATTAAGAGTTGTTAACCTAATCCTATGTAGCTTTTTCTCTGGTAATATCACACTATAACTAGAGCATACAAAACATTTGCTAGACCAATACTTGAATACAGTCTGGAACCCACATTATATATCTGATATTAACACAGTTGAGAAAGTCCAGAAATATTTCACTAGAAGAGTACTCGTTGCAGAATACCTTATACCACCAGACTTGAAATTCTAGACCTAGAAAACTTAGAATTACGCTGCCTTTGGTCCGATCTAAGTATAGTATATAAAATCATACATTGCAATGTGCTACCTGTCAATGAATACTTCAGCTTCAACCATAACAATACAAGAGCACACAATAGACACAAACTCAAGATAAATCTCACCAAACTTGATTGCAGGAAATATGACTTCAGCAACAGAGTGGTCAATGTCTGGAATACTCTACCTGACTCTGGTTTCTTCCCAAAACCCCAAAACTTTAACCTTAAACTGTTTATTATTGACCTCATCCCTTTCCTAAGAGATTTGTAGGGGGTGTGCATAAGTGCACCAACGTGTCTACGGTCCCTGTCCTATTGTTTCTTTTTATTTTTCTTATATGTATCCATTTCACATATTAATAACTATGTATATACTTATACCTATTATCTTGTAAGTGGTTGACAAATCAAATAAATAAATATATATGAGTAAATGCTGAGAAATAGCTCTCACTGTTGGCAATTCAGGTTTTCAAATGGCCTTCAGAATTTTCAGAAAAGCACTTACTGAGTTTTTCTAATCTAACTTTCAATAATTGGTTAAAAGCCACTTTGTTAACCTGCTTTTAAAAAAAACTGAATAAAACCTTTTATGGGCTGGTAAGATTTAGAAAAGATTAACCTTTGCAAAAAGGTCTATAACAAAGATGAAAATATAGGAGGAAAATAGACTTCTATAACATTGAAATTAATTTTCAAGCTACCACATTGTTGTGTAGCAATGGCATTTCAACATTTTTCTATCTAGTTGGGAACAGTGTAGTACCTTCTAAACACTTAAGTTCACTTATTCCATCAATACTATAGAAACCATTATAGATTTCCTTCGGATAATATGCTATTAAAAAGTAGTATGCAAGACGGAGAAACCAGATATTCACCTTGACAAATGATTCATGCCTATTTTCATTTCTTATGATTGTTTAAAAAAAAACAAAAAACCAAAAAAACAAAGAAGGATTTTAAATTATAAGACCCAGTGTAGAATTCTATGGAGATTAATTTAGAATAGTGTTCAATGGAAAAATAGCATTTAAGCAATATTGAAATAAAGGGAGTACCAATTTCTGGTGGGTAAACTTGGGGCAGCATATATAGTGAATTTTTTAAGAGAAGAGAACAAGTCCAATACATGCACTGTGCAGGTTACTTTCTTTGTGGAAGAGAAAAAGATAAAATTTTGGATAACTGGATGCATATCTCTTAACTTTGGTGGTTCAGGGAGAGAAAGGGAAAAAGAAGAAAAAGAGGAAGTCAAAAAGGCAGCATTCACATGAAGACAGACAGTTTCCAGGCTGATAAAATTTGAAGAGACTTTTAATGTAAACTATCCTGAGATAGTCTAAGAAAAAGAAGGAAGTCTGAGAAAAAGAAGGAAGTCTGAGAAAAAGAATGAGAAAGTTTCTGTTGTGATGTAAGTGGATAAATTGGTGTCAATAGAGGAGAATATTTGTATATTTGATATGGTCATCTAGTTGGGTAACAAAATATCTGCAAGAAAACAACCAAGCTCAGAGAGCACCAAGGATCCCACCAGATAGATTGCTTCTAAACTGAAAACAGTTTACATGCTAAATTCTTGTATTCCATTCTACTCTTTTTCTTTCTTTTTCCTCAATAAGCCTTCCTAACAGAACTCTGCATCATGCTTGAAAACAATTCATTTTGGTTCAGGAAACAGACATTTAAAGATGTACAGTAATTGGATCTCAAGTGGGCACTCTGGCTGCATCTTAAAGGAATTATATTTTTTGCTTAACTTGAATAGTAGCTGCCTGAGATTAGGAAACCATTCGTTCATGTTCTGAAATAGTTAAATGGAGGACTAAGTTCAACATTTAGACAGTCCAGCATCCTGCTTGAGGGTGTGGCTCAGTGAATTGTACAAACTTGCTGAGAATTGAAGCCATTCATCTTGAAGTTACGAAGTTTGAGCTTCTATGGTAATCCCACTCATTGGAAGACACTGACAGGATCCTGCCCACTTCATGATCATATCAGCTGGACTCAAGTCCATTCCATTAAACAGATCTGGCTTCAAGTGAGTCAAGGTGTGGTTTCTTTTTTGAATCATCAAGTCTTACAAGTGGGAAATGGAAATAAGACAGGCCACATTCTGCAGTTCCCTAGATGACTTCATTAATGGAGAGAAAGATTCCAAATGAAGTTTCTCTTCTCCCTCTAAATTGGTCAAATTATCATCTTTAAAAAAACAGTCTGGGCCCTTCCTCATGGCCACAATTATGTACATTCCTCCAAATCTTCTTTCAGCAAAATAATAATCATTTTTTTTTTTAAAAAAATGCTGACACAGTGCTTTAAGTGACCACAATAACAAGGCTTCCAATATCTGCCAAGTCATGAATCTTTTCTCCTCTTGTATAGGTAGTATAGTGGTAGAATATCAGAGATGATAGTCTTTCAGGGCAAACTAGAGAAATGGAGGTTTTTGAACTCTCTATGTTACAGATAATCTATAGATAGTCCATTGAATTATCTATCATTTATGAAAATCTGGATGGCTGGATAAATTAAAGATAGATGAAAAACTCAAATTGCTTGCAAATTGGTTTTTATTTTAAGTTCTTGGAGAAGATTATGACTGAAAAATCTGTGTGCATGGATGTGGTGGAATGTAGTCTGGATTCCCAGGAGGGAGGGCCTGCATTCCAGAGGGCAGAGACAGTTTAGATAATTTGGATGGGAGAAAGAGTTAAGAAGGGCCCTCCCTAACATTTCTCACAGTATATTTTCCGTGCTTCAAAGAGTTGGCAAGATTTCTGTCTATAGTTAAGAACAATAAAGAAGTATTCTACATGTCTTGATTGCATTGTCCTTTTAGGGAGGATGCCTTTTCCTACAGAATAGTTGCACCCTACTATTCAAGCCTCCAAGAGATGTTTAGGAGTTGAGTGGTCAATCAATCAATCAATCAATCAATCAATTTCTTCCCTTCAAGTAAGGTACTGTGCTTTATGGAATAGAGGTATAGATACTGTTCCATACTAGCAGGCTTGTAGGCCTGCATTCCTATTGGTCCAGAAGAGCCGGGCCGTGATTGGACAATATAAAGCAATCCTGATTGGTTCGCATAAGGGTTGTCGCGATTGGGTAAAACCAAGCGCGGCAAGCTCAAATGTCTGTCATAGGCTGGCTAGCCGCAGCCAGCTCTATAAAAAGAGCTGCCATGGCTAGGGTTTTTGCCTCAGTATCTGGTTGCTTAATAAAGAGCTGTTCACTACTACGAGTCTCATCTCCCCTTGTGACCCACCACCCAGACTTAACACTGGTGACGAGGGTGGGATATTGAGACAACAGAGCTGACCAGCACGTGGCAGACAGCGCAAAGATGACCAGCAAGATGGCCAGAAGCGCCGTACCACCCGCACCATTCAATCTGACCAGCAAGGACTGGGAGTCCTACATTGATCGTTTCCAAATATTCTTGGAATCAAACAACCTGAAAGACGCCACCAGCAGCAAGAAGCAAGCGGTCTTTCTAACACACTGTGCCATTTTTAAAATGGCCAAGGCGCTCATGAAGCCTGCTGATGTCAAGACCATGGACTGGGACAACCTAGCTCCCATCCTCCGGAACCACTACGCTCCGGCTGTACCGACCCTTATCAGAAGGCATGACTTTTACCAGTGTGACCAGCGCGAGGGTGAGAGCATCGGTGAGTTTGTAGCCGATCTGAGGGACCTAGGAAGCTTGTGCAGATTTGCCAATCTAGACGAGGCCATGCATGACCGAGTCATCCTCAGCCTGAAAGACCCAACACTCCAAAGCAGGTTGATGGCAAAAGGAGACATCTCCCTCGCCGACGCCGTAGCCGAAGCCACCGCAGCCGAAGCCACCCGTAAGTCAGCGGCGCGAATGCGGCATTCAAATGGAACTGACCACCAATCCACCAGCGAGACGACAACTACATCAGAAAAACACACAGCATCCACCCACCATGACAACATCGAATCCCCTTCAGACAGTGAAGAGGAAGAAATTCACAGGCTTCAATCAGAACGCGAGTGATGAGACCGGCATGGTTGTAAGTCGTGATACCAATGTGCCGGCTGCAGAGGAAACCACCTGCATTCTGAATGCAAGTTCTTGGACACTGTTTGCCGTTTCTGTGAAAAACAAGGGCATATTGCCAAAGTATGCCACAACAAACAAAACTCCAGCCCCTGACGCTGGGGAAACAGCCCAAGTAGAATAGACGGCACCCCCACCATAAATCGGGACTGCCAAAATGACAGCTGATGGAACCGGGACAGCTGACTGAAGAGATTCATCAATGCACCAAGAAGGGAAGAAACGCACCAAACAGTCATCATCGGCCATGCTTCATCATGTTGTAGAGCTGAACGCATGGTTCAATTTACAAAAAAAACTCTTCAAAAAATGGAACATGGCAACATCCATGAGAAAGTCACCAAGATGCTTCTCCTACAACACATCACACCGAACACCACTACCAACAAGAGCCTAGTAGAACTGCTAATGGGCAGAAGACTCAGGTCACTTCTGGACTACCTGCACCCTGCTTACACCCCAGAAAAACCCCTTGGCTCCAGCAGCAAGCACCGCGCCTTCAAGGTAGGAGACACTGTTTTTGCCAAAAACTTTATGGGGGACCCACTTTGTCTCCCTGCAAAAATCACCCAAATCACAGGCCCCCGCTCCTACCGGCTTGAGACCACCAATGGGAGATTGTGGATATTGACCAGCTAAGATCCAGGCTGGCCACTTTCCTCCTCATAGACTCTAACCAAGAAATCAGAAGGTGGGGGAAAACCTCAAGTTCAGAAGAAGAACAGACACCTGCGCAAGCATATTAAATAAAAACCAACAATATTTACCAGCCAGAAGGGATTCGTGGCAGATGGGTACTTCGCCTGGAAGCAGCAGCCGGACAAGCTCTACCAGCCCAGAGAACCCAGGCAGGATCAACAGAGCAAACGACTCAACCGACTCAGAATCACCAGGTGGGAGTCGCAGCTATAGGACTGGCTCACCCTTCCAGGCAGTTCCATTGAGTAGCTTGAGAGTGACGTGGAGCCCGTCCAAACCTGATGGCGAACAGAGACATTGTGAACTGTGCAAGTCTAGTAGGCAGGTACGAAGACCCGCCTACTTGCGAGACTATGTTACCCCACCCCTTGGATGGAACTAAGAGGGGAGGGGTGTTCCATACTAGCAAGCTTGTAGGCCTGCATTCCTATTGGTCCGGAAGAGCTGGGCCGTGATTGGACAATATAAAGCAACCCTGATTGGTTTGCATAAGGGTTGCTGCGATTGGGTAAAACCAAGCATGGCAAGCTCAAACGTTTATCATAGGCTGCCTAGCCGCAGCCAGCTCTATAAAAAGAGCTGCCGCAGCCAGGGTTTTTGTCTCAGTATCTGGTTGCTTAATAAAGAGCTGTTGTTCACTACTATGAATCTCGTCTCTCTTTGGGACCCACCACACAGACTTAACAGATGCTTTTGGTAGGCCTGTGTTTAAAGTTATTTTGGTCCTTCCTATTTTCATATACAGAATGTAGGATATCTTGGACATTGCTTATTATACTGTGTCCTCTTTTTCAAAATTAGGAAGAGTTCTTAACACATACATTGCTATAATGTTAAATATGTAATGGTTTTCTCAAACCTGAATCCAGTTCACATCATAGTAACCTTCCTTCTATTTTCTGACTGTATAAATCTATGCCTTTCATTCCCTCTGCTTCCCCCCCAAGTTCAGTTGAGATTGGGAGTCAAGGGAAGCTTCTCTTCCAGTTCATCATATAGTACACCTTCTAGTGTGCTGTGCTGGGTTGTAGATAGACAACTAGTACATCAATTAGTATGGCCCTTAGCATCTGATTAATTCTCAAGAGAGAATATCCAAGACCTAATTTTGGATCCTTTATCGCTGTGTAAAGCAGAATACACAAAAGTTGGAAATAAATATTACACTCCATGTTAGGGGGAAAATTAGGTCCATATTTTAATAAAATGCAACTATAACTTTGTCTCTTTGTCTCTTTTTTCTTTTTTGTAATTTTGCTAGGGCAATTGGACTTTTTTCTGTCAATTTCTGAAATGACCATGCAACCAATAATCACATGGTTAATCCAAGAAATATTGCATAGAAGAATCTACCCAGGAGAAGAGTAGCTTTAGCTGTGAAATGAAAATAAAATTTAAGAGCCTGGCCCCTGACCATGTCCTAGATTTATAGAAGTTGGGGATTTTATCTGCAGAAAGTTGAACATGAACTGGATTTTGTCAACCATTGCATCTCCATGTGGTGACCAAAACTGGAGGCAGTATTCTAGGTATGTTCTTCCTAAGGTTTTATAAAGTGGTACTAACATTTCATGTGATTTTGAGAGCAATGATTCCTAGGATGAGTAGTACTAAGATGTCCAGAGGCACTAAGACTGGACTTGCATAATCTTGAGCCTTAATGAAGGCAGAATGCTCTTTTCTTGTATAAATGTAGCCACCCAAACCTCTACCTATACTTAAAAATTAAAAACATCCAGAAGTGACTGTCATCTCGAGGCTGTCAAAGTCAAAGACATAATTTAAAATGATAAAGATATTCAGGTTAAGGCCCAAGTTAATATCACTATAATTAGTCATAGTGCTTTTAATTTATTGGAAATGATTCTAAGCCCCTCTAGTGTATTACAGTGATGAATGCTGGTAGTACAACTTTTGAAACTGGAATCAAGAGAATTAGCAGCAATTGGAGAATTAGCATGTAAATCAATAAAATCCTTTTTCTAGCATCTTCAAAAGCCAGGGTATACATCATATGCTACAAAATGAACAGAAGCATGAAAGTTAGAATCATACCCTGTGCTTAAACGATTAGCCCTGCTTTTTGTAGCATGCATGAAATCCCAAACAAAACAAAGAACTAACTCTGTAAGGTTGGAGTCAAATCTCTAGCAAATATTTAAATGGTGTACAACTAGTTTCAAACAAATTAAGCTGGTTTTACGTATTGCTTCTAATGAGAAGGGCGCTACATGCCTTGAAAGCATGATTAGTATTCTTCATTAAGCAACACACACACACACACACACACACACACTCACATCTCCTCATTTGTATCTTATTATCACTATTCTGCATAAACTAACACAATTTGTCATGAACTCCCTCATTTGCTGTATCCTCAAAAAAGCAGATTATGCTTATTTTTCATTTGGACAGTGGAAAATCAAGCCAGGTGTTTGGCAGCACCAGAGTGTTCAGGTGTAACTGTGCCAGTGATGGTACATTACTAGCAGCGTGGATGAAGAATGAGGCATGGAGAATCGTGGGACTGAGGTGCCTTGAGGCCCTTTCCTTCAGAGTGGCCCTGCTGATGAGACAGGTGTTGCTATTAAAGAAAAAGAAAAAACACCAAGAGAGGGAAAGAAACTTTTATGTAAAGTCAGCCTTTCACCTTCAGCTAGAAAGTAAAAAAAATAGTTCCTATGACTGCAGTGGAATGCCTTTGTCACTGGAAACTGTTCTTTTTCTGCTTTTCAATGGAAAGAAAGCATAGTCTGCCCTTTGGAGTTCTTGCAGAGGATGGCTGATTGCCCACTTTAAGTCTTATTAATCGGACTATTACCGGGGAATCAAAAAAACAGCCGCCGACTTCTCCATCTTACAATAACAAAGGGAACTCCCAAAATATCACCAAGATGAATTCTAAAGAAATTTGCAATTGAGATAGCAAAATAAATGCCTCTTTGAAAGGGAAAGAAAAATCTCCAACCCATTATTTATTGGATGGGAGGTCATCCCATTTTTTATCAGACAGGATTAAACATTTGGGAGCCTGTAAATGAATTGGGCCAAATAGTTCTTTTCTCCTTTTCCATACATTTTGGGGAAAAAATCTACTTCGTGTTCACTCCAATCCATCTAATTAGTATCTCTTGATTAACTCATTGCTCCCTTATTCTTGGGGACTTTCCTTAATGTCATGTGGCTGAAGAATGTCCTGGAGTGGCAGAGAGAGTGAAGTAAGCAAGTGATTTTATGGAAGATCTAGATAGGATATCATTTTTTCCACACTAGAAAAATCTGTTAGTTAAACAAAACAAAACAAAAAAATATTGGAACTCCTGATTTGCAAAGTATTTTTTTCATAGAGGAACATCCTATATCAGGGGTGGGCAAACTTTTTGGCTCGGGGGCCGCATTGACTTTTAAAATTTGACAGACGGGCCGGGTCAGCACAAGATTTTTTGGGAATCGCCCCCCTACCCTTTCCCCCCTCTTCTCCTCCTTCCTCTCCCCTCAGAGGCCCCCTGAGTCAGGAGTTGCGACCGCCGGTGCGGCTCCACGTGGCTCCAGTCCTGCGTTGCCTCGGGAAGGGAAAGGCAAAAAGGAAGAGCTGCGGTGGTGCTTTGCAATGGCAGCAGTGGCACTGGAGGCTCAGGCTCAGCAGCTCCTGGTTTTGCCTTTTCCTTCCCAAGGCAATGCGGGACTGGAGCCGCGCGGAGCTGCACCGGCGGAAGCAACTCCTGACAGCCCCAGACAGACACCTGAGCGGAGCCCAGGTGGAACTGCCTGTTGCTGCTGCTGGAGCACCACCGGGTCGCCTCCTCCAAGCAGCCCACCCGCCCGCCGGGCTTCCCCTCCATCGCGCAGCTCAGGGCCAGGTGCGAGTGCCCACGAGTTAAAAGGAAGCTGAAAGTTGCTGGGAAGTTGCTCGGGTTTCTGGGGCTTCCAGGCTTAAACTTTGCACAGGCAAAGTTTGCAGGCGGGAGCGTCTTCCTGCCAAGGAGCGGGAAGGGTTCCGCCCGGCGGGCGAGTGGGCAGGCTGCTTGGAGGAGGCGACCCGGCGGTACTCTGGGTTTCCCCTCCGCCACACGGCTCGGGGCCAAAAGGAAGCTGCAAGTTGCTGGGAAGTTGCTCGGGTGCTGGGAGCAGGCTTTTAAAGTGCCGCCCGAGCAGGACCGCCGAGCCGGGAAACGGGGCACCAAGGCAGGGCAAGGCTCCACCAGCAGCGGCCTAGCTTTAGGTGGCTCCAAGCAGCCCGCTCCAAGCAGCCCGCCCGCCCGCCGGGCAGAACCCTTCCCATTCCTCGGCCGGAAGACGCTCCCACCTGCAAACTTTGCCTTTGCAAAGTTTAAGCCTGAAAGCCCCAGGAAAAAAAGGGGGATCGCAGGGACTCACCTTCAGAGAGGTCGCACTCGAAGGTGATTTCGAACTCCCAGCTGAGGCTTTTCAAAGTTCTTCTTTTCTTTCCTACCCCGAGAGCGCTCCGCACAGTTTTGCAGCTTTGGGGGCCACGTGGTGCAGGGCAATACGCCATGCCCAGCAATTTTTTTCAGGGGCAGGCTGGATTGGACAGACCAACGGGCCAGATGTGTCCCGCGGGCCGTAGTTTGCCCACCCCTGTCCTATATCCTATTGGTTTGGATACCACTTAGGTCTGGTCAGCAGTTTGGCAGTTTGAATCCCTAGCACTGTGTAATGGAGTGAGCTCCTATTACTTGTCCCAGATTCTGCCAACCTAGCAGTTCGAAAGCATGTAAAAATGCAAGTAAAAAAATAGGGACCACTTTGGGGGGAACCTAACAGCATTCCGTGCACCTTCGGCATTTAGTCATGCCAGCCACATGACCACGGAGATGTCTTCGGACAGCGCTGGCTCTTCGGCTTTGTAACTGAGATGAGTAGTGCCCCCTAGAGTCAGAAATGACTAGCACATATGTGCAAGGGGAACCTTTACCTAGGTATGTTCAAGTTATTATTATTTTTGCTGTTAGCCTTAGCCCTTCATGGAACTCTATCAACTTCTTCTGGGACAGTAGGGTTCCACACAACACAGCTTTAAAATCACAGATATGCAACATGGTGCCTGCAGGTCCTGTTGTACCTTCTAATGCTGCCTTTGATCCCCACTGGGATGCTTCTTCCACCTGCCTTTTTTTAAAAAAAAATCTTTTAATAAATAAAATGAAATGGAAAACTTTCAAAATAGGAAGGAAGGCATCAGATTCTTCTTTACTCAGAGTAATGCCTTCCAAAGCCCCAGGAGGGTTAAGGGCACTATGGGAGGCTAGCTTGATGGATATTTTATGACAGTGCCCACTAGCTCAGGCACTTTGTGAAGAGGTCATCACATTATTCATTAATATTAATTAAATTATTTGCCACTCCTTCCAAATGCCCTGTGAGTTCCTGGAGAAAAAAAGAAGATTGCTTATGTCTGTCCTAAGCATCTAACCTGGGAATAGAACATAATCATACTGGTGGCCATACTTTGAACTGCACTCATGTCAGAAGCACCGGAGCACTTCTGGATTGAAAGGATTAGCTGGTGACATCACTGTTGCTTGGGGGATGCCCAGTAGGGGACTCCTTTCATGTGCCTGACAGGAGCTGAAGCAAAGGACTGGAGCTCACTCCACTCTCTGTCAGATCTCAAGCTCAGTCTTGCTAGAACCTCCAACCAGTATTCTAACCATGCTGATTAGGGCTTATGGCCGTTATAGAGCAAAGCATCTGAAATAAGTCCCTATCCTTTGTTTTAATATCTGTGCATTTAATATCTTCATTCATAAACATTACCTATCTTCATTTGGCTGTGTCTGCCGGTTCTGCTTTTTGCAGACACACTGGAAGTTCAGTACTTATTTCTTCTGAATTTTGAAAGGCCAGAGCATGAAGTCCTTTGAGCTAATTTTTAAAGGATTCTATTGTGGCAACATGTGATGAGTAATGCCTCCTACAAAGGGCAATCAGATTTTCTCTTCTGAATTTCAAAAAAGAAGGCAAATAATCTGGTCAGTATCAGGTCTTCTTCAGAGCAATCTATCAGACAAGACATTGTTCTTTCTTTTTATTTGTAGCTAATCTTGAACAGAACAAGGTTAGTTTCTCTTTTTCATGTAACTGTGCAAGCAGCACCCAACTAAGCATGCCAACAAACTTCCATTCCTCTTTCCTTTTTTTTGCCTTCTGCCTCCAAAGACTTATATGGTGAATTCCTAACTAATCTACTATTCTCAGGTTAGTTACTTCTCTGCCAGCAAGGTTACGGCTTCTCCTAACATAACAGAGTACCTACCTGAAAAGATAGTTGTTACTAAATGCCTAAAGGGTTAATCAGGAAATTTAATTAAAACTTAGCTGGCAATGTCTCATGGCTCACAGAGACATGGTATTCCCTCTTTGGTGGTTCTTTTTCTCCATCTGGATGTCTGCACTGTGTAGATGGATCCCCCTGTCATGCAGCTTTCCTCTTCCACATCTTGACTCATAGAGAAGCTTATGCCTCTTGCAAGATATCTATCCTTGTTGGAGTGGGAATTGTATACATAGCAGCAATCAATCAGTATCTAATGGCTCATTTGTTGACAGTCATGGTGTATAGAAGGCTGTGAGTTAGAATGTAAACGAACATGCTTTAGTAGATTGTTTTTTTAAAAAATGGTATGTCTCTAAGAGAAAGAAAAAATGTGACTGAAAGTGATCTAATCTTAAGGGAGTCATTCCTAAATGAAGCTAGTATACTTTTAAATATTAGTAAGGTAAAGGTAAAGGTTCCCCTCGCACATACATGCTCGTCGTTTCCAGCTCTAGGGGGTAGTGCTGATCTCTGTTACAAAACCTAAAAGCTACCTCTGTCCAAAGACGTCTCCGAGGTCATGTGCTTGCATGATTAAACACTGAAGGTGCAAGGAATTCTGTTACCTTCCCACCAAAGTGGTCCCTATTGTTATGGATTAAACCATCGCAGCGATACAACCAGCTTCATCTTACAACAGGCTTGTAATCCTGCAATTCTTATTGGCCCGTGAACAGCAAGTCGCGATTGGTCAGGCTTGGCCAGTCTGATTGGCTGTTAACGGAAGCCCCTGATTGGACGCTTGTGAAAGCAATAGACTCAGTTAATTGGTTGTTTAATGGCAGCAAGCTCTATAAAAGAGCTACTGCTGCCCAGGGTTTTTGCTCTCATCTTTCTTGTTAAATAAAGAGTTGAAGTCACAGTCCGATGTCTCATCTCCATTCTTACGCCCATGCCCAGGATATAACACTGGCGACGAGGATGGGATTCGGAGATGATAGAGCTGACTAGGACATCTTGGACAAAGAAAGAGCACGTGGCGAAAGAACGCACGAAACAGACGGCAAGATGACTAGCGGTGCCATACCACCCGCTCCATTCGACCCAGCAACCGAAGACTGGGACTCGTATATAGACCGTTTCCAGATGTTCCTGGAGACCAACAATTTGAAAGATGCCACGGCTAGCAAGAAACGAGTGGTATTCCTGACTCATTGCTGCCCCGCCGTTTTCAAGATGGCTAAAGCACTAGCAAAACCAGCAGAAGTGAAGACCATGGATTGGGACACCCTCACTCCAATCCTCAGGGCCCATTAAGCACCCGCCGTACCTACACTGATACGAAGACACGAATTTTACCAAAGGGACCAACGGAAGGACGAGAGCGTTGGTAATTTCGTAGCTGACCTCTGGAACCTAGGAGGCCTTTGTGGTTTTGCAAACTTAGAGGAAGCCCTAAGAGACCAAATAGTTCTGGGATTAAATGCACCACACGTGCAGAGTAAGCTGATGGTGAAAGGTGACATCAGCCTTGCAGATGTCATCGCTGATGCTACTGCAGCAGAAGCAACCAGGAAGTCAGCCGCTCGAATGCGCCGAGCAAACGCACCGCTTCACCAACTCGCCGACGAGGCACCACTTGCCACTGAGAAACATGGTACCGCTACCCACCACGAAGACCTTGAGTCATCCTCAGACAGTAATGAAGAGGAGGTCAACCGGCTCCGCTCAGAATGAGAGCAAAGGAACCAGCAATGTCTGCGCCAATGTGCTGGTTGTGGGGCAAACCACCCGCGATCGGACTGCAAATTCCTCGACGCACTCTGCCGTAACTGCAGAAAGAAAGGCCACATCGTGAAGGTCTGCAGAAGCAGACGAGAATCCAGTCCCAGCCGAAAAGAGAACAACCTCCGTTGGGAGATAAGCAAACCTCCTGAAAACTGGGACCGTCTGAACCACCAATGGAACAACCACTACTACTACAGAAACCAAGCACCTGCCTTTTCAACGAGACGAGAAGAGGCCCACCAAACCATTATCATCGGCCACGCTTCGTCGCTCGATGCAAAGAAAATACGAGTGAAGGTCACTATTGAGAATCGACCATGTGTGATGGAAGTCGATTCGGGATCGTCCCTGTCGATGGTATCCTGGAAAACCCTCAAGCAACTGATACCTGCCATCTCCTGCCAGGACCTCAGCATGCAGCGAATCATCCTGAAAGACTATTAGGGAAACAGAATCCCAGTTGTCGGTTCCAGCAATATCCAAGTATCATTCAAGGACCGCACAGCAACGCTTCCCCTAACTGTCGTCGATCGTGACCGACCCAGCTTGTTAGGACTACAGTGGTTCACCCCTCTCGGAATTGAACTAGCCGGCATACACCATACCAGAAACGACGACTGGGAAGAAGCCCTCATCCAGAAATTCCAGGACGTGTTCACAGGAACATTAGGCAAGTACAAGGGGACCCCTATATCGTTTAATCTCAGCCCTGATGTATCTCCCATTTGGCTTAAACCCCGTCGAGTACCTTTTGCCTTAAAACCTAAAATTGATGAGCAGCTAGATAAACTGATAGCCCAGTATTAGAACCGTTGACCACGCCCGTTGGAAAACCCCGATAGTAACGCCGATGAAGCCAGATGGTTCGTTAAGAATTTGCGGGGACTATCGGGCCACCCTAAATCATGCTCTTCAACAGAGCACTTATCCAGTACCTGTGGTTCAACACCTTCTTCATTCCCTGGGTGGCGGAAAAATATTTGCAAAACTGGACTTAGCTCAGGCGTAGCAGCAATTCCCTGTGGACGTAGTAACTGCAGAAGCCCAGACAATAGTTACACATAGAGGCGCTTTTAATAGTTACACATAGAGGTGCCGGGCATTTTCCAAAGTTTAATGGAGAGACTATTACAAGGCATAAAAGGCGTTGTGTCTTATTTTGACGACGTCCTAATAGCTGCCCCCACTAAAGAAGTATTAGTACAATGGCTCAGAAAAGTCCTGCAGAAATTCAAAGACACGGGTCTTAAGGTAAAACGAGACAAATGCCAGCTTTGCACGGAGAGAGTGGAGTTTTTGGGATACCTTCTCAACAGACAGGGAATCCACCCCACCGAAAAAAAACTAACTGCAATAAAAAAAGCCCCGAGACCTAGGAATAAGACAGACCTTCAAGCCTTCCTGGGACTCATTAACTTTTATAACATTTTCTTGCCCCAGAAGGCAACTGTAGCCAAACCCCTACATAGACTCCTCAATAAAAAGGCTCCTTGGGTTTGGGGACGGCGTGAAGAGATAGCGTTCAAAGGGATAAAAGACCTTTTAACTTCCGATGCTGTATTAATGCAGTATAGCAAAACTCTCCCTTTGATGGTCACCTGTGATGCCTCACCATTTGGAGTAGGAGCCATCCTAAGCCACGTCCTCCCAAATGGAAATGAGGCACCCATTGCATTCTTTTCGAGAACTTTGTCTAAAACCGAAAGGAACTATAGTCAACTTGATAAAGAGGCCCTCCCTATTGTATCTGCAATTAAACGTTTCCATGAATATGTATATGGGAGACCCTTTACCATAATTACAGACCACAAGCTGTTACTTGGGATCTTGGCGGAAAACAAACAAACTCCCCATATATTATCACCAAGAATGACACGTTGGTCAGAATTTTTAGCCACCTACGATTACCATTTGCAACATTGCCTGGGGAAAACCATTCCCCACGCTGACGCTTTGAGCCGCTCGCCACTACCAGACATTATAGAGGACCCTGCTCCGACCATTACCGTACAACAAATAGAAACCCTCAAATCACCGCCATTAACCGCTCGAGACATAGCCTTAGAGACAAAAAAGGACCCTGTTTTGGCACTAGTCCTCAGCTGGGTAGAACACGGTTGGCCGATTAGTGGAACTGATGACACGTTCAAGCCATTTAAAAATCGTCAAATGGAACTGTTCTCCCAGAAAGGTTGCATAGTATGGGGAGACAGAGTCATAGTTCTGGAAAAGCTACAATATAGGGTATTGAAAATGCTGCACGAGGGACATCCAGGCATCGTGCGGATGAAGGCATTGGCCAGGAGTTATGCATGGTGGCCTGGTTTAGATAGACAAATAGAAACTTGAGTAGCAAAATGCAGTAAATGCCAGGAGATTTGCCTTGCTCCTCCAAAGACTCCCCCAACTCAGTGGGAAACACCTCAAGGTCCGTGGTCCCGTATCCACATCGATTTTGCGGGACCCACAAGAGGACACACTTTCCTCTTAACGGTGGATGCCTATTCAAACTGGCTTGAAGTCCAAAAAATGGAAAGCACCACCACAGACGCAGTCACTAAAAAATTGAATAAACTATTTGCTACCCACAGACTTCCTGATGTCCTCGTCTCAGATAATGGCCCCCAATTCACTGCTCTGCCATTCTAACAATACCTGGCTGATTGGGGCATCCGCCATGCATTAACATCGCCAGCTCACCCTGCAGCCAATGGTAGGGCTGAGCGAATGGTTCAATTTGTAAAACAGACCCTGCATAAAATGGACCATGGCGACATTGACGACAAAATAAACCGAATGCTTTTTATTCAACATATAACCCCAAACAGCACCACGAACAAAACCCCAGCAGAACTCCTGATGGGCCGGAAACTTCGCTCGCATCTTGATTGCCTCCACCCAAACTACACGCCAGAACAGCCCCCGGGATCCAGCAGTAAGTGTCGGGCATTCCAAGAAGGTGATCTCGTGTTTGCGAAAAACTTCTCGGGCGACCCATTGTGGGTCCCCGCTACCATAATGCAACTTACGGGACCCCGATCATATCGTCTACAAATGGCAGATGGTAAGATGTGGAAACGCCACATAGACCAACTCCATTCCCAATTAGCACCGGAACCTCCAGCTGGGGGGGGGGGAAAGGAACATGGAGGATGAAGAAGAATTCGAAACCCAACAGCCCAAGGGATACTCTCCATCTGAGGGAGAACCGGATCGGGGAGCAACCTCACCACGTGACAACACTGCGATGGAGGCGGATCCAGGAAACCCGGAAGACAGCACTGACGAGGGCAACCCAGAACCACAGTCTTCAATATCCAGCCCAGCGAACAGCCCACCAGAGCCAGAACCAAAACCAGAACCAGAACGAAACCCAGTGGAACAGCGCAGGTCGAGCAGACAGGTGAAGTGGCCTGCCTATCTGCGTGAATACGTCACCCCACCCCTCAGACGGAACCAAGGGGGGGAAGGGTGTTATGGATTAAACCATTGCAGCGATACAACCAGCTTCATCTTACAACAGGCTTGTAATCCTGCAATTCATATTGGCCCGTGAATAGCAAGTTGCGATTGGTCAGGCTTGGCCAGTCTGATTAGCTGTTAACGGAAGCCCCTGATTGGACGCTTGTGAAAGCGATAGACTCAGTTCATTGGTTGTTTAATGGCAGCAAGCTCTATAAAAGAGCTACTGCTGCCCAGGGTTTTTGCTCCCATCTTTCTTGTTAAATAAAGAGTTGAAGTCACAGTCTGATGTCTTGTCTCCATTCTTACGCCCATGCCCAGGACATAACACCTATTTTTCTACTTGCATTTTTACATGCTTTCAAAGTACTAGGTTGGCAGAAGCTGGGACAAGTAATAGGAACTCACTCCATTATGAGGTGCTAGGAATTTGGACTGCCAAATTGCCGACTCTTCTGATCGACAAGCTCAGTGTCTTAGTCACTGAGCCACCGCATCCCTATGTTGTTTGTTTGTTACCCTTTGTTACTAATATAAATATTAATAACAAAGGCTAAAATGAATGCCAAAAACTAGATACTGAATGGTTGGATCTGTTGTCTCTTTCCATGAGTTAAGGCTGCAAGTTTCCTTTCAATTAATGGTTATCATTAAAGATTTTGGGGGGAAAAATAGGTAACAATCTGAATGAGTATTAATAACCCCCCCTTTTTTTGAAATAAACAAACAAAGAAGCCAAAGACTAGCCAGATCACTTTATTTAGGGAAGATTATGGATCCAAGGGAAAAAAGAGGCCCATGATTGCCTCCTTCTACTCTTCATTGGGGACGGAAGAGGAAAGGAGTAGCTGGGAAGGGATAATTTTTTTGATGGGAATTAAAGATAGCTTGGGAAGTGGAGAAAGCTAAACGAAGGGCCTCCAATAAGGTGAACAGAATTAAAATAAAAAATGACAAAATGATTCAGGATAACCTTGAAATGAAGGCTGCTGTACTTTATAGACATTATGGTGGTATCTTAAAAAGCAGAAATGAAATGAATGCCATTAATGCAGAGGTGGTATTCAGCCAGTTCTGACAGGCGCTGGAGAACTGGTAGTGGAAATTTTGAGTAGTTCAGAGAACCTATAAATACCACCTCTGTTGGGCCCTGCCCACATCTATTTGTTGTCTGATCGGAGTCCCAGCTGATCAGTTGGGTCTTCTTTCATTCCCCTGCACAGGACAATGGAGCTGGAAAGCAGGTTAGTGGGATGGGGAGGGATTGGGGATTTTACAGTATCCTTTCCCTGGAGTGGAGTGGAAATGGGGATTTTACAGTAACCTTCCCCTGCTATGCCCACCAAGCCACACCCACCAAGCCATGCCACACCCACCAAGCCATGTCCACAGAACCAGTAGTAAAAAAAATTGAATACCACCACTGCATGAGTGACAATATTGAAGAAAAGATTAATAAAGTCATAAATGCTGTGAAAATGGGAAAAATGTAGGTATAAGTGATACAACAGGAGAAAATTTTGAATATGAAGGTAATTTTCCTAGGAAGTGATTAGTCCACTAGTTTAATGTATATGTGTGAAGACTTCATCTGTACCTGATGATTAAGAGAAGGCTATTGCTTCTGTACACAAAAGTAAAAGTAGCACAAATAACAGGAAAAAAAAAACACTATAGGAGGATTGGTTTATCAAATGGAAAAGTGGCAGAATTTTTATTTAAAAGGTAGAGAAATGACAAAATTCTCAAGGTATGGCTTTATGCTGAGTTGGAGCGATGCAGAACAGATTTTTGCGCTTTGGCAAGTCATTGAGAAATGTATGAATGTAAGAGATATTTCTTGATTTAGAGAAAACATACATTAAGATGAGTAGGAGTGAATGTTTTCTGAAAACACAGAGTTGGCGAGTGGTTACTGAATGCTGCAATAGTGGCATTTGAAGGGTGTAAATCATGCTTGAAAATAAATGAGATTCTTAGAAAATGATTCAGTTGTGAGGATGGAGTACAGAGTTGTGAACACAATTGGGAAAAGAATTTCTGTTGTTAAAGCATGGCAGGTTGTTAAGTAAGTCATGCCTGATTTTACAACCATTTTTATCATGATTGTTAAGCAAATCACTACACTAAATGAGTCCCATGGTTGTTAAGTGAATAGAATTTCCTCCATTGACTTTGCTTGTTGGAAGCCAGCTGGGAAGGTCACAAACGGCAATCACATCTCAACCATCATAAATACATGCCAGTAGCCAAAACCCCGAATTTTGATCATGTGACTGCGGGGACGCTGCAATGGTTGTAAATGCGAGGACTGGTGGTAAATCACTTTTATCAGTACTGTTGTAACTTTGAATGATTGCTAAGTGAATGGTTATATAAGTCAAGGGCTACCTATACGGTAAGGCTATATCTTGGTTGTTTTATATATTTCTGGATAAATGTATAGGAAATGTTTCTGGAAATATTAGAAGTGCGTCGGCTAGGGATGTAAATATATGTGATTTTGATTTAAACGTAATGTGTTGTTGGCTTGAAAGATTTGTAGCAAATGTTAGGTAGACTTCATGACGCGATAAGCAATATGGAATTGAACCCAAGGTAGTTGCATTATTTGCCATGGTGGGCTGCTGCCTGTCAGATGGGTTCAGGTGAACTGGTAGTTATAAACACTGGCTGGGCCCACCCATCCGCCCCTGTGATATCCTTTCCATATATACCCTGCTTGTTCCCCTTGCCCATGCTGCCCAGCTGAGTTCCTCCCCACGCCCACTGTATTTATCAGAGCTGCCTGAGTAGATTAGCTGCATGTTTGAAGCTCTGTTTCAGCTCCCAAGAGGCGCATGTGTGCTCACAACCAGTGAACCGGTTGTTATCTTAAATGCAGCCCACCTCTGGTTGTTTGTTTGATAAGGAAACTTGAAAGCACAGTGGCAAAGTATACATACATGGTGAAAAATTAGAACCAATAGATAAAATTGTACAACTTGATAGAAAGTTTACTCAAAATGGGAAAATGGATAAAGGAATTTTTAGATGTCCAATCTAAGTAGAAAGATAATTGTTTGCAAGTAATGAATGTTTATCAAAAATAAAAACAGGTTTCTATAAGAGTATGCTTCTGCCCACTTTAATATGTGAAAGTAAGTGTGTATCACGAGAGATGCCTAAGAGTAAATAGGATATACTAGGAATGGAGTATTTAAGAAGGATATCTGATAAAACAAGAAGAGACATGGTCAAGAATTAATGGGAGCTGAAGAAATATACAGTAGTTTGAATATAAAAGAGAACAACCAGTATGAAAGAAGGTGATTAGTGATAATGTTCATATAGAGAGAATGTATGATGACTGAATCATTAAAATCAACGTACGCAGAAAAAATGAAAGAGTTGAAACAGAGGGAACTGAGAATTTTAAAGAACAACATGAAATGCATGAAGGCCTATACGGCTCTAGTAGAAGTAACCGTGGTTTATAAAAATAAAAAGGCATGGGAAAATATGGATGGGATTGGGGTAAATTAGATTTAACTATACTTTCTTCTCTTTTTCTTACCTTCTGCTTTTAATTTCTCTGGCTTATTATATCTTGCTCCCTTTCTCTGTGCTGAAGAACTTGGCTTGCCCTAAAATAAGGTATTGTGAGAGGTGTGTGCGTGTGTGTATGTATGTATGGAGATCTGCCTTTGGTCATGCTAGAAAAGGATGGACTGGGGAGCTGACTTATGTAATTAGCTAGCCACAGGACAGAATATTGGGAATTGTCTTTAAAAAATAGCTAACAGCTAACTGTGGATAGAACATCCGGAACATTCAATCTAGTTATATAGCTAGCTGGTTAGAAATGGTTATTGCATTTAAAAAAAAAATAAAAACCCATATCCTGTTCCATAAAGGCAAGGGCACCGTTATGCAGATGGAGACACAAGAGGTGGGTCATTGCTCCTTATGGTTGGTAACAGCAGGTGAGAGCCAATTAGTTTGGTTTCCTTTATAAAAACAAATCTGAGCAATTTTAACTAGAGCTTTTTTTATCCCCCCTCTAAAGATGCCAGCCCCTTCATGGAGGAAAAAGAAAACTTCTATTACCTCTGCAGTCATTAGACTTGGAAATGGAGAGTCACTTTTCTAGCCCGGAGCCAGAAGGTGGGCTATCTCAGAGGCAGGGTTGATAGCTTTTGAATACACACATGAAATCTATAGATACAAGGCTGGTGTCATATGACAAGAGCCTTAAGCAGATGGATGACAGTGTGTGTGCACTATAGGCTGCTGTTAATTTACTAGCTCGAGATAATGCATCTTTAAAATTAAAAAATGAGTCATTGCAAAACAGGCTGAGACTATAGCTTGCAGATTGTAGAACTCAGATAGGGAGGTGGGGTGGATAGAGGTGGTGTATGCAGTTGTTGTTTTCTTAAAAATAAATAAGTAAAGAGCAGACTAATTTTTTTCCCAATAGTTGCAAGCTTTTGCAGATTAGGACTGAATGTTAATTTAGCATAAATAACAGCATGTAAAATGGGTTTTAAATACAGATGCCAATTACTAGGCAAAGTAAAATGAACCATCCTTGCTTTTGGTTTTTGCTGACCCTATGTTTAGGGAGTTGGGAGTAAAGGCAGCTTGAAGATCATTATTAAATAGCATAAATCAATTTAATAATCGATATTTTACTTCATATCAGAATGTTGGATAAATGGATCTTTTAAAATCTTTTTGGACTAATGTGCATATCGAAACACAGTTTATGTTATAGCTTTTGCACTCCTGACTGTTTTGAAACCATTCTTTGATTGAGACAAAGTTTTAAAAAGGCTTGAGACAAAATGGATTTTAGGAGGAAAACATGTCCTTTAGGATAAAATAAATTATTTTAAATGTGACTGGAAATTGAGTGGTTTCTAAATGTCCATGTCCTTCTCTAATGTCCATGGTTTTGAATATTTTATGGGTCCAAGAAATTCTGTGTTCCTTCTGTTTCAAAAAATGGGAATGGCTCTTCTAAAACTGGGATGATTCAGTAGCAGTCTTACAGCATGGCAAGAGTCCTAGACATTTTGTTAAATGTATACCAAAAGAAGGTAATAACTAGAGGTGATTACTCGTCAGATGACCTTTTCTATGACAGTTTTCATTAAAATTTTGGGTTTATAATGAGTTCTTGTTTGCATTTGTTTGCAGTTGCCGATAACTGCAGTTCTTTCATGCATAGAAGTGTTAGACCAGAAGATTGTTTGATTCCAAACATTGCTAGCATGTATTTCTGTATACCTGTGATATTCTAGATCCATGGTGGTGAACCTATGTCATGCTCCACAGTCATATGATCAAAATCCAGATGGTTGGCTTGTATTTATGAAGATTGCATTGTCCCGGAGTCACATGTTCAATTTTGGGACCTTCTGACAAGCAAAACTGATGGGGAAATGAGAATCGCTTAACAATTTGTGTGACTAACTTAACAACCACAGTGATTCACTTAACAAGAAAGGTTGTAAAATGGGGCAAATCTCACTTAACTCACTTAGCAACAGAAATATTAGGCTCAATTGTGTTCATAAATAGATCACATAAAATCAACCTTTTTGGGTGAGCTAAAATAAAAACCACACCCTATCATTTGATGATCAATATTAGACATATTGGCTTTTCCTCTCTCACCTTATTTCTTCTGATTTGTCTCCTTTTACCAACTTTCCCATGGATTACGATTAGGTTGCAAACTCACCCAGAAAAGGTATACTGTGCATACGTGTGTGCTGCCTGCCCGCCAGCTAATTGTCGGGTGTCTGGCGCACATGTGCAGGGGTGTGGTGGCATGCAGGAGACACTCATGCATGCACAGAAGCACGTGGTATACGTGGGAGAGGTTGCATGTGTATGAGCAGGACGGGGGGGCGTATGCATTGCCTTCTAGTTGATGGCACACAAGCATGAGCAGGCAAGTACATGCGCAATTATCGGCACAGGAGCCCAAAAAGGTTAGTGCCACTGTTCTAGATTGATTAGCATATTGTTTCCATTTCAGTGGCTGCTGTATATATAACAGAATAAAAATCCTTACCTACCTACTGGTTTCTGAGTATGGCTGTCACAATGTGGCTCCTTTTCTTTTTTTAAAATAGCAATTTTAAAATTAAAAGTATCATTGCAACAATGAAGTTAATAAAAAAAATTAAAAATTAAAAGAATAAATAGGAAAAGTAGACATAGAAAAGAAAAACAAAAAACCCCCAGAAACAAAAGAAAAATAAGAATGAAGTAAAGAAGAAGATAAGAAATATCTGGCAATAAGTATTTTCAAGAAGAAAATAAAACATGCAAGTTTACAACCTGAAGAGTTTGCAACCTAATTGTAATCCATGGGAAAGTTGGTAAAAGGAGACAAAGCAGAAGAAATAAGGTGAGAAAGGAAAAGCCAACATGTCTAATATCGATCATCAAATGATAGAATGTGTTTTTTTTAGCTCACCCAAAAAGGTTGATTTTATGTGGTCTACTTATGAACACAATTGAGCCTAATATTTCTGTTGCAAAGTGAGTTAAGTGAGATTTGCCCCATTTTACAACCTTTCTTGTTAAGTGAATCACTGCAGTTGTTAAGCGATTCTCATTTCCCCATCAGTTTCGCTTGTCAGAAGGTTGCAAAATGTGATTATGTGACTCTGGGACAGTGCAACCTTCATAAATACAAGCCAAGCATCTGGATTTTGATCATGTGACTGTGGAGTTGCCACCACGATTATAAGTATGAAAACAGGCCATCCATAAGTCATTATTTTCACTGGCATTGTAAGTTCAAATGGCCACTAAATAAATTGTTGTAAGTTGAGGACTACAGAGGTGGTTTTCAGCAGGTTCTGACCAGATTCTGACCAGTTCTGAAGAACCGGTAGTGAAAATTATGAGTAGTTTGGAGAACCAAAAAATATCACCTCTGATTGGTGATTTTAAGTACCCTTTCCCTACCCATCAAGCCACACCCACAGAACTGGTAGTAAAAAATTTTTGAATCCCACCACTGGAGGATTACCTATATTTGTTAGGATAAATAGTCCACATTTCTTTCCCTCCTGCACTTTCCCCCTGTGATAGTAAACCTGTGACGCAAGTTGGGCTTCGAGAGAATGATTGGCCTGAAGTCACTCACTGAGCTCCAGTGGCTGAGGTTGGTTTTGAAATCTGGGCCTCTCAAATCATGGTCCAGATTTTATTCATCACACCTGCTTCCTTCACTGAAGTGGTTGATAGGGTCTTTTTCCACCCTTAAATGGGTTATAAAGTTGAACTTGTTCCGTTTTCAATCTCATTCATAAGAATGGTACTACAGTAGCATAAATCAGTGCTCGATCTTAGAAAGATCTCAGAACAAGCTGTACGAAGATGGTGACATTTATATCGGATTACATGTCTTGTATAATGCTAATTCTTTTCACCATGCTGTTAAAAAAATCTAGTAATTATTCTGATTAGCTGGGAGTGAATGCAGTCATTTAGGTCCAGATGACATAGATAATGGTGATTTTTATTTCCAGTCATGGTTTACAAACAGTGTTGTTTGGAGCTTCAGAAAAATTGCTGCATATTTATTGAGTGCCTTTTGGATCCACTTTTCAATGAGGTGCAGCTTAAAAATGGCATTGAAAATAACAATATGATTGCTGTTGTATTTAGATACCTTGCTTTTCTGATGCACTGCTAAGTCTGATGTTAATTCTGACATCTAACTTAGAATGTCAAGGTAAGAGTAAGTCAATCTTTTAAACAGAACAACACATGCATTTTCTAATGCCTAACAAGCATTGAGACCAATGTAGACTTGTGGACCCAGTAAATATAATTCATTCGTGTTGTATTAGGAATTAACTTCATAGCTTTGAAAAGGATTGGTTCTTTTTATTTCTAATATCCTACATCATGTTCATATCTTTTTTCCCCACTTCTTAATTTGTGGGTGTATTAGAGGACTGGATAGTAGTGATAACTAGGGATTGCAGCATATTTCAAGTAGGGAATTGAATTGCTTCATATTTTGGACTATACATTTTTTCTTGCTCATAGTGACATAACTAATTCACTCTTTGAGATGTTTCTTCTGTATAATAAAGTCAAATCTCAAGTTGGTGAAAGAATTTGCATTGCTGGGAAAAACTATTAAGTTTTGAAGTCCAAACAGCATTCTATTATGCTGTTCTTCATTAATGGCTGCTTAGATGCGTGACAGTTTTTCTCCCGTAATCATTTTTTTCTTTTTTTTTTAATCAAGGCTGTAGATAAATACAACTTTTCTGGTTGTACATATATTTCAAATGTATTTATTCATCAAGGAATAGTTTTCAGATGCCAGATTCTTTCTTTTTATGGGAACAAAAACCAACTATGGATTTGAAGCCATTTTGTAAAGTCCAAGAAATGTGCCTGCTTTTATGATGACATCATGGCAACAAGCCTTTGTTCTTATAGTTTACTAATTTGTTGTGGACAGTTCACACAATCCTGTTGTACCATGTATTTGTTATGCCACGGTATTTAGCAACAGGACATCCTACTTACATCTTGGATATGGAAGTCACATTTTGGATTATTCTAGCTCTCAAAGATTATGGGGGGAAAGGTGCATTCAAATAATAGTTGGTTTCCTTTCAGTTATCAGAACCATTAATGAAATCATTGGAATTGTAAATTAATTTCATATAGTGAAATTTAGCAGCACTGTATGCTGGAAGACTAGGATCAGTGAGAAAGTGTCCTATTCAGAGAATTACTTCGTAGAACCTACATCGATCAATATCCTTTCAATAACAGCACGGAAGGAATAGAGTGAGAAGGAGAGGGACCAACAAACCAAACTACCAGTGAATCTACTGAAATTCTTTTGAAGAGAGATTTAACCGCCATGGCACTGTGGATGCTATCCTATCTGTCTTTTCTAGTTCAATAAAGAAAGACACAAAATCACGATAATATTATCAGTGCTAATGCAATGGGAATAGTCATTTCAGAATCAAGGTTTGCAACTTGAGTAAAAAAGACAACTTACTTAAAGTACCGTAAAGTATAAAATTGCATTTATAATTTATTGATTTAGACTTTGGCATCACCCCTCTCTAGAATCTGAGGGGTTTACAATATAAAACAGAATGCTACATAAATATAGTAACATTTTTTTTTTTAAAAAAGAGAAAAGTAACAGAATAGCAGAGTTTGGTAGGGCCCTGGGAGGTCTTCTAATCCAACCCACTGTTCCAGCAGAAAACCTTGTACCATTTCAGACTGTAAATATTGTTGTTAATGTAGACAACAATATCAACACAAAATATAAACACAAGGGTGGAGGTGGGATTGCATGCACACCCCATCCCAAGACTTGAAGGAATAGCCAGTTCTTTAACATAACATTACATGATTACATAACCTAACAAGCAACATATCATTAAAAGTAGTCTCCTCCATTGGCTATGAATAAGAAAAATATGAGAGAGCAAGCATATTCATAATCAAGACCATTATGCTTGTAGGATAGAGGACATGTTTTATAGATGATCACCTCCATTCTCAGATCTCTGCATCTTCACTTACAAGCCTGGAAAAGGTTCTTCCTTAGAAACCTTAGAAAAAGAAACACCAGTCAGTTTAAAACAGAGATATGAAAACCATAGACCCTTAGTTATCAGACTACAACTCCATCATCCAGAAACATAGCCCCTGGAAAAGAATTGGAATTGAATCTGTCATCCACAGAGCTACAGGTTCTTCTCTCTCTCCTCATATGGACATCAGGGACCTAAAGCAGAAAGAGCTGAAGATAATTTCTTAGGTTTGCTTGCCCATAAAATTAGTCAGTAATGTTATGATTTTTTATGATATGTTATCCTTCTTAAAAATGAGAAGGTTTACATAGTTTTAAAATTACATAGTTCCAAAGTGGCTGCGCTTGTCCCAGACTAGGCCTTGAGGCTGAAATGAAAAGAATTGGCAAGTTACCACATTCAAACTCTACGCATCTCAACCTCGGCACAGTACAGCATTTCAGCATGTCAGCCTTAGGTTATCAGAGGAAAAAGTCACTGGGAAGGAATGCCCCATCTGGCTGGAAAAACAATCCATCTAGCATTGCGTATCCTTTGATACACAAGCCAAAAACTACACACAGGAGTTTGCTTGATTTGACACAAGTGGTTATGATAAATTCTTTAATTATGTGGTTGGATAAAAGGCCTCCACCAAAGAACTGAAGCCAAAAATGAGTCAATTTAGATTTGGGGTCTTAATCTAGACTTTGATAGGGTCAAAATGTCCTGTGAGATTTCTGCTTATCTGTTTGGAAAGCTTAGCCTCCTGTCTTTGAAACAGGATTTGACTTCTGTGTTGCAGCAGCCTCTATTTTCCCAAGATGTCAAGATTTGCATTTCTGACCTATCCCTGCCTCCAATTCTACATGGGCTTTCTTATTTCAGGGCACTCCAATCAGCACTGGCAGAAGCTTTAGTGCAGGATCTTGAAATAGTAAATGCACTGTTGCATTTAGTCAAAGAAAACTGATCCACAAAAATTAATCAAAGACTTCTTAGGCATTCCCTTGAAAACATAGAAAATTCAAACTCTGTAGACAATAGGGCTACACCACCATTGTCCCTGATTTTTGTGCATTGGCTTGGAAATTTGAGAAATGACGTATTTAAGTCTCCTTGTATTTGAGTATGGTTGACTGCATGATTCAAAGATGTCTCTCCCAAGGTTGTGGATGGTGCAGAGATCTTTATTAACTTTCATACAAATGAAATGCAGCCAGCTTTCAGATCACTTGAGAAAAAGGAAAGGGTTTCTTGTGCGCATCAATAATTTGAGACTTTCCATATATTCAACTAAATGTCTGAATAGGACTTTCATCTTACTGGCAATTATTATCCACATGGGGATCCCAGATTGTTTTCTTCAATTATTTGAGGAAAAATGTAGGCTTATCTGCAGGGGTACGATTCAATTTTTTTTAACAACTGGTTCTGTGGTTATGGCTTGCTGACTGGGCATGGCTTGTGGTCACATGATTGGCTGGGTGTAGCTTGTATGTAAATATTGAATTTTTTATTAAAAAAAGAGCAACTTTTACCCAAAAGCAGGCAAAGCAGGCAGGCAGATTGAGTTGCTCACAGAATCACAGATTCACTCAGAAATCTACTTTTCTGCAATCTATCGCTTGAGTTTCCACTGAAAAATAGAAGCTTCAGTCCTCAGGAAGGTTCAGCTCTGCTTTTAGATTAGCTAGAAAGCAAGAAATCCAATGAGTTTCTGCTTTCTAGCTAATCTAAATATCCCGGCCCAGCAGAACAGCTGATGGTCGCGGGAAAAAAATAAGGAAAAATAGCAACTTACCAAAAACAGGCAAATTTGATGGCGCGCATGCCAAGTACAGAGTGAGTGGGTGAGGCAGGGTGGGGCCAGCCAATGGTGCAATTTGCCAGTTCTGCACAGAATCGTAACAACTGCCATCCAACCAGGTAGAATCCTATCCCTGCTTATCTGTCATGTTATGGTGACATGATGGTTTCAGCATTCTATCCATAGCTTTCAGAAAGTCCAGTGCAAAAAACCACTTTAAACAATGTTTAGTATTTAATGAGAGGCTATGAGAAAAATAAATGAACACTATCTTTGCTCACTGAACTAGGGTTAAACCATTTTGGAAATAGTTCAAACTTCCAAATATGAAGTCCAGTTCTAATTGCTTACATCCTTTTTGATCTTAAAATGTCTTTATACCTTCCAAACATATCTACCTGTATATTATAGTCTTCAATGGACACTCTAATTTATAGACTTATTTTCAGTGTTGGTTATGAGAGCGAGGGCATCTTGGTGATGTATAGAAACTCTGCACACAGAGAGAGATTTGCTTGGCAATTAGTTTATTATCCTTTTAGTATTGAACAAAGACCCTTTAATTTGTTCAAGCTTTTTTTTTTTTTTTTTGCTGCAATTTTTAATCCTGCAAAGTGTTTGATGCTGTTTTTAGCTGGTTTGTTTGTTTGGATTTTAATTGGGTTTTTTTGGACCCTGTCCTAGAAATATGATTGAAGGGCAATATAATAATGGTTATAGTAAGCTAATGTGCTTAATAAATTCAAAAAGTATAATAACAGCAGGATAATATATGGAAAGCAGTGAGTGGAGAAAGGTGAAGACCAAAGGTAGGCATTGGAGAATATTTTGTCAATATTCACTTTAGTAGAGCTGTTAGCTGCCTAGCCCATATTATTACCCCTCTATTTACTCAGGGTTGCCCACATTTGAACTGCTGACTTCTTAGGCTATGAAAGAAAACAGTTTAAAAAAAATATATCAAGCAACTGCTTCCTTCCTATTCAGATTCAGGAAGTTGACTTGGAGAAGAGTTCCTGGAGAGAACATGAAAGAAAGCAGCTGATTCAAATGTGGTCTGGGCTTTTTGTGGTGAATCAACAGAGTGGAGACTGTTCATTCGGCCCTAACATGATAAAAAGGGCTCAGCCTTGTGGGAGCAAAAGGTAGTGTGGGCCAGACCAATGGGATGAGAGAAACATTTGAGGAGGAAGAATCATCAGAAAAGGAAAAAGGAAATGATTTTGCTTGGATAGACTGGCTTTCTGCTGGCCAGTAATTACTATTTGGTCGGAGAAGGACCAAATAGAGAAGGACCAGGGGAGACATGATAGCGGTCTTCCAATATTTGTGGGGCTGCCACAGGGAGGAAGGAGTCAAGCTATTTTCTAAAGCTCCTGTAGGCCAGACAAGGAATAATGGATGGAAACTGAACAAGGAGAGATTTAACCTGGAAACAAGGAGAAACTTTCTGACAGAACAATCAACCAATGGAACAGCTTGCCCTCGGAAGTTGTGGGAGTGCCATCAGTTGAGACTTTCAAGAAGAGATTGGACTGCCATTTGTCAGAAATGGTGTAGGGTCTCCTGCTTGGGCGGGGGGTTGGATTAGGTGACCTACAAGGTCCCTTCCAACTCTGATTATCTGTATACCTATTTGTTTATTTATATTCTGCTTTTTAGGTGGTGAACATACTTAATACTTCTCTTCCCTCCTCCTCCTATTTACCCTGCAGCAACAACTTTGTGAGGTGAGTTGGGCTAAAATGGTCCAATTTGGTTTAGGGGTTAAGGTGCTGATTTTCCTGCCTAAGGGAGGGGGGATTAGAACTCAGAATCTTCTGGTTTCTGGGACAGCACCACTGGATCAAGTTGGCTACTAAAATATGCAAAGGGGGTCGATTTCAAAACAAAGAGAGAAAGAGAGAGAATTAAAAAAGAGCAGGGATGCAAAAAGGGCAGTGGTAAAGTAGTTGTCATAAACTTTGCAATGGCTTAATGCATCTGTTACATCTCTTGAAATGATGACATTTTCCTCCCTATGTCTCCTCCTCAAACCCCTTCTGGCATGGGATGCAACCGTTGACACACAACACTCTTTGTGAACATGGCCTGATGGCATTTTGAACCCTATGGTAGACGACAACATCTTGTGACAATCATGCCAGATATTTTGAACGGCACCATCCTTCGCTACAATTGTGCAAGACTGAAGGCTGTAGATAAACTATTTGCGAGGAAGCATTTTCCCTCAACCTGTTTCAGGACGCTGTTGTGAGATTTAAATCAAGATCCAGGTTTATTATCTGCAAGTGAAGGAATTTTCATCTCATCTACCTGGTCAAGTATCTCTGCTCTCATGTGTGTGTGTGCACTTGACAATTTGACAAAGTGTGAATATCACTGCAGTTAACAGTTGCAGTTGTACAATTAGAGGAACTAGTCTTTACTTCCCCGTGACCAACCACAGAGGGCAAGGAGAGAGTGAGAAATAGGAAGAGCAATTTCTAACATCTCTGCTTCATTAGTGTAGCTCTACCTATATATTTAAGTACAATAAAGGAGGAATCAGAATGATGCCTGATCTCATGGCTAATGACCTCCCTGAGTACCACTTAAACGGATGTAGCTTTAGATAATCCAAAGCCGATGCAGAGATTATAGGAACACTTGTTGATGATCAATCCACAACAGGAAACATCTCAGCTGAATATTCTGAACTTCTGAAAGCAGTTCTCTTTTCAATTCCCCCTTTATTATGCAGTTTTGGGGGCTTTAAAATCAATCAAAATATGTCTAAAAGCAGATCTATAATTAAAGGTGTGTATGCTAAAATGCATATGAAAAGCACATCCATAAAGTCCCCCTCACCTTGAAAGGGCTCTGTGTGCCACCATCACAGCCCTATACCATTTCAGACAAATGGTTGTCCAATCTCTTCTTAAGAACCTTCAAGGTTGCAGTACTGATGTCCAGTGGGAATCATGATAGCAGTATTCCAATACTTGAGGGGCTGTCACAGAGATGAAAAGGTCAACCTATTTTCCAAAGCACCTGGAGGACAGATAAGGAATAATGGATGGAAACTGAACAAGGAGAGATTCAACCTGGAAATAAGGATAAATTTTCTGACAGTGAGGAGACGACAATCAACCAACGGAACAGCTTGCCTTTGGAAGTTGTGGGAGCTTCATCTCTGGAAGCTTTCAAGAAGGGAATACACAGCCATCTGTCAGAAATGGTGTAGGGTCTCCTAGTTGGGTGGGGGGTTGGATTAAATGACCTACAAGGTCCCTTTCATTATTCTGTTCTGTTCTTTGGGTTTTCTTTCCAGCTAAGCTAGATGCTTACAAACAGGAGATGAAAATTTGCTCTTTTCCCACTGCTAGTCCTCTGCAGTGCTTCTTTGGAGGTTAACTAATCTCCAACCTGGAATTAATTCAGAGTTTTTGAGACTACAGATTGTCCATGACTTACAACCGTCATCAGGTCTTCTGAGAATGCATCCCACATCCCACCTTGATGCAGAAGGAGAAGAAGAAATACTTTAACAAAAAGGGGGGGGGGGGAAATCTCCTATCTCCTATCTTGATTGCAGGAAGTATGATTTCAGCAACAGAGTAGTCAAAGTCTGAAATTCACTACCTGATTCTTTTGTCACCTGCTCAAACCCCTACTCCTTTACCCTCAAACTAACCTCTATTGACCTCACCCCATTCCTAAGAGGTCTGTAAGGGGCGTGCATAAGCTCACAATCGTGCCTACCGTCCCTGTCCTATTGTCCCCAATTATTAGTTCCTATTTCTTGTATTTAAACTTATGTTTGTTCTTGTTTCTGTTATATTGTAAGCTCTTGACAAATAAATAAACAAATAAATCTTTCCAATCAGTTCCTGGAATGAAAAATCCACAACTTCTGAAGGCAAATTGTTTCACTGATTAATTGTTCTAACTGTCTGGAAAATTCTCCCTAGTTCTAGATTGCTTTTCTCCTTGATTAGTTTCTATCCATTGCTTCTTGTCCTGCCTTCAGGTGCTTTGGAAAATAGGTTGACCCCCTCTCCTTTGCAATAGCCCAGGGGTCTCCAACCTTGGCTCCTGGAAGCCTGGCGGACTTCAACTCCCAGAGTTCCACAGCCAGCAAAGCTGGCTGTGGAATTCTGGGAGTTGAAGTCCACCAGGCTTCCAGGAGCCAAGGTTGGAGACCCCTGCAATAGCCCTTTAGATGCTTTGCTACTGGGTGCAATATTCCAAGTGTGGTCTTACCAAGGCATTATAAAGTGGTATTAACACTTCTAGAGCTCTTCCACTCGAGTTCTAGCCACCCTTCTTCATCTGCTTATTTAGTTTCCAAACTCAGGCAAGGTCAGATAACAGCTGTCATCTGTTGAGACTAAAGGATCATCCATATATGATCCCTCCCCCGTTTTGCTTTTCTGTTGGGTTTATTTGGCCCTGCTCAATCCACTTTGATATGCACATTAGGTGAGTAACGATTCAAAGTTCCCACTCCCACTAGATACCTATATTTATTCATAAACCATTGGCTTTGTTGCTGTTCACAAAGGTAGAAGAATTAGATGCTGGGAGAATCTATGACAAACTATGGCAAGATAGATACATTTAATCTAAATTCTTGAATGCAATTCTTTTCCTAAGATGAGCAAACTGAATTAGAAAAGAAGAGCCTGATGAGAAAAGAAACCTAACATGATGAATGGGCAAATTTTAAAAGCCTATTAAACTGGAGAAAAATCAAATGACTGCCAAATGGACTTTCATGCCTCTTTTTATTTATAAACATTCATGTGAAATTGCAAGGGGAAAAGGGAGGGAGGACAAAGCCCTTTGCAAATCTACAAAAGGCATTTTATATTGCGGTATATTGCCTCAACTACTAAGAAGTCACCTGCCTGATGTAAGCTCCTTCTGAGGTTTTGGTAAAGCTCATATTAATGTTGGCATCATTTAACAGCATTATATCATAACATTAAAATGTAGTTCAACAATTGAGCTACATACCTCAACCAAAGTCCAGTTTTCATTCAGGGTCTGAAAGTGGCAGGATTTAATTAGAATATTTATCACCTTTACAAAGCCTGCAAATTGCTCATTGGTTGTTTCTGTCTCTGTCAGCTACTGACAGAATTTGTTTAGTCAATTTCACATAGAAGGAGAAAGGGACAGGAGTAGGGAGAAAAACCCATGACCTGACTGTTCAGTTCCCCACTCCATTTTGTCCATTTTGGGGAGAAAAGCTACAAGCTACTGCTTGGTAGTCTGCCAAGCCAGAAAACTGCCCATGGATCTCTTCATTACCTCCAGAGCTCTTTGGAATAGTTCAAAGATGCTGTATTCAGTTCAGTGCCTTCAATCAATTCAACCATTTGTTTCAAAGATTCAGTTTTGAAAGGGAGATATGATATGAATTAAATTCTATATTTGAAGACGAAAGAAGAACACATGCTGTCTGTATAAAAGGATCCAGGATCGATAACTGGCATCTTCAAGATGGGCAAGGAAGACTCATAGGACTTCACATAAATCAAGCTTATTTCTGTTTGTTTCTGACAAAATGTCTGAAATTTCTCTTTTTCGCACAACCCCTTCCAATGTGCTGGAAGGAAACTAGGGGTAGGGAATCAAGCACCAAGAAAGAAAAAGTTGTGATTCTGCCATTGGTTATGGTGAACTCTATATTCTAAAGAATGATATAAATTCAGCATATGATGGAGAAATCATGTTATGCTAAAAACTGTAAGAAACGTCTTTTTTATCCCCCAAAAGGGCAATTTGCTCAACAGTAACTTAACATTTACTATTGCTACTATGTACACCCTGTGTTATGAACTAATAAAACGCTTAAATAAAGTTTATCAAAACCTTTAGAAATAGCAGGGTTCTAGTCCTGCACTTCTGATTGGCCGATAATAGCGATATCGGATTGGTCCATTCAGGAGAATCTGATTGGCTACTAACGAGCCACTCTCATTGGTTAAAGGGGTTAACGCTCCACGTTTCTCATTGGTTACTAGATCAGCAGCTTGCCTATAAAAGGGCTGCTCCTGCCCTAAGTTTTTGCTCTGTTCAGAATGATTAATAAAGAGTTGAAGTTCACTGTTCACCGTCTCGTCTCCGTTCCTTGCACCCATGCGCAGAACTTAACACCCTGCATTCTATTTATAGAAGCACTTAAGAAGATTTTTACACACACACACACACACACACACACACACACACACACACACACAGAAAGTAGAGCAAAAGAAAAATCTCAAATACAGCAACAGAATCAGGAAATTAAAACAAAACAATAGCCTCATTTCCTTAGTTATCATTTTAAAGTTAAAAGACAAGCAAAAAACATTTTGCCATTTACCTAAATATTATGAGAAAGGCCAGCTGTTCCTGGGAGTCTTGCCCTATATTTTTATGGAAAGGGGGTGTTTTGCAATACATATATCATAAGAGTTGCTGTCACTCAGAGAAGACAAATGCTAGAACTAAAAAACCTATGATTTGTTTTGATCAAATGAAGCTTCTCATGTTACATTTAAGAGTTAATTCTGTTTCAGACAAAACCATGCCAATTTGAATTTTATGTTTTTACATCAAAAATTGCACTTTTATCACAGTGACTTTGTTTAATTAGATATGACAGCAAGTTATATGAAAAATCAATTTGCTGAAAGGAATTCCATGTCATTATTTTTCAATGCCACTTTAAAAAAAAAAAAAAAAAAAACACTCCATAGGTCCTATGTTACCAAGTTTATATACAGTATATACTGTATCGTGCCACAGACAACAATGTTAGTGCAGTACCTCCTGCACACTTTCATTACATAAAACGTTATGAACAAAACTTTTGTTAATAAGATCATCACAGCTTATGATATTCATGTACTGACCAGAAGATGCCATTAAGTATGAAAGCTGTGTTAGAGCTTAAAACATGGATGAGTAATGCATGTTGATGCAATAGCATTTCATCCTGGAATCTGAGGATTACAAGGGAGAGAAGTAAACAGCTCTTCTGGAACAAATATCCCCTATGGATGTGATGGGATTTCTGGCTAGAGTAGAGGCAGGAGTAAAGTGGAGATTTAGCTTGGAGTCACTCCATGGCAGCAAGCATGGCAGGCTAGGCTCTTGAAGCCTTTATCTGCTGGTTCCCAAGAGCATGCAATTAATCTGACGAGATTCTTGTCAATAACAGAATAACAATAAAGATATTACTTTGGCCTACTCATGGAATTCTTCTGGTTCCGTGCACCTGACAATGGGAGAAATCATAGAATTTTCTACATTCCCAAACCTAAGAATATGGAGTAGCAAATCTAACTGTTATGTTCTGCGCATGGGCGCTAAGAATGGAGACGAGCCGGTGACAGTGAACTTCAAAACTCTTTATTAACATGGTGTAACAGCTCAGCTCTATGGGCGCAACGGCCCCCTTTATATAGGCAAGCTCTTGAGTATTTAACCAATGAAAACACAGGGAGAGCTAGCTCCGTTAACCAATGGGAGAGGCTCATTAATAGCCAATCAAATTCTCCTGAATCCGATGTTGCTATTATTGGCCAATCAGAAGTGCAGGGCCAGAACTCTGCACTTTATTTCAAGCTCTTAATAATCTTTATTCAAGCACTTTTATTAATTCACAACACCCCTTCCCCCTGGGTTCCGTTTAAGGGGTGCGGTCACGTACTCTTTGAGGTAGGCAAAGTTTTGATTGTCTATTTGATTTACGTTGTACTCCCGGTATTTGGCTACAGTCTTGTTGGGGTAGGACGTTTTCTGGTGAAAAGGGTGCCTCTAATTCTGTATTCAAATTTTCATTGTCGTTAATGTCCTTGGCATCTCCTTGAGGCGAGGTCACCCCATCCCCGATCCTTCTTCACGTGTTGCCTCTGCGCGGTCATTACTTCCGCTTAAGCTTTCTGCCATTTCAAATTCATCTTCCTCGGTATCTCCTCCCCCCTCAGTTTGGAAGTCGGGGACTTGGAGATCCCTGACTGTAGCCTTGAACGCAGCTGATCGATATGGCGCTTCCATATTCTATCGTCGTGACATCTCACGTGGTATGATCTGGGGCCGGTTACTTGGATCACAGTTGCCTCGACCCACAACGGATCGCCCGAAAAGTTCCCAGCGAAAACCAAGTCGCCTACCTGGAAGTTACAGCATCTCCCGCTGGATCCGTGTGGTTTTTCAGGTTCATATGATGGGTGCAGATGGTCGAGGTGGGACCGAAGCTTCTGCCCCATCAATAACTCGGCTGGAGTTTTGTTGGTGACGCTTGCGGAGTGATATGCTGCAAAAGGAGTATCCGGTTAATCTTGTCTTCAATATCGCCATAGTCCATTTTATGCAAGGTTTTCTTGACGAATTGTACCATGCACTTGGCCCTTCCGTTGGCCGCAGGATGCGCCGGCGAAGTCAGTGCATGGCGAATACCGTGGTCCGCCAGGTACTGTTCAAAGGACAGCGCAGTAAATTGGGGCCCATTATCGGATACCAGAACATCTGGTAATCCGTGTGTTGTAAATAGTCTGTCTAGTTTCCTGATGACCGATTCGGTTGTTGTATTTCTCATCTCATGGATTTCAAGCCAGTTCGAGTAGGCATCCCCCGTTAATAAGAATGTGTGGTCTTTGGTAGGTCCCGCAAAGTCCAGATGAATACGGGACCATGATCCCCTCGGTGTTTCCCATTCAGTCGGTGTTGCTTTCGGAGGGGTGTTGCTTACTTCCTGGCATTTGTGACAAGCTTTTACCCATGTCTCGATCTGCTTGTTGATGCCCGGCCACCACGTGTAGCTTCGTGCGAGGACTTTCATGCGCACGATGCCGGGGTGGCCATTGTGCAAGGTTCTTAGTATTGCTCGTCGTAACCGCTCTGGGACAACGACTCTATCACCCCAGATAATGCAGCCCTTCTGGGAAAACAGTTCCGTTTGTCGATTCTTGAATGGGATGTAGTCGTCAGGTATCTGGTCCAATGGCCATCCGCGCTCGACCCAACTGAGGACTCGTGCTAAAATGGGGTCGTGTTTTGTTTCAATCACGATATCTCAGGCTGTTAGTGGCGGTGTTCGAAGTGTCTTGATCTGCAGTGTTGTAACTGTCAGAGCGGGGTCATCAAAGGTCTCCGGAAGTGGTGTATGGCTCAATGTGTCGACATGGGGAATGGCCTTCCCCGGGTGGTGTTGCAACTTGTAATTATATGCAGCCAAGAATTCTGACCAGTGAGTCATTCTGGGAGATAATATATAAGGGGTTGGTCTATCTCCCGCTATTATTCCCAGCAAAGGTTTGTGGTCAGTCACTACAGCAAAGGCTCGGCCATACACATATTCATGAAATCTCTTAACAGCAGACACAATAGCAAGGGCCTCTTTATCAATTTGACTGTAATTGCATTCTGCTTTTGATAACGTCTGAGAAATAGGCAACAGGGGCTTCACTACCGTTTGGCAAAACGTGGCTCAAAATGGCGCCCACTCCAAATGGTGATGCATCACACGTGATCATTAAAGGCAAAGTCTCGTTATACTGCATCAAAACAGCATTAGAAGTCAATAAATTTTTCACATGGCGAAACGCCTGCTCCCTTCTGTGTCCCCATACCCAGGTTGCTTTTTTGTCTAACAAGCTTTGTGAGGCAGGAAAACGTTATAAAAATTGATAAGGCCTAGAAAAGCCTGGAGGTCGGCCTTATTTCGGGGTCTTGGGGCATTTTTGATTGCCCTAAGTTTGCTATCGGTGGGGTGAATGCCATGACTATCAATTAAATATCCTAAAAATTCTACACGATCCGTACATAGTTGACACATTTTTTTTTTACTTTGAGACCTGAGTCTTTAAATCTCTGGAGAACCAACCTCAGGTGATCCCTTAGCATTTTCTGAGTCGAGGCAGCGATTAACACATCATCAAAATATGGGACAATGCCTTTTATCCCTTGTAATAGTCTTTCCATCAAACTTTGAAAGATTCCCGGGGCTACGCTTACTCCGAATTGGAGCCGGTTACATTTAAACGCACCTCGGTGCATAATGATCATTTGGGCCTCTGCCGTTTTTTTGCCTACAGGCAGTTGTTGGTATGCCTGGGCTAAGTCTAGTTTAGCGAAGACTTTTCCGCCGCCCAGGGAATGGAGGAGGTGTTGCACCACCAGTACTGGATAAGCATTTTGTTGAAGGGCGTGGTTCAGGGTGGCTCGGTAGTCCCCACAAATTCTTTTTTTTTTGAAACAAATTTTTATTAATTTTAAAGATAAAACAACACATCATTAACCAGTAAATACATAAACACATAAAACCTCTTAATATTGTAAGTCCTTACAAGTCAAACAAAACAATATTTTTATACAGCATAATTCCAATTTATCCCATCCCCATATGGACACACAAATATCTTTCATCAAATTTCTCATTATTTCTCTTTACTCCTATTCAATTTCATTTCTCTTCCATATTTATCCATTTTATAGTCATCATATTCTTTTCTTTCTGGCTTGTTTAAATTATTCTCATCTAACATTCCTCCAAGGTTTTATTGATTCTTTTTTCCTTTTTTTTTTTAATAAAAAACAAATTTTGTTAGTTTTATCATAAGCATAATACACAAACATACAAACACAAAACATAAAACATAGACAAAACTAAAAGATCTTTTCTGAAGGTTGTCTGTTCCCGGGTTAAAACTCTTTACACAGACACAAATTCAAACATCATATTCAACCTAAATCTCCTTCCATATCTTATTATCATTTTTTTTTTATATATGTATATAAAAACCATTTTTATCAGTTTTCTAAAAACAATGCACACAAAATCAAGGCATAACAGCTTATAAATTCTTTTCTAAAAAAATAAAATAATGATAGACCAATAAAACATAACATTTCAAGATTATAATATTAATATTTCATATAATATTAACTTCATATCTTGTCCCTACTTCTCTTTTCCATCCAAATTATTTATCAATTAAAATTTTATTGCCTTTTATCAATATACAAAATCAAAAGAAAAGCATATATATCCTTCCATTATTACCATTTTCAACAACATTCTTTGTCTGTTCTATTTCCAAACATCCATTCATCTTTTTTCTTTTACTATACTTCTCCTGTACAACAATTGGAGTTACATCTATAACTCATTACCTAACTTAAAAATACTACATATAAATCTTTCTTGGGATTCTGTTTAAAAGATTCTAAAATTACATAATAAATTTTTTATTCTAAATATACATATAAAAACACACTCTTATATACCCTCCAGAATCCCTCTTTTAATCTAAATTAAATTCACCCATTGTCTCTAAATAAACTTTTTTTTTTTAAATCTTGCTTCCCCCCATTAAGGCTTCTCCTCCCCCCTTTTCTCTCTTGCTTATTCTTCTCCTTGCCCTTTCTACCCCTTTGCTTTTTCTCTTCGCTTTTCTTGCTCCTTTTCCTTTGCTTTCTAACCTTGCCTCCATCTTTTCGCTCATTTTTCTCTCTTTTGGTTGTTTTTATAATTCTTAAAAACCCCTTTTTCTTATCCTTTTTCTCCTCCTCTCCGGAAGGAACCCATTGTTCATCAAAGATGGCTTCTTACCATACATCTTCTTTTGGGATCCACCAAGACATTCTAGACAGTCTCCTCCTTTTTCAGTTTCTGCTCCAATTTTTTTTTTTCTCCCTTCCCACTTGCAATAACAATTTTAAATAATCAAAAATCCATACCTCCAGCAAAAATTTTCCAATTTCTTAAATTTTTCAATGTCCAAAAATCCCTTTGTCTCTTAGCTTAGCTTTCAAAGCAATCCACTTTCAATGTCTAATATATCCAAATATTTCTGCTTTTTCCGTGGGATGGGAGAGTAAACAAAAATAAAAAAAAAGAAAGTTCCCTTTGACAGCTTCTCCGCCGCTTTCGATCTTCTTAGGGAAACAATGTATCCTCCAGCAACAAGCAGCTCAATTCCAGGCAATTTAAAAGTTGTTACTTGACCCGGCTCAGACAGAACTTTCACTTTTCACACTTCCTCCAGCACAGTTCTTACCCGGTTGCTGGCTTCTTCGTGGCGGCCATTGCTAACCGCCGCTCCACCGCCTTGGGAAAAAGGGGTTTTTCCGGAGAAGGGGGGGGGTCTGCGATGCCCCCACCTCCCTAACTGGCTCCCCTCTATCTTCAGCTGTCCCTACAGGGCAGCCTTAACCCCCTGACCCATCTGGATCGGGGGTACCTCGACAGCTAGCCAGCAGGAATCGCGAGCTGTCGCGAATTCCTGCTGCCCCGAAGCCACGCAAACCGGAAGTCCTCAGTAGTCCCCACAAATTCTTATTGATCCATCCGGCTTGATGGGTGTCACGATTGGGGTTTCCCAGGGAGAGTGATAGGTTGGTTCTAACACACCCTGGGCTATTAATTTATCAAGCTGCTCATCAATTTTTGGTTTAAGGGCAAATGGAACTCAATGAGGCTTAAGGCGGATGGGAGCTTTTTTGGGATTGAGATTAAATGATATTGGGGTCCCCTTGTACTCACCTAGTTTTTCTGCAAAGACGTCCTGGAATTCTTGGACGAGGTCCTCTTCCCAGTCGCTGCTGCAGATTCGGTGAATGCCGGCTACTTCAATTCTGAGTGGAGCGAACCATTGGAGGCCTAACAGACTAGGCCGATCCCTGTCGATTACAGTCAGGGGTAGGAATGTTGTACGGTTCTTAAACGATACCCGGACTCGGATCCAACGACTGGAATTCGATTTCCTTGATAATCTTTGAGTATGAGTCTTTGGAATCTGAGGTCTTGCCGCCGGACCGTAGGGATGAGCTGCTTGAGGGTCTTCCAGGAAACCATTGAGAGGAACGATCCTGAATCGACTTCCATCAGGCAGGGCTGGTTTTCGATGGCCACTTTCACTCGGATCTTCTTGGCATCCAGAGATGAGGCGTGACCGATCGTGATAGTTTGGTGAGCCTCTTCTCGCTTCATTGAGTGGGTTAGGGTTTTGTTTCTGTAGGAGTGGTTGTTCCATTGGTGGTTCAGGGGTTCTCGCTTTATAGGATGGCTTCCTGTTGGTTGGCGATAGTTAGCCCCCCTCGAGGGCTGGCTGGGTCCCAGCTTGCTTCTACAGACCCGATATGGCCTCTTTTCCTGCACACATGGCAGAGCGCGTCGAGGAATTTGCATTCTGATCGGGGGTGGCTTGCCCCACAACCAGCGCATTGGTACTGAGATCTCTGGTGTTGGTCTCGTTTGGACCGTAGTCGGTGGACCTCTTCTTCATTGCTTTCTGATGACGATTCGAGGTCCTCGTGGTGGGCTGTCAAAAGCTGTCCCTCTGACTGAGGTGAAATTTTGTGGGTGAGTTGGTGAAGCGGTGCGTGGGTGTGGCGCATTCGGGCAGCCGACTTCCTGGTTGCTTCTGCCGTAGTAGCTTCAGTAATGGCATCGGCAAGGCTGATGTCGCCTTTCACCATCAGCTTGCTTTGGGTGTGCGGTGATTCTAATCCCAGAATTATTCGGTCTCTCAGGGCTTCTTCGAGGTCGGCAAACCCGCATAGGCCTCCCAGATTCTGGAGATCCGCTATGAAATCAGCAACACTTTTGCCCTTCTGCTGACTTCTCTGGAAAAATTCATGCCTTCTAGTGAGCATTGGCACGGTCGGGGCGTAGTGGGCCTTCAGCAGGGGCTCGAGGACGTCCCAGTCCATAGACTTTACTTCTGCAGGTTTCGCTAGTGCCTTGGCCATCTTGAATACAGTCGGCCCACAATAAGTTAGGAAAACTGCCCATTTCTTCCCGGTAGTGGCATCCTTCAAATTGTTGTTCTCCAGAAACATCTGGAAGTGATCCATATATGAGTCCCAGTCTTCTTGTGCCGGGTCAAATGGAGCGGGTGGTATGACACCGCTGGACATGGTTCCACCGTTGGTGTGTTTCAGCCATGTGCTCTGTTATCATTCTTCGTCGTTCAGTCGGCTCTGACGTCTCCACATCCCATCCTCGTCCCCAGTGTTATGTTCTGCACATGGGCGCTAAGAATGGAGACGAGCCAGTGACAGTGAACTTCAAAACTCTTTATTAACATGGTGTAACAGCTCAGCTCTATGGGCGCAATGGCCCCCTTTATAGAGGCAAGCTCTTGAGTATTTAACCAATGAAAATACAGGGAGTGCTAGCTCCATTAACCAATGGGAGAGGCTTGTTAATAGCCAATCAGATTCTCCTGAACGGACCAATCCGATGTTGCTTTTATCGGCCAATCAGAAGTGTAGGGCCAGAACCTTGCACTTTACTTCAAGCTCTTAATAACCTTTATTCAAGCACTTTTATTAATTCACAGCACTAATGGTCTCAAATCCATCAAATTTATGGAAGAAACATTTGGATATGCCCCTAATGCAGTGATGGCGAACCTTTTTGTTGTAGTCTGCCAAAAGTGCGCATCTGCCAGCACCCACAATGCAATGGGCACCTCCATGCATGTGCACACAACCCCCTTTACCTGCACTCATGTGTGCATGCCTCCCAGCTGATTTTCAGCCCATTTGAGGCCTTTTTCATCCTCCCGGAGGCTCAAGGGAAGCCTTTGCAGCCTCAGGAGGCCAAAACATGTTTCAGGCCTGTTTTCGGCCTGCAAAGGCTGCAGAGACTTCCCCTGAGCCCCCGGGAGGGCGAAAAAGGCCTCAAATGGGAAGAAAATCAGCCTCTGGAACGGGCCGAAAATCAGCCTCTGCTCTGAAAATGGGCACTTCTGGTATTTCCAGAAGGCCCGTTTTTTGGCCTCCTGAGGCTGCAGAGGCTCCTTTCAAACCTCCGGAAGGGCAAAAAAGGTCTCAAATGGGCTGAAAATCAGCTGGGAGGTGTGTGCATGCGCAGTGCAGGTAAGTTTGGCTGGGGCTTGCATGCCACCTGTGGCACCGGTGTGCATGCCACCTGTGCATGCCACCTGTGGCACTGGTGCCATGGGTTCGCCATCAGAGCCTTTGTGGTTTGGCTGGAGAGAATGAATGTAAGCAATATTGTCTAGTAGAAGATTGTCAGAGAGGCTACAGTGAGTTCTAGCATTTGACCGAGTGTCACGGAGAAGAAATATGATGCAACAGGCAGTCTGTTGTCACTAACATTGTTGTGTATGTACCATAGTTAATAAAGTATGAGCTTGAGGTAAAGTGCAGGGTTCTGGCCCTGCACTTCTGATTGGCAGTTAGGCCAGATCGGATTGGTGAGTTCTGAGGAATCCGATTGGCCCTTAACAGAGGATTATTATTGGTTTAAAGAGCTAGCGTTCATAGCTCACTATTGGACAATTCTTACAAGGGTTGCCTATATAAGGCAGAGTTCACTGTTGTTGTTTCGAGAAGTCACTATGCAATAAAGAGCTGAAAGTTCACTATTCAGAGGCTGTCTCCATTTACTCCGACCCATGTTCAGTACTTAACACTGGCGACGAAGGTGGGATGTGGAGATGTCTGAACCGAAGAAGCCAGGAAGCAATACCGAGCACGTGATAGACGACGCCAACAACGGAACCATGTCCGGCGGCATCGTACCACCCGCTCCGTTCGATCCGAACCAAGAGGATTGGGAATCCTACATGGATTGCTTCCAAATGTTTCTCGAAATGAATAACTTGAAGGATGCCAGACCAGCAAAGAAAAGGACGCTGTTCCTGACGCATTGCGGCCCAGCCATATTTAAGATGGCTAAAGCACTCACCAAACCTCGAGAAGTGAAGGCCATGAGCTGGGATGACCTCGAACCCATCCTGAGAGACCATTACGCACCAACCGTGCCTACGCTCGTGAAACACCACGAGTTTTATCAGAGGAACCAATGAAAAGGGGAAAGCGTGGCCGATTTCGTGGCGGACATCCAAAATTTAGGGGGCCTCTGCAGGTTCGCCGATTTAGAAGAGGCACGAAGAGATCGAATAGTTCTGGGACTAGATGCACCAGGCCTGCAAAGCAAGCTGATGGCGAAAGGCGACATCAGCCTTGCTGACACCATCGCCGAAGCCACGTCAGCAGAGGCGACCAAAAAGTCAGCTGCACAACTATGGCGAAGCCGCACTCTGGTACCACCACCGACAAGCGACATTTTATCCAAGCCTGAAGGACAGCTCGCGACGACGCACCACGAGGACCTCTCTTTGTCATCAGACAGTGACGAAGAAGGGGTCCATTGACTGCAGTCCGACCGGGACCCTCACCCGAAGCCCTTATGTCCTTGTGCTGGCTGTGGAGCAAACTATGCCAGGTCCGAATGCAAATTCCGCGACGCACTCTGCCATGAGTGCGGGAAACGAGGCCACATCAGCCGGGTCTGCCGCAGCTTACCAGGACTCAGCCAGGCCTCAAAAGGGGCTAACTATCACCAATCGACAGGAAACCGTCCTGTAAGGCGAGAGCCAGTAAACCACTCCTACAGAAATCGAGCTTTGCAGAGAGAAGAGGCTCACCAAACTATCACTATCGGTCACGCCTCGGCTTTAGACACTAAGAAAATCCGAGTCACAGCAGCCATCGAGAACCAGCCTTGCCACATGGAGGTCGACTCGGGATCGTCCCTCTCGATGGTGTCCTGGAAGACACTCAAGCAACTCATCCCCACAATTCTATGCCAAGACCTCCAATTTCAACGCCTCATCCTCAAGGACTACCAAGGCAATAGAATCCCCATTGTCAGGTCCTGCTGAGTCTGAGTCTCCTTCAAGAAGCATACAGCGTACTTACCTCGAACGGTCATCGATAGAGATAGGCCTAGCCTACTAGGCCTCCAATGGTTCGCGCCACTCGGCATTGAACTGGCCGGCGTGAACTGAGTCAGTGGTTGTGAGTGGGAGGAAGACCTTATCTCTGAGTTCAGCGACGTCTTCGCGGACAGCTTAGGTGAGTATAAGGGGACCCCGATCTCATTCAGTCTAGATCCAAAAGTAGCTCCCATTCGCTTGAAGCCCCGTCGAGTTCCGTTCACTCTTAAAGCAAAAATCGACGAACAACCCGACAAGCTAATTGCTCAAGGGGTGTTGAAGCCCATCGATCACTCTCCATGGGAAACCCCTATTGTAACACCCATTAAGCCAGACGGGTCAATCCGAATTTGTGGGGATTACTGGGCCACTTTGAACCACGCCCTACAGCAGAATGCGTATCCAGTTCCGGTGGTGCAGCACCTCCTCCATTCCTTGGGGGGTGGTAAGGTTTTCGCTAAATTAGATTTAGCCCAAGCTTATCAACAATTACCAGTGGATGAAAAAATGGCACAAGCCCAAACAATTGTAGCGCACAGGGGTGCCTTTAAATGTACCCGATTACAATTCGGAGTTGGTGTAGCCCCGGGGATCTTCCAGAGCCTTATGGAAAGGTTATTACAAGGAATCAAGGGCGTGGTCCCTTATTTTGATGACGAATTAATTGCAGCCCCTACCCAAAAAATCTTACAGGACCGTTTGAAATGCGTCCTAAAAAAATTTCAAGAGGCCGGACTTAAGGTGAAAAAAGAATAAATGTCAATTGTATACTGACAATGTTGAGTTTCTAGGGTACCGGATTGATAGCCAGGGCATTCATCCTACCGAGAATAAATTAAAAGCGATCAAAAACGCTCCCAGGCCACGCAACAAGGCCGATCTTCAGGTGTTCTTAGGCCTCATTAATTTCTATAATGTATTTTTACCGCACAAGGCAACTGTTTCTGAACCGTTACACTGATTATTAGATAAGAAAGCATTGTGGGTATGGGGTTACCGGGAAGAGCAAGCGTTCCGGAATGTTAAAAAACTGCTCACATCTGACTCTGTACTTATGCAGTATAACGAGACTTTGCCGTTAGTTATAACCTGCGATGCATCGCCTTTCGGGGTGGGTGCCATTTTGAGCCATGTGCTGCCTAATGGGAACGAAGCCCCTGTTGCATACTTTTCAAAGACTCTTTCACAAGCAGAGCAGAACTATGGACAAATTGATAAAGAAGCCCTCGCAATCGTTTCAGCTGTAAAAAAAATTCATGAATATGTGTATGGAAGGACATTTACCATTATAACTGACCACAAACCGTTGCTAGGGATAATAGCCGGGGACAAGCCAACCCCCTACATATTATCCCCTAGAATGACCTGATGGTCAGAATTCCTAGCTGCTTATAATTATTGCCTGTGATATCGCCCAGGGAAAGCCATTCCCCATGCCGACGCATTAAGCCGAGCACCGCTTCCAGAGACTCTCGACGATCCGGCACCAACGGCAACCACGTTGCAGATCAAAACACTCAACTCACCGCCTATGACCACCCGAGACATCACGAGAGAAACCAAACGAGACCACACCCTAGCTCGAGTCCTAGGCTGGGTAGAATGTGGATGGCCATTGGACCAAGTACCATATGACTTCGCACCATTCAAATCTCGACAGACTGAACTTTTTTCCCAAAAAGGCTGTATCATCTGGGGCAATAGAATCGTTGTCCCAGAGCGACTCCGGAAGACACTGCTGCGAATTCTGCACGAGGGCCACCCCGGCATCGTGCGAATGAAGGCGCTTGCACGAAGCTATGCATGGTGGCCGGGCATGGACCGGCAAATCGAGCAGTGGGTTAAAGCGTGTTCCAATTGCCAACAAGTCAGCAACGCCCCACCAAAAGCCATGCCTACTGAATGGGAGACGCCACGTGGACCCTGGTCCAGAATCCAACTGGATTTCGCGGGGCCAACCAAGGGCTATACCTTCCTGCTGACAGTCGACGCATACTCCAATTGGTTAGAAATTCATCGTATGATGGCTACGACCTCCGAGGCAGTGATCAAGATTCTAAATAGACTCTTTGCAACCCACGGATTGCCAGATGTCCTGGTGTCCGATAACGGGCCACAGTTTACAGCACTAATGTTCGAGCAGTACCTCACTGACCACGGCATCCGCCATGCGCTCACCTCGCCTGCGCACCCTGCGACCAATGGCGGAGCTGAACGCATGGTCCAATTTGTTAAAAAGACTTTGCAAAAAGTGGACTATGGCAATATCAATGACAAGGTCAACCAAATTCTCTTTTTGCAACACATAACTCCACATAGCATCACTGGCAGAACTCCCGCCAAACTTCTGATGGGACGAAGACTCCACTCCCACCTCGACCGGTTGCACCCTCCTTCGAACCGGAAAAGCCAGTAGTATCCAGCAGCCACTGTCGCACTTTCCAGGTAGGAGACCTCGTTTATGCACGGAACCTATCGGGCGACCCGTTATGGATAGAGGCGATAGTAGTACGAGTGACCGGCCCTAAATCCTACGTAGTGAAATGCTGTGACAATAAACTGTGGAAACGGCATATTGACCAATTACGGTCACGACTCACAACGGCCAGTCAACAACTCCCCCATGACCAAACCGAGGGGGGAGAGGTACGGAAGAAGATGAAGTTCCAGGGAATCTGCTCGAAGGGAGCGACGAACTAAGTGATACTCAGGAAATGGAGCAGGAAGGAGAAACGTTTGCACCGCAAGAAATTGCAGTTGAGTAAGAAGCAGAACCACTGCCAAACAACAATCTACCTCAATAGGATTGCAACCAACCAATCCAACGAAAATCTGAAAGAGTTAAAAGACAACCGTCCTATCTAAGGGACTATATTACTACACCATAATTAAGGAGCCAGGGGGAAGGGGTGTTGTGTATGTACCATAGTTAATAAAGTATAAGCTTGAGGTAAAGTGCAGAGTTCTGGCCCTGCACTTCTGATTGGCTGTTAGGCGGCCAGATCGGATTGGTTAGTTCTGAGGAATCCGATTGGCCCTTAACAGAGAATTCTTATTGGTTAAAAGAGCTAGCGTTCATAGCTCGTATTGGACAATTCTCACAAGGGTTGCCTATATAAGGCGGAGTTCACTGTTGTTGTTTTGAGAAGTCACTATGCAAATAAAAAACTGAAAGTTCACTTTTCAGAGGCTGTCTCCATTTACTCCGACCCATGTTCAGTACTTAACAAACATCATCATCTGGGTTGGATGATGATATATTAGTGGTATACTGCACTGGATTGTCTTCTGGTTAGAGATACAGAAAGGATGCTAGCGCTATCATGGCTACCCATGTCTATTGTGGTGAGGTTCCTATGCATCTTGTGTCTCTACTGGCAAAGTGTCCATATGTCAATCTATTGCTTGCATGTTTTTTAGAGGCTCTATGGATACAATTAGACTAAAATTTTATTTTTTATTGTTTGATAAAGATCTTTTAACACCTTAATGTTAAGACACGTTATATTAAATGGCTTTTATTCAATGTTACATTAAGTTAAAGTTCTTAATGTGAATTTAATCCGATTCCGGTTTTAAAAACTATTTTCATGAGAAGTATAGTATTTATTATTTCTCAGTTTAGGTATTTTTATTGGGAAATAAGTACTGCACTACCTCATTAAGGCAACAGGCTAGAAACCAGGACACTGTGAGTTCTAGTCCTGCCCTGGATAGGTGACTTTGGGCCAGTCACTCCATCTCAACCCAATTCACCTCAGAGGGTTGTTGTTGTGGGAAAAATAGGAGGAGGAAGGAATAGAAGCTATGTTCTGTCCCTAATTAGCATTCTTGAGATCCCTGCGCTTTGATTGGCCAAAGCGCGGGGCACTCTGATTGGTCAGGCGAGCCGCGCCGATTGGCTCGCTAAGAATCTCCCGCGATTGGTCCATTCGAATCGCAGGAGATTCAAAGTGGTGCCAATGGCCGCGGCCGCCGCGGCTGAAAGAATAAAAGCCGCGAACCTTTTGCGAAGAGCCAGTTCGGTTCCTACTTTAATAAAAGAGCATGATTTGAAGTCACTGACTCCTGGCATCATTTCGCGGACACAACACTGGCGATGAGGGTGGGATCCAGACCCTGAACCGAAGCACGTGTCCGAAGGAAGCCAGACAAACCACCACGATGGCGAAAATCGCACCCCCCACACCCTTCAACCCCGCCACCGAGGACTGGGAATCGTACTCCGACCGATTCCGCATGTTCCTCGAGTGCAGCGACCTGAAGGATGCCACCGGCCCCATGAAGCGTGCCATCTTCCTAACCCACTGCGGGACCGAGGTATTCAAGATGGCCAAGGCACTTGCCAAACCTGCCGATGCGACCGCGATGGACTGGGACGTCCACTAGCCAATACTTCGGCGGCACTACGCTCCAGAGGTACCCATCCTGATCCGACGCAACGAATTTTACCGTTGGGACCAACGGTTGGGTGAGAGCTTCAGTGACTTCGTCGCCGAGCTACAGCGCCTAGGGGGGCTCTGCGAATTCGACAACCTGAATGACGCCCTACGAGACAGAATCGTGCTCGGTTTGTGGGACCCCATCCTCCAGAGCCGGCTGATGGCCAAGGGCAACATCCGCCTAGCGGACACCCTCACCACAGCCGCAGCCGCCGAAGCAACCCGAACCTCCACCGACCGCATGCGCAGACCGAACGCTGGGGACCGCAGCGGAAACAACAACCCTGCGAGGTCGGCCGAGGCCCAACCTGAGACGACCACCCACCAGGGCGACTTCCACTCGGCATCGGGCACTTCTGACAACGAGGAGGACATCCATCGCCTCCAGACAGGCCACGACCCACAGAACCGGCGGGGTCGTAAGTCGAGGACCAACTGTGCCAGTTGCGGCGGCGACCACCCCAGGTCGGAATGCTGGTTTTTCGAATTGATCTGCCAGCATTGTGACAAGAAGGGACACATCGCCCGTGTGTGCCGCCTAAAAAAGAACTGCAGCCCGGAACGATGGGACCAGAGTGACCGGAGGGGAGAGAGCACACCACCCCGGACCAGAGATCACCCCTCAGACAACAGATGGGACCGGAACGGACGATCCCTGCGAGGCAGTGATAACCGGCGAAGAGAGGAGACCCATCAGACAGTCACCATCGGCCACGCCATAACCAATGATGCCCGGAAGGTCCACGTGGAGGTAGGCATCGAGGGCGAGCCATGCAAAATGGAGGTGGACTCCGGGTCCTACCTCTCCATGATAGCATGGCATGAAATAAAGCGCTTGGTGCCTACCATCCAAAGGAGGAACCTAGACAGCCAGAGACTCATCGTAAAGGACTACCAGGGAAACCGCATCCTGGTAGTCGGAACCAAACACTTCAACATCACATATAAAGGGCACACCGAAAGGCTTCCCCTGACAATCATCGACCGCAACCGCCCAAGCCTACTGGGACTGCAATGGTTCGCCCCGCTCGGCATCGCAGTCACGGGAGTCGACCACGTCACCGACGACAGCTGGGAGCAGCAACTGGCCCGGGAATTCCAAGAGGTCTTCGACAGAAACCTAGGCAAGTACCGAGGGCCCCTTATATCATTCAGCCTAGACCCAAACGTTCCCCCAAAATGCCTGAAACCAAGGCGGGTGCCATTCGCACTTAAACCCAAGATAGACGAGCAAATTGAGAAGCTCGTCAAGCAAGGGGTCCTACAGCCCATAGACCACGCCCGGTGGGAGACCCCCATAGTCACCCCGATCAAGCCCGATGGGTCGGTGAGGATCTGTGGGGACTATAAGGCCACCCTAAATGGCGCGCTAGAACAAAGCAACCTACCCCGTCCCAGTAGTGCAACACCTACTGCACTCACTGGGAGGGGGCAAGGTTTTCGCCAAGCTCGACCTCGCCCAGGCATACCAACAGTTGTCAGTCGATGAGCAAACGGCAGAAGCGCAAACCATAGTCACCCACCGGGGAGCATTTAAATGCAACCGACTCCAATTCGGAGTCAGCGTGGCACCGGGAATATTCCAAAGCCTAATGGAAAGACTATTGCAAGGCATCAAGGGGATGGTACCTTACTTTGACGACGTCCTAGTGTCGGCAACCAACCAAGCCGAACTAGAGGGTCACCTAAGGGAGGTCCTAACCAAATTCAAAGAGACCGGGCTCAAAGTCAAGAGGGAGAAATACCAATTATACACGGAATGGGTAGAATTCCTAGGATACCTCCTAGACCGTCACGGCATTCACCCCACAAACCAAAAAATCAAGGCCATCAAAGAAGCCCCCACACCCAAGTCGAAGACGGAACTACAGGCATTCCTGGGGCTACTTAAATTTTACAATGTTTTCCTGCCCCAAAAGGCGACAGTGGCGGAGCCCTTGCATAGGCTCCTGGACAAGGCGGCGACCTGGACTTGGGGGAAACGCGAGCAAGCCGCTTTCCAAAGAACAAAGGACCTCCTCACTTCGGACGCCGTCCTTATACAGTATAACGAGACCCTACCTCTGGCCGTCACATGCGACGCATCACCTTTTGGCGTCGGCGCTGTCCTCAGCCATACCCTCCCCAACGGAATAGAAGCGCCCATCGCGTTCTTTTCAAGGACCCTCACCAAACCGGAGCGGAACTAAAGCCAGCTGGACAAAGAGGCTCTGGCTATCGTTGCCGCCGTAAAAAGATTCCACGAGTATCTCTACGGCCGGACATTCACCATCATAACCGACCACAAGCCGCTGCTGGGAATCCTTGCAGGAAACCGGGCCACCCCGAACATTCTGTCTCCCCGAATGACAAGGTGGTCCGAGTTCCTGGCAGCCTACAACTACGGACTCATACACAAACTGGGTAAGACGATCTCCCATGCAGACACCTTAAGCCGCTCGCCGCTACCGGAACCTGACACCGACCCAGCACCCACGACGACCACCCTCAGCATAGAGACTCTACCCAACCTGCCCATAACCACGTCAGACATTGCCCAAGAGACTAATAAAGAAAAAAAGTCTGGCGCGGGTGTTGCATTGGGTAAAGAAAGGGTGGCCGGAAAGGGACAACGACGAGTCCGTCAAAACATTCCGAAACCGCCAAACGGAACTCTCGTTATTAAAAGGGTGCATACTATGGGGGGGATAGGGTGGTCATTCCAGAAAAGCTACAAGGGAAGGTTCTGGAACTGCTACACGAGGGGCACCCTGGCATCGTTAGGACTAAAGCCCTGGCCAGAAGTTACGCTTGGTGGCCAGGGATGGACAAACAAATTGAGACCTGGGTAGCAAGGTGCCAACGATGCCAGGAAACTAGACCAAGCCCACCCACAGCACCCGTCCTAGAGTGGGAAACCCCAAGGGGACCTTGGTTTAGGATTCACATAGACTTCGCCGGGCCCACAAAAGGACACACCTTCCTTATAACAGTAGACGCTTACTCCAACTGGCTGGAGGTAAGCAACATGAAGACAACAACCACGGAGGCCGTGATCAAGGAACTCTGCAAACTCTTTGTAACGCACGGCCTCCCAGATGTCGTCGTTTCCGACAACGGGCCCCAATTCACCTCGCTGGAATTCGAAAAATTCCTAGAGGAAAGGGGCATCCGCCACGCGCTGACAGCACCGGCACACCCGGCGGCGAACGGTAGGGCGGAACGGATGGTGCAATTCACTAAGAAAACCATCCGGAAAATAGACCACGGGGAGATCCAGGAGAAAATAAACAAACTACTCTTCACCCAACACATAACCCCAAATACCACAATGAATAAGAGCCCAGCCGAACTATTAATGGGGAGGAAATTAAGGTCCCCACTCGACAGGTTACACCCCACGTATAACCCGGAGAAGCCCCCAAACTCAAACAGCAAACACCGAACTTTCACACCAGGCGACCCCGTATACGCAAGAAACCTGACGGGAGACCCACTATGGATACCGGCCGTCATCACACAAATAACAGGCCCACACTCGTACCGGCTACAAACAGCAGACGGACGAGAGTGGAAATGCCACATCGACCAATTAAGGTCGAGGACTGCCAACCAAGAGACCACCGACGCACAAACAGGCGAAACCAACCCCCACAACACAAACCAAGGGGGGAGGGAATACCCAGGGGACCAAAACCAAAGAAGAATAAACCAGCCATACTTACTGGAAAGCAGCCATCACGACCCCTCGCCAGGAAGAGACAGCCAGGCCAGATCGACCGACCCGGAAAGACCGAGCGGGAGCGGCGAAACCCGCAGCTCAACCAACCCGGGAGGCCCAGGAGGGAGCTACGGAGAGCGGCCCGGCCCGACCGACCAGCCGGTTCCCATGACGGCATCAGGAGCAACAGAGATCCCGACCGAACCGGCCAGGATCCAACCTACGACTGAGCTGCGCAGGTCCAGGAGGCTCAGACGGAGCCCTGCCTACCTACGTGACTACGCGACATAAGGACTGAACCAAGAGGGGAGGGGTGTTCTGTCCCGAATTAGCATTCTTGAGATCCCCGCGCTTTGATCGGCCAAAGCGCGGGGCACTCTGATTGTCAGGCGAGCCGCGCCGATTGGCTCACTAAGAATCTCCCGCGATTGGTCCATTCGAATCGCGGGAGATTCAAAGCGGTGCCATTGGCCGCGGCCGCCGCGGCTGAAAGAATAAAAGCCGCGAACCTTTTGCGAAGAGCCAGTTCGGTTTCTACTTTAATAAAAGAGCATGATTTGAAGTCACCGACTCCTGGCATCATTTCGCGGACACAACAAGCTATGTTTGCCATCTTGAGTTACTTATACAATAATAAAGGTGGAATAAAAATCAATCAAACAAACACATATCTACATATATTCATATGTAGGTACACACACGCACACACACACAAATATGGTGATACTTTAATAAAAATAGATATTCAGGTGTATATCCCCAAAAATTTATTATAAATTCTATAGTGCCTCCTGATACAACTTTACAGCTTCTTTATCCCTTCCTGGGTGCTCCCAATATTAACTGACAAATTGTCCATTCAACTCTGTACTAGAGTCACTTGTTCTATCTGCAGCTGGAATGAAGCTTAAATCAATTAATTCAGATGCTAAGCAGGCTTGGGATGTTTCACTGAGAATCAGAGGACAAATAGCCTGTGTGCGTAATTCATCCCTTAGAGGCATATTTTCTGCATAATAAATGTAGAACCGCATTGTTGTATTTTATACAGTTTGCAAGCATTTTTGAACTCTTTTTTTTTTTTTTTTTACCTTGGGTCCACATTCCCTTTTTATTTTTGATTTCTCCACAGCCTGATCTCAGTAGTCCAGCTCCAATATTCAGCCCTTTGCAAACAGTTATGGGCCATTCTGACTGTTTCCACCATTCCAAATATATTGTCATTACAATGTGGCTGATATCCTCAACATCTGTTAGTTATTGGAAAATACATCATAAAGAGCTAATTGCATGTATAATATCATGCTATTTATTTAAAAAAATACTATAAATATAATAGCTAATTGAGAGCCAGTTTGGTATAGAGGCTAAGGCACCAGGCTAAAAATCAGGAGACTGTGAGTTCTAGTTGGTGGGATTCAAAATTTTTTTACTACCAGTTCTGCTTGGTGGGTGTGACAGGGGAAGGATACTTTAAAATCTCCAGTCAGACGTGATATTTGTCGGTTCTCCGAACTATTCAAAATTTCCATTACTGGTTCTCCAGAACTGGCCAGAACCTGATGAATACCACACCTCTGATTCTAGTCTTTCCTTAGGCATGAAAACCAGCTGGATGAATTTGGGCCAGTTACTTCCTTTCCTTCCAACCCACCTCACAGGATTGTTGGAAAATAGGAGAAGGAAGGAGTATTAGATATGTTCTCTGTCTTGAGTTGTTTATAAAAATAATAAAGATGGGATAGAAATAAAATAAAGAATTGCTTGAATAATATATCTACAGTCATTCCTGGTTGCACAACTGTTTGCTGTTATACATTTGATGCCATTGCAATTGTATTAAACAGTGCTTAAATTTGGGGGAGAAAAATTAGGAAACTTTTAACCAAATTCACAAGGCTATCTCTGACTGACCCAATTGTGTGCTGCTTATTGTTACCCAAATCTGATTTTTAAAAAGCTGTCTAAAGACAGGAGTTAAAAGTGATTAAGAAAAAGGAATCTCAATTTCTCAATTTCTTGCTTGTGAATCCAAAGCTGTTAGAATAACATTCCATCCAGTGTTATATTGAAGTAATACACCCAGCCTAAGAAAGAAAACCTTATTTCAGAAATTAAGAACTTCTTGCCTATCTATCCCAAGGGACAAATAAACTCTGGCATTAATTTGAAAAATGCAAATAAAATGCCATAAAAATATGATATGTAGGAGCATGGATAGAACAGATAATGAAAGCAAATGGACAGTAAGTAGTTTAACTTAAACTCTCAGAGAATATCCTCTGCAAAGTTTGGATACATCATACAATTAAGGATGCTAGAAGAATTGTGATAGGGGAACAGTGAGTACAATCCTGTAATATATTATGACTGGGAACAGTAGGTGCAATTAGAAGTATTCAGAGTAGGCATAATAGTGCAATCTTATACTGTAAAAATAAGAACAAGTAAAGAAGCAATTCCACCATCTTGGAAAGCAAAGTGGGATAAAGGAAAAGTATGTGTGTGTGTGTGTGTGTGGTGTGTGTGTGTGTGTGTAGTGCTCAGTCTACATCCTGCTTTGGAGAAAGGAAATTATATCTGCAGGGCTGTCAAAAAAAGGCAAAATAATAGTCACGATCATATGATCAAAGGATGTAAAAAGGGGTGGAGCTTTTGATTTCATTCTTTTGGGTGCCATCTTGACCTTTTTTAAAACTTCTCTGGACACCACTAGGGGAAGGACTTAACATCTTCAATCAACTCCTCTCAATCTGAATGATTCCGTAGTGATTTCAATGGTCTAAAACAGATTTCAAGTGGGTTTTGGGGATTTGTTTTTCATTGTTATCCATTTTGGATGTCCTCTGGGCAGAAAAATACTATATAAATTGAAATTATACAACAATAACCACTGCCTCAATATGGCAGGAAATCATTTAGCTACAATAGTTACAACTGGAGAGAGTTTGGGAACCATAAAAAGGGATTTTCAGAGCCATATGAAACTTGGTTTGACCATTCCTAAAATAAATGGTGGCTAATCGCGTGAAAGGTTCTTCCAGAGCTCCTAAGGGTGAACATAAGATGACATCTGCCCCTTTATGCAACTCTTCAAAGCAGCTACAACTTTTTTGGGATCATGTAACAACTGCAGAAAGCAGCTGTGTAATTCCAAATGGGAAGGGAAGCTGCTTTAATGAGTTGCACAATTCTATTCTATTCATACAATTCTACTGACACACTGAGATACTTTAAGACTCCATTTCAAGATAATATCCAAATTATTGTCCAGTCCTAACAACCAGGAATGTTGCTTAGGTACATGGAGGAAAATGAATTCAATTCTGATGTTATTCTCAATTTTATTTTTGTGTATAGATGTGCTGATCTCTTGCACTTTATGAAAATAGACACTCATTGTGTGGCACATTCACAAATGTAAAACTTAAAAGACCAGGATATCTGTTCCTTCAGACCTTTTTCTGAGTTCTCACTGATTGATCTAGTCAAGGAACATTACAATAATAAGCTCAAGAAACTGTGAGTCAGAGACTGATTAAAAATTAGCACACAGCTATGCCCAATGTTTATGCATATTTAAATTGTTGACTTTAATTCCTTTGGCTGTACTTTGCCCATTCTATTGTAGACCTCTCAAGCCCTGAAGTGTATGTTGGAGAAACTACAATAACTTCCCAAGCTAAAGAATCTCAGCCTCAAATTGTCAGGCGTGCCACACAAGGACTATTTCAGTAGTCTGAGGGTTGCAACATGTAAACATTTTCATAAATTAATTCAAAAGTCTCAAGTGAGTCAAAAATGAAGAAAATGAAGAGGATCACAAGATGATATTCAACACAGATTTATTAAATAGGCAAAACTTTTCTAACCAGGGCTACTTGACATTTCAGGGCTGCAAAACAGTCATTTCACTTTGACCACATAGCTGACAGGTTTTCTCCTCCTTTTTTTAATTAATGAGAACACTGGAATTTGGTTTTTACTGATAGGTATTATTTCCAAAATCACATTTAAGTATTAATCCTGCTTAAAACAATCTACCTCTTTTGCTTCAATTCACTTTCCTTTCTGTTTTTTGCCCTTGACTGACTGAAATCTTCCTCCCGCCTTCTATCTCTCCTCCCTCCTCTTCTGTGTCACCTCCTAATAGCTGTAATAGGTATGTTCAGATGTGGTTTCTTGGGTCCTAACCCAATAGAATCTCACATAACATCCTACCAATGAAAGTGGTGCGCACTTATCTACTTAGCCTCAGAATTAAGTATTTATTCATTTAATTTGCATCCTATCATTATTTTTACAAATAATTCAAGGTGGCGAACATATCCACTAACACCTTCCTTCTCCTATTTTCCCAAACAACAAAATTGTGGGATGAGTTGGGTTGACAGAGTGACTGGTTCAAAGTCACTCAGCTGGTTTTCAGGGCTAAGGTAGGATTCAAATTCACACTTTCCTGCTTTCTAGCCTGTGCCTTAACCATTAGACCAGGGGTCACCAACCTTTTGGACCTCTGGGACCACCAAACTCATAATTTTAAATCCCCGGGACCGCTAACCAGTTCTGTGTGTGTAGCCTAATTTGTGGGTGTGGCTTGGTGGTCATGTGACTGGCTGGGCATGGCTTGTATGTAAATATTATAAATATTTATATAAATATTGATTTTTTTTTTTATAAAAAAAGAACTTTTACCCAAAATCATGCAAAGCAGGCAGGCAGATTGAGTTTCTCACAGAATCACAGATTCATTCAGTGATCTATCTATCTGCCATCGGCTAGCTCATTCTCTCAAATTTGCTTGCTGTGAGCCTGCACTGGATATAACCTTCAGTCCTAAGGGAGGTTTGGCTGTGCTTAAAAGCAGAGCTGAAGATCTAAAGACCAGCTAGAAAGCAAGAAAGCCAACCATTTCCTGCTTCCTAGCTAATCTAAATCTCCCAGCACAGCAGAACACCTGATGGTCGGAAAAATAGCAGTTTAGCAGGCAAGTTTGCTGGGTAAGAAGTGAGTGGGTGGGGAGAGTTCCTGCGGACCATGTGGGTGGCACAGCCTTGTGTTTCTGCACAGCCTGGATTAATTGCTTTGGGCCCACCAAAATTTTCTCCTGGCCCACCAGTGGTTGGTGACCGCTGCACTAGATCAAACTGGCTTTCATATGTATGTTTGAGGCCAAATATGTGGCTGAGAGTAGCCATTTTGGTTCCTCCTTCACCCACTGTCCCCGCACAGGTTCTCCAATGTTTCCCCCCTCCCCACGCTGAAGGCTTCCATCTTTTTCAAGTTCTATTCATGGTTCTGAACTTTAGACAATTCTGCAGTTTAGGATCAAGGAGTTTGAAGGACCCTCTGTGTCCATGTTCGTAAAGATCTTTAATACACAGTGTTCTTCAGGCATTCCTATTATCAGAAACGAGGTAGAGGATTATGAGAGCAAGAAAAAGAATGAGTATATGTTGTGATATATAATGTTGTGATTTTATGAAATCAATGTTAAAAACTGTGTATATATTTTATATCTCCACTACCATGTAATTTTGAGGATGTCTCAAAAGGGCTACATGATCAGACCACATTTAAAAATGATAGCTTATGAAGAAATAGTCCTATTCATAACAGAAGACAAGGGGCTTTTTGGATCCTTTGATTTATAGTACAGTTGGATCAATATTGATAGACAAAACCATAGAACGTTGCTGGTGTTCAAGTCCATGCTTTGTTAAACAGCAGCAGTAGTGCATTAAATCCTGGAAAATGCGTAAGCAACATTTTCCTGTATTCAGCTAAAGAGGATGTGTTGAATACTCTGATAGCATAGCATTTCCGGGACTGTAGAGGCTGTTATTTTTTCATGGACTACAATCAGATGTTCCATTTTGTGGCATTAAATGATATGAATGCATGTGTTTTTGAGTGATATGTCAAGATATCATAATATAACATTGTACTGATAGGCATGCCATGCTGATGTAATGTACTGGTTTTTTTTTTTTTTTTCAGGGAAGGAAATAAAGCAGCAGAGTGGAATGATTGCAAGCCTACAATAAAAATGTGGCTTCCATCAGTGTGTATTTTCAGTGGTGCAATTCTTTGTATTCATTCTTGGAAATTCTCACCCTTGATAAACATTTTCTTTGATCATGAATGAAAAGAGACTTAAGTAAGAGGATACTGAAAATCTACTTGACAGTTTTATTTATATCTTTTTTTTCTTTTGTAAAAAGTGGAAGTTTGTGCTTTATTTAATGTAGTAACTGGGTGCTAAGTAATGTAGTAACTGGGTGCTAAGTAATGTAATTACTCTTTTCAGCTCAACATTATTCAACTAGGATGGCCAATGATTTTTATAGTCAGTTTCAATTTCTCTCAATTTCTCTTCCCTAAAATTGTTTAATACCATTTTCCCATCACATCCTGAATTCTTTTTAAAAAGAACTTAATTGTTGCCCATTTTCTTAACAGCCATATATAGGTATTCATTTTTTGCAAAGGGCTTTCAGCAATTTAACACATTTTTGAAAACTCCCTGTGCATTTTTGCGTTACTTTTCCCACTGCATCAGTACATTTTTTTAAATCTAAAGACCACAACACAAAATTGAGGGGAAGTGTGAATGGTGAGAAATTACTTTCTTTAAAAATTGCAGAATTCTGCAATTCTCATTAAATGAGAATGAAATAAAAGTGCAGTAAGATGCCAGTGACAATGTGTATTACAAAAAGGCAGTTAACAAGGAAATATTTAACCTTTCCGTACTGAAAAGGTCGTAACCATCTTTCCCGTATGAAGCTGGACCTTAGCCATTCTTTTCAGTTGATCTTTTTGTTAATTTACTTTTCCAGATAATTCATGCAAGAAAAGGATGCAGCAGTGAACAAAGAAAACAGTAAGCTACCAAATATGATAATCAAATCCCAAATGCATAGTGTGCATTCAAAAACTATAGTGATTGGCCATGGGTATCTGGAGTGGACAGGTGATGGAATGTGTGTCACAGTGTAGTGCCAGTGTAATGTGGTGTCAAACTCGATTTCATTGAGAGCCACATCAGGATTGTGTTTGACCTTGGGGGGCTGGAGTGGGTGTGGCCAGATGGGTGTGGCCAGCTCGACATCACTTGTGTTGGGAGCACCTGTGGTAGCCCAAGTGCTCTGCCAGAGAAAATGGACTCCCGAGCTCCATTTTCGGCTACAATGGTCTCCTGTAATCCTCTGCCAGTGAAAACAGAATTCAAGATGAACCATTTTCACTGACAGAGACACCACAGGCCAGTCCTTCACTGTTTCCAAGGTGGCCCTGCAGACTAGATCTAAGCACCCATTGGGCTGGATCTAGCCCCTGGGCCATGAATTTGACACTCAAGGTGTAGTGAAACAAATCTATTTCATACTGTCTTCTTGCAATATAACCACGGAGTATGAAAAAGTGAGCATTACTGTGTGATGTAACATGTTTCATCATTTTCAGTCTTCTTGGCTAGTTCCAAGTTTCTCTCAACTGAATTTGCATCTCAAATAATTTTCTTAGCTATCCAAGTAAGATCTTCCAGTCTGATATTTCAGATGCTTAAGGTTGGTTGTAAGGTCAAGCAATGGCAAAATATCTTCCACCCCCCCACACACACACCTCAAATGTCAGAGGCAGAAACCAAAATTTTGTGAGAGATTAAAATTGTACCACAAGGAAGAGGGCTGACTTATTTATCAAAGCCCCTGGAGGAAAGACAAGAAATAATAGATGGAAACTAACCAAGGAGAGAAACAACCCTTGAACTAAGGAGAAAATTCCTAACTGTGAGAACAATTAATCAGTGAGACAAATTGCTTCGGAAGTTGTGGGTGCTTCATCACTGGAAGTTTTTAAGAAGAGACTGGACAGCCATTTATCAGAAATAATACATGTCTCCTGCAAGAGCAGGGGGTTGGACTAGAAGACCTTCATGTTCCCTTCCAAATCTGTTACTTTTACTATACTTGTTGCCATCTGTCCACCACTTTGGCACTTCAATGAATAAATGTTATACCATTTGGTTTAAGCAGCGGGTAGTTATTGGGCTTGGGGTTGAGGGTTCCCATGAAGCGAGGTGAAAATAATTTTAGATTTACTAAGTTGGAATGCAAATGTTAATGCTAATCAGCCAAGTTACAAACAAACAAACTCAAGAATGAAACTCATGCCCAGCTTGAAACCATGAAATACCCAGTGGCATGTTCTGTTCCAGACTGTGAGAGATAAAAGTACAGCAGTGCATATCGGTTAGTCTAATTTATTCAGCTTCATTGCAATCTTGCAATCTTGTGTTTGATTTTCTTATAAACTAGTAATTTCCTGAATGAGCTTAATACTGCCACAGTCACTAGTAACTCTGCCTTATAGAGAATGTTTTTTTTTATTGTTGTGTATGCAACTAAATTGAAATATCTTTCACTTGAAATATTGACTTTAATATCTCATTTGAAAAATTCATGAAGCCTTTGATGTTAAATCCATACTCAATTTAGCCAAATGCCATTAGAATATGCAATATGCCTGAATATGGAAAGCATTATTGTCTGTATTTCTGCAGAAGAATTACATTCTATGAGTTTAGCATCAGGTTCATTCTTGGACTTGGGCACAGGAAGAAAAGAAAGAGAAATGCAGTGCATTAGAAAGAAAATGAAAAGTGGTATTGATTAGGCCCCATTTTCTCTTTGCTTCAGTTCCTAAATGTATGGAAATCAGGGTTGTGCCACTGTGAGTAACAATGCTATGTAATGAATGGAGCAATCGTTGGAAAATTAGTGTAAGCTAGGATGAGGGTGCACAGATGTTGCTCCTAGTAACTGTCATCCCATTTTTTCTTTTACAACTCCATTTACGTACTTCTCTCCATTTTCTAATTGTATTAGAATTGTAACATGACAATAATTAAGGATTTCATAAAATATCTAATGCAAGGACGTAGCACTTTAATTTAAACTATAGCTAGAATATATTTGATTTCCTGAGTGAATCACAATTAAAAAAACATCATCCTGTTCAATAGGGAAATCTTGGAATGTGAATTACAAAGATCGCTAAGCTTAGTCTTTCAGCCAATAACAATAATAAATTCATTATTATTGAAAGAAACATAATCATTGTATTATTGAAAAAAATATCACATTGGCAAATATTGCAGTTTTCCGAGTGCTAATAGGCCTCTTTCTTCCCGCCGTTGATGACATTTTGCAAAGTCAGCAGTTATACCTTTTCAAACAATAATAGGGAAACAGTTCCACATGATTTTTTTTTTTTAAATTAGCCATAAAACAGGTGTCACAGTCCAAGAGTCTTTACCAGAGACATCAGAGAATATAGTTTTGGTGCCTTTTCTGCATAATATGTTTCCTTTAGTAACTCGGAACCAATCTAATGTCTGAGACATAAAACTATACTTTGAATTTGCTTGGTTTATCTCAGAAGGAGAAAGGAACGTGTTGGTAGCACTAAGCAGGTGAACTCTACTTGACAATGTAATTAGATACCCAATTGGGTGCCTTCTGGATAAGGTATCAGGGCACAAAAATGCAATGAAAAAGAAAAGGTTGTCTCTTCCGTTTACTCAGTAACACTATCTTCTGTTCTGTCTGTAAGAAACAACTTAGAATAACAGAGTTGGAAGGGATCTTGGAGATCTTCTAGTCAAACCCCCTACCTAGGCAGAAAACTCTACACCACTTCAGACAAATGGTTCTCCAATATCTTTTTTAAAAACTTCTAGTGGTGGAGCATTCACAACTTCTGGAGGCAAGTTGTTCCACTGATTGTTCTAACTATCAGGAAATTTCTCCTTAATTCTAAGTTGCTTCTCTCCTTGAGTAGTTTCTGTTAGGGATAACATTGTTTACCCTAACTGGTTTAGGTAAAATAATAAATATGTTATCATGGTTTGTTTGTTAAAGTGTCTGTAACTTTAACTGTAAGAATGTAATTAAGGGAGTGGTTGTAAAAGCACCATAAAAGAAGCAAGGCACGGCAGCTTGCTCTCCCTGGCTAGATGATCCCAAATTACTGCATGGATTGAAGACTGCGTTCTTCCCCTACTGGAATGGGAGAGAGAAAAGACTGTTGATTTATCAACAGTGAGAGGACTGATTTATTATAAGTGAACTGACATTGGATATTCTACATGGACTTTGCTAATTGAATATCCTTGAATGGACTGACTAAAAACGATACATGACTAATGGACTGTAATTTTGACTATGCTATAAAACTCTAAGTGGAATAAACTATATTTTTGATAACACAAGCATATCTGTTATTTTTACTGTATGTTAACTAACATACAAACTTATCTCACACATTTATCTGTATGCCTATCTGACTAACGCTGCACATTCTGTTTAGCTTGTCTCCTTAACCCTGGTTGGGGAACCCAGGCTTAACACTGATTATGGGCCCAGAGGCTGCAAAGTCAGTTTAACTAGGATAAAACAGATTTATGTAAAAAGTGAGAGTTTGTGTTGTTACACATTACAGTAAACAGACAGCTGTGTTTTATTAATTATAGTTTTATATCCATATAAGAAAACATGGCACAAGTCAATCTACAAAGTTTGTCCCTTATATCCAAGCTGGTTGGAACAAACTATGTATCATGGTCTATGAAATGTAGTCTACTTCTACAAAGAGAAGGTTTGTGGAGCATAATTGAAAACCCACCAAACATAGAGGAATGGGATCCAGAGATTGAGGAAGATAGACTAAAGATAGAAGAATTTAAGCATAAAAATGAACAAGCTATTTGCATAATAGGACTAACACTGTCTGACCAGCAACTTGTTCATATCCGTGGAGAGCAAATGGCTGTTGGGTGTTGGCAGAAGCTGAAGAGGATTTATGTCCGAGATAACATTGCTCACATAAATCTAACACGGAAACTTTTCAGGCTGCATCTCCAAACGAATGGTGATATGCTAAGTCATTTGAATTCTATAAAAAGCATTTTTCAAGAACTGCACGAGAAAGAACTTATTTTCTCTGAACTACACCAAGTCTACATAATTCTGTCATCACTAAATGAAAGTTATGATAACTACGTCACTTCCTTTGAAATTTTGCCTAAGGAAAGTTTAACTTTAACTGATATAGCTGGCAGATTGATTGAAGAGGCCAGAAGAAGACTTGAAAGAGATCAGTTAAGGAGGGAGCAACCTCAAAAAGAAGATAATGAATCTCCTACTGCATACGCAATTAAAAAGTGTTTTAATTGTGGAGGAAGAGCACATTTTGCAAGATTTTGTAAAAAAGCAAAGTGCCAGAACGCTGGCCAGAATACTAAAAGTAACCAAAAGAAAAATAAAAATTTAGAATTAGCCATGTATATTAACGGAGCTGTAAAAAATAATTTATGGGTGGTTGACAGTGGAGCATCCCACTGTATAACAAATGATAACAAAAATTTTATTAAAATGTCCCAGAGTACACAGCAGATATCATTAGCCAATGTCTGGAAACTGAAAGCGAAAGGTCAAGGTATAGCATATTGTTCTTTCATAAAAGAGAATGTAAAAATGTTATATGTACCACAACTTAAGTTTAATTTAATTTCAGTTAGAATTTTGGTTAAACTAGGATATGTAGTTACCTTTAGGGGAGATAACTGCATAATTGAAAAAGAAGATAAGAAAATTACTGCATCTTTAAGAGGTGAATTATATTTGTTAAATGATAATAGTTTAGAGGTGGCTAACACGGTTTATGATAATCATGATGAATGTATTCACTTGTTACACCGACGGCTAGGGCATTTAAATTTTAAAATGCTTAAGAGAACTGTTCAACTATCTAAAGGAATAAGTTTGAAACCTTGTAATAAGTATTTGCAATGTTATGCTTGTAATCAAAGCAAAGGCAAGGTCATACCAGCTAATAGAGTTGATGGATTTACGACCAAAGAGCCTTTAGAAGTAGTTTTTGCTGATTTAATAGGTCTGAAAAAACCAAGTGTGGGAGGAGCTCGATACATATTAAGTATAATGGACCACTATTCTAGATATGGGTTTTGCTATTTAATGAAAAGCAAAACTGAAACGTATCTAAATCTCTTTAATTGGATTAAATTTGCAGAAAGAAAAACTAAAAAGAAATTAGTAACTCTTATAACAGATAATGGTGCAGAATTTACAAATAATAAATTCCAGAATAGACTTAGAATGTTAGGTATTCAACATAAAAAGTCTGCTCCATATAGGCCACAACATAATGCCTTTATAGAGAGACGAGGCCAAACACTACAATCAATGGTAAGTACTATGTTGTCTGATTCAGGATTACCTGACAATTTATGGGGAGAAGCAATAATGTGTGGTAATCATATATTAAATAATGTTGTTAATTCAACAACAGGTGAATTACCATTCACATTGTGGCATGGTACAAAACCTGATTTAAGTTACATGTACACATTTGGAGCACCAGCATGGGTACATATCCCTACACAACTCAGACACAAAGAACAGCATAAAGCAAAAAGATTATTTTTTTTAGGATATGAATCTAATCACAGATCTTATAGATTCTGGGAACCAGGTACATCTAGAGTTTACACCAGTGCTAGTGCTAAATTCCTAGAACATGTAGGATGGAATAGATTAGAGCAAGATTTAAATAACAAAGTAATTATTGAACCCTACAAAAGGCAAAAAGATTAGACTAGTTATAAGAAGAGTCCAATTAAAGAAGAAGTCCATGAAGAGCAAATAGGACTTGAACAAGAAGAAACAATTGATCAGGAAGAGTTAGATAATCAAGAACAGTTAATAAATGAAAGTCCACCTGTAAGTCCAGTAATACCTAGACGTAATACACCTGTAACTAGACCACCTGATAGGTATCAAGCAAGTATAGTTTGCCAAGTAACTAAAATTCCAACTAGTATAGATGAACTTAGGATGTATCCTGCTAAGGATCAGGAGAATTGGCAAAAGGCAATGGAAAAAGAACTAAATTCCTTAAAGGTAACGAAAGTATATGAAGATGCTAAATTACCTCCAGGAGAAAAATCCATTGGGTGCAAATGGATATTTAAAGTAAAAACTGGAAATGATGGGATTGTTTCCCATAAAGCTAGGTTGGTAGCTCAAGGATTTAATCAAACTGCATCTGATTACGATGAAGTTTTCGCACCAAGTCTTAAAGCAACATCTTTGAGAGCAGCTTTAGTGTGGGCAGCGAAGAAAAACTATGTCATTAACCATTTAGATGTAGAAACTGCTTATCTGCATGCACCATTGCAGCACACTATATATTCGAAAAAGCCAATTATTATAAAAGACAACAAAGTAAATAGTAATGATTGTTGGAAACTCAAAAAGAGTCTTTATGGGTTGAAACAATCTGGCTTTGAGTGGAACCAATATATTGTGAAAGAATTAAACAATATAGGATTTAAATCTGGTTTAGCAGATCCATGATCCATTAAAAGAGAAAATAATGGAACGGTGTCATTATTGTTATTATTTACAGATGATATTGCTTTGATAACTAAGACTACTAATGAAGCTAATGAAATTATATCATTATTAGCTAAAAAGATAAAATTAAAGCATTTAGGTGAAATTAAAAAGTATCTAGGATTGACAATTAACAAAACAAAAAATGGATTTTAGATATCTCAAGAAGATAAAATTTGCCAATTAATTAAAACATAAAATGGAACTTTGTAAACCGGCAAAGACTCCAATGAGTCAGAAGGTTTGCCAAACTGATGATGATCAAAGTCCCAAATTTGATAAATCTATATATCAATCTTTGATTGGTAGCTTATCATATATAAGCAATTGGTCTTGGCCAGATATAGCTTATAGTGTAAATCAGCTGGCACGTTTTAATTCAGATCCACATCAATGTCATTGGCAATCATTAAAAAGAATTTTAAGATATCTTAAAGGAACAATGAACCATGCATTGTATATAGAACCAAAGGGTGATTTGAGTCTTAGTGCCTATGCAGATGCAAGTTTTGCAACTGACATAAACACTAGAAAATCAACATCTGGAATGGCTATATTATTTGGTAAGACACTAATAGGGTGGAGGTCAATCAGACAACAGCATATCAGCTTGTCCACGATGGAAGCGGAATTTTCATGTCTGTCATTACTATGCACTGACTTAATTTTCTACAAACAGTTATTATTAGACATGGGTATAACTGTTAAAGATTCCATTATTGTGTACGAGGACAACCAAGCAGCCATAAAGTTAGCTACTAATATTGCTGTAAAAACTAGATCAAAGCATACTGATTTAAGATACTTAAATGTTAGAGAATCTGTAAAGAATGGGCTAATTAAATTGGAATACTGCATGACAGAAGAAAACATTGCAGACCAATTTACAAAAGCTCAAGGAGTAATCAAGTTTGAAGAGAGTTGTAACAAATATGATTTAAAGATGTAAATAGTTATAGTATTATTATTACCTAAAAGGGGAGAATGTTAGGGATAACATTTTTTACCCTAACTGGTTTAGATAAAATAATAAATATGTTATCATGGTTTGCTAGTTAAAGTGTCTTTAACTTTAACTGTAAGAATGTAATTAAGGGAGTGGTTGTAAAAGCACCATAAAAGAAGCAAGGCATGGCAGTTTGCTCTCTCTGGCTAGATGATCCCTAATTACTGCATGGATTGAAGACTGCGTTCTTCCCCTACTGGAATGGGAGAGAGAAAGGACTGTTGATTTATCAATGGTGAGAGGATTGATTTTTATAAGTGAACTGACATTGGATATTCTACACGGACTTTGCTAATTGAATATCCTTGAATGGACTGACTAAAAACGATACATGACTAATGGACTGTTATTTTGACTATGCTATAAAACTCTGTGGAATAAACTATATTTTTGATAACACAAGTGTATCTGTTATTTTTACTGTAAGTTAACTAACATACAAACTTATCTCACACATTTATCTGTATGCCTATCTGACTAACGCTGCACATTCTGTTTAGCTTGTCTCCTTAACCCTGGTTGGGGAACCCAGGCTTAACAGTTTCCACCCACCCTTCTTGTCCTGTCCTCAGGTGCTTTGGAGAATAGCTTGACTCCCTCTTCTTTGTGGCAGCCCCTGAGATATTGGAACACTGCCATCCTGTCTCCCCTAAGCTTTCTTTTCATTAAACTAGGCATATCCAGTTCCTACAATCATTCTTCATATGTTTTAGCCTCCAAGCCCCTAATTATCTTTGTTGCTCTTTTCTGCACTCTATCTAGAGTCTCACCATCTTTTTTAGATTGTGGCAACCAAAATTGGATGCAATATTCCAAGTGTGGCCTTACCGAGGCATTATAAAGTGGTATTAACACTTCAAGTGATCTTGATTCTAACCCTCTGTTCATGCAGCCTAGAACTGTGTTGGCTTTTTTGGCAGCTGCTGCATATGGCTGGCTCGTATTTACATGGTTTTCCACTCGGACTCTGAGATCTCTCTCACAAGGATTTCATCAGTAACAGAGCCAAGGAAAAAGAATTATTGCTTATCTCTCTGAAGAAAAAAAAAAAGATGTAGATGCGTAGGCTGAAAAGTAATCTCTCTCAGGAAGGAAGGGAAACTAACTTTTGAACAAACACAGCCGCAGCTTTTCATCCAATGTCAGAGCAGTGACAAGCAACCCAGGGACATGGATGTGCCTGGAATCTCCAGAACCTTCTATGTCATCCCACATTATTTTTCTTTTTTTTTTTTTTGAAAACAATTTTACTAGTTTTTAAAAACAAACAAACAAAACATAAAAACATCCAGCTTTCTTTCATAAATATACAATATTTTTCTATTGTGGTTCTCGCCATCTTCTGTTCCAGAAACCTGTGTAATTGGCCATGTTCTCAATTGATAGTGGAAATATTATAATTTGTGGGGTTGTGTGGTCATGTTGTGCTTTGTTATTAAACATAACCCATGTTTGCATATATTAATTTCTTTAGCAGGAAGAAAAATGATCCTTCCCGCCTCAGTGTTGTCTTTCTATCTATTGATATATAAGGATAATCAAATATTGAGGGGAGGGCAATTACTTGCTCTCTTTTAGAGATTAAAGAGGCAAAGCAATTAAAGGGACAAAGCTTAGTTTATACACTGAAACAAATGCCTCTAACATCCAGTGTAAGTTAATGACTGAAGGGCTGGGTGCTTTGAAATATGAAATTCATTTCCCCCCGTTTTTTCTCTATCCAACCAACCAATGAATGTTTTTGCAATACTTAATCATGGCCAGTGTATATCTTTGTGTGTGCTTGTATGTGTCTGCCTTCAAGTCAGTGTTGACTCCTGGGAATTGACTGGACAAATCACTGCGGTATTTTTTTTGGCAACATTTTAAGAAATGGTTTGCCATTACCTCCTTCCTAGGGCTGAAAGAGAAAGACTGGCCCAAAGTAACTCAGCTGGCTTCATGTCTCTGGTGGGACTAGAACTCATGGCCTCCCAATTTCTAGCCTGGTGTTTAACCACTACACCAAATGGCTCTCTTTATTTCTTTTTAGATGGATGCAATTTTCTCATTTGATGTTGTTCATTTCTCCTTTTTCTTTCTCCCTGACAAATATAATTAAACTGTACAATTAGCTACGTCAAAAGAAATTTATATGGAAGTCTGATTTATATGTGGAGCTGTTGAAAAGCAAGTATAAATACTGAAAGTGCATGTCATCTTTAAAAAGCTCTTAAACTGTATAGCAACCCATAAACATGGATTCTTAGGTTCTAAGGCATGTTTCCCTTTTTTATGTACATAATTTTTATTAAAATGTCTTTAAAAAGAAGATATAACCTTAGAGTTTAATATAAATTAAGGAAGCAAAAAGTAAATAAAAGCAAAGAGAAAGCAGTACAAAAAAAAGAAAAAAGTTAAAGAAAAATAGAAAGAAAAGATATTGTCTTCCAATATTCTTCAGCAATTGTAAATACAATTATATTTTAACCTGTCTAAAGTTATATCATAACACTCTTCTTTCTATTTTTTATTCTGTCTAATCATAAGTCATAAAGTCATGGTGGCATTTTGGTTAGAATGCAGTATTGCGGGCTAACTCTGCCCACTGCCAGGAGTTCGATCCTGGTGGACTTGGTTGATTCAGTCTTCTATCTGTTCAAGGTCAGTAAAATGAGGAACCAGATTGTTGGGGACAATATGCTGACCCTGTAAACCGTATAGAGAGGGCAGTAAAGCAATATGAAGCAGTATATAAATCTAGGTGCTATTGCTAAATCAGAAGTTCATTTTTTTTATTTTTAATGCAAAAATCCATGTATTTCTCAACTTTAGCAAAGTTCCAGATGTGCGAACTTCAACTCCCATGGTTCCCCAATCACTGCTAATAATTCTGGGAGTTGGAGTCCTTGCATCTCAAAGTTGCAGTTTGAAAAACAGGAACAGGAACACTGTTCTAAAGTGTGTTTGTATTTATTATCATGTGTTGTTATACTATTATTTTTAGAGATGTAACATTTAAATACCATTCTCACTAATTCAAATTCTCAGTTATTCATTAGTTCAAATGAACACATATTTAAATACAAACTTTAAGTATTTAAATATGTGTTTTCAGAAATTTAAACACATTTAAACACTTACCTAGTATATGTTAGTACTATGGATAGTCATGGATAGTCAGCTCATGACTAAATTTTCAGTTGAGACAGAATCTCAACCCATATTGTCTTAACACATTCCTTAATCCTGAAATATTATTTGGAAATTGCCTTCCAGAATGCTATGCATTTATTATCTAGAACTGAAAAATATAAATGCATAAGATTGTATCTCATTTGTTTGTTTTGTATTAAAATTAAACAATTGTGACAAATTTTGAATATTAGTAAATTCATAAATGTCATAAGCATCAAAGCAAGGATGTTCAAGGATCACTTGTTTATTATCTGGGTTATATGTTTTCCCTTATTTCCTTATCTGGGTTATATGTTTTCCCTTACTGCTAGAACAGCATGAAATTTGCAGGCATTTGAAATATGAGAGGGGTAATTAGGCTCAATTTCATAAAAATCAGCACAGGGTTTTTCAGATGATATGGCATTTAACCAGAAGAAACATTTGCTCAAATTATTTCTTATAACTCTCATTAGAAGCAGAACTCCCAAATTCCCACAGGCAGATTTATTTATTATATTTATATGCCACTTATCTTATTATCTAAAATTATGAATCAGAGAAGATGGTTTAGGTATCTCCATTCTGCCTTAACCCTGCAAAAGGACTCTCAAAGGAAATTTGTGGGGGATGAGGCAGAAATGAGCAGGAGTGCTTTTGAACCTGATTTTTCCCAAGTCCCTTAGAAATAGGGTTCCCAAAACAGAAAAAAATGTCAACCAAGTCTACCATTGCTAAATTGGTTGCATAAATAAGGGTTCATAAAGCTTCTAAAATTGGAACTACAATGTCCCTTCTAATACCATGATTATTTGAAATGCTCTTTTACAAAACCAAATGTCTGCTGTCCAAGATGTTGGCTAATCCCAGAAAGCTAGGTACAGTCAGATCTGGTTATTGTAGTATGAACTATAGACTGGGAGACTGAGCCATTTGTTGAAAAAGTAACTCAAAAGAAAACAGTGGGGCAAACAATTTCAGCATTGCTGTGCAAAAAAACCAACAACTATATAAATGTGGCTTTGAAGTTACCAGCTCTCAGAATCAAGCTCAGCTTGATTGGGCTTTACTTTTGTATTTTCTCCATTTTTTAAAATCTCAGATAATAATTACGCATTTTGCATGGTTCAGAGTCTAACAAAAATGCGCAGTACAAAATTGGTGTAACAGCTAAGTTTTAATCTACACATTAGTCTAAGATATACTGATAAAACTTTCATGATGAGTGCATGACTGATCTGCTCACTGCATACAAAACCAGTACAAAAATGTTTGTTGTAACTTCTTTCTTTGCAGTTTTTTTTCAGTCAACTGAAAAAATTTTTCTCACCTACTTACTTAATTTATTTTCTTTATGGCTTACATGATAGTCAGGCCAACAACATGGTTTGGGATCTCTCTTATAATGAACATGTGTTTACTAAGATTCTTTTCTACTCATACCAATGCTTTTCACCATCAAGGTCCACTTGGAAATGGCTGAAAGGTTGTCTTATACTTGTACAAAATAGTTATTTTTTTAAAAAAGATTATTTGAACCATTTTTTTTGCTATGGACAACAAATTAAATTACTTCTCCCACTGGTAGAAATATCTTGATTTGTTAGATTTCAAAATACCTTAAAACAACTCAATAACTGTTATGTATGTACCATAGTTAATAAAGTATGAGCTTGAGGTAAAGTGCAGGGTCTTGGCCCTGCACTTCTGATTGGCTGGTAGGCAGCCAGATCGGATTGGTTAGTTCTGAGGAATCCGATTGGCCCTTAACAGAGGATTATTATTGGTTAAAAGAGCTAGCGTTCATAGCTCGCTATTGGACAATTCTCACAAGGGTTGCCTATATAAGGCAGAGTTCACTGTTATTGTTTTGAGAAGTCACTATGCAATAAAGAGCTGAAAGTTCACATTCAAGACTGTCTCCAATTACTCCAACCCATGTCCAAGTATATAACACTGGCGACGAGGATGGGATTTGGAGACATCTGAACCTAAGAAGCCAGGAAGCAATACCGATACGTGATAAGACGATGCCAACAACGGAACTATGTCCAGTGGCATCGTACCATCCTCTCCGTTCGATCCAAACCAAGAGGATTGGGAATCCTACATGGATCGCTTCCAAATGTTTCTTGAGACGAATAATTTGAAGGATGCCACACCAGCAAAGAAGCGGGCACTGTTCCTGACGCACTGTGGCCCAACTGTATTTAAAATGGCTAAAGCACTCGCCAAACCTCGAGAAGTGAAAGCCATGAGTTGGGACGACCTCGAACCCATCCTGAGATACCATTATGCGCCAACCGTGCCTACACTCATGAGACGCCACGAGTTTTATCAGAGAAACCAGTGAAAAGGAGAGAGCATGGCCGACTTCGTGGTGGACCTCCGGAATTTAGGGGGCCTCTGCGGGTTCGCCGATTTAGAAGAAGCACTAAGAGATCGAGTAATTCTGGGATTAGATGCACTAGGCGTGCAAAGCAAGCTGATGGCGAAAGGCGACATCAGCCTTGCTGACGCCATCGCCGAAGCCACGGCTGCGGAGGCGACCAAAAAATCAGCTGCACAATTAAGGCGAAGCCACACTCCGGCAACACAACCAACCGGCGAAATCTTACCCAACTCAGAAGGGCAGCTTACAACAACGCACCACGAGGACCTCTCTTCGTCGTCAGACAGCGACGAAGAAGGGGTCCATCGACTGCAGTCCGACCGGGACCCTCGCCCTAAGCCCTTACGCCCTTGCGCTGGCTGTGGAGCAAACCATGCCAGGGCTGAATGCAAATTCCGCGACGCACTCTGCCACGAGTGCGGGAAACGAGGCCACATCAGCTGGGTCTGCCGCAGCTTACCAGAATCCAGCCAGGCCCCAAAAGGGGCCAACTATCGCCAATCAACAGGAAACCGTCCTGTAAGGTGAAAACCAGTAAACCACTCCTACAGAAATCGAGCTTTGCAAAAAGAAGAGGCTCACCATACTATCACTAAAGGTCATGCCTCAGTTTTGGACACTAAGAAAATTCGAGTCACGGTAGCCATCAAGAACCAGCCTTGCCACATGGAGGTCGACTCGGGATCCTCTCGATGGTGTCTTGGATGACACTCAAGCAACTTATCCCCACAATCCAATGCCAAGACCTCCAATTTCAATGCCTCATCCTCAAGGACTACCAAGGGAATCGAATCCCCGTGGTCGGGTCCTGCCGAGTCCGAGTCTCTTTCAAAAAGCATACAGCGTACTTACCTCTAACGATCATCGATAGAGATAGGCCTAGTCTATTAGGCCTCCAATGGTTCGCGCCATTCGGCATCGAAGTGGCCGGCGTGAACCGAGTCGGTGGTTGTGAGTGGGAGGAAGGTCTTATTTCTGAGTTCAGCGATGTCTTCGCGGACCGTTTAGGCGAGTATAAAGGGACCTCAATCTCATTTAGTCTAGATCCAAAAGTAGCCCCAATTCGCTTGAAGCCCCGTTCAGTTCCATTCGCTCTTAAAGCTAAGATCGACGAACAACTCGACAAGCTAATTGCTCAAGGGCTGTTGAAGCCCATCGATCACTCTCCATGGGAAACCCCTATTGTAACACCCATTAAGCCAGACGGGTCAATCCGAATTTGTGGGGACTACCGGGCCACTTTAAACCATGCCCTACAGCAGAATGCGTATCCAGTTCCGGTGGTACAGCACCTCCTCCATTCCTTGGGGGGCGGAAAGGTTTTCGCTAAATTAGATTTAGCTCAAGCTTTTCAACAACTACCAGTGGATGAAAAGATGGCCCAAGCCCAAACAATTGTAATGCACAGAGGTGCTTTTAAATGTACTCGATTGCAATTTGGGGTTAGTGTAGCCCCAGGGATATTCCAAAGCCTCATGGAAAGGTTGTTACAGGGAATCAAGGGCGTGGTTCCATATTTTGATGATGTATTAATTGCAGCCCCCACAAAAAAAATCTTGCAGGATCGTTTGAAATGTGTTCTTAAAAAATTCCAAGAGGCAGGACTTAAGGTGAAAAAAAATAAATGTCACTTATATACTGACAGTGTTGAGTTTCTAGGGTATCGGATTGATAGCCAGGGCATTCACCCTACCGAAAGTAAATTAAAGGCAATAAAAAATGCTCCCAGGCCACGTAACAAGGCCGATCTCCAGGCATTCTTAGGCCTCATTAATTTCTATAATGTATTTTTACCGCACAAGGTGACTGTTGTTGAACCGTTACACCGGTTTTTAGATAAAAAAGCATTGTGGGTATGGGGTTACCGGGAAGAACAAGCGTTCCGGAATGTTAAAAAATTGCTCACATCTGACTCTGTACTTATGCAGTATAACGAGACTTTACCATTAGTTATAACCTGCGATGCCTCACCCTTTGGGGTGGGCGCCATTTTGAGTCATGTACTGCCTAATGGGAACGAAGCCCCTGTTGCATACTTTTCGAAGACTCTTTCACAAGCAGAGCGGAACTATGGACAAATTGATAAAGAAGCTCTCGCAATCGTTTCAGCTGTAAAGAAATTTCATGAATATGTGTATGGAAGGACATTTACCATTATAAGTGACCACAAACTGTTGCTAGGGATAATAGCCGGGGACAAGCCAACCCCCTACATATTATCCCCTAGAATGACCCGATGGTCAGAATTCCTAGCTGCTTATAATTATCGCCTGCAATATCGCCTGGGGAAAGCCATTCTCCACGCCGACGCATTAAGCCGAGCTCCGCTTCCAGAGACTCTCGACGATCCGGCACCAACGGCAACCACGTTGCAGATCGAAACACTCAACTCGCCACCTATGACCGCCTGAGACATCGCAAGAGAAACCAAACGAGACCACACCCTAGCTGGAGTCCTAGGCTGGGTAGAACGCGGATGGCCATTGGACCAAGTCCCAGATGACTTCGCGCCGTTTAAAACAAGACAGACTGAACTTTTTCCCCAAAAGGGCTGTGTCATCTGGGGCGATAGAGTCGTTGTCCCAGAACGAATCCGGAAGACGCTGCTACAAATTCTGCACGAGGGCCACCCCGGCATCGTGCAGATGAAAGCGCTTGCACGAAGCTACGCGTGGTGGCCAGGTATGGACCGGCAAATCGAGCAGTGGGTCAAAGCGTGTACCAAGTGCCAACAAGCCAGCAACACCCCACCAAAAGCCATGCCTACTGAATGGGAGACGCCACGTGGACCCTGGTCCAGAATCCACTTGGATTTCACAGGGCCAACCAAAGGATATACCTTCCTGCTGACAGTCAACGCATACTCCAATTGGTTAGAAATTCATCGTATGACGGCCACAACTTCCGAGGCAGTGATTAAAATCCTAAATAGACTCTTTGCAACCCATGGATTGCCTGACGTCCTGGTGTCCGATAACGGGCCACAGTTTACGGCACTAATGTTTGAGCAGTACCTCGCTCACCGCGGCATCTGCCATGCATTCACCTTGCCTGTGCACCTGCGACCAATGGCCGAGCAGAACGCATGGTCCAATTTGTTAAAAAGACTTTGCAGAAAATGGACTATGACAATATCGATGACAAAGTCAACCAAATTCTCCTTTTGCAACACATAACTCCACATAGCGTCACCGGCAGAACTCCAGCGGAACTACTGATGGGACGAAGACTCCGTTTCCACCTCGACCGGTTCCACCCTGCTTACGAACCGGAAAAGCCAATAGGATCCAGTGGCCGCTATCGCACTTTCCAGGTAGGAGACCACGTTTACGCATGAAACTTATCAGGTGATCCATTATGGATCGAGGCAACGGTAGTGCGAGTGACCGGCCCCAAATCCTACGTAGTGAAATGCTGTGACAATAGACTGTGGAAACGGCATATCGACCAATTACGGTCACGACTCACAATGGCCAGTCAACAACTTCCCCATGACCAAACCGAGGGGGGAGGAGGAACAGAAGAATATGACGTTCCAGGGAACCTGCTCGAAGGGAGTGATGAATCAAGTGAAACTCAGGAAATGGAGCAGGAAGGAGAATTGTTTGCACCGCAAGAAATTGCACCTGAGCAAGAAGCAGAACCACTGCCAAACAACAATCTACCTCAATAGGATTGCTATCAACCAGTCCAACGAAAATCCGAAAGACTCAAAAGACAACCGTCCTATTTAAAGGACTATATAACTACACCGTAATTTAAGAAGCCAGGGGGAAGGGGTGTTGTGTATGTACCATAGTTAATAAAGTATGAGCTTGAGGTAAAGTGCAGGGTTCTGGCCCTGCACTTCTGATTGGCTGTTAGGCGGCCAGATCGGATTGGTGAGTTCTGAGGAATCCGATTGGCCCTTAACAGAAGATTATTATTGGTTTAAAGAGCTAGCGTTCATAGCTCGCTATTGGACAATTCTCACAAGGGTTGCCTATATAAGGCAGAGTTCACTGTTATTGTTTTGAGAAGTCACTATGCAATAAAGAGCTGAAAGTTCACATTCAAGACTGTCTCCAATTACTCCAACCCATGTCCAAGTATATAACATTAACAAATAACACATACATTGTTTGAAGTTAATATGAAGTTGCATTGCAATAACTTTGTAATTGCAAAGTTCAGTGAAAGATATTTGGAGAAAGGGTCTGAGAAAAGGAATTGGTCCTATGGACCATTCATAACATCAGGAATCATGATAACTGGACAATGATAATTGAACCAAGAGCATTCTTGATAAAGCAAATACCTATCTACAGCTGGGTTATTATATATTTTTAATCTTAAAGGACCTTAAGAAAATCAGTGATGGGTGAAATTTTAGCACACTCACAAACCCCACATACCATTCTATGTGTGTCCCTGTAGTATCTTGAAGCTTCTTAGCAATGAAAAACAACTTATACGAGATGGATGTATGAAGTTGTGACTTATTGGTCATTGGAACTGTGCCTAGTCATACTACCTTCTCCTATTTCTGGGCTGATCTGCGTGCTTATGAGAGATCTAATTATATTATTTGAAAGTTGATATTTGGGCATATGCTGAGGATTTTGTCCCATCAGTGCTGTAATCAGAATAGTTCATGAATGTTAGAAACATTATGTTTTATAAATAATTAGTAGCAGCAGCATGAACATTGTTGCTACAATACTGAACATGGTTTTTAGGTCTGACATCTAGGGGGAAAAATGGAAGCGAACTAATGTTCGTATTCTATATATAGTTGATGTATGCTGCTGAATCTGATGAATGACAACTTATTAGATAAATACATTTTGTGATGCTTGGAGACTTTGCTAGCAAGTGCTTTACATATTTTGTTCCTCTCCTGTGAGTTTGAGTTGAAAATCTAGAAAATATACCAAGTAATGAACAACAGTGGAAATAATGCAGTACACTTTGAAACGAAACAAGCCAATAAAAAATCCTAAGGGAGTAATCATAGGAACGCATGCTTTTTGCATGCATGTCCAAATAAAAGTCTTCTGTGCGCATTTTTCTTTAGGAAATTAATTTGTGATTTGATTCATAGCTACTTCTACTTTCCTAAATTGCTGTTTTTCATTTTAAAAAAAGAAAGGAATATTACACTAGGTTGGTCAGTCTGAGACAACCTCATAAAATGAGATGGTATATCCAGACCTCTGTTATTAAAGAAATTGGTTTTCTTTCTTGATTTCATGTCACTGTAGTTCAGCCATTCATTTGTCCAATAAACAGTTTGGTATGTTCTGGGAAATAATGAATATTGATCAACCAATCGATTACTTATTAAGAAACAGACTAAGGGAAATTGTTTATCCAATCAATTTTAATTTTTGATTTGTTATTTATATTTTCCAATTTAATCCTCCCCTTCCTCAGGCTCTGGAGCCACCAAGCAAATCAGGGGTGAAGGCATAGAGGAGAAAAAAAGAAAGATTGTCTAAAACTTGAGGGGGAGAGAGCACAAAAGCCAATATGCTCATTATAGATCATGCTGGTTTTGCTTGCAACAGGCCACATTAAGAAAAATTGTGACTGAAAAGCGTGGAAATATTACCTCATGCACCTGTGGCTATTGGACTGAAATGTTAACTTATTAATAGGATTTTTTAGGCTGGGTGATTATTGTTTCTGACATCATTCAGCCCTGACACTTAAACCTCAGCCAAATGCCAAAGGTACAAACTCATCCATCATGGTCTGTCATAACCTCTGTCACATTCATAACCTCCTTTCTGCAGAACCCAACCATATCCAGGTCTGGAAAGATGGAGTGAAGCTCTGAAAAAAATTGTTCATCAAACTGGGTAGATCATGGGTTCTGGGGGAACAGGTTCATCTGTAGACATCTTGTACAGAAGAGAGTCTCCAAATGTTGGATTCATCCTTGTGGGTCTTGTCAATCTTGATTCCTGGTGATTAACTGGACAGGTCCCGACAGTTTTCTTGACAAGATGTCAGAAGTGGTTTGCCATTGTCTGTTTCCTAGGATTGAGAAAGAGTAAGTAGCCTGAGGTCATCCAGCTGGATTTGTCCCTATGGTGGGACTAGAACTCACAATGTCCCAGTTTCTAGCCCGGTGCCTTCATCACTACTCCAAACTGGCTGTCCCGTGAATATCATGGAGAATGTAAAATGGAAGCTTTTCTGAAATCTGAAACAAAAATGGAGAACAAAGAGAAGTTTTCTGGGCATTTCAGAAAACACTTCTTTTTCTCAACTGTTTCATAATCAACGTACACAGAAGACAAGGGAATATGCTTTTAAACATAATCAGCCCTACTGTTACTTTAAGAAAGTTGGAATACATATGGGGGAGAAAAGCCAAAAATGAAAAAAATCAATATCGGAAATGATAGGAAGGAATTGATATTGAAAATGAAAGCAAAGGATATCAGTATCTCTAAAATTAAACAGGTACTTTGTTAAACATAAAGCCAACAAGGGTTTAGTACATAAATTGTACAATTCTTAAACATTCCTTAAGATCATAGGTATCTTCATACTTTATATGAAGATACCTATGATCTTTTATATCCAGAAATTATATCCAGAAATGAAATTCCAGACTGATTATAAGCATTGTCAATAGGATTAGATCTGGCCATACTATTTGAAAATGAAGAAGGTATTTTATCTCAAGTAGTTAATTCTGAGGAAAGAGAAAGGAGATATATCAGGATGGAGTTGTACACTATTCAGTTGGTGTGCTGCCCAAAAGTGTGGCAGAAAATTGCTATTGTCAATGATGAAGGAATATTTACCTACAATTTCACACACATTTTGTACGTGAAATAGAATGAACAAAGGAACCAAGTGCAGTTTTTGTTATGAACTAATAAAAACGGTTAAATAAAGTCACTGCACCCCTCAAACGGAACCCGGGGGGAAGGGGTGTTATGAACTAATAAAAACGCTTAAATAAAGTTTATCAAAGCTTAAAGAAAAAGCAGGGTTCTAATCCTGCACTTCTGATTAGCCGATAATAGCGATATCGGATTGGTCTGTTCTGGGGAATCTGATTGGTTGTTAACGAGCTACTCTCCTTGCTTCAAGGGTTTAATGCTTCCTTGTTCTCATTGGTTAATAGGTCAGCAGCCTGCTCTATAAAAGGGCTGCTGCTGGCCCCAGGTTTTTGCTCTGTTCATGATGATTAATAAAGAGTTGAAGTTCACTGTTCACTGCCTCATCTCTGTTCCTTGCACCCATGCGCAGAACTTAACACTGGCGACGAGAATGGGATACGGAGACATCAGAGCTGACTGAACACTACAGAGCACCAAACAGAGCATGTGGCTGAAGGCACATCGACAATGGAACCATGTCCGGAGGCAAAATACCACCCGCTCCATTTGACCCGGCACAAGAAGACTGGGACTCATACATAGATCACTTCCAGATGTTTCTGGAGACCAACAACTTGAAGGATGCCACTATGGGAAAAAAGCGAGCAGTGTTCCTGACCCATTGCGGGCCTGCCGTCTTTAAGATGTCCAAGGCACTAGCGAAGCCAGCTGAGATGAAAACTATGGACTGGGACATCCTCGTGCCCCTTCTATGGGCCCACTATGCACCCACCCTACCAACGCTTGTCCGAAGACATGAATTTTACCGGAAGGACCAGTGGAAGGGAGAGAGCATTGCAGATTTCATCGCGGATCTCCGGATCCTGGGAGGCCTCTGTGAGTTCGTAGACCTTGAAGAAGCTCTGAGAGACCGAATAGTTCTGGGATTAGATGACCAGACAGTACAGAGCAAGATCATAGCAAAAGGGGACATCGACCTTGCTGATGTCATCAAAGATGCTACTCCAGCAGAAGCAACCAGGAAGTCGACTGCCCGAATGCGCTGCACCAACGCACCACTCCATCAACTCGCAACCTCACCTCGACTAGAGAGGCACACAACAGCGACCCACCACGAGGACCTCGAATCGCCATCAGAAAGTGATGAGGAGGAGGTCAACCGGCTCCGGTCTGAAAATGACCAACGCCACCAGCGAAATCAAAGACTACCGCACCAATGCGCGGGTTGTGGGGCAAACCACCCACGATCAGACTGCAAATTCCTCGACGCGCTCTGCCATTTCTGTGGGAAAAGAGGCCACATCGGAAAGGTCTGTAGAAGCAAGCAAGGATCCAGCCCATTTCAGAGGGGAAACAACTACCGCCAGACCACAGAGAATCTCCCTGTGAGTCGAGAACATTTGAACCGCCAATGGAACAACCACTCCTACAGAAATAAAACACCGGCCATTTTATCGAGAAGAGAAGAGGCACACCAAACCATCACAATTGGTCACGCCTCATCGCTAGACGCAAAGAAGATCCAAGTGAAGGTTGCCATCGAAAACCAGCCTTGTGTGATGGAAGTCGATTCAGGATCGTCCCTCTTGATGGTTTCCTGGAAGACTCTTAAACAATTAATCCCTGCCATTTGGCATCAAGACCTCAGAGCCCAAAGAATCATACTCAAGGATTATCAGGGGAACCGAATTCCAGTCGTTGGATCCAGCCAAGTCCAAGTATCATTCAAAAATCGTACTGCGTCATTACCACTGACTGTCGTCAACCGTGACCAGCCTGGCTTGTTAGGCCTTCAATGGTTTGCCCCATTTGGGATCGAGGTAGCCGGCATTCACCAAACCAGAAGTGATGACTGGGAGGAGGCCATCGTCCAGGAATTCCAGGACATTTTTGCAGACAAACTAGGTGAGTACAAGGGGACCCCGATATCTTTTAACCTTAACCCTGAAGTAGCCCTCATCTGCCTTAAACCTCGTCAGGTACCTTTTGCCCTTAAACCAAAAATTGATGAGCAGCTCGATAAGTTAACAGCCCAGGGTGTTTTAGAACCAACTGACTACGCTCGTTGGGAAACCCCAATTGTAAAACCCATCAAACCGGATGGATCGTTAAGGATTTGTGGGGACTACCGGGCTACCCTTAATCACGCTCTTCAACAGAATGCTTACCCGGTACCGATGGTACAACACCTTCTCCATTCCTTGGGGGGTGGAAAAGTCTTCGCTAAATTGGATTTAGCACAGGCTTACCAACTACTGCCTGTAGATAAAACAACCGCAGAGGCACAGACGATCATTACGCACCGAGGCGCCTTTAAGTGCAACCGACTCCAATTTGGAGTGAGCGTAGCCCCAGGGATTTTTCAAAGTTTGATGGAGAGACTCTTGCAAGGGATCAAGGGGGTCGTGCCATACTTTGATGACGTTTTAATTGCTGCCCCGAATAGAGAAATACTAGAAAAGCGGCTTAAATTGGTTCTCCAGAAATTTAAAGACTCTGGCCTTAAGGTTAAAAAAAATAAATGTCAACTGTGTACAGATAAAGTAGAGTTCCTGGGGTACTTAATCGATAAACAGGGCATCCACCCCACTAACAGCAAACTGAGAGCAATCAAAAATACCCCAAGACCCAGAAATAGAACTGATCTCCAAGCTTTCCTGGGGCTCATTAATTTTTACAACGTCTTCTTGCCCCAGAAAGCGACTGTAGCTGAGCCCCTCCATAGACTTCTCAACAAAAAAAGCAACCTGGGTCTGGGGACACCACGAGGAGCATGCATTCTGACAAGTGAAAAACTTACTAACCTCAGATGCTGTTTTAATGCAATATAACGAGACTCTGCCTTTAACATGTAACGCATCACCATTTGGAGTAGGAGACATTTTGAGTCATGTGTTACCAAATGGTAGTGAGGCCCCTATTGCCTATTTTTCAAGGAGCTTGTCAAAGGCTGAACGTAATTATAGCTAGATCAACAAAGAGGCTCTTGCTGTTGTATCTGCTGTGAAACAATTTCATGAATATGTGTATGGACGAGTTTTTACTTTTGTTACCGACCAGAAACCGTTGTTAGGGATTATAGTGGGAGACAAGCCAACCCCCTATATATTGTCACTGAGAATGACTCGCTGGTCAGAGTTTTTAGCTGCGTACAACTATAAATTACAACACTGCCTGGGGAAAACCATCCCCCACGCAGATGCATTGAGCCGCGCCCCATTTCTGGAAACCATCAACGACCCAGCTCCAACCCTTACGACACTCCAGATTGAAACGCTACAATCACCACCGCTAACAGCCAGAGACATTGCAATTGAAACAAAACGAGATCCTGTCTTATCGCGAGTTCTTAGGTGGGTCGAAAGAGGATGGCCAATAGAACAAACCTCTGATGATTTCACCCCTTTCAGAAACTGGCAAACAGAACTGTTTTCTCAAAAAGGCTACATCCTATGGGGAGATAGAGTCGTCGTCCCAGAGTGGTTACAACGAGCAGTATTGAAAACATTGCATGACGGTCACCCCGGCATCGTGCGTATGAAAGCGCTTGCATGAAGCTACGCGTGGTGTCCGGACATTGACAGACAAATCGAAGCCTGGGTAAAGACTTGCTTAAAGTGCCAAGAAGTCAGCAGTGCCCCACCTAGAGCAACTCCAACAGAATGGGAAACCCCCTGGGGGTCATGGTCCCCCATCCACATTGATTTTGTGGGACCTACTAAAGGACATACATTCCTCCTAACAGTGGATGCCTATTCCAACTGGCTCGAGATCCACGAAATGAAGAATACTACAATGGAGTCCGTCATCCGAAAATTGAACAGGCTATTCGCAATGCACGGACTGCCAGATGTCCTGGTCTCCAACAATGGACCCCAGTTCACCGCCCTGGCATTTGAACAATACTTAGTGGATCGGGGCATCTGCCATGCGCTAACTTCACCTGCACACCCTGCGGCTAACGGCAGGGCCAAGCGCATGGTACAATTTGTTAAAAAAACTCTCCATAAAATGGACTATGGGGACATTGATGAAAAAATAAACAGAATACTCCTACTCCAACACATCACTCCGCACAGCGTCACCAACAAGACGCCAGCTGAACTATTTGATGGGACGCAAGCTCTGTTCCCACTCGACCGACTTCACCCTTCCTACAAGCCAGAGAAACCCTGCGGATCCAGCGGGAAATGCCGTGAGTTCAAGGTAGGCGACTTATTTTTCGCTAAAAACCTCTCTGGTGAACCATTATGGATTGAAGCAACCGTAATTCAAACCATCCAGATCGTACCGTGTGCAAACCTGCGATGGAAAAATATGGAAACGCCATATAGATCAGCTTCGCTCTAGGCTACAACCCAGTTCCCATGACTCCTGAGAGTCCCAAACTGAGGGGGGAGGGTATGTCGAGGAAACCGAATTCAAGATGGGGGAGAGCAGAAGCGAAGGAAGTCAGAGAGCAGGCGCGATTAATGAAGAAGAATCAGGGAGGGGTGTGGCCTCACCACAGAGGAATATCGCAATGGAAGCTAGCCAGCTAAGATCGGAGGACAACAACAATGACAGAATTAGTGGCACCGAGTCGTCCAGCGAGAATGAAGAACTGCTGGTACCAGATATGTCCAAAAACGTCCCACTGAAGCTGGACTGCAGACGGGAACCGGTGGGACAGCGCAAATCTAATAGACAGTTAAAACAACCCACATATCTCAGAGATTACATCACCGCACCCCTCAAATGGAACCCAGGGGGAAGGGGTGTTATGAACGAATAAAAACGCTTAAATAAAGTTTAACAAAGCTTAAAGAAAAAGCAGGGTTCTAATCCTGGACCTCTGATTGGCTGATAATATCGATATCGGATTGGTCCGTTCTGGGGAATCTGATTGGCTGTTAACGAGCCACTCTCATTGCTTCAAGGGTTTAATGCTTCCTTGTTCTCATTGGTTAATAGGTCAGCAGCCTGCTCTATAAAAGGGCTGCTGCTGGCCCCAGGTTTTTGCTCTGTTCACGATGATTAATAAAGAGTTGAAGTTCACTGTTCACTGCCTTGTCTCCGTTCCTTGCACCCATGCGCAGAACTTAACAGTTTTGTTCTTTGTCACAGACAGTGAAACGTTTGACCACTTCTGAATTTATGCAAAGTCTCAACCACAAGTCTGATTTCCCTTTATTTATTGTAAAAATCATCACATATAAAAGTAACCAATTGCATTAAGGCATTTATAGAGTCATTCAGTGTATCATTTAACAAATTATGAAACATTCCTGGAGCCATATATGATGAAGCCAGAGATGGTATTCAGCAGGTTCTGACCAGTTCTGGAAAACTGGTAGCGGAAATTTTGAGTAGTTTGGAGACTGGCAAATACTACCTCTGACTGGCCCTGCCCCCATCTGTTCTCTGCCTCCTGAGTCCCAGCTGATCAGCTGGGTCTTCTTTTGTTACCTTGCACAGGAGAACGGAGCTGGAAAGCAGGTTAGTGGGGTGGGGAGGCAATGGGGATTTTGCAGTATCCTTCCACTGCCATGCCCATCAAGTCATGCCCATAGAACTGGTAGTAATTTTTTTTGAATCCTACCACTGGTATAAGTCCAGAGAAAAGATAACATTATGATAATGGTTGTGTATTGCCACAATCACATCCTGAGCTGGCAGCGTAGCTGCATTTCACTGATAGATTCAGTATGAATTAATATTGTACTTGTCACTGAATGGCTGCTAAAATAAAGTAGAACAGTGATTTGGATTATCTTATTTCTTTATTTTAAGTAGTATTTTACATGTTACAAAAAATGTAAATAACTATTAAAGATATCATGATTATATAATTCCCTCACTTCTGCCACATGGATTCTCTTCAGCCACATTCCCAGCAAGGCACTTCTGACTTGTGCAATGACCAAAGGTGATCAGAAACCCAAAATAGCACCAATAAATGTATCTATCACATTTAATGGGGCTGTTTTTTTCTGTCCTCCATCTGTCTATCAATCTACCTACGGTACAAAAAGTCATGTTTCATTTTATAGGATATATTGTGCTCTGGTTCCAATTAGATTATTGCACTAGATAAGAAAAAAAAGGGTGGAGGAAGCCCTACACAAATTGAACCTTTTCCTGATAGAAAAGCATTTTTTTCATTGCCATTTGGCTGTGTATAAGTGAAAGATAAAATGTTATAGCCTCCCCAGTGATTAATTAACTCTTATTCAGATATCAATACTAAGGTTATTCCTTTTGGCTTATGGTTGTGTTTTATTAGAATATATGCTTTTAAAAATGGGTTATTTCTGTTCAGTTTCCATATTTTTAAGGGCTTGCTGCTTTGTTTTATCTGGGCAAATGCGTGCATGCACACACTCACAAACCCAAGGATGAAATCTGTGGATAGAATTTGACCACTGCAAAGCACTGTATTGAAATGTACTTTGGCTATTACAAATATGTTAATGTATGCAAGATTTCTTTATTGATCTTCCTCTTCAGTGGACTTATATATATATGAAACTAGAGTAACTTCCCACAGTCCAAAACATATTAATCTGCTTAAAGATATGAAATATATAAATAGCATAAGGCAAAGGCAGACAGGCAAACAAAGCATCACTCAGAAGATCAAGGAAGCCAGGTCTTTTAATTCTTCAATAGATTTTAAAATTGGAAAAAGACAATTTTGAATCTATTTCCCCAAATTTAGTATCTGAAACCACAATAGACATTCCACTCTTCATAAGGTATGAAGTAAAAACACTAAAGACCTTAATCAGTACAAGACGAGAAAAAATATATTCAGTGGAATTATACCATTTCAAACATATTGAATAGCGTAAAATGTGGTTTGTAGTCTTTGCTGGCATTGAATCTATTGTTTCTCCTATTAAATATTACCTGATTTTCTGTAACTCTCAGAATGAGAATAGCCATTTTATTTAGGATTATAATTAACAGTTGAGGTTTGAGAGAACTGTGGACAAATACACAACGTACAGGGATGAATTCAATTTTCACAAAAGACTCAATTTCAGATACTCCCTAATTTCTCTGAAATTTTACTTCAAGCAAAAGCCACCAGCTCTTACATTCTACACGTAGGTGAAATTTCCCTAACTTTATTGAAATTATTTTAGCTTTCCTTAAATGCCACAGATATTTTCCCTGAAGAGAATCATTTGTGCTTGCTCTTGAATACCATGTAACACAAAATTCAATGGCAGCTGTAATATACACTGTGTGGTTATTACTCTACCATATAATCTTTAATCAGTGTGCGTGTATGAGAGAAGTGGGGGGAAAGGGGGGCTTTTCTCAAATTTATTATATTAATAATGGCTGCTGGGACTTTCTTTTCTTTTAAATATATTTGTATAAACTAATCTGTTCTTGATGAGTGCACTCACATAAAACTAATGGGAGTTCAGTCTACTAGACCCTGTGGGATGACTGGATTCCACAAATGGAAGACACGACTCTGCTATTATTTTGTTGCTGTGCTTTCTATAGTCTCATATTTCCTACAGCATTCTAATCTTCTCCAGATGAGTGGAATTGCATGCCTTTTTGCTTGACATCCAGAGAAAAACACCAAGCTGTCCAGAAAATAGAATGCCATTTTATTGCTCCATTGAAAATTCCTGACAAGATGGACAAAACATCAGGAGACTTCCAGAACCTTTTTCTTATTTTTTTTGACATCTTTAAATAGATAAGATATATAAACTGCATTTCCTTCAATTCAAAATTTTTCTTTAAAAAAAAAAATCCCATACTTAAAAAAAACCTTAAAGAAAAGTTGTTAATATTCTTTGAGGTAGTCAATTTTTCTTCTCAATGATCCTATGTTACTTAACTATCTCTTTATTTTAAATATCATTTTATCTTTCATGTCTATCAGTAAAAATAAATTTGGCTTACAAGTTTCAACAATAGTATAAAATAGCATCAGTGCAACCCAGCAACCAAAAATAATACACTACTACATTAGTGTTCCACAAAGACACTTGTGCCAGGAGATAAATGCATTAAAATTTATCAGAAAAATAATCTTCTTTTTTATGTTCCTCCAAAGTTATTGAGAAATTTCAGTTGTCATAAATATCAGAAATATTTAAGAGAAATGGCCTTTCCAATAGTGTCATTTATGAATTTTGACAAATCTCTACTCAGATACATCGTTTAATGTAATGGCATTGCCTCTCTATGGATGCACTACACCCAGAAATGGATTGATTCCTACTTGTGTCCTGAAAGATTTCTTTGGTGGTTTCCAAGCTTGGTTCTGCTCTGCAAACTATATTAGATGTTAGTTTGCTTTTGGGTCCAATTCAAGGTGTTAGTTAATATTTACAAATTTCTACATGGCATAGGGCCAGACTACCTGTCCCATCCCATCTGGTCAAGCAGTGTAGGTATAGTGGAGACCCCATTGGACTCCATCAGTTGAAGTACTTTGACTTGTGGGGTCTAAGAAGAGAGCCTCCTCTACCTTTGAGCCCACCCTATGGAATCTTCCTCCCATGGAAGTGAGGATAAACAGCTGTTAAAAACTATTGTATAAAAGGTGAATACATTTTTTCCAGACAGGAACTATATTATAAAAATATCCAGTCTTTTCTTAAAAACAGTTGAAGGAATTGCCAAGCTAAGTAGTATCCTTCTTTTCTCTAGATTGGCCATACCCAATTCCTTCAACTGTTCTTCATATGTTTTTGTCACCAGCCTTTAATCATCTTAGTTGTTCATTGCACTTTTTCTCAAAATCTTTTTTTTGTAAGGTGGTTGTTATATATTAGCATACTTCCTTCAATTGGTCAGTCCATGGCAGTGGGTAAAAAAAAAGGGCTGCCACGGTTTCTTTGTGCTCAGTCCTAGAAGGAAGTAAAAACAATTGACAATCATGCTGGTGTCTTAAGTCTCATTCCCGCAACTTAACACTGACAACGAGGATGCAATACTGAGACAAAGGGAACCAGCGAGCACGTGGCAACCAACAACCACTGGCAACACATCAAGGCAAAATGGCCAGAAACAACACGCCACCCACACCGTTCGATCCAGCAACCGAAGACTGGGAATCATGCATTGACCTCATGTTCCTCGAAGGGAGTGACCTCCATAATATATCTGAACACAGGAAGAGAGCTGTCTTCTTCACACATTGTGGGCCCACGGTATTCAAGATGGCCAAAGTGTTAGCGGCACCCATCGATGTGAAAACGATGGCCTGGCCGGACCTGGAAAGAATACTGAGGGCTCACAGCACATCAACCATCTCCTGCCTCATCAAAAGACATGAATTTTATCAGCACGACCAAAAAGAACATGAGAGCATTGGTGATTTTGTTGCTACTCTGAGGGACATTGCTGGGGTGTGCAAATTCCTAAATATGGATGAAGCCATGAGAGATTGAGTGGTCCTGGGGCTGAGGGATCTTACACTACAGGGTCGATTATTAACAAAACCCAAAATAATGCTTCAAGAAGCAATAGAGGAAGCTACCGCAGCAGAAGCAATGCAGAAATCAGCAGCTTCTATGTGGAAAATGAACAAAGTGCCACCAGAAACCCCAAAAAACTCCACCACAACCCACCACGAGGACATCGAGGCCCCATCAGAAGACAATGACTTAAAAAATATTTAAATAATTTTATTCACCCAGATCAAAATGGATTTCTGCCAAAGAGACAAATCAGAGACAATATGAGAGTAATCTTGGATACTTTGGAATACTATGAGGCTCATCCTGAAAAGCAAATGGCTTTGATATTTTTAGATGCTCAAAAGGCATTTGACAACGTGAATTGGAGATTTATGTTATTACTATTGGAACAGATGGGTTTTGCTAAAAAATTTATTCAAGCAATCGAAGCCATATATAATAAACAGACAGCAAAGGTAATGATGGAGGGGGAACTTACAGATTTTATTAATATAAGAAAAGGCACAAGACAAGGGTGTCCCCGATCCCCTTTGCTATTTGTGTTGACCTTGGAAGTGTTGAATAGAAATATTAGGGATGATAAAAGCATAAAAGGAATGAAAATTAAGAAGGAAGAATTTAAACTACAAGCTTTTGCTGATGATTTAGCTTTTATTCTGGAAGATCCGTTAGAAACAGCTCCAAGGTTATTGGAAAAGATAGAGACATATGGTGAGATGGCTGGTTTGAAAATAAATAAAGATAAAACAAAGATTTTGACAAAGAACATGCTATTGAGACAAAGAGAAGAACTGGCAGATCTTTTGAAAATTCAAATTACAAATAAGGTTAAGTATCTGGGAATATATTTGACAGCAAGATGTAGCACATTAAAAGAGAATAATTATATTAAACTCAAACAACAGATAGCTACAGATTTGAAGAAGTGGGAAAACTTGCAATTGTCATTAATAGGGAGAATTTCAACAATCAAGATGAATATTTTACCTAGAATTTTATTTTTGTTCCAAACAATACCAATTAGGCTTGGAAAAGACTATTTTGAAGATTTAAATAAAATCATGTTGAAGTTTATATGGCAAGGTAAAAAAGCGAGAATAAAGCTAAAGCTTTTGCAAGACGCTAGAATTAGAGGAGGTTTTGGCCTGCCTAATTGGGAATTGTATTATCAAGCTGCAAATTTGATGTGGGTCAAAGAATGGATAACATTACAGGAAGAAATTATTACAGGAAGAAATTATTAGGAAAATATTGGAATGTGCTGAGGTGAGTAGATTGACATTTGAAATTAGAGAGCAAGAGGATAAACAATTTTATGAAATTTGGGATCTTTTTTATCAATGGTTAGATGATAAAATACGATAATAGAATATTTAGAATGCTAGACAGTAAGGAATATCTTTATTTTGCTATTTTGCTATTATTTTGTTGTTCGACATTATATTTATAAAGGGTTTTTAAGGATTGATTTGATATGATTATATGATTTGTTATAGAGTAAACTGGTTTAAAGTATTGTTAGCTCATAAGGCATGAATGATTAAAAATATAGTCAAAAAAAATTTTTTTTTAGTGATATTAGGATATATAAGTTTGGATTGACAATATGAGTTGTTATGTAACATAATTGTAATTGAGACTACAGAATGAATGCACAAAAATGATGAACCAACTGACACACTGGATGTACATATGAGAGTTGATGTTTTTATGTTTTGTTTGTCTTGTTTGTTTGTAGAAAATTAATAAAATCTTTTTCAAAAAAAAAAGAAGAAGAAGACAATGATGAAGAAGAAGAGGTAAATCAACTCTGTTCAGAACAGGGCAGAAGAGACCGGAATGGAAAAAGGAAGGTATTTTGTTGTGCTGGTTGCGAGGGGAACCATCCCACATTCCAAGTGCTGTTTCCTAGATGCAATCTGCAAGTATTGTGAATGGCAGGGACATATTGCTAGAGCATGCCAAACAAGAAAAAGCTACGGCCCTAGACAAAGATGGAACACCCCTCCCAAGAGAGAGAAAAACAAACAGGGAGCCGCTGGAACCAAGAAAACAGAAACAGGCAAGGAAAAGAGCCAAACAACAAAAGAGATGAAACACACCAAACGGTGACCATTAGACACTCCAACACGACAAATGCCAGGAAAGTACATGTTCAGGTCACCATAGAAGGCCAGCCATGCCGGATGGAAGTAGACTTAGGCTCATACTTATCAATGGTATCATGGGACACCATAAAAAGACTGATACCAGACATAAGCCAGGAAGGACTCGAAAGACCAACACTAACACTGAAAGACTACCAGGGGAACAAAATTCCCGTAGTAGGTTACAGGACAATTCAAAGTAAAATTCAAAAAATACACCAGAGTCCTTCCACTAACCATAGTTGACAAGAATCGACCCAGCCTATTTGGACTTGAATGGTTTGCACCATTAGGAATCAAAGTCACAGGGATAAATAGCATTAATGAGACAGAGTAAGAAGAGGACCTGATGGAAGAATTCCAGGACATGTTCGATGGAGAACTGGGCAAGTACTGGGGGTACCCAATTTCTTTTAGTCTAAACCCAAACAGAGCCCCTATAAGATTAAAGGCGAGGAGGGTTCCATTTGCACTAAAACCAAAAATTGATGAGCAATTGGATGAGCTTATAGCACAAGGGGTTTTAGAACCAATTGATCATGCAAAGTGGGAAATCCCAATTGTTACACCAATTAAACCTGATGGGTCGGTGCGCATCTGCGGGGACTACAAAGCAACCCTTAACCACGTGCTCCAACAAAGCGCATACCCGGTTCCAGTGGTACAGCATCTATTACATTCCCTTGGGGGGGGGGGCAATCTTCACAAAAGTAGACCTCACACAGGCATACCAATAGTTGCCAGTTGACCCTGAAACAGCAGAAGCCCAAACAATCATGACGCACAGGGGGGCATTCAAATGCAACAGACTACAATTTGGTGTCAGCGTCACCCCAGGGGTGTTCCAGAGCTTAATGGAATGTTTATTGCAAGGGATAAATGGGGTGGTACCATACTTTGATGATGTCGTGGTATCAGCCAAGGATATAGAACAACTGCGAGACCGCCTAAGAGAAGTCCTAAGCAAATTCAAAGAGGTGGGGCTAAAAGTAAAAAACGAGAAGTGCCAATTAGCTGCCAGCAAAGTTGAATTCCTAGGATATCTGACAGATAGTGAAGGGATCCACCCCACAGAAAATAAAGTCAGAGCAATCAAAGAAGCCCCCAGACCCACAAATAATACTGATCTGCAAACTTTCTTAGGACTCATTAACTTTTATAATATATTCCTACCACAGAAAGCAACCATTGTGGAACCACTACACAGGTTGCTTGACAAGAAAGCAACCTGGGTCTGGGGGTGATGGGAGGAAATGGCATTCCAGGAAATAAAAAAACTTGATCACATCAGACCGCGTACTAACACAATACAGCGAAACACTTCCAATAACACTAACCTGCGATGCATCACCTTTCAGCATTGGCGCTATACTCAGCCGCCTATTACCAGATGGGAAAGAAGCACCTATAGCATTCTATTCAAAGACTCTGTCAAAGCTGGAGTGGAACTACAGCCAACTAGACAAAGAGGCATTGGCCGCTGTCACCGGAATAAAACATTTCCATGAATATATCTACGGGGAAACTTTCACACTAGTCACAGACCACAAGTCACTCCTGGACACCACTGCAGGAAACAAAGCTACACCTAACATACTGTCACCATGAATGACATGGTGGTCGGAATTCTTGGCTGCCTACAACTACAATTTAACCTACCGACCTGGAAAGTACATAAATCATGCTGACGCACTTAGCCATTGCCCTCTACCTGACATAGAAGATGACCCAGCACCAACCACATCGACCCTTCAAATAGAGACATTAGAAAACCTACCTTTAATGGCAGCAGACATCGCTAGGGAAACAGCTAGAAAAAAAACCCTGGTGCAGATTTTAAATTGGGTAGGAAAAGGATGGCCAGAAATTGAGAGTGACGAGACCGCCAAACCATTCCAGAATAGACAAACAGAACTCTCAATGCTGAAGGGTTGTGTACTATGGGGGCATCAGGTGGTCATACCAGATGTTTTAAAGAAATACATACTTGAATTGTTACATGAGGGACACCCGGGTATTGTAAAAATGAAATCCCTGGCAAGAAGTTATGTATGGTGGCCAGGGATGGATAAGGAAATAGGGAACTGGGTGGCAACGTGTAAACGCTGCCAGGAATCTAGGCCAACAACCCCCACAGCACCAAAACACAGATGGGAAACACAAAGGGGACCATGGTCAAGACTATACATTGATTTTGCAGGCCCAACCAAAGGACATACATTTTTAATAGTCGTAGATGCTTACTCCAAATGGCTAGAGGTAAGCATCATGCACTCCACCACAACAGAAGCTGTCATTACACAGCTCAGGAAACTTTTTGCAACACATGGATTGCCAGATCTAATTGTATCCGACAACAGGCCACAATTCATGGCAACAACATTTAAGGGGTTTTTAGCACAACATGGGATAAGGCACGCACTGACAGTGCTGGAACATCCAGCCACGAACAGATGGACAGAATGCATGGTACGTTACATGAAGGAAACATTACAAAAGCTGGGGCCTGGGGACACACAAGAAAAGATAGATAAGCTACTAAGCATTCAGCACATGACACCCAGTGCCACAACAAATAAAAGTCCAGCAGTTATTAATGGGGAGGAAACTAAGAACACACCTAGACAGACTACACCCCACATATAGCCCAGAAAAACCAGCAGACTCCTCCAATAATTGCCACACTTTTCAAACAGGGGACCCAGTATATGCAAAAAATCTCATGGAGGAACCATTGTGGATACCAGCAAAAGTGACCCAGATAATCGGACCCCGTTCATACAGGGTAGATCATTCACATGATTTTGATTCTATGACTCTATTTATACAACCAAGTATATTGTATTAGCTTTTTGGCTGCTGATTGTCCACTAGGACTCCAAGATCCCTCTCACAGTTACTGCTTTTGAACCAGGTTTTGCCTACTCTGTACTTGTGCCTTTGGTTTTTCCTGCCTGTGCAAAACCTTGCTTTTCTCCATATTAAATTTCATGTTGTTGGATAGGGCCCATTGTTCAAATCTGTCAAGATCTTTCTGGACTCTGAGCTTGTCTTCTGTGTTGTTGGCTATTCCTGCCAGCTTAGTGTTATCTGCAAATTTTATGAGTTCCCCTTCTATTCCCTCATCTAAGTCATTTATAAAGCTATTGAAGAGTACTGCCCCTAAGATGGAACCTTGTGGTATCCCATTGCTTACTTCTGTCCATGTAGATATAGTATTATTAAGGGCTAATTGAGTAAGGTTTGTCAGCCAGTTACAAATCTATCTGATGGTGATACTGTCTATCTATCTCACTTTTTTTTTAGTTTACCAAGAAGTAGGTCTATTTTGTCAATGCCTTGCTGAAGTCCACTTTGTGAAAGAATGAAATAAGATTGGTTTGGCATGATCTCTTTTTAACAAACCTGTGCTGGCATAACTTTATTTATTTCTAGATGTTCACATATCTGGTGTTTTTTTGGTTATTTTTTTCATGAAATTTTTACTCTTAATAGGCACATCTGCATACCAATTAAACATCTCTATGCACCAGCCTGCTGCTTTAGTTGTTATTTTCTCTAATGTGTCACCAGGGATATATAGTACTAACAACAAATATATGTTATTATTTCAATTGTTACTCACTATGAAAGAGCTAACTAGCTCTTTTTTCACCTTGCATACTTTGTTTAGAAAGATGAAGCTACTCTGGCTTTAAGTTGCCATTTACATATTGGGCAGTTCCTCCTATACAGATTCTGCAATTTTTTCAAATATACTATATGAAGCTGTTTTATAAGGAAAGTTGGTTCCCTTCAAAGAGAAGCAGTTGTCTGAAGCATCAGTTTCTTAACATGGCACTCAAAATTTAGTAGCCTGTATCCATTGGAGTGTTGCTCAATTCAAATAATGAAGTCTTATGGGAAATATTATGAAGTGCCTCAAATCTTAATGCAATCTAGGAATGTGAAACCTCCACATTAGTTCACGGATAAGGAAAAAGAATTGTCTATTTGCTGGGCTAGCTCATTTTTGAACTCTGAAATCTTAGATCTTGCACTATATGAATTCAGGAGTTCTCTTTCTCTGTTGCGGTGATAAATCCTATTATTCTTTTAATTTATGGATCTCGGCTTGGAGTTGTGCAAATTATCTGGAGAATTGTCCACTAATAGAGTATAGTACTGAAGCACACTCTTCAGGATGCAAGAAATCGGCATCTGTTGAGGGTGGGCTAGCAAGCTAATTAGGTAGAAATATTCCCTAGTGTAACAAATCGAGAGCAATTTAAAGTTTAGGAAAGCGATGCATGCCTATTCACATGCACAGTGACAAAAAAAAAAAAAAAAGAATATGTGCAGTACACAGTCTGGAGCCTAATAAGTCCAACTCTCAATGAATTGGTTTTTGACAGTTATGAATGGTGGGACCAGCAACATTAAAACAATGAGGGAGCTAACAGCTGTGATAAATCCGAGTCTGTATAGATCAGCAACCATACACATAACGTCATTGTAACTGTAAGCCAGAACATCTACAACTATCTGATTGCTTTTACCAATATCTAAAACCCTGGAATTTTAGAAATATTGAAAGAATATAAAGACTGGTGAAAAAAAAATCAGAATAGTGGTAAGATGTTTACTGGTCTTTACAAAAAAAAGCTAAAGCAGATCATTGCATTAAGGTTTCCGTCTCCAACAGTCAACGATGCGTGGAAAGATTAGAAAAAACAATGGCATGCAAACCAGTTTATTCAAATCAATTTGAAATAGGACTTAAAATGTGCAAAAGAGCTGCACAAATTCACTTAGGAAATAATGTGATATTAAAATGTGGGGGGCATTTTGGGGTAGTGGTTAATTGGCACAAGGCTAAAAAGTTCTAATCCCATTTCAGGCATGAAACCAGCTGGATGACTTTGGGCCTGTCACTCTCTCTTTCTCTCAGTCTTAGATTAATGCATTGACTGACTACTTCTGAAAAATCTTGCCAGAAAAATCACAGGGACTTGTCCTTGTAGTCGTCAGGAATCAAAACTGACTCAAAGGCATGCATGACTCAAAGGTGCACCTTCATAGACACACACCTACAAAGCACAGACAGCAAAAATGGTCTCAAAATTTCCCGATCATTTAAAGAGTGATAATATTTGGTGCATCAGGCAACATACATGTTGCTTGAAATATGGCAAGATTCTGCTGGCCCAAAAACTGCTTTCAGTGGTTTAGAAAATTTATATTGCTGCCTACTCGCACATGGTGAGTCAAAGTAGATTACAAGGGCAGAAACATATAAAAGAACCTTACAGTTTACAGACCATTATTTTGCCCTGGTCAATATTACCTACATAAGTAGAAGTTATTTCTCCAGTAAGAAGTAATGTCACCTTTTCCACGAGATGCCTAAGAATAGAGATACCAGAATGGGGCTACATCAATTTAGACAACCACTAGAGGCTGGATTTTGGCAATTTGAATCTGGTCACTCTATCAAAGAATGAATCTAAGGACTGCATTTAACCGTCTGCTTCACCATTAAGCAATGGTCCTTTCTCGAGTAGAGAATGCCCTGCTTCATTTTACATAGGGCTTAGCTAAGAAATGTTCCCACCAAAGCTCCTGGAAAATTTAAATAATAGCTAGTATGGGAACTGAAGTGAAAAATATTAGGCTGGGCAATCAAAAATAGGGTTCATGTTGATAATTGATCAACATGTTGACGTTGACTATTATCAACATCAGTGCTCATAATTTTCAACTTTTATTGGTGACAGAAGGGGAAATTATTACTTATTTGCCCTGGAAATCTTGAATCTTTTTTAGGGTTTCTGACTTTGGGAATAATCTCAGTTGTATTTCAGGATTCTATAAACTGAGTGTTCTATCAGATTCTGCTCTTTATTCAGAGTTAACATATCACTTCTCTGACAAATGTACTAGAAATTATTGTAGCTGTGGCTCACAAGTATTTTTCTTCCAACATAAATTGGTGCTAAGTCTCAAGACAATTTTGAAAGGCACTTTTCACCTGAAGGTTCCAATACAGATGGATACTAATGATTGTTTACTAAATGTTCTAGCTCTGCATCCAGTGTTTCCAGTCTGATATATTCCTATTTGCTAAAGTTTCCATGCAACTAAATTCTCCTAAGTTCTATATGGTTCACAGAAAGAAATAAAAATGAACACAGCACCAATCCAGCTATGTAAGTCTGAAAGGCATGACAGTGCCATCCCTTGGAGGTGGGCTAAAAATCCACATCCCAAAATATCTTCCTAAAAAGTCTGATCTTTATGGTTCTTTAGCAGCCAAATAAACTAGAGTAGGATAGAGTGTTGGTAATTTAATCCAAAGAAAAGGGGCTTATCCTTGCCATGCCCTCAAGCAAGAGATCTTCACCAAAACCTTTCTTCTTGATCTCACTAGATGGGCAGATTTAATCTGGATGTGATGACCTGGGGAGTGGCACAAAGGAAACACAGTCAGATAATCAATAAGAGTCCCTTTATTAAATCTCCAACTTTACCCCTAATATCCAGGTTACCTTCTGGGTACCTTCTCTCCCAGGAACAGCCTTTAACTGCAGAGAATCAAGTCTAAAACATGGTCAACAAAAACTGTAACTTTAAGACCAATCAAGCCAAACTGAGATAGTTTGGCAGGGCAGGAGGAAGAATTCCAGACTTGGAGGCACGGCAAAACTCATAGGTTGGGAAGATGCCAGGAACACAGATAAGCAATGTCAACACAAGATAAAGTCACGTTTGCTCCAGCAGCCTGCAATTCATGCCAGTTGCCAAGTGCTCAAATATTGATCATGTGACATATGTCAACATCTTTTAATGACCCCATAATCCCTTGAGGTGTGGAATCTGGGCAACTGAATGGAGCTGAGTGACTACTGGTCAGATGCCCTTCCTGTCTCCAATGCAGAGTTATATTCAGCAGGTATAGTTTCATCATACCCAGAAAGAGAAATATCTGCCTCTACCTAGGATCGAACTCACAGCCTCCTGATTGTGAGGTGAGAACTCCACCTCTAGGCCACTGCACCTTTCGATCATGTGACATACAATGGTCATAAATGTCAAAACTGATCATAAGTCACTTTTTCAGTGCCATTGTAACGTTGAACTGTCACTAAACAAATGGTTATAAGTCGAGGACTTCCTGTATCACAGTGTTTCATCGTGACTTTCACTGTTACCAGTGGTAGTCACATTTTTCCCCCATCAGGTATTTTTGTCTTAGTAGTGTTGGAAGAAATCTTCCTGAGTTCATTCCCAGCTGGGAAGCAGTCACCGATGTTGAGAAGAAATGGAACTGTCAGAAAAGGAATCCTTTAATTCAGGAAGGCAAGAAAAGTAGTGACACAGCTCCAGCATTCCTGGCTTGCAAGCAGATTGGAAGTGTGAATCTGAGCCTTTTATGCTTAATTCCCCTTTGAAGCTCCTGCAGCTTGATAGGTTTATTTGTGTGCCTCTAGTTAAAGTGATTGCCCTGGATCTGTCTTCCTGCCTTACTGGGTTAATCCTGTCCCAGGATCTTGTTCTTTCCTATCCTGGGAGTTAAATCTTGTCAGGGGGCAGGAAAAAAGGGGTTCTGGTTTTGCCTCGATGAGTTATTTTTAGCCTGATTCTCCTTATCTTAATGGCTCTACTTAAGCTCTGTTAGCAGGGCTGCTCTGAGTTTTTTCTTTCAGCTGGTGATTCTTGGTTTTCTTAAAGAGAGAAGGACTGGCTTTAGTTTTTTAGTTTTCTGAGGTTTCTGGCATTGTCCTTTGGGGGTGTACTTCCCACAGTAGCAACAAATTTCATAATGCTCTATGGATCTGAGCCATTTTCCTCAAGTACTTTGAGGAGAATCTGACCATCACATGGAGAAAGATCCAACTTATTGTTTTCTAGGAAGGGAGCAGCACTAGAAAAATAAAGTTATGTGCTAAATGACTTCTGAGAAATTTAGCTTTTTTTCAAATTATTTTAGTGGTTTCCCTAAAATAAACAAAGCTGAAATGTTAGGAAGTTTAAGCTAGCAGTGTGTTAGGAATATGTGGTTTCATTACTTTACCTGGAGCTAATTATAGTAATTTCAATCCCTGAGAGAAAGGAGTTGGAAGAATGTATTAAAAATATAATTGTGGTCATATAATACTATGATTATGACTGCATAGGTGGCTGAAGACTATGCCAGAATATATTATGAAAACCTTTCAAAGTCAGAGGTTTCCAAGTTGAAATCCATAGCATGTTTCCATTGATGGCTTCAGGAGATCTCGTGAATGTTGTGGTTAGTATTATCATTATTACCAAATGAATATAGATTGGAGTGTTCCTTTCAATGAGTGTGACTTTTTAATAAAGGAAATACAGCCCATTGAGGCAGTTCGAAAGAACATTTCACTTTTCATGGGAACTGGTTACATCATTAAATAATCATAATCAGAAAAGTACCAGCCTCAGCTTGTGGGAGGCTGAGAGAAGGAAAGAGAGGGAGTGAAGCTAAGGCATGTGAAGAACAGGGACGATGGTGCAGCAGCAAAACAGTTTCAATTTTCTGGATTATTAATTCAAATTCACATGCACATGCCAGCTAAAATTAAAAGCCTTTTTTTATGGCTCTAGTTTAAATTAAAGATTATATTCTGCTCCACAAGTCTGGGTTTAAATGGCTTATTTTGCACACCGAGCTCTCATTTTAAAACTAATAAAGGAGAAAACATTTTATATACGTGCAAGCTTCAGACAGGAAGGCTCTAAATTACTACACCTGTTTCACTTGGGAGCTACTTTATTAGTGTTACAAAAGTTGGCTTTGGGTTTGGCATTCTGCAATGCATTTACAACAAGCCTTCCTTTGTTTTGACAGAATGGCTGCAGTAAATGAATGATGTTTGAGCTAGGTGTGAAATCTGAAGGTACAAAATTAACTGGTAAGATAATTACTGTTCTAATTCTGCATAAACAAGCATTTTGAAAATCATTAATAGTTCAGGGAAATAATGTTAGTGATTAAAGAAGGCGGTTTGCATCGCTGAGCACAACTAAGCTCCTTTAATTACATTTGAAAGCAAGGGAAAGCAGCTAATTAAAATTAGTGCAGGGTTCCTGAATGACCATCACTGCATTGCTGCCCTAACCTGTTTTATTCTGTTTATTAATATGTCTTCATTTTCTATTTCTCTGTGCATAAATTTATTTTTTTAAGAGATGTAAGCTTCCACAAAGGGACATGGATTATATGTTATTTCACCAGTCATGGCAGCTACAAGAGATTGTGGCTATTAAATATAATGTGGGTTTTTTTTTTTGAAGAGCCAAAACATTCTCTGGCTAAGTCATTAAAATGCATCAATCATAGAAGTTAATTGGTGGGTCATAAAGCTGATATATTATCCCTCCTGTGCAGTGGGAATATTTTGGCAGATCCTTGTAGTCAAAAGCTCCAGCATGGATGCACAAAAGAGATCTGAAGATTTGATTCTGCAAACTATTAGCCATAGCATTACAGGTAGTCCTGAACTTATGGCCATAATTGAGCCCAAGATTGCTGTTGTTAAGTGAGACATTTGTTGTGAGTTTTGCCCTGACTTATGAGCTCTCTTGCCTCAGTTGTTAAGTGAGTCACTGCAGTTGATAAGTTAATAACTTGGTTGTTATGTGAATCTGGCTTCCCCATTGACTAGTCAAGGACTACCTGTATCTGAATCAGTGGTGGGATTCAATATTTTTTACTACTGGTTCTCTGGGTGTGGCTTGATGGGCATGTCAGGGGAAGGATACTACAAAATCCCCATTCCCTTCCCGTTCCCTTCCCACCCCACTTCCCAGCTCTGTTCTCTTGTGCAGGGCAACCAAAGAAGACCCAGCTGATCAGCTGGGACTTAGGAGGCAGAGAATAGATGGGGTGGGGCCAGTCAGAGGTAGTATTTGCCAGGTCTCCGAACAATTCAAAATTTCCACTACCAGTTCTCCAGAACTGGTCAGAACCTGCTGAATACCACCTCTGATCTGAACATTTTATAAACACCAGTTTGTATACAGAAGATATAGATCTACAGAGGACACTATAGCCATCATTCTTCACACTGCTCTGATTCATCTAGAACAGCAGGAGGGCTACATGAAGATGCTTTTTGTAGATTTTAATTCTGCATTTAACACAATTCTTCCACATAGACTAGTATCTAAACTTCTGGACCTTGGCCTTTCTTATTCAATCTGCCTTTGGATTATAGATTTCCTGTCTGGCCACTCAAAGAGGGTCAGATTAGATAATCATACCTCTTCAGCCCTTATTCTTAACACTGGTACACCACAGGGTTGCGTGTTGAGTCCCTTACTCTGTACTCTTTATGTGCATGACTGCATTCCCACTCATGCTAATAATACTATTACTAAATTTGCAGATGATACAACAGTGGTGGGACTCATCTCCGGTGGGTGGGGGCGGATGAGTCTGCCTACTGAGATGAGGTGGACCAGTTGTTTTCATGGTGTGGAGACAATAACTTGGTCCTCAACACCAATAAGACTAAGGAGCTTATAGTGGACTATAGAAGGAACACATCAGACATCAGCCCTTGCTTCTCAATGGAGACCAAGTGGAGCAAGTGGACAGTTTTAAGTTTCTGGGTGTTACCCTAAAAGAGGACCTGACCTGTGGTGCCCACATTGCAGCCCTGGTCAAAAGGGACAACAGAGATTATACTACCTGAGACTTCTCAGAAAACAACAACTGAATGAAAAACTGCTAGTGACCACTGCACCATAGAGAGTATCTTAACTTACTGCACCTCTGTATAGTTTGCCAATTGCACAGTGGCAGATAGGAAAGCACTCCAGGGGGGTTAACATCATTGCCCAGAGATCATTGGTTGCCCTCTCCCCACTTTGGAAGAGCTTTATAGCTCCTGCTACCTTAAGAAAGTTCAAAAGTTATAGTTATAGTTAATTTAATTCTCAAAGATCCATCTCATCCTGGACATCCTTTTTGATGGTAAACAGTACAGAATAATAAAAACAAGGACAAATAGGCTGAAAAACAGTTTCTATCCAAGGCAGTATCTCTGTTGAATTCTACTGTATAGTGCAGTGTTGGTGTCGTGTCAGGGAGTTTCAATTCAATATGTGGAATGTGAAGGATGTGTGTTTGTGTTTATTTTCATGGTCATGATGTGCACTGAAGATGGTGTTTGATTTCGTTGTATGAGGTGCAATGATAATAAACTAAACTAAACTAAACTAACATGTAAGACTCTGTCTTGATTAAAGGCAAAACCAAGACAAATTTATTCCATCATCCATGGTTAAGATTAATCACTGCTTATGATTTGGTTGCCGTCCTAAGTTATAGTTAATTTAAACCCCACTCAATTTAGAGAAGATAAATGTTTGTGATCTTTTCCTTCAGGGCCACACCAAGGAAGGAAAAAGAGAAGAGGCAAGCAAGCGATGTGCTGGTTGTTGTCTTATTTTCTTACTTCTGAACTGTGGATTAGGTTTCATCCAGCCCAATTCCTCCTACTTAGTGAGATCTGGGCCTTTTCCCCCAAGAAACTGTAAATATCTGCAATTCTGGATCGATTAAACTTCAAAGGCATCTTGCCCTGTGAATCTAGTCTGGGGATCCTTCTTTCAGACAAAATGGGGCATATTGAGGCATTTGTTCACTTCATTGGATTACGGCAGGCATGTTCTATGGTGGGGGTTTCAAACTCAAGGCCCACAGGCCAAGTCTGGCCTGTGAGGTGCTTAGATCTAACCCACGAGGCTATCCTGGAAACAGTGAAGGATTGGTCTGCGGTGCCTCTGCCAGCGAAAATGGAGCACATGGCCCTCCTGAGCTCCGTTTTCACTGGCAGAGTGCTCTTGCTGCCACAGGCGCCCCTGGCACGAGTGACATTGAGCTGGCCATGCCCATCCTGGCCACCCACACCCAGCCCCTGCTGTGGCCCTTAATGAAATTCAGTTTGACACCCCTGTTCTATGGCATCATTTGGTTACAGAAGCATTTTTACAAAATAATGCTTTGCTCAATCATTCATGTGTCTGCTAAGATAATTCCCACTGAGTTTAAAAGTGTTCTCTTTTCAAAGGCTCTGTATCAATGCATCTTTAGCTACAGCAGAGAACTAGATAATATTTGTGTACCTAGTTCTGTGTTAGGAGTACAGTTAGTCCTTGACTTAATGATCACAATTGAGCTCAATGTTTCGACTGCAAAGTGAAACATTTGTTATGTGAGTTTTGCCCCATTTTGCGATCTTTCTTGCCACAGTTGTTACATGAATCACTGCACTTGATATATTAGTAGTATGGTTGTTAAGTGAATCTGGCTTCCCCATTGACTTTACTTGTCAGAAGTTCACAAAAGTGGATCCCATGACCACAGGACAATGCAACCATCATAAATAGGAGCCAGTTGCCAAGAGTCTAAATTTTGGTCACATGAACATGGGGATACTGCAATGGTCATAAGTGTGAAAAATGGTCTCTCTTTCATGTGATTTGAATGGGCACTGAATGAACTGTTGTAAGTTAAGGAGTACCTGTACCATATGACTAAGATAAACTATGCAATACGTGCATCAGAGGTGGTATTCAGCAGGTTCTGACCAGTTCTGGAGAACCGGTAGTGGAAATTTTGAGTAGTCCTGAGAACCAGAAAATACCACCTCTGACTGGTCCCACCCCCATCTCTCCTCTGCTTCCTGAGACCCAGCTGATCATCTGGGTCTTCCTTTGTTGCCCTGCGCAGGAGAACAGAACTGGAAAGCAGTTTAGTGGGGTGGGGAGGGAATGGGATTTTGCAATAACCTTTCCCTGGAGTGGGGAAAGAATGGGGATTTACAATATCCTTCCCCTGCCACAACTACTAAGCCATGCCCACCAAGCCATGCCCACCAAGCCATGTCTACAGAACCGGTAGTAAAAATTTTTGAATCCCACCATTGACATGCATCCATATGCATTCATATGTACCAATAGAAGAGAAGATTTGTAGCTCAGAGTTGAACTGTGGGGTCCTTGGTGCTCTCTGAGCTTGGTTGTTTTCCTGCAGATGTTCCATGACCAAATTAGGTAACACCTACTAGCACTGATGATGTACCTAGTTTGGTAATGAAACATCTACAAGAAAATAATCAAACTCAGAGATACATACATGCTTGCATGCATGCATGCATACATACATGTTATTTATAAATAAAAATACATCTTCCTGTTCACATAATCTGGAAATAAAATAGATTCACACAAGTGAATTAATATTAATATTAATTAATGGATTAATGGTGGATTAATATTAATAATAAATGATTAAAATCTACAAACAATGCCACTAATGAAATATTAACTTTTATTTTTACTGATCGATTAATTTCTAATTCTGATCTTGGGTGCAACTGCATTCCTCTGATCTCTGTTCACTGATACAATCTCTGATAAATAGTATGTAAAGAGATAATTGTTTCATATATAATGATACAATGAATGGTACAAATGTTCCTTCTAATGTATATTTTGTACATAGCTATAATCAAGGTAACTTATGGCAACAATTTACACAGCATGTATGCTATTTTTCTTTGATGTGAGTTTTATTCTAATAATTTACATACATATACATTTTAAATAGTGAAATGTGGTAAAAAACACAAAATTTTATATGGAAAGATAACAGGTCCTAAGAAAGCAAGTTAAATCATGGAAATTATGCTTATGAAACTGATAAGCAATTATCATAAGAAGTTAATTTCAACTCCAAGAATAGTGCAGAATATTTAGCAGACATTACATACATTAATTTATAAATGCAAATGTATATATGTGAATTTTTTTAAAATCAACATCCAGGGAACAAACTGTCTTCATGTTTATCTTGTTATAGGTTGAAAAAAAAACCCTAAATGATTAACCATTTTTCCAATGAATGTCAACACAATCCTTTTAAGCAATCAATATTTTTGAAACGCAGACTGTTTTTCTTTTTTTTAAAAAACTCTTATCTTCTTAAAACCTTAAAGCAAGAATATGTAAATTTCTGTGGAAATGTTGATCCTGTTAAAAGTCTATTATTGTATTGGTGAGCTGTAATTGTATTAAAGCTAATCCATAATTTCACTTTGAAATTCCCCAAATTTTCTCCCTTAGCAAAAATGGAGGATGATTTTCCAGAGGTTTGGATTGGGAATGCCAACTCATTTTCACTTTTAGCCTATGAGCTTCTTTTCTTTTTAAACCTTATGTCAGGATACATGAATAAACTGTTCCTATTCCCTTGTGGTTTTTAAACCTTTGTGTAAAACTTGCAGAGCAATTTATAGATAATATAATGTTTCCTCTGTAGCCCTACTTTGTTAATGTTTCTTTGATACCTTGGTAGTAGTTTTTTACAGCAATATTAGTAGCTAACTTTATGGCTGCTTGGTTGTCCTCGTACACAATAATGGAATCTTTAACAGTTATACCCATGTCTAATAATAACTGTTTGTACAAAATTAAGTCAGTGCATAGTAATGACAGACATGAAAATTCCGCTTCCATTGTGGACAAGCTGATATGCTGTTTTCTGATTGACCGCCACCCTATTAGTGTCTTACCAAATAATATAGCCATCCCAGATGTTGATTTTCTAGTGTTTATGTCAGTTGCAAAACTTGCATCTGCATAGGCACTAAGACTCAAATCACCCTTTGGTTCTATATACAATGCATGGTTCATGTTTACATGGTTATTGTTTCAGATGCTGTCAGTCACAGACAGTGCATTAGGATAGATTTATAAATTTATAAGCCTTTCATCTTGCTCAATATAAAATGACAAAGACAATCTAGTCCTACTACTTGCTCAGCGCAGAATTCAATAGAACAACATTCCCCAACCTTTCTGGTTGAAGCGGCAGAGGCGGGAGGGGATGGTTTCACACATGCCTGCATGCTCTGCTTTCACAAATGCAGCTGTGTGCGCATGTGGGTACTTGCCTACCATGTCTGTGGCCTGATTCTGAATGGTGTATAGCCCAGGAGCGGGCTGAGGGATTGGGACCCTTGCACTAGAATATCTTTGATAGATGGCGATCTGGTCTCTTTCAAAAGAGTTCTTGTGAGGAGGAAATCTACCATATCAATTAAGATAACCAATTCCACTTTCTTGTGTCCTTTGTTGTAAATTTAATCCATTGTCATTTGGTGCAATGAAAGATAAATCCCTCTACTTTATGACATACACTTCATGACATGCTCAGATATTTGAAGATTGATATTCTTTTTCCCTTCAGGCATCTTTTCTGTAAGCTAAATATATCACATCTTGAACCATTACTTATAAAGACTGGTTTCTCAATGCTTCACCATCTTGGAAGCCTTCCTCTGAATATACTTCAATTTGTAAACAATTTGAATTGTGGTACCTGGAATTGGACACAGAACATGACACAATAGTCTCAGTGTGGAACAATTCCTTCTGGTTATATAACCATGGAAAGTATTTACCATTTTAGCTGGCAACCTCCTAGTGGCTCAGGTTTAAGCTAAAATTAAACAAATACACCAAGTTCCTTTGACATGTACCACTGCCACTATTTTAGGAAGAATTGATAACTAGAATTGACACAACTACCTCAACCAAGTCATTGATAAAAGTTTAAACAGCATAGGATCTCAGAATAGACAAAAACTGAAATAAAGGAATCGATAACACTTTTGTGATGCCATCATTCAATCGACTATGACTTAATCTAACACTATCATCTTGTGTGTGTATTCCATTGTTTTGTGAAAGAGAGAATCAAAAACACTTTGCTAAAGACCTTGTTGAGGTCCAGGTATAGTATTCTCTGAACCACTAAACCAGTACCTACAAGGAGTTGGGGTCAGTCTCATACACTTGGTTTGTAAAAGACCCATTCTGACTTCTGCTGATTATACATCTATCCAAGTGTTCACATGTTTCTTGTTGGAAGATTTTACCCAGGGTTGATGTCAAGGTAACAGGTCTGTGGTTTCCCAGGTTTTCCTTCTTCCTCTTTTTGAAGGTGGCAATGAAAATTGTTCTCCTTCAATCTTCTGGAACTTCCAACATTAACAAAGCAAAGAACAAAATGATCAGAAGATAGTAGATCCAGAGATTACTAAGCAGTTCCGCAAACCACCTCTGCTAGCTTCTTCAATACCCTGGAGACATGCATTCATTTAAATCAGCTAACAACAGAATTTATCACCTCTGTCTATCTTAAACTCCAGTTCCCTCATTAGGGAACTCTATTTTTCTTAGAAAAGAACAGGGAATAAAATAGTTTTGCCTTCTTGCCATCATTACAGGAAATCCAGTGGTGGGATTCAAATTTTTTATTACTGGTTCTGTGGGCGTGAATTGGTGGGCATGGCAGGGGAGGAATACTGTAAAATCTCCAGTCAGAGGTGGTATTTGCCAATTCTCCAAATTTCTGCTACCGATTCTCCAGAACTGGCCAGAACTTGTTGAATACCACCTCTGAGGTAGTCCTTGACTCACAACAATTCATTTAGTGACCGTTTGAAGCTACAATGGTACTGAAAAAAGTGACTTATGACTGTTTTTTCACACTTATGACTGTTGTGATATCCCCATGGTCATGTGATTGAAACTCAGAAGCTTGGCAATTGAGTTAGTTATGATGGCACCGTATTAACTTAACAACTGCAGTGATTAATTTAACAGCTGTCTCAAGAAAGGTTGTAAAATGTGGCAAAATTGCAAGACACTAAATGGTCTTGCTTTGCAACAGTTGTGATTGTAAGTCAATGATTACCTGTATTCACCACTTCACCATTTCTACTTTCCAATGTACTTACGCTTATTTTGATTATCCTTGTATTTTTAAGTTGCCGCTGAATCCAGTTTTTGCTGATTTTGATAGCCAGCCTGGGTTATTCTAAGCCTTAGCTGTTTTGACAAGAATTTTTAGAATTTCTGTACATTACTTGTATATTCCAAATTATTTTTATTATTTCTCCTTCATTTCTTTTCCTATACATGTATCCCTCTGTTGCCCCATAGTTTAAACTATTTTACAAATATCTGCATTTGACTTCTTTACATTTCCTCCATTTTTCTTTCTTGCAGGGATTTTTTGGGATTGTGCCTTCAATGTCTTTTAAAAGGTCTCCTATTTCTGGAAACTTTCTTCCATTAAGATCTTTTTTTGGAGTTGGTCAAAAATCATTCTTCTGACATCCAGTATACAGGTTTGTCTCTTCTTAATTCTTCCTTCTCTGGATACCACAAATTCAAGGGTAACAAACTTCCTCCCAAGGAGCTGGTCACCTTCATTTTTTCAATTTCTTTTTCTTGTTGGGGATTAGGTTCAAGATAGCAGATCCCCTTGTACTTTCTTCCACCTTCTGACAAATGAAGTTGTCAATGAGAGAGGACAACAATTAGTTGGACCTCTGACTCTTCATGGAATTAGATTCCCAAGAGATATCAGGATAATTGAAATTCCTCGTTATCATTATTGCTTACCGTTTTGAAAGGCTGGTCATCTGAAGCAGAAATACCTTATCTGTATTATTTTCTTGACAGATGGTCTATTATAAACTCCTGATGCTGCTTTAGTTTTCCTCTTCTCTAATTTTTATCCACATTCTTTCTGCAGAGTTTCCATGCTTTGTTTTCTAAACTTCTGTCCATGTGTTCCTTTACATGCAGTACAAAACATGCTTTCTTTTATGCTTCCTATGCTTTCTTTTATGCCTATTCCTGTTGAATATCTTGTAGTTTTCTAGTGCTGTGTTCTAATCATGAGTTACTGTGGTGGTGCAATGGTTAGGATGCTGTATTGCAGGCTAAATCTGCCCACAGCCAGGTGTTCAATGTTGACCACCTCAAGATTGACTCATCCTTCTGAGTCAACCTTGAGGATCCAGATTGTTGGGTGCAATATGCTGATTCTGTAAACTGTAAAGAGAGGGCTGTAAGCACTATGCAGTATATAAGTGTAAGTGCTATTGCTACCATCCCATCAAATTTCAGTGATACCTATCACATCATATGTGGCTTCCTAAATTAGGCTGTCTGATTCTCCATGGTTATTTTCCACATTCTGCGTGCTGGTGTAGAACTATCCAAGGTTTTGAATATAATTGGTAGTATCTTTGTTGTAGGGTCCTGTGAAATTCTGAGACCTCACTTTTCCCTTTATGTTCTGCTTTCTTAGCCTCAGTCCTTAGCTGAATATTCTGAGAATCTGCTATCCTCTCAGCCACCACTTCTGCAGCCTGGTTCCAAGCACCTCAAGGCCCGGTAGTGGTCCAGGACCTGGGGGGTCAGTGAGGACCCCTGTCTTAAACAGTTTAAGGTAATAGATCTCATGCCAGATGCAAAACTATTGAGTGAACCATTTCTGTTACTATTCCTTCACCTCATATCTGTGGAGGTTTTCAGGCATCCAGATCATGATTGCCCTGAAGGTGCTTTTCTCTTTTAAAGGGCACTGCATTTTCTAAATTTTCTTTAAGACATTTCACTTCTTATCCAAGAAGCTTTTATGTGAATAGAATAGAATAGAATAGAATAGAATAGAATACCTTTATTGTCATTGCATTCCATGAATATAATGAAATTTGGAAGCTACTCCAGCACAGTGCCCCAAACACCGCATCACAATCACACTACAGAGTATTTAATAATAATAATAATAATAATAATAATAATAATAATAATAATAATAATAATAATAATAATAAACCTAGTCTAAAACCTATCTAAAATATTTAGTAAGTTAAATAGTTTAAAAATGCCACTAAAAATGCACTGTATGATTCAAGACAATTACTGCCTTGGAAAAGAAACTGATTCTCAATCTATTAGTCCTCATTTTAAGACATCTATAATGTCTCTTTGATGGTAACAGTTCGAAATATGAATGACCAGGATGAGAACGGTCTGTGGAGATTTTTAGTTCCCCAAAGGGGAATCTGGTTTTCACAATCTCTTCCAAAGAAGGAAGAGAGCAACTGATGATTTTTTGTGCTGTGTTTATAACTCTCTGGAACATCTTCTTATCCACCGCAGAGCATCCAGCATACTACACCATTACAAAGTATGCCAAAATGCTCTTGATGGTAGAACGGTAAAAAGTAACCAGCAACTTCTCACCCAGACCACTCCTTTTCAGCAACCTCAGAAAGTGCAGGCGCTGTTGGTCCTTCTTTGCAGTGGTCATAGTGTGGACTGACCAAGTAAGAAGGTTCTTGGATGAGAAGTGAAACATCATAAAGAAAAATCGGAAAATCCAGTTGACTTAAAAAAAACCCCAACCTTTGGGACCTTGTCCTCATGGTTATGAATTGCAGACATTTTATTTATTTATTAAATTTATTCCCTGCCTACCTTGTTCTTGCAACTCTAAGTGGCTTATAATAAAACAATATTATAAAAGATTAAAACAGTAACAGTAACAATAACTTTGGTAGGTTGGTGAGCTGAGTGACAGCGATTGGCCCCAAAGTCACCTAGCCAGCCTTCGTTCCTAACGGAGGCCAAGAACTCACACTTGCCTAGTTTCCAGACAAGCATCTTAGCTGCTACATACACCAGGGGTGTCAAACTCACGTTGTCATGGGTATCGCAACTTTCTCCACCTTCGCTGAACTGGTGATGGGTGTGGCCAGTGTGTGATGCATCTGGCACCCAGGCCAGGAGTTTGACAGTCCTATGCTACACCAAACTGACCCACTTATTTATTTATTTATCAAATAATAGGGATTATTGGATTTCTTGTAAGACCTCCTCCTTCTGGAGTTGAGTCTGATTAGGAAAGAAAGAGGAAATTAGATTCAGATTAAGATTCCTGATGAGTCCACGGTGAGTGTGACACTTACAAATACCTAGCTCTGCTCTATGATCCTTATAAGTGAAGCACTTAAGTATTGCCATGTTCCCATTGCAATTCACACTTCGTCATCTGAAGTTTATATATGAAATTAGAAAATGACCAACACTGCACCAAGGACATAGAAGAATATTTGGAAGCAACTGTAATACTCTTGCAACAAATTACCAAGTGGTGGGAGAAACCTGATCCAAGGACCAGCCTGCAATAAGAAATTCCAAAAAAGCTTTAAAGTAAATATTCACCTCAGAAAATTGTTCTGTGCCACAGATACCAAGCCCCAGAAATCAATGTTTTGCCACACAGTTGTGACTAACCGCTTGGCAAATGATCATCTCTATTTGACCATGTTGGAATAAAAATGTGCACCTTTGAGAAGCAGAAAACAATGAATTCAAGGGTCACACTTTTTTTGTCACACACTGAGGTAGATTGGACATACCCCCATAATTGCCAGCTAGTCACATTTTTCTCAATGTCATTTGTCACATTGTGACAGTAAAAGAGAAACTAGTGGGAAAGAAGTTATTTTTAATATATGTCTCATTAGAAGAGCCTTCTCTAGATTTTTCCCCCTGAAGAAATTCTGAAATAATTTCTAAATAAAAGGCAAAACCAAAATAGAAATTTGCTTAATTCCACCCTCCCCTTGCTATGAGTTCTGGTAAGGATTATTAGCATTAGGTTTTTTAAAAAAATAACTATCTTGAAATGCACCCCGAGAGAGAAATATACGACATTGTGAGTGATGTGATTAACTGTGGCACTTCACTGAGTTATGGCAGGGGGAATGAGCAGGAAGGTGCTCAGCAGTTTAATGTTAAAGCTGCCATCTCTCTTGGCTCTTTGCTTTACAGTGGCTCCTGTAATTGTGCTGGAAAACTTCCATTAACCTTTTTCTATTTGAGTCAGTTTCTTTGAGTTAATACCATCCAAACAAATGACGCGGTGACTGTTTGAAGCAGCGCTGGGTAGACATTTTGTGGAGTTTGGCTTTTATTTGGCATGAAAGCTGCAATTGCAGAGAAGGGGAAGCTCCTGCCAAAACATAAGCTAATCCGCTTATGGCCACATTTATTTATTCAATTTCTATTCGTTGATTTATTCAATGTCTTATTCAAATTTGCATCTTAGGGGCGCGATGGCTCAGTGGCTGAAGGCATTGAGCTTGTCAGCTGGAAAGCTAACAGACAAGGGTTTGAGACCTGAGTGCCACATGACGTGGTGAGCTCCCATTACTTGTCCCAGTTCCGGGTCCACCTAACAGTGCGAAAGCTTGCAAATGCAAGCAAATAAATAGGTACCATTTTGGTGGGAAGGTAAGACGTTCTGTGTGGCTTGGTCTATAGTTATGCTGGCCACATAATGTGAGGACCTGGGGCGTGGCACAAAGGCAACACAGTCACATAAGTAAGAATAGTCCCTTTAATACCTCCAACTTTTCCCCCAATGTCCAGGTTACCTTCGGCTGTAGAAAATACTCTCCCAAGAACAGTCTTTAAATGGAGGAAATTCAGTCTGAAAACAAAGTACATACAAACTGTAAATAAAAATCCACACAAACCACACTGCAGTAATTAACTTGACTGGGCAGGAGAAGGAATTGCAGACTTGAAAGGCCAGCAAAACACACACAGTTGGGAAGATGCCAGGAACCCAGATAAGAATTACCAGATAATTCACAATTTATTTTCAAAAGTTGGCTATGTGCAACTCCCCTTTTTAAACACTGTGTTCCCAGCTGCAGTTAATAAAGGGAATCAGAGCCCATTCCTCCCCCATAAGCCACACAAGTCATGTTGCTCCCTTCTTTGTTCCTCCCTGCATGCCCTAAGATGAAGAGGGGGAGGGCCTGAGTCTTCCTCCGAATTCCCTCTGCCTTGCTCTACCTCTCCCCTGCTCTGCCCATGGACTTTGCCCTTCCCCAGTTTCTTCCAAGCTAACAGATCCCCACTCCCACTCCCTGTCAACTGCTCAGCCTCCCGCTTGGAATCAGATTCTGACAGGGTCATGACACATAAACTTAGGAACACTGGTTCCCTTGGCTAAGAAATGGAGATGACCTTTTATCTTGACCTTTATTCAACTTTGCTGAGCTTGACAATCTCCATTCCTACCATAAAATCACCCCAGGGAGGAGAGAAAGGGATGGTAATGAGTGTGGATTTCCTTCAAGGCAGAAACGAGCAGTTAAAGTTTGGCACCTCATGGATAACAACTGGATTCTTTCATCTGTCTTGACAAGTGATGGATAAGAATGTTAATGCTTATGAATGTCCATATCAACCAACTGGGTCTATAGCACTGGGACAGTCTGGCATTTACTAACCAGCTATAGCATGGGTCTCCAACCTTGGCAACTTGAAGACTTGTGGACTTCAACTCTCAGAATTCCTCAGCCAGCAAAGCTTTGCTAGATGAGGAATCTGGGAGTTGAAGTCTACAAATCTTCAAGTTGCCAAGGTTGGAGACCACTGAGCTATATTTGGGTAGCCCAAATGCTTCAATGCCTTTCTCAGAAGATACCACTCAAAATACCTACAAATGCTTATCTGAGAATTAAAAACATCTTCAGACATCTGCATTCTGGAAGAAACGTGTATGTAAGATTTTTAGCTCAAAGAGAACTTTCTTTTAGATTTGATTCTTTTGAAAAAAAGGCCTTGATTAGTGCAGGCAAGATGGAGGATTGTTGAAAGCGAACACTCAGAAGTGATGTGAATTAGAAATGGGATGTTTTGTCCATCTCTCAGGATTAAATGCGTACAGGAAATGGTGACAAGTTAGACAAACAAGATAACAGTAAACAACAGTCTAATCAATCAGTTGGACTTTGTCTAATGAATCAAGCTGGTGCCCTGGGGACTGTCTGAGTCACTGGGAACATTTGCATAGCACCAGAGGCTTCTGGGAGAGTGAAGAAGCTCAATGTGAGCTACAGAGAAGTTGGACTTCTCAAGAAACCATCAATGCAGATAAACAAGCTAACAGAAAACAGCTGTTTAATCAAGGTACCACCAAGAACATTCCCACCAACACGAACTAGGTAAGCTATTAGTATATAAAAACAGAGTGAACCCCACTCATGGATGGGGTTCCATTTTTTTAACAACCAGTTCTGTGGGCATGGCTAAGTGGCATGGGCATGTGACTAGGTGGGCATGGCTACTTTTTTCAGCATCCCCTCCCCCATTTTTTTGTCTCCTGGGCCTCAGGGTACCCTCCTGGGCAAAGCAGTAAGACAGCGAAGGGGATCCCGGCATAGCTGATCATCGGAACAGCTGATCATTGGGAGGGGAAAAAATACCTTAAGAAGTGACTGGGTGGAGGAGAATGCAGTCAGCGATGTCGGGCATGCGTAATAAGGACTGACTGGAAGTGGTGGGTAGGTGGAGAGGGGCAGGGCCAGTCAGGGGCCCGATTTGCCGGTTCTCCGAACTGTGCAGAATCATAACAACCGGTTTTATAGAACTGGTCCAAGGAAATCCAATCATTTTTGTAATAATGAGGGCCATGTTTTTGTTCAGCTTATTTGAACCTAGCAGAGGCCCGGCATTACTTGCAAGCAATATATACAGTAAATATTTGCTTTGTCTCAGCTGCATGTGTTATTAATTATAGTACAAAGTGGATTGATCGTAGAGGTGTACAAAACGTTTCAAAATTATAACATTTCAAGCTTAAAACAGGTCATGCTGACCTTCCTGGAAATGGCCTGGTCCTCTCTAGAGTATTCTGGGTTTCATTTCAGATTCAAATGGGGTTGTTTTGTATTTGAAATGTTTTTGGTTTGATTTTAGAAATACCTTGCATGTGCTGCTAATTTGTGTTGCTCCTGCTTCTTTTTGGATTGGGCATAAAAGCAGTAAGAGTGGTCCTTTATGGTAGTCAACGACTAATATTTCTCTGCACTATATCAGCAAGACATAACTATAACTTGAAAGATAAGCCCTTTTCCCTGCTACTATTTCAATTTGAATGCAATTGTACTAAAATATGCTGACCTGCCACTGTGCTTTATCCTGGCTACAGTGAGAGTGCAAAAGAAAATGGATGATTATCATTTGGAAGAGGAAGAAATCTTTGCAACTCCTGTAACATGTGACTCTCACATCTTTAACCAGACAATCAGAATAGATCTCCAATTTCAGGGTCAGAGTAACCACGTTATGCGAAAGAAAGGGAAGTACTCATCAAATGAGTTATAATAGCAACAGAAAACACTGAAACAACCAGTCTTTTCTGCAATATTGTGTTCTAAAGTTCTTCTAGAGATGCATTAATATCTAGCAATATTTAACATTTCTGGATAGGTAAACTAATTCGTGTATTAGGGCGCTCAGATCCACTGCAAAAATCTGGATGGCATTAAAGGTTTGCTGCCACCAAGTGGCCACCCAGAGTTCTGCAGCCCAGATCTGGTAGACTTTTTAAAGTCTAGCACAGAGACGAGCACAGAGCTACTATAAATATAAATTAGCCTCTCGCGCTATGGCTACAGCATTCCTTACATCTTTTCTATAATCTAATTTTTTTTCTGAGCCATATATTTTAATTTCATTTTTTTCCCTGTTTCACATAAAACGTCAGTATGGAATTTCCAGTTGGCACGAAACTTAATGTCGTATCTCTAATTAAAGCTATCAATTTGACCTTCTCAACAAGTTCTTCACCATCCATTCCTCCATTATGGGGAAAAGATGAACCTTTATTCCTTTGTGCATATAGTGATCTTGCTTCATAGCTAAAAGGAAAGTTCAATGGTTCTTTTTCCAGTTGTTTGTCCATCAATCCCAAAAGAAAAGTCTCCATTTCCAGTTTGTCTTCAGAGATTCTCAGTCATCCAGGTCATGGTTATTCCAAAAGTGCTTTTTTTTCAGGAGGCCACTGGACTTTCTTGTTTTTCTTTGAAGAACTGAAGAAGCTTCTTGGATGAGAAGTGAAATGTCTTCAAAGAAAAACAAGAAAGTCCAGTTGCCTCTATAAAAAAAGCACCCTTGGGTCTGGTTTCAATTGTATATTAATCATTAAAACCTTCTATATTACTATTATAGGTGATTGAGTCCAAAATTTTCTAGATTTTTAAACTTCCACCAAGCATTACGAAATGAACCGTCTTGTTGTTTACTTTCCAAAACATATTTGAAGTACCTTTATGTATTCTAGATCCATGATGGCGAACCTATGGCACATGCCACAAGTGAAATGCAGAGCCATTTGTGCTGGCATGCGAGCCTCAGGCAAATTTACCTCACTGCGCATGTGTGCGTCTCACAGCTGATTATTTTTCCCGGTTGGTTTGAGGCCCTTTTCGGCCTTCCCAGAGGCTTGGAAATACCAGAAGTGATGAAACGGGCCTAAAAAGCCTTGCAGAGGCTTTTCCCAAGACTTTGGGAGGCCAAAAAAGGCCTCAAACCAACCGGAAAAAACAAATCAGCTGTGAGGGTAGTGCAGGTAAGGGGGGAGGAATTGCACGCGCATGCACAGGGGTCATGGGGAGGGCCGCACACTGCATTCTGGGTGCTGGCATGCAAGTGCATGCACGCTGGTGCGTGCACAATTTTTGGCAAAGGAGCTCCAAAAGGTTAACCACCACTGTTCTAGATGATTTTTCCAATGACTTATATGAATAAAATATTATTTTATAAAATTTTTCTTTAACATTATAATATAAATATCAAGTCTTTCAACCACATATTCTCCCATTTGTATATTATAATCAAAATTTTGAACCATTTAATCATATATACGTTCACTTATTCTTCTGTTTTAAATTTCAGTAAAAATGTATATATTACAGCAATAGAGGTAATCCTCGACTTACAACCATTTACTTAGTGTCTGTTTGTAGTTGCAACGGCACTGAAAAAAGTGATTTGTGACAGTTGTTCAGTCATTCCAGCATCTCTGTGGTCACATGATTATAATTTGGTTGCTTGGCAACCAGCATATATTTAAGATGGTTGCAGAGTCCCAGGGTCATGTGATCACCTTCTGCCACCATCTGACAAGCAAAATCAGTGGGGAAGCCAGGTTCACTTAACAACCATGTTACCAGCTTAACAACTGCAGTGATTCACTTAACAACTGTGGCAAGAAAGGTCATAAAACGGGGCAAAACCCATTTAGCAACTGCTTACTAACAAAATTTTTGACCGCAGTTGTAGTCGTAAATCGAGGACTACCTGTAACATGTTCATCATTTGTACACAAATTCAGTCTTACAATGTTCCAAACCAAATTATTTGATCTACAGTCCTTTACATCATTCTAATAATTGTACATAAGAAAGCCATTGACATGTCTACCCTTCCATTGCCAGCTCTTCTCTTTATTTTACATTCCCCTTGTCTACGGCTGCTATGTGTCTGGAGGGAGAACAATAACAAACCTCATTATTCTCCCAGGTTGTCCAGCAGTGCACACCACATGGATTCTGAAAACCACTAGCAGCGGATGTTGACTTCCTGCTGAGGGTTCATGCTCAAGAGATGTTCTCCTTAAGGTAACAGAAAATTTCATTTCATTTATTGATTTATCATCTTTAGAGGCCATCCAGCTCCTAACTGCGCTGGGTGATGCAGAAATTAAAAACAATTCAGTAAAAAAGCTGAAGGAAGATGAAAACCCAGGGACTGAAATTCTAAAACATTAATACATTTTCTCTTTGAGCACTATTATGTGCCCCTGTGCCTCTTCAAGGCCCATTAAAAAGATGGTAGGGTTGGGACAACTCAAACCTCTGGCACAATGTTGCTTGAGAGGGCTGGCACCACAATACAAAAGATACATTGCTAGATCAGAGGTCACCAACCTTTTGGACCTCAGGGACCACCAAACTCATAATTTTAAATCCCTCAGACCACTAATATGAATTTTGACTGACAGTGGTTTGCTGACATTGGTGGGAAAGTTGGTCCCATATTCCAGAGCTGCAGTAGTCACAAGACTGGCCCTTTGGCCATCCTGGAGCAGCTGCTCCTCCACCTGGTGTACCAGCCTGCCATGGGCTGGAGGGGCTACTCTGGGATGATCAAAGGGCCAGTCCTGTGACTACTGCAGCTCTGGAATATGGGACTGACTTTCCCATATTGTCAGCAAGCCACCCAGGGCAGATTTCCCTCCCCTGCCATTGATCTTATCTTCCAGTTCCAGCTCGCGTGGCTCTACTCAAGGTAAGGTTTGTGCTTGGCCGAAGGGTAGGGTCAGTGGGTGGGTGGGCCATGTGGGCGGCGCAGCCTTGTGTTCCCACACAGCCTGGATTAATTGCTTCGGGGGGGAGTGCTTTGGAGGGGAGACATTTCTCTGCGGACCACCAACATTTTCTTGCGAACCACCAGTGGTCCCCAGCCTACCAGTTGGCAACCACTGGCCTAGATTGCATCATAATACCATTTTGAAGATGAGACCTAATGCATGACCACTTAATTAGGTCCTTCCAATGAGGCAGAAACCATGGAAGAAATCAGCCCTGCATTCAGTCAGATACTATAGCATGAAGACTCTGTAGATGAATTGACTTGCATTTCAAGTTTATTGCCAAAGAGTACATCAGTTATCTGTGAATACCACTGAATATTTACAGCAGTCTTTAGACGTTCTCTTGGTTCCTTCTTCCCAAGAAATGAGCTTATTATCTTATAGGAAGATACTACAAGAGCAGAAAAATGACCACGTTTCGCTCCTTTTATCCGATATAACCTATAATGTGAGCTCTTATATATGTTTGGTTGGATTTATCCTCTGTTGGTGCTCTAGAGTGTCTCTTCTGTCATTTCATTTCCTGGAGCTCCTTGGAAAACCAGGGAGCTCCAAGAATTGACAAAAGGGAAAGACCACATGGAAGCAATCTGATAGAAGATTTCTGGCACTGGCTTGTTCCAAATGGTGATGTAGTCACTTTATTAGATCCTAGGAGAAAAAAAAAATATCCCAGCTTCCTGAACCCATCTGGGTCCAATAGCTGCTTGTGGTGCTACCATTTAATAGGTATTTGCAGTGAAAGCTTTAGAATTGTTAAGTATGTAATACAAACTGCTCTGAAAATCTTTTCTTTTTCTTTCCCGCTTGTCAAAAGGCAAAATAATTTAACAAAATTATGGGATGGGCCACCTAGTCATTCTTCAAAAGTGTCCCCTATCCATTATCACCCGTGTTTACTTTATAACCCTAAAGGCATCTATTCAGAAGGATATAGGATGCCTTTTTTGAGCAACTACACCCTTCAAGTAAATACTGAAAAGTTTGTGTATTTTCTCACGTTATTCACAGTGATAGGGACTGTTAAAGTTTGCAGTAGAAATTCAAATCCAGAAAACTCACACAGATGACTGATTCAGCAGGATTCATTAACTTCTTTATATTCCTAATAATATTCAAAGTAAAGTTTACAATACCAATAGTAGATTATTCCAACATGGTAAAGGTTACAAGCAAAACACAAGCAGCAGCTTCAGAGCTCAGAGCAGAGCAGTTTCAGTTTCAGAATTGAGAGCCCTGAGCAGAGATAAACCATGCCCAGACTCTCTCTTTAAGTTTCAGCTCCCAATTCAGCTCCCATTGGCTGACCTTGTTACCCATGTCTCTGCCAGTTCATGAATATTCTGAAAGGGACACTTTGAAATTTCTGTCTTTGGGGCACAAAGACTTGTGCCCTAACAAATATGATAGTCTTTGCAACAAGCCTCTTTATTTATTTAACAAGTCTGTTTGCATTTTCCCATGCTATTTGCATTTTCCCATGCTGTAATAATCAATAATCAGCTTTTTTGGTTCCTTGCTTATTACCTTTTTTTTTTTTTTGCACCCAATCTTTGGATTTGTTATCCTGCAGGCCCCATCTTGGATCATGTGCCTTTCTTCTTCTCTGAGGTCTCTTTCCAGGCTTTTGTTTAAGCACAAGTTCTGTTTGGATTTCTCTTCTCTGTGTCTACTTGAATATTCAGAAAGTCATCAGCTAATCTGATATGTTTTTTCTAAGTCATGCAAAAGACTGATTTGCTTTGACAGGTGGATCAAGAGCAGAATTGGAGCTATTTTATCTGGACCTAATTAAACAACCGTCATTACTGGCAGGCAGGTATGTGTTTGTGATGACTTAAAATTATCTTGATTGGAATGAAATACAGACCATAAGCTATTGAATTAACTGGTTTAAAATGCAATTTTTAAATGCCTGGTACACAGGCTGCATTTTGCATGGTGTAAAACTATAGTAACTCCATCTGTATTGAATTCCATTTTGCTTTCTTCCAGGAGATTTTGCTTTCCATATTATTTCATTCATTGCTTAGAGCTCCCAAATGGATTGTATGCCATTTTATTCATTGTAGAACTGCTAATAATATTTGTCACCACTGACCTTGTTCATTGTGGCTTTCCTTTTGTGATCTAAAATGATGGTATTCACCAGGATTATTTTAGTGATATAATTTTTACAATTTTCTTTTGAAAAAATAGTATTTTAGTCTTGATCTATAGGCAAGAAATGCAAAAACAGGTAAGATTTCATATAGAAGAAGATTTAATAGTCTGAATTAAGCATAGTTTTGAATGATTCGTATAGTGTGTTTGTTAATAAGAAAGAAGCATTATTTTGGGTAAATTGCCTGCCATTTCCAAGACTGAGGCAGATTTTTTTAAAAGTCATGGTAGTATTCATACTGTTCTATATATTTAGTATTTTACTTTTTAAAATATCTACAGAAGGAATTATTATTTGATAGAGCACACTTTTTATGTACAAAAGTAGTGTACATATCTTTCTCCTTTCTAGTTTCTCATCTCCAGCAACAATGCTGTGAGATAAAGATGGAGATTGGAGCCAATTTGGTCTCGTGGTTAAATTACCAGGCTAGAAAGTGGGAGACTGTTGAATTCAAGTCTCACCTTAGCCATGAAAACCAGCTGGGTGGCACTGAGCCAGTCACTCACTCACTCTCTTAGCCCAACCCACCTCACATAGCTGTTCTTGTAGGAAAAATAGGAAGAGAAAGTCATATTGGGTATGTCCACTGCCTTGAGTTATTTGTTAAAATAATAAAAGCAGGATACATACAAACAAATAAAATATGGGTCACCAAAGTCCTATTCCAAGACCTTGATCCTTACACTGCTGTAGTTTTCCAGATGCACAAGAATTGAATGGATTTTCAATGTGGGGATTTACAGGGAATGGATTTTCTATTTGGGGATTTATCTTAATTATATTGCATGTGTGGAATATTCCATTTTGGGATCTGGATCTAGGATTAGCTGCCAAGGAAAAATAATATTTGTTTGTATCAATTCTCACTACAGCTTTCAAGTGGGCCATTGAGTAGCTCTCCTTCACCCATTTCTCTGACTTTGTATAATTTTTCTGAGGTAGTTTGGATTCTTTGGCTTTTCATTTTAGTTTCATCTCCCCCCTCCCAATAGGAGATACTGAAGGAATCAGTTTCTATTTCTGATTTGGGCAATTATTTTAAAGTTACACAAAATGGAGAACAAAGGAATGACAGACGGTTCAGTTTAGGTACAGGTGCTACAAAATAAACATTGCATAGACAACCATTTAATTTTTGTTTTTCTCTCTAAATACCAACAATTTTATCAGTATTATGTCATGGGTTATCATGAATTTTTGGCAGCATATGTTTTGTGGCCTGGAAAAAAAAGGGGGGTTGATAGCAATAGTATTAGCACTTAAGAGTTATATACCACTTCATAGTGCTTTACAGCCCTCTTTATGCAGTTTACAGAGTCAGTATATTGCCCCCAACAATCTGGGTCCTCATTTGACCGACTTCAGAAGGATGGAAGCTTGAGTCAACCTTGAGCCAGTGAGGATCAAACTCCTAGCAGTCAGTAGTCAGCAGAATTAGCTTGCAATACTGCATTCTAACCACTGCACCATCATGGCTCTTAGATAGGTGAGTAGGGTCCACATAAATGACACAAATTGCATGTTTCCATTCTCAAACAAATCTCTAAAAGTGATATTATCATTGTTCTAATACTTGTAAAGGGATGACATGCAATAGTTTAACTCAGGAATAATTTACTAAAAATGTTATCTGAAAAACAAGCATTCCAGCTCAATGGAGTTCTGTTTGGTGGAAGGGTTAAGGCAAAAACCACACTTCCTTGATCAATGAATTCACTCAATGATGGCCACTTCAGTGCAAAGGCTGTACTTGCACAGAAATGCCTACAGATGATTAGAATTTTACTTATCGCTGAGTGTGATGGAATGTGCACCTGGAGAAGCAATAGGGGAGTTTTGGCAACATAAGAGTTTTCCCAAATAACAGTCTAGATTAAGAGATTGCATTCCCAAGATGGATGGGGTAGGGGGGAGACATTCAGGGTAACCAAATCCAGAGCCACGATGGTGCAGTGGTTAGATTTCAATACTACAGTCTATTTCTGTTGGCTGCTGGCAATCTGGCAGTTCAAATCACACCAGGCTTAAGGTTGATTCAGCCTTCCATCCTCCTGAGGTGGGTAAAATGAGGACCCAGATGGTTGGGGGCAATAGGCTGACTCTGTAAACCGCTTAGAGAGGGCTGTAAAAGCACCGTGAAGCGGTATATAAGTCTAAGTGCTATTGCTATTGCTATCCTAGAACCTCTTAGGATTTAACTAGTAAGTTAGAAAGTTACAGATGTGTTTGGCAAGCTTTTGTCCACTTGGTATGAGTGCCAAAGATTGAACTCAACTGGTGTTCACTGTGTCATCTTTGGGCCATGGCCTGATAAAAGTTATTTCAAAAAGTTTTCTGACAAAAATCTGTGTAGTCCTAATTACTAATAATTACAAAAGAAGAAAAAAGCCGGAAACCTAATTTGAAAAGGGGGGAGGATAAAGTATGCCGACTGATTATGCAGGTACAATTAACTTCTCCTTCCACAAAATTCCTTTCTCACATACATTTAGTAAACTGGTATCAAGCAACAATCAATGTATGAGCCATGAAAGTAGATCATACCAGCTGAAAAAGCCATCCTGGTTCTCTTTAAGGAAGAAAACCTCTCTTTCTCTCCCCTCCCCCTCCACTGATATACTGAATTATAAATTAGCCTAGGGACACCATATAGATTGTGATCTTGTCATGCGTATAAAATTCTATTCAATTAATAATTTTGCTTTTCAGTAAAAATACATTGGAATAGCAAGTGAATGCTAACCCCATTCTGTGTGTATGATAAATGTAAATGAAGAGAACTGAATGAAACGATTTCCTGTTGGTTTCTCTCTTTTCACAGGGCTTAAATATTTTCCCCATTATACTTTTTAGATATATCTTTTAGTATTGACTTTCAGTATTGTGGTCTGCACCACTACACATTTATGCATCTTATCTACCGCATGCTATTTTGTGGATGTTCAGATTAGATCCTGAGTTATTACTTAATATATGAATTTCTCATAAAAATGAAATCTTATGGCTCCAAGATTCAGGAGTTTTTCAGATAAGAATTATAATTCCCAGTAAGGACCCTTATATTTTGTGGGGGCCTTTTACATGCAGCTTGTCCTTTGCTACCAAGTTTGCATTCATTTTTTACTCTTAGGAAATAGTACTGGTGTTTAATTTTTTATATTTTACCTCATTAGGTATGTTGAATTCCTCCTGGATAGAAAGAATGGGAATAAACTCTAATAGCTCTGCATTATAATTCACCAAAAAGAGGAAATGTGTCACCAAAAAACAAGATACAGATGTGCCTAAGTTGAAAATTTATTAATATGTTGATAAATCTGCAACTACATATTTAAAGTATAATCTATTTCACCAGCAAAGGAGTTTGTAACAGAGGTTACTTCTATATCCTTGCTTAGTTGCTAGCCCCAAAAAGCAATCCTTGTTTGTTTCATTTTTAGCATTTTTATTTTAAATTCTTAAAGTGGTTTACAAGAAAAATTAATCTATGAGATTTTTGTAACAATGCACACACACACACACACACACACACATTTCTTGCCTTGGTGACATACAAGGGCTCTGTAACAATGAGACTTGGAAAAGAACTACTCAAGCAAATCTTAGCACATAAGGATTTTTCAGGTGCTAAAACATTTTAAAACTAAGATTTCCTTGTTTATATGTTTTGAGCTATATTTATGCAACCATGGAATTATATTTTGTAAGAACGTTAATTTGCTGTTCCTCTTCTTTCTTTTCTATTTCTTTTTTTCTTTTTGGCCTTAATAAAATATCTACTACTTCTGTAACTAGAAGTACTACTAGTACTTCTGTAACCACTATTACTACTACTATTATTGTCAATCAACATTTTGAACTATGCTATGAAAGGATCAAGCTCCAGTATATTCCTAAAAATGGCTTCATAGTTTTTTTATCCATCTTCTGAATGTAGTTAATAACATTAACAACTATTGTACTGGATGTGGCTTCTGAAATGGACTTCAGCAGTATCCCTTGTATAATTTATTAAAATGTTGCAATCAAGATAATTCTGCTGAATGAGGATGCAGTTGGTACACCATTCTCCATGTAAGGAGAATGTAGGTATTGTGTACTAATCAAAGGAAGCAGGAGGTTAGAGATTTGTCCAGATCACAGTTCACAAAAGAGAAGAAACAGGATGATGACATATTTCCTATGGCTAATGCCCAAACAATACAAGGCCTCTCACATCCTTTGACCACAACTGCATAATTTCACTTCCTTCTAGGAAAGACACTGTTAGCCTTTCAAGAAAGTCAGGGAGTAAACAACTTTAATTTATTTAACAAAAATTACCACGACATACTTTCTCAAAAATTGTACTTAAGCTAAGGAAAATCCTTAGACAAAATTATACTAAATCAAGTTTATCAACTATATTTTGTAGTTTCAAATGTCCCGAGGCCTTCAATCATTGTTATGAAATCAATTACTCACTCCCAACAGTTTTTCATAGTTCGGTTGCTGATTTGGTATTTCCTTAATCATAGGAAAGTTTTAAAATAACATCTCCTAAGGGACTGCATATTTTGATTGCAGTCCACCTGTGATCTGTGGATTTATTACTTTTAGTAAATAGTAGTATAAATCTTTATTTTCTTGTCTCCTTCCCCCACTCCCCAGTTTTCTGAAATTCATAATAATTACCATCAGTTGAATCTTCAAACTTTTGTTAAAGGAGGTGCATGTGAACCATTGACAACCATTGTCTCAGTAAAATGACTTCAATTCTTTGCCATGCTATCACTAAAGTCAGCTTTAATGCTGTTTATAATGGGCAGAAACAATGGGGTTTTTTTTTCCCCTTATATCTTGATGTGATTCATAATCTACTCTTTAAAAACCTTCTTGTTCTGACTCAGCTCCCCAAACATGACAAACCCTAACAATTCCTTATAGGAATGCTGGCAGCCCTGGTAAAAAGTTTCTCCTGCAGGCTAACAAGTCCTTCCGGCTGGAAGATGAATAGTTGTCTGCCACACCTATTCATCTCCACCCCTGCCTTTTATCCCCAGAGCTAGACTGGGGCCTTGCTAGCAGGAAGTGGCTCTTCTTTCCCCAGGATTGGCCCATGGCTTTCCACTGCTCTCCTCTTCTCTGCCTTCTGTGCATTCACACGTCAGGCACTGGACCCAGCTGTTCCTTCTCTTCTTCATCAGCCACCTCCAGACCTGGGGGCTGTTGACTCTCCATCTGAGGGCTGACTGATGGCCCAGGCTGTGGCTCTGTCTCTCTCTCTCTCTCTCTGTGTCAGCTCCATTCCCTCTTCTCCCTCAGAGCTCCCAGGCTGCCCTGATGCTGACCTCTGTTTTGGCTGCTGGAGGGGACAGCACTTCTTTCTATAGTGATTCTTGTCACTTTCACGAGAAACCTCCTAATTTATTATAGGTAGTAATTGACTTACAACCATTGATGGGATTCAAAATTATTTTACTACCGATTCTGTGGGCATGGCTTGGTGGGCGTGACAGGGGACAGATTCTGTAAAATCTCCAGTCACAGGCGGTATTTGCTGGTTCTCCAAACTACTCAAAATTTCTGCTACCAGTTCTCCAGAACTGGCCAGAACCTGCTGAATACCACCTGTGCTGACAACCCCAATCAACCCCTAAATGAGATATTTGTTAAGTGAGTTTTACCCCATTTTACGACCTTTCTTGCCACAGTTGGTAAGTGAAATATTGAAGTTGTTAAGTAATGTGTTTTTAAGTGAATCTGCTTTCCCCATTGACTTTGCTTGTCAGATGGTTGTAAGAGGTGATCACATGACACCAGAATACAGTAACTGTCATAACTATGAACCAGTTGCCAAGCGCCCAAATTTTGATCATATGACCATGAGGATGCTGTGATAGTCATGTGAAATACGGTCATAAATCAGTTTTTTTTAATGCCATTGAAACTTCAAATGGTCACTAAACGAATGACTGTAAGTTGTGGACTACCTGTACACTCATTACTGAATGGGAAAGTTTATGGGAAGAAGGCCATCATATCAAAAGAAATTGTAGTTTTAAGGTGGAATCCTAAACAGACCAGAAAATAAGCTGAACGAATTCAGTGGAATTTCTGTCTCAGTAGATGCATAGAGGTTTGCATTAGTGAAGTTAAATATTACTACTTTTTTGGAATAAAAAGTAATAGCTGTCAGAGCTGAATAATAATTATAATACCAGAGGACCAAAACTTCCATAAACACTATTCTTTATGTATAAGATGCATCATTTCATCATTCCATGCACACCTTTTGAATGGATGTATTTATTAAAAATGGCCAGATAACATCTAAGTCATATTCTGGCATTCAAAAGACCTTCTGCTTATTTCCCCTTTGCACCATATGTGCACTGTTGCTGAGAAAGAATGGTAGCCCTTGAATGAATATTTGTGCTTACTCCTAAATGAATTTTTCAGTAATTAATTTGGTTCCCAAACACCTGGCTTCCAATTTGTGTGTAATTGGTGCTTGGATAGGTGGCTTTACCTATTGATAATTTCTCTGGATAAGCAAGTATTTCAATTCTACCATGTTTCTACTTAATAATCAATAGTCCTGCTATTTAATGAAGAAGTAGCCCTTCATCATGGCCTCTGTGCATTGTTAAAATGACATTGATCCTTGTCATTATCATATGTCCTTGCTTTAAGGACACAGGAATATCTTGGTTACAGTAAAGCAGCTGCTTAGCACCCATACGCGTTATTTAAGCCCACATAATGAAAATATCAGAGAGAGAATGAAATAGGAAACAAATGTTTCTTTTTCAAATACATGGGTATTTGACATGGATCACATGAAGACTAGTTCAGACAAAATTTTTATCTCAGCCATAAGTGAGAACAGGCATTCAAAGCTTTTGCTTGGATAGGTCATATGTTTTTTACCTATAGGCATTATTATTATTTATTGATCATATGGTGATGGTACATTAGCCAGAAGACCACAGTGTTTGCTATATGTAAGACTGCTAGTCCATTTGGTTCATGCTCATGGACTATTCAGAAGTTCATAGCTCTACACTCAGAATGACTAATGGCATTCTGCAATATTATTTGGGGCTTTTTCTATACACCAGTGTCATCTCGCATTCAGGCATCACGTTCTGCACAAAGCACCAAAAATTTTCCCACCAAAGTGGCACCTATTTATCTACTTTCATGTACAGTAGCATGCTTTCAAACTACTAGGTTGGTAGAAGCTGAGGTAAGTGACAGGAGCTCACCCCCTCACGCAATGCTAGGACTCAAACCACTCACAATGCTCGGACTCAAACCTCTGGAGCACATACCATGCCTCTTATTTATAGGCATAAAAATAGATTATGTATTTGATTTCATGGAACACCCAATATATGAGGAGTATTGGGATGGCAGGAATTGGATCTCAACCTGGATACATTGAGACTGAGAGACAAAGAATAAATATGTGAAAAGTCTGCAGAAAAGTACCTATTGATTAATGAATCTTGTTTTTCTTTCTAGTTGTTGCATTCAATAGTAGCCACTTCAGAGCACAAGACATTGTTGTACTGAACAACAATGAAAGTTTGTCAGTGTCCTTCTTATTGCAATGGTCAACCAAATATTCATAAGCCCATTGAGTGTCCATTCTAATCAGTGGAGTGTTACTATGGTTTTCCAACCATCATTGATAATAGCCAGGAATAGAAGAGTGAAGAAAGCAAAACTTAAGACACTGATCTACCTAGGAAGTGTCCCTAATATAAATACTAGCTGTTTATCTTAGCAATGGTGATTAGCCATTGTTCCAAACTAGCAGGCTCATAATCCTGCACTTCTGATTGGTCCGTGAACAGCGGGTTGTGATTGGTCATTTAGAGCTGATCCGATTGGCTGGTAAACGGGCTGCCGCGATTGGTCGCTCCAAGTGCGGCAACCTCAAATCTCTGTCATTGGACACTTTAGCAGCAGCCAGCTCTATAAAAAGAGCTGCTGCTGCTAGGCTTTTCACCTCCGATCTGAAGTCACTATTAAAGAGTTGAAGTTACTATCCGAGGTCTCGTCTCCATTATTGCGCCCATCTTCCCAGACCTAACACTGGCGACAAGGATGGGATGTGTGGTGGACTCCCATGGAAAGAATGAGACACAGAGGCTGGTGTACTCGGGATGGGAGCCTAGAGCAAATTCTAGTGCCCCCTTTTATTGAGAAATTCGTACATAGTAAGCATTCACATTGTGGATTACAATAATTAGATATAGCACACAAAACTGTTTACAATTGTCTGAGCTGCTTAATTGTTTCTGGTGTTTGTTTTTAATTTCCTTGCTTATCTCAGTGACCCTTAGGCAGACATGTATGTATAAGGTCTTAGACTAATCATTACCCAATACTGAAGTCAAAGTTTATTCCCACATCTCCCCTGTTTTAGTTTTTTGATGATCGCGGATGCCTCGGTAGCTTTTCGCCATCTGCAACAACAGTTCTCCTTCCGTAGGCTTCACCCGACACATTCCTAAAAGTCCAGGGAGACATTGGATACAACAGCATACACAAAGAGAAAGTATAAAAAGCAATATCACTCCAACAATTAGGTGACGAATCCATGAACCATCTGGCAACCAGGACCAAAGTGCAGACCACACGTCCAGTCCCTCGTCCTCCGATTGTAATGGATTCTCATTCAGGGTTTGTTCCATATGCTGTATAGTAGCTGTAATGTTTGGAGAATAATCAGAGATATACATGCAACAATGTGTATGAATCACAGCACAAACTCCCCCTTGCGCAGCCAAAATAGTGTCCACCGCATATCTGGTTTGCAGGACAAAGTCAAGGATTTTTCCTCACTCTTCTTCAAGCAGCTTTAGCGTTTTAATGGTGTCTTTAAACATAGTAACTGTCCAATTGTTTAAACGATGCAAATCTCTATAGTTCATCATGACTCCTAAAGGAGGAATAACTCCCCTTGATATCTGTGTCCAGTAGTCATGATTCAAAACAGAGTTTACTTCCGTTGCGGAACGTGCATTGCGGATATGAGCAGTCCCCAAAGATTTTAAAATGACATGAGATGGGATTACTTTCCTAAAGGTGCAGACTCCTTTCCATCATGCTGGCATGCGATCATAGGCCATCCATCCACACAGCAACCATAGATTTGCTCCCAGGAGATGACCAACCGTATTTGGTTCAGCATAGATTAATCGTACAAAAGATTCCATTAACATAGCCAAATAAGTGGGCGGTGGTGCGTATTTCCCATTTGCACATTTGGGCAGCTGGTTTTCTATCATGATGGGACAACATGTGGCAGGGATAATTGGACACCCATTTTCATTGATCAAAGATATGATATCAAATTTAGAAATATTATGTTCAAAGTAAGTGAGATTTTTAGTTTTCATGTCATCCAGATAAACCCGACTTCCATTGCCAATAACAATTGTTTTGTTGCAAAATGGATATGTTCCCAAGTAAGTCATATTCTCTACTGTCTCATTGTGAGTCCAGCAGATACCCGCCACCTCTTGGATTCGGCTTCCAAGATGCAATGTATTTATGTTACTTTTAGTCCAACTGTTAGACCACATCCCTGAACAACCATAGCATTGTCCCTTATACCAGTCACCTTCGGCCAAAGGTACTGCAACCATTGGAAGCCCTGATGTTTTGTGAGTTGGCATATGCATATATACCCAACAATCAGTTTTATTATGAAGGTTTGCTAGCTTCCCCATGTCCTGGATCAATGTGTTTCTTTTCCATTCCCCCAAATCCATCCCCTTGCCCCTTTGGCTGATGATAAGGACGCACACAGAGAGCAGGAACCCAAACAACTGTCCCCTCATCTTTAACAGCAGCGTATCAGCAGGACAGGTCCTTTCCATGTTGGATCTGGTGGTCTCTTATACCGAACTTTTGGTCTTGGCGTACCTGCAGAAGGAGAGGAAGCAAAATGCCTACACCCCCCCCCCCTCAGGGGCACGGCACTGGGCTTTAAAATGGCCAGGCTTTCCACAATTAAAACAATTCCCTGTAGGTTTCATCCCTTTTTGCAATGCCATAGCCAAAGTCTCCATGTTGTAAGCCTGAGAACCCACCACTGCACATGCTTTTAACAGATCAGCCAGAGTAACCTCACCTCTAGCCACCAAGGGCTGCAAGATACGCTTGCAGTCAGCGTTTGCATTTTCAACTGCCAATTTCAGCAGAATTTCTTTTGCAGCTTCCTCATTAGAGATTTGCCTGGTAATAGCCAATTGTAGCCTTTCCACAAAATCATTATAAGACTCAGATGCTGTTTGCTTAATTTGAGAAAAAGACCGTGCTGGGGTTCCCACATCCTGAATGCGGGACAATGCCCCAAGGACAGCTGCCATAACCACTGGAAATACGTGATCAGGCAAATTAGCAGCTTGATCTGCAGTGGATTCAAACAAGCCTGCCCCATAGATCTGGTGTATACAGCCCCCCCCGAATTCCTTCCCCTAGTGACAGCCTCCCTTTGGTATTCTGAGTCAAAGACCACATACTGAGTAGAGCTCAATATCATTCTCATTAAATCTTTCCAGTCACTAGGAATCATGCGTGAGGTAGCCAAACTTGTCAGAAGCCCCTTTGTAAAAGACTTTGAATACCATAGTCTTTTACTGCTTTTTTAATTTCCCTAAGAATTGCTAAAGGAATCGGAACCCATTCAGTCTGCAGATTGCCTTGAGCATCCACTTGCCTATTGACTGGAAACAAATTCATCTGGGTCATCTCATCAGACTCTAACTTCCCCTCATTGAAAGCCTGATGCATCATGGCTTGAACGTTTCCCATTTTTGATTGGATTTTATCATCCACTGGAGTAGGCGTAGTTAGAAATGATAAAGCACACTCCAGTTTTGGAGAAGGCGGGTGCAATACAATTTCTTTATAAGGAAGAGGTTCTACTAAAGTTTTTAAAAGAGGTTGTTGCTGGGTCTCTAAAGCAGTCATAACAATCTTCCAAAATATCAAAATTTCAGCTGTTGCCCGTGGCTCTTCATGAAGGATATTTCCAATTCTCCTCTATGTGTCTAACTTTAAAGAGCCTTTCTCTGGATACCAGGGACATTGCCGCCAGATCTCTTGCAGCAGCTCTCTCACATTATCTTTTGAAAGAACTATTTGCTCCCCCCCGGAGGGTTTAAAGATAAAGTAGTTTGTCCTTGCTAACTTCTGCAACTCACTAACATGCCGTTCCTGTGACTGAGACAGTTTTCCCCCCATGTTCCATGAATAATCCTATTGTCCAGCAATAGTTAAGTACGTACTTTACCTATTCCTGGCGAGGAAACACGGAGGTCCGGACATGTACCACCTGCAGTGGATCACGTCGGGGTCACCACTTGTGGTGGACTCCCATGGAAAGAATGAGACACAGAGGCTGGTATACTCAGGATGGGAGCTTAGAGCAAATTCTAGTGCCCCCTTTTATTGAGAAATTCGTACATAGTAAGCATTCACATTGTGGATTACAATAATTAGATATAGCACACAAAACTGTTTACAATTGTCTGAGCTGCTTAATTGTTTCTGGTGTTTGTTTTTAATTTCCTTGCTTATCTCAGTGACCCTTAGGCAGACATGTATGTATAAGGTCCTAGACTAATCATTACCCAATACTGAAGTCAAAGTTTATTCCCACAGGGATGCAGAGACGATAGAGTTGACTGAGCACTCGCAGATTATTCAGAGCACGTGGCTGAAGACGCGCAGAGAACGGCAGAATGGCTAGCAGCGCTATACCACCTGCTCCATTTGACCCAGCTAGCGAGGACTGGGACTCATATATGGACAGGTTCCAAATGTTCCTGGAATCTAACAATTTGAAGGATGCCACATCGAGCAAAAAAAGGGTGGTTTTCCTAACGCATTGCGGACCCGCCGTTTTTAGAATGGCAAAGGTGCTTGCCAAACCAACTGAAGTCAAAACAGTGGACTGGGATACCCTGGCTCCCATCCTGCGTGCCCATTATGCCCCAGCAGTTCCAACCCTCATCAGAAGACACGAATTCTACCAGAGGGACCAACGTGAAGGTGAGAACATCGGGGACTTTGTAGCTGACCTACAGAATTTGGGCGGATTATGTGGTTTTGTAAACCTAGAAGAAGCCATGAGAGATTGAATTGTCCTTAGTCTAAGGGACCCCACCGTCCAAAGCAAAATTATGGCAAAGGGAGACATCACCCTCACAGATGCCATAGTCGATGCCACTGCAGCAGAAGCCACTCGCAAATCAGCAGCATGAATGCGCCGAGCAAATGGGGCCAGCCGTCAACCACTCAGCGACCCAGCCACTACCTCAGAGAAATACACATCATCCACCCACCACGAGGACATTGATTCTACATCAGATAGTGAGGAGGCAGAACTCAGACTCAGGTCAGAGCGTGACAGGTCAACAGACTCAGGTCAGAGCACGAACAGCGAGACCAGTGGGGTCGTAAATCCAATTTCCAATGCGCAGGATGCGGGGGAAACCACCCACGATCAGAATGCAGGTTCCTAGAAGTCATCTGTCATTCCTGTGAGAAAAGGGGGCACATTGCTAAAGTGTGCCGGAACAAAAGAGGATCCAGCCTCAAGAGAAAAGAGATTAACTTCCGATAAGCAGCAGGCATCCCACCAACAAATCGGGACTGCCCAAACAACCAGTGGAGCCAGTACAACAGGAACCGGATGTTCACTGGTGCAACCAGATGGAAAGGCACATCAGACCATTACTATTGGCCACTCTTCATCCTTAGATGCAAAAAAATCCGGGTAAAGGTCACAATTGAAAATCGTCCATGCATCATGGACTCCAGGTCTTCCTTATCCATGGTCTCCTGAAAAACCTTCAAGCAGTTGATTCCTGACATCCGCTGCCAAGACCTCAGCACCCAGAGGCTCATATTAAAAGACTACCAGGGCAATCGATCCCGGTTGCTGGGTCCAGTCACGTCCAGGTCTCCTTTAAGGACCACACCGCTATACTACCGCTCACCATCGTTGAGAGAGACCGGCCCAGCTTATTGGGTCTGCAGTGGTTCGCGCCATTAGGAATCGGAATGGCAGGCATCAACCAGACTGTAGACGTAGACTGGGAGGCAGCCCTCATCCAGGACTTTCAGGAAGTCTTCACTGAGGAATTAGGCAAGTACAAGGGGTCCCCCATCTCGTTCAATCTATGCCCTGATATTGCACCCATTCGCCTAAAGCCTCGCCATGTTCCTTTTGCTCTCAAACCTAAAATTGACAAGCAATTTGACAAATTAATAGTGCAAGGCATGTTAGAACCCATCGACCATGCCTGCTGGGAGACCCCAATTGTAACCCCCATAAAACCTGATGGATCCTTGAGAATCTGTGGGGATTACAAGGCCACCCTCAACCATGCGTTACAGCAGAGCGTCTATCCAGTACCCCTGGTCCAACATCTCCTTCACTCACTTGGGGGTGGAAAAGTATTCACAAAGCTTGACCTGGCCCAAGCTTATCAACAGTTGCCAGTAGATGCAGATACTGCAGAAGCCCAAACTATAGTTACACACAGAGGTACCTTCAAATGTAACAGACTCCAGTTTGAGGTAAGCGTAGCACCTGGCATTTTTCAAAGCCTGATGGAAAGGTTGTTACAGGGCATAAAAGGGGTTGTGCCGTATGATGACGTATTGATAGCCGCCCCTAAAAGAAGTCAGTTAGAAAAACACCTGTCCTCCAAAGGTTCAAAGACACAGGCCTCAAGGTTAAGAAGGAAAAGTGCCAGTTATGCACTGAGAGGGTTGAATTTCTGGGTTACCTTCTTGACAAACAAGGAATTCACCCTACTGAAAAGAAATTGGCTGCCATTAAAAATGCCCCAAGACCAAAGAACAAAACAGACCTCCAAGCCTTCCTGGGACTCACTAATTTTTATAACATCTTCCTACCCCAGAAGGTGACTGTTGCTGAACTCCTACATAGGCTCCTCGACAAGAAGGCTTCCTGGTTTTGGGGATGTAGGGAGGAGCAGGCTTTCCAACAAGTAAAAGACCTTTTAACTTCGGATGCAGTACTCATCCAATATAATGAAACACTTCCATTAACTGTGACTTGTGATGCCTCACCCTTTGGAGTAGGTGCCATCCTGAGCCACATCCTACCCAACGGTACAGAGGCACCTATTGCATTCTTTTCAAGAACTTTGTCTAAAACAGAGAGAAATTATAGTCATCTTGATAAAGAAGCCCTCGCTATTGTATCTGCAATAAAAAGTTTCCACGAGTACGTGTATGAAAGATCCTTTTCCATCATCACAGATCATAAACCATTACTTGGCATCTTGGCAGGTGACAAACCGACCCCACACATCCTATCCCCTTGGATGACACAATGGTCGGAGTTCTTAGTCACCTATGACTACCAATTGAGACACCGACCAGGGAAAGCCATTCCCCATGCAGACGCTTTGAGCCATTCCCCACTGCCAGAACTTCTCAATGACCCAGCTCCCACGCTCTCAGCACTACAAATTGAGACACTTCCATCGCCTCCACTAACAGCACTAGACATAGCCTGGGAAACAAAAAAGGACTCTTGTTTGGCATGGGTTCTCAGCTGGGTGGAGAGGGGATGGCCAGAAATCGAACCAAATGACATCTTTAAACCCTTCAAGAACAGACAAACAGAACTTTTCTCTCAGAAAGGGTGCGTGTTGTAGGGAGACCGAGTGGTCATACCAGAGAAGCTTCAAAAGAAAGTTCTATACTTGTTACACAATGGACACCTGGGCATCGTTCGAATGAAAGCGTTGGCAAGGAGCTATGCCTGGTGGCCAGGTATGGACAAGCAAATTGAAGCCTGGGTTGCCTCTTTTTTTTTTTTTAAACAAATTTTATTAATTTTACAGAAAACATAAACAAAACTAAAAGATCTTTTCTGAAGGTTGTCTGATCCCGGGTTGAAACTCTTCACACAGACACAAATTCAAACATCATATTCACTTTATATATCCTTCCATATCTGATTATCATTTTCTTTTTTATATTATATATATAAACCATTTTTATCAATTTTATATAAACAATGCACAAGGCATAACAGCTTATAAGTTCTTTTCTAAGAAAAAATAATAAAAGAAGAAAACCAATAGAACATAACAATCCCAAATTAGAGTATCAATACTTTGTCTATTTAACTTCATATCTTATCCCAACTTCTCCTTTTCATCCAAATTATTTCTTATTAATTAAAATTTTTTTTGCCTTTTTTCAATATACAACATCCAAAAAAGAAAAAAAAAACATAACAAAACCTTTATATATCCTTTCATATCTTATTACCATTTTCAATAATATTCTTTGTCTGTTCTATTTCCAACTATCCATTCATCTTTTTTCTTTTATTATACTTCTCCTATACACCAATTGGAGTAACGTCTATAACTCATTACCCTAACTTAAAAGTACTTCATGTAACAATTTTTTTTTGGGATTCTGTTTAAAAGATTCTAAAATTACACAATGAATTTTATACTCTAAATACACATATAAAAAACACAATCTTATGTACCCTCCAGAATCCCTCTTTTATCCTAAATTAAATTCACCCATTGTCTCTGAATAAACTTTTTTTCTTTAGATCTTGCTTCCCCCCATTGAGGCTTCTCCTCCCCCCCTTTCTCTCTTGCTTATTCTTCTCCTTGCCCTTTTTACCCCTTTGTCTTTCCTCCTCACTTTTCTTACTCCCTTTCCTTTGCTTTCTAACCTTGCCTCCACCTTTCCGCTCATTTTTCTCTTCTTTGGTTGTTTTTATAATTCTTAAAATCCCCTTTTTCTTATCCTTTTTCTCCTCCTCCCTGGAAAGAACCCATTGTTCATCAAAGATGGCTTCTTCTTCCTCTTCTTCTCTGTCCCAGTCCTTCTGCTGCGTAGTCAACTTTTCATAAGTACATAACGCCATTTCTAAGAATTGAAACAAAGTGCCCAAAGTATCTTCTTTTTTATATTTTTGATATTCAGTCTTTAGTTCATCCACAAGCGATGCCATTATGAAAAAAGAAACTTTTCCCAAAACAACCACAAATATTTTTAATCAAGAATAATTCAAAAAAAAAATTCCAAAAATTAATACTTTTCTTCCTTCTTCTCTTTCTCTTTCTGGGGTTAATGTTTAATCAAAGAGGTCCAATTACCACATACCTTTCTTTGGGATTCTAGGCAATCTCCTCCTTTTTCAGCTTCTGCTCCAATTTTTTTTCCCTCTCCCTTCCCACTTGCAATATCAATTTTAAATAATCAGAAATCCATACCTCCAACAAGGGTTTTCCAATTTCTTAAGTTTTTCAATGTCCAAAAACCCTTTTGTCCCTTAGCTTCAACTCTCAAAACAATTCACTTTCAATGTCCAACATGTCCAAACATATCTGCTCTTTCCATGGGGTGGGAGAGTGAAGAAAAAAAAAAGTTCCCTTTCACAGCTTCTCCGCCACTTTCGATCTTCTTAGGGATACAATGTATCCTCCAGCAATTCAAACAGCTCAGTTCCAACCAATTTAAAAGATGTTACTTGACCCGGCTCAGACAGCACTTTCACTCTTCTTACTTCCTCCAGCGCAATCTTACCCGGTTGCTGGCTTCTTTGTGGCGGCCATTGCTGACCGCCGCTCCACCGCCTTGGGAAAAAGGGGTTTTTCCGGAGGAGGAGGGGGTCTGCGACACCCCCAACCCCCTGTCCGACTCCCCTCTCTCTTCAGCTGTTGATTTTAACGACAAACAAAAACATATAAAACATAAAACATAACATAAAAAAATATCATTCTTCATAAATTTACAGTGTATCGGTTGGTTTACCACTCCCTTTTGTGCATCCATTTCATAGTCATCAAAATAATTATATTACATAATAACTCACATTATCAATCATCAGTTAAATATCCTAATATCATTATTGAACAATCATTTGACTATAATTTTACTAATTTAACTACTTAACTATAAGTGAGTTAAATTATTTTATAACAAATCATAAAATCATACCAAATTTATCTTAATAAAGTATTCTAAAAAATTATCAAAATCAAGAAAAATTATATATTCGTTATTTCCTAGATTTCTAAATATTCTATGATTATATTGTATTATCTAACCATTGATAAAAGAGATCCCAAACTTCATAAAATTGTTTATCTTCTTGTTCGCTAATTTCAAATATCAATCTACTCATTTCAGCACATTCCAATATTTTCTTAATATTTTCTTCCTCTAATGGTATTTTCTCACTCTTCCAATGTTTAGCAAATACAATCCTAGCCGCTGTTAATACATTTACAATCAAATACTTTAAGTTTTTATTATATATATCAGGTAAGATTCCCAATAAAAAAATCTCTGGTTTCAAATCTATGTGTTTCTTTGTCATTTTTTCCAGCCATATGCGAATTCTAGTCCAGTATTTCCTGGCCTCCTCACAAGTCCACCACATATGGTAATATGAGCCAGGTATCTGATGACATTTCCAGCACTTTTCAGATTTATTCTTGAACATTCTTGCTATTCTTGTCGGGGGAAAGTGCCACCTGTAAAACATCTTATACAAATTTTCTTTATATGCTGTTGACATTGTCATTTTATAATTTTGCGACCACAATTTTTGCCATTTTTCTAAATCAATCCCATATCCAAAATTCTTCCCCCAAGCAATCATTGTTTCTTTAACTTGTTCTTCCTCTAATTTAATTTCCAACAAATAACTATATAGTTTTTTAATCACTTTTTCATCAGTACCTGTCAAAATCCTATCTAAATCAGTCAATTTATCATAAAATCCTTCTATTTTAGAATCTTTAAGATACCTTGCATGTATTTGCGCATATGAAAACCAATTCATCTTTATACCTTGTTCTTCTAAATTTTGCATCGTTTTAAGTTCACCCTTTTCATCCAATATTTCCCCATCTAACTCTTTGTTCCTTCTTATAAGTTATAGGATACGAAAAAGCTTCAATAGTTGATAACCAAACTGGAATTTTCAAATAACATTGTTTCTTAATTTTCTCCCAATTCAACCATAACGATTCCCATATATAATGCCTTCTAAAATAACCCTGTGATTTAGTTCCCTTATACCATAAAAAACCATGCCAACCCAATAATAAATCATGACCTTCTAATGCCAACAATCTAGTCTTTCTTAACGTTATCCATTCTTTAACCCACATTAAGTTTGCAGCTTGATAATACAACTCCCAATTAGGAAGGCCAAATCCTCCTCTAATTCTAGCATCCTGTAAAAGTTTTAATTTTATTCTCGCTTTCTTGCCTTGCCATATATACTTCAACACAATTTTATTTAATTCTTCAAAGTAATCCTTACTTAACCTAATTGGTATTGTTTGGAACAAATATAAAATTCTGGATAAAATATTCATCTTAATTGTTGAAATTCTACCTATCAATGACAATTGTAGGTTTTCCCATTTTTTCAGGTCGGATGCTATCTGCTGTTTAAGTTTAATATAGTTATTCTCTTTCAATGTAGTACATCTTGACGTCAGATATATCCCCAAATATTTAACTTTGTTCGTAACTTGAATTTTCAATAAATCTGCCAGCTCTTCTCTTTGTCTTAATAACATGTTCTTTGTCAGAATCTTTGTTTTGTCTTTATTTATTTTCAAACCAGCCATCTCACCATACATCTCTATCTTTTCCAATAGTTTTAAAGCTGTCTCTAAAGGGTCTTCCAAAATAAAGACCAAGTCATCCGCAAAGGCTTGCAATTTAAATTCCTCCTTTTTAACTTTCATTCCTTTTATGTTTATATCCTCTCCAATATTTCTATTTAAGACTTCCAAGGTCAATACAAATAACAAAGGAGATAATGGGCATCCTTGTCCTTGTACCTTTCTTTTAATATTGATAGAGACTGTGAATTCTCCATCTATCATTACTTTTGCCGTTTGCTTATAATATACGGCTTCTATTGCTTGGATAAATTTTCTAGCAAAGCCCATCTGTTCCAATAGTAATAACATAAATCTCCAGTTCACATTATCAAATGCCTTTTGGGCATCTAAGAATATCAAAGCCATTTGTTTTTCCGGGTGCGCCTCATAATATTCCAATGTGTCCAGGATTACCCTCATATTGTCTTTAATCTGTCTCTTTGGTAAAAATCCATTCTGATCAGAGTGAATAAAGTTATTTAGATATTTTTTAAGCCTTTCTGCCAAGATTGAAGCAAAGATTTTATAGTCTGCATTCAATAAGGAAATAGGTCTATAGTTCTTAATTTGTAATGGGTCAATCCCTTCTTTTGGAATAAGAGTAATATAAGCTTCTGACCATGTTTCAGGTATTTTCTTATTTATCATAACTTCATTCATGTCTTCTAACAGTGGAATGCTCAACGATTCTTGTAATGTTTTATAAAATTCTGCCAGGAAACCATCTGGTCCTGGTGCTTTTCCATTGTTCTGTCTGTTGAGTGCTTCGGTTAATTCCATCATTGTTATAGCACTTTCTAACATTTTCCGAGTTTCATCAGGTATCTTAGGTAGATTAGCATTTTGTAAATACTGTTTAATTTTTTCCTCATCAAGATCCTCCTGTTTATATAATTGTCCATAAAAATCTCGAATGATTGCCTTTTTCTCCTTATTACCATAACAAATTTGACCATGGTCATCTGTTAACTGTGATATTTTCCTTGATTCTTTCTCTTTTCTCAACTTATATGCTAATCATCTACCTGGCCTATTTGCATCTTCAAAATAATTCTGTTTAGCACTTCTAATTTTTTGTGCCAGTTCTTCTTTCTCTGCTTGATCCATTTTATGTTTAATTATGTCCATTTTAAGTTTGATGTCTTTTTTCTGTGGCATCTTCTGTAATTCTTTTTCCAGTTTTTTATGGTCATCTAGAGCTTTAATCATTTGCCTCTTCCTAATGTTCTTTTTCTTTGTGTAGTCAATTATTAATCCTCTTGCATATGCCTTCATTGTATCCCAAACATTCTGTATTGAAGTATCTTCTTTTTTGTTTTCATTAAAGAAGAAGGCCAATTCTTTTTCCATCCATTGTGTAAAGTCTCTTTCCTTTAGAATAATATTGTTTAATGTCCATCTAGATCTTCTTTTTTGTCCTTTCCATTTAATTGTCATTGGATTATGGTCTGCCCATGTACTTGTTTTAATATTTATTTCTTGAATATTAGATAATAATTCTGTTGATGTCCAAATCATATCTATTCTGGACCACGATAAATGTCTGTTTGAATAAAAAGTATATTGTTGAATTTTAGCATTTCTTTCTCTCCATATATCTTTTAAATGTAATTCATCTGTCATTTTGAAAAAGGATTTAGGGAGAATTTTCCTATTTTGTCGTGTTGTTTTTACTGTATAGTCCAGTTTATTGTCTACAATTCCATTGAAGTCCCCCATCATAAGTATATTAACAAAGTCCAGTTCAATTTTTTTCATATGTAATTTTTTATAAAATTCTTCTTGTTTGTCATTCGGGGCATAAATTGCAACCAATAGTGTTTTTATATTATTATCCACTATTTCAACTATTAATACTCTTCCATCTTCATCAGTATAAATCAGTTTGGCTGGAGTGGTTTCTTTGATGTACAAAACCACTCCTCTTTTCTTACAATGAGTCAGAGAAGTAAATATTTTCCCTAACTTTGGTCGTAACAATAATTGTTCATGTTGTTTTTTAATGTGAACTTCTTGTAAGCAAATTATATCAAATTTTAGCTTCTCTAATTGTAAAAAGTTTTCCTTCTTTTGGTAGCTGAATTCAGTCCATTTATATTCATAGAAATCAGTTTTTTTTCTCCCATGGTTATGCTTTATATTTAGGTCTAACAGCTCTCGTGGATCTTATTTCACGTTGTTCTTTGATCTCCATTTGTCCACCTATTGCGCCTTCTTCTTTTTCCATCTCCATTTGGTCCTCTTCAGATTCAATTAAAATATTCTCTTTTTCTATCTCCATTTCTCTTCTTTTGAAAAATTCCTTATAGAATATTTCTGCTTCCACAATTGAATCAATTCTGTGTCTCTGTTCTTGCCATGTAAACATTAATCCTTCTGGAATCAGCCATCTATAGTTCACCTCTTTTTTCAATAGCATTTTGGTCAAAAATCGATATTCTCTTCTAATCTCTAATCTCTTCTAGGTACTTGTTTTAAGACCAGGATCTCTTTGCCTTTGTATTTCAACCCCTTCTCTCTTACCACTTGTAATATTTGGTTTTTAATAGTTTTTTTAGTGAATCTAATATGGACCTCTCTTGGTAATTGGTTCTTCATCGCATATCTTGTGAAGACTCGATATATCTCATCTACTCCATCCATCATCTTTTCCTCTGTTATTTCCAAGACTCCAGCCAGAATTTCAATCATTACTGCCGCCAAGTTTTGTCCTTTTTCTTCCTCGATATTTTGAAATCTGAGATAAAATTCTGACCTGTCCATCTCCCACTTCAACATCCCACTTTTTTCTTGTTCGACCATTGTTAATCTGTTATTGATATTTCCAATTGTATCATCTCTTTGCTTGTCTTTCTCTTCTATTTTTTGGATTCTCTCATCGTGCTTCACCATCATTTGTTGAAAATTTTCAATTTTTTCATCAATCTTTCCAATTCTTTGTTCAATACTCTCCATTCTTTGTTCAATACTCATTTTAAGTTCTTGTATTCCTTGCATAACCATCGTTAAATCCACTTGCGCTTTATCTTGCTTCACCATTGTTGAGAGTCGTCCTCCAGATGATGGGGAGACAGGAGCAGAAGTTGAGATGCCCGAAGGTAAAATTTTCTTACTCATTTCGATAACTCGGGGTCTTCCGGGTCTTTTAATCCAATTAGTGAGGTAGCCAATTATAATCCAATTAAGAAAAAGGAAAACACCATAAAAAACAAAAAACAAAACTAATAATAAGTAAAAAGCCCAAAATTAAAAAGGAAAAATTTTTCAAGACCTTAATCCAATTGTGAAATATGCAATTATAATTCAAAAGTAAAAATTAAAAATGAAGAGAAAAAAGAAACAAAATAAAGCCCAATAATGTCAAAAAGTAATAAGCAAAGAAAAAGGAAAAAGAAAAAGAAAAGAGTTCTTCAGGTTCTTCCCACCTTAATCAAATTGAAAGACCTCAGAAAATGAAAAATAGCCATAAAAATAAGTCAAAAATAGAGATCAAGAGGCAGACATCCCTATGAAAAAAAGAAAAAAGCGAAAAAAGAATATTCTGAGACTTCCCCTTTTAAAAAAATAAAAATAAAAATGAGGTATAATAAAAAATAAAAATATCAATATTACAAAATGCTATGGGGTTGGAGGGGAGGGATAAAACAATTAATAAGGAATTGAAAAAAAAAATGCACACTGCCTTTTATTTATCCAAGGCTCTTATTTGCTTCTCCATAAATTTCAAAGCCAAACTTCATATATTCAGTTAATAATAGAAGTCCCAAAGAGCACCTGTATAAACATCCTCCAGTACTCTTCCCTCTATCTTATCATTTCCAGTAGCCTTGAGAAAAGTTTTTCAAACAAGAGTTTTTCAACTTCAAACAAAATATTTTCAAGCCTCTCGTTGGCAGTGTTACAAAGTTTCTTCAAACCACTCCCCCTTCTTCCCCCCTGAAAAAAAGCCTAAAAAGAAAAGAAAAGTATATATGTATATTTATGTATATTAAAAAAAATATTAAAGGGGACCTCTATTTTAAAAGATATAAACAGTCAGAAAGGAGAAGAGAGAGCAAGTAAATATAAAAATATAAAAGAAAAAACCAGTCTGATTAAACTAGATCGCAATAGAAATTCAGTAAAAAAAAAAAGTAAAAATAAAAAGCCAAGCCTCACTTTGACCTTACTTAAAAAAAATCGCTGCTAAATCAAATTTTGTCAATAAGTTTACAGATTTCTTCTCATATTAGAGTGTTCTTAAGTCCCAAGCAAAAAAAAAAAAAGTCCTCACCAGCCGATACACTTCTTTCTATCTCGTCCTTCCGGAGCTGTCCCAGCTTCAGCAGCCTGATGGCTGCCTCTCCGCCGTTGGCAAAAGGGCTTCTTCTGGATCGACCAGGGACTTGCGATGTCCCTGGAATCTACAGAACACACCCCTTACTGTCCCCGTCACTACGAGACAGTTTAGGTCCGTTGGGACCGACCAGGGGCAAAGATATCAGCTGTGATCTCGGAGCCACGAGATCGCAGCTGTATCGCAGCGACGAAGCTCCTCCTATCCCCTAGGATGACACGATGGTCGGAGTTCTTAGTCACCTATGACTACCAATTGAGACACCAACCAGGGAAAGCCATTTCCCATGCAGACGCTTTGAGCCATTCTCCACTGCCAGAACTTCTCAATGACCCAGCTCCCACGCTCTCAGCACTACAAATTGAGACACTTCCATCGCCTCCACTAACAGCACTAGACATAGCCTGGGAAACAAAAAAGGACTCTTGTTTGGCACGGGTTCTCAGCTGGGTGGAGAGGGGATGGCCAGAAATTGAACCAAATGACATCTTTAAACCCTTCAAGAACAGACAAACAGAACTTTTCTCTCAGAAAGGGTGCGTGTTATGGGGAGACCGAGTGGTCATACCAGAGAAGCTTCAAAAGAAAGTTCTACACTTGTTACACGATGGACACCTGGGCATCGTTCGAATGAAAGCGTTGGCAAGGAGCTACGCCTGGTGGCCAGGTATGGACAAACAAATTGGGTTGCCTCTTGTCGTAAATGCCAAGAAACACGCTCGTCCCCACCAAAAGCACCACCAGCTGAATGGGAAATGCCCAGGGGTCCTTGGTCCCGCATCCACATTGATTTCACGGGACCTACAAAAGGACATACTTTCCTGATAACAGTGGATGCCTACTCTAACTGGCTCGAGGTCAACAAAATGAAGACCACCACTACAGATGCGGTCATCAAGAAGCTAAACAGACTTTTTGCAATGCACGGATTACCAGATGTCTTGGTTTCTGACAACGGGCCCCAATTTACTGCCTTGGCCTTTGAACAGTATCTTGCAGACCGGGGGATACGCCATGCCCTGACTTCACCTGCCCACCTGGCGGCCAATGGCAGGGCTGAACAAATGGTTCAGTTCACTAAAAAGACATTACAGAAAATGGAACAAGGAAGCATCCACGACAAAGTCACCAGGATGCTCCTTCTCCAGCATATTACACCAAACAGTACCACAAACAAAAGCCCAGCTGAACTCCTGATGGGCAGGAAACTCAGATCGCATTTAGACCGCCTACACCCAGCATACACCTCGGAAAAACCCCTGGGTTCTAGCAGTAAACACCGCTCCTTTAAGGTAGGAGACCCTGTATTTGCAAAGAACTTTTCAGGAGACCCCTTGTGGATCCCTGCCAAAATAACGCAAATCACAGGCCCCCGTTCCTACTGACTAGAAACCACAGATGGGAGATTGTGGAAACACCACATAGACCAGCTACGTTCTAGGCTGCCCACAACTCCCATCACTAACCCCGACCTCGAAACCAGAGGGGGAAGGGAAACAGGATTTTTTAAAATTGAACCAACATCTGGCGCAGGAAGCATAACCCCACAACCAGCACAGCAAAGCCCACTATATGCACAGACGGAGGAGGAACCTTGGCAGATGGTCGTATCTCCAGGAGCTAGCAGCCAAACAGGGTCCGTGATTCCAGAGAACCCCGATGACAGCAACAATGGAAGCGTTGCAGGTATCCCTGAATCACCTCAGGGGAGACAAAGCGTAGAAGCTGGGTCGCCACGCCAGACAGTTCCAGTAAACAGTCCATCAGAACCAGAAACTGAGCAAAGACATTTTGAACAACGCAAATCAGGTAGACAGATGCAAAGACCCGCCTACCTGCGGGAATACATCACCCCACCCCTTAGACGGAACCTAGAGGGGAGGGGTGTTCCGAACTAGCAGGCTCGTAATCCTGCACTTCTGATTGGTCTGTGAACAGCGGGTCGTGATTGGTCGTTTAGAGCTGATCCGATTGGCTGGTAAACTGGCTGCTGCGATTGGTTGCTCCAAGCGCGGCAAGCTGAAATCTCTGTCATTGTATGCTTTAGCAGCAGCTAGCTTTATAAAAGGAGCTGCTGCTGCTAGGCTTTTCACCTCCAATCTGAAGTCACTATTAAATAGTTGAAGTTACTATCTGAGGTCTCGTCTCCATT